>CM019744.1:9251459-10451459 GCA_009761775.1 Ficus carica | reverse complement strand
TTGATGAACCATGTGTTTATAAATGTATCAAGAATGAGAAAGTGGTTTTCCTTATACTTTATGTGGATGATATATTGCTTATTGAAAACGATGTGGCAACATTATCATCTGTCAAAGTTTGGTTAGCCAAACAGTTTGACATGAAGGACTTAGGAGAGGCTAGTTATGTTCTTGGTATTCAACTCTTTAGAGATAGAAAGAACAAAACGATAGCACTCTCTCAAGCTTCATATATTGACAAAGTACTTGAGAGGTTTTCTATGAAAGATTCCAAGAAAGGTGCCCAACCTTTCAGGATTGGAATCAAACTTTCTAGAGATGACTGTCCCAAGACATCGGAAGAAAGGGAGCGTATGAAAAACGTACCTTATGCATCAACAGTAGGTAGTCTTATGTACGCTATGTTATGCACTAGGCCTGACATTTATTTTGCGGTTGGCATGGTAAGTCGATATCAGTCGAATCCGGGACCGAACCATTGGGGTGCGGTCAAGCATATACTCAAGTATCTACGGAGAACGAGGGACTATATGCATGTGTATTCCGGTCAGGACCTTGTTCCTAGAGGATACACTGATTCTGATTTTCAATCAGATCAGGATTCAAGGAAATCGACTTCAGGATCTGTTTTTACCCTTGGAGGTGGTGCCGTTGTGTGGAGGAGTATTAAGCAATCTTGCATTGCTGACTCGACCATGGAAGCCGAGTATGTGGCAGCCAGTGAGGCATCAAAGGAAGCGGTATGGCTTCGTAGGTTCCTTGGTGATCTTGAGGTCGTTCCTGGTATGGATAAAGCTATAGTGCTCTACTGTGACAACAGTGTAGCAGTAGTTAATACCAAGGATCCTAGGCATCATAAGAGGAGTAAGCACATTGACAGAAAATATCACATCATCAGAGGCTTTGTTGAGAGTGGAAATGTGACGGCTTGCAAAATCGCATCAGAGGACAATCTTGCTGACCCGTTCACGAAGACTTTGGTGGCCAGAAGATTCGAAGAACACGTTGAAGGCATAGGGATGCGTAATATGTCACATTTACTCGCTTAGGGCAAGTGGGAGATTGTTGGGATCTAAATGTGCCCTAAGGATAGAAAATCAATATTAGGGATTTTCTGTAAATATGACATTTTGATATTAATAAGAGGAGGTTATTCATGTTTAATAAGATATATCCTATTTACTTTCATTTGTTGATTGTATGGTTATTTTGAGCAAACATAAAATACTCCTTGACTGTTGGTAATATATCAAATTAACATATGTATACGGGGTATACATAGAAGACGTGGTAATTTGATAATAGTCTAAATAAATAGTCCGCAATCGATGGAATAAGATTTAGGGATCTTATTCATGATAAGATTGTACAAGTTGTCTACTTCCTTGGAGGGATGGTTTGTCTTGACCATCGGATAGGTTCCGAGTAGAAACTTTAATGTATACCAGTATTGAGGTATGACATTGGACTGAACCTAAAGTGTTAATTGATTCGGTTTAATAATTCCGTTTATAAGAATCAATGACACTTTGATTATCATCCTGCATTAATCTTAATCCTGAAATGATTACTTGAATTCGCATCCATGACTTTTGTACTTTAATGCACTACAGGTGAGACACTGTTAATTCATGGTCAATATACTTGTGTTTTGGGTGCATGACTTATGGATGGAGAAATCAAGATTCATAGATACGGAATCCATAGCTATCTTAAAGATAGTAAATGTTATCTACTTAAAGGCATTATTCGGGGATTGAAAGATAGTATAACAAGATCTTGACCATCGGTTTACTTTGTGTTCTCTGGTGGTTTACCAATTGTATGGTTTTATAATTGATGATTCTTTCAATAGAGAATAATGGAACTTTAAGTTAAAATGATTGAAAAGGTAAAACGGAAAAAGTCCTTAATTCAATCATGGATGACATATGGGGATTAAGCAAGCGATGAATAAATCATGGAAGAAGCACTACGTGAGAGAGCTTTCGTAATACGGTATGTAAACAGGAGTTCAGCTTCAAACTTTTAGTGGAATAGTTTTGAAGTTGATAATTGATGAATAATTAATCTGGGATTAATTTTTCACAATTATAGGAGCCTCTTTACATATTTCCATCGGGTCCCTCTATTTGCTCGCATAGTTCCATAAAGCGTCTCGGGAATTGTTCCTTATGAGATCGGTAAATTTAAATAGAATTTAGTAATGTCTATTAAGACATGTTACTCTCTAACATGCAATCCAGAAATGATTGGACATGTAAAATTTGTAGACAAATGATTTGTCAACATGTGATTGGTTAATTTGAATTTTGGAAATAAGATTGTGTTTGGATTATTTAATTTTGGAAAAACAAATTTTTCTCTCCTAATCTCAATAAGGTGCACGGTTTTTAGATAGGTGGAGGGAAGAAAAATTTTGTTTCAAAATTATTCAAATAAATTCCTAACATTAAATTATTAATTGATTTAAATAATGGAGATTATTTCATGTATTTTTCTTTCCTAATTAAAAGTGGTTCACGTTTTTTGAGGAAAGGAAATTTGAAATATTTCATTGATTTAAATTAATTAATATGGTTGATGTTTATGGAAAATATTAATTCAAATAAGTGAATCTTATTTAAATTCAAAAAGGTTTAAAAGGAATTTGAATCTAGATAGGACTAATATCTTTTGACTAGTCTAGATTCTTGATTTAAAATTTGAATCACCAATCTAGCTTAATAAACTCAATGTGGCTGAATTTTTTGGGGAAGATTTCCTCTTTGAAAAACATTTTTAGGTTCAATGAATCTAGCCCTAAAGTTGTATGATCTTTTGATTCAAAATTTATCCAGAAAAATAATAGTAATAATTTTTTTTTTGAGATGAATTTTGAAAAAGGATTGGACTTCTATATAAAGGCTAGGGATTCATGAAAAACTAATTTTTTTGGTAATTTTTCAAGAGCAAAAAACGTTTTTGGAGAAAAGGAAAAAATTTAGTTTTTCCGGAACATCAAAATTCGGCTATCTTGTGAGAAAGAAAAAGAGAGAAAATTCTATTGAACCAAAACTGAGAGGAAGGTTAAACCGAGTGATTATTTTCATAAGAAGGTTAACCGGTTCCTGTTTTGCAGTTTTGAAGGAAGAAGGTTGATCATATTCTCAACGAGGTACATCAGAATTGAGAAGGAGGGATCTAGACTTCGAAAAGCATTACCGGTCGCTTGGATTCATAGAACGTGTGCCCACACACACTCTGAGACGTGAAACTCGAGAATAATAGAGAAGACACGTTGGTCAAACGCTCTAGTAATTCTGGAATCCAAGAATAAAGGTACGCTTGATCATAAATTTAATTTATTGTTATATGCATCATGAGATTCTTTTCCGGAAAAGGCATAAAATTTTTAAAACTTCCGCTGCGCCGTAACTCTGATTACCTATCCGATTTTTCCAACAGTCATAATAAAAATCATGAATCATATACATCACATAACTACATAAACAAAACATGCAAGTGGCAAAACAAGTGCCTATGTTGTAAGCGGAGTTGTACTTACTTGTTGTGCTACGTCCTAAATTTTGTTGCTCCAATTCAGATCACAACAACATGTTACTTCCTGCTTTTCAAAAAGGACGTAGGGTAAGGATCTCCCTAACTTATCATAAATCATAATAATTGAATGTTGGTATCCTAATCAACATTCATGAGTAACCCTAGTAATATGTTCCCTCACACACACACCTATAATAATTTACTTGGTTACTAAATGTAACCCTAGAGCTTATGTCTCAACTAACATAAACAATATCTTACTAGGTTACCTCGGGTAACCCTTGGGGTAGGCCCAAGTTATCTTTGAATAAAATCCTATTGGGTTACTAAGGCCCAACTTTTAAAATTTGACTTATTAGGTTACTATTTGTAACCTTGGGCTTTAGGCCCAATCCAATAAATTGATAACCTATCGGGTTACTTATGGTCATCGTCTTGTTACTTATGTCTTAGAATAATTTTGGCCCAAATAATTTTAGTAACCAATTCAAAGACCATTGTTCTTACTTATGGTTACCCTATTACTTGGCCCTATTCAATTATTTTATTTTCTTTACTAAACTTGGTTTAATTAACCATTTTATAAACTGTGACGACCCGCCTTGCACAGGCCGTCACTTGACTTAACTTGCTTGAACTTAAACTTGTTTTATCCCATTTTTAATCCTGAAAATAGTGGGGATTTTTTTTTTTTTTAAAATAGCGGAAGCATTATACTTAGAAAATATTTACATACACTCATACGTAAATAAAATAACTGTCTGTTTTCTCAAAATAGATATATTAATAAAATCCTTCTGAGTTGCGAACCCCAACCCGTTCATCATTTCACAGCCACCGGCTTCACCCTCTACCATGCAGTTAATTCAAAACAGGCTGTTTACCTACAGCAAAAACTTCAAACAATGAGCGAAAGCTCAGCAAGTACAACTCCTATACCGCGAACCAATTACATGAAACATACATAACCTTTTACATGGCATCTTAAACATGAAAGCATAAACATGGCATCATATCATCGATTTCTTCATCTTAAACATGACATTCTATCGTGAAATGCATGAACCGTTTATGTCCAGTTATGCTTGCTTTCTTGTATCACACTTTATCTTGTTGATTTTACTTGTGGGCCCGTTAACTTGATGTGCACGTACCCGGCGCGCAGCTTGAGGAGATTTCCCAAGCTTTCGACCCGATCGTCATCAGGGGGCACGACACTGGCTCTTGTGGCCTTTTCTCAAACGTTCTGTTTGTATGTCTTTCTTGACATCTTTCCACTTGATAGATTAGTGAGCATACTTATATGATGTCTACTAATCTCATGTTCTATCAATGCATGGACAGGCGTACTTTTTCATGTAAGCATAATAACAATACTTGAAACATACTTTTAAAGCATGGCATTAGCATTTGAAACATTCATCATATAGTAAGCATATTGCAACCATTGAGCAAATCATCAAATAACACTTAAACAGTGTAAAGCAAACATGTTAGGTAAACATACAACTCTAGCCTATGCTGTAGGCGGCGTTGTACTTACCTTGTCTTCGTTGTTCGCGTGATCGTAGTTCCTTTCCAGAGCACGCTCGCAGGTCACCTCCTGCCCATGGACGTGAGGTCTCTATTCCAGAACACGTGAGGTCTCTATTCTAAGATCGTTTAATGTTGGATTAAACCAACATATATATATTTTTCAGTTATATGTCCCTCTACTAACACATGTGAAGGGGTCACACGGCGTAACCCACAACGGAATATTAATTAAGGGTTCATGTAGAGAATCATAATCTTAACTTAAACCTAAATCCGCAAGGTTAACTCTGGGCTTGGGTAAGGCCCTAGTAACTCGGAATAATTTTCCGGCTACTAACGCATTATCTTATTCATTTTAATCTTGAAAACCTTGAACTTGTTTAAAAAATATCATTTTCTTGTTTATTTAAGTAAGTTTGGTGAATAGCACCCAAACTTGTCTTGAAAATTACAAAACACTTGAAAATATTTCTATTAAACATTTGGGGATCGAAAACCGCCTTTGGAACGGTTTTCGGGTTTGAAAATGATGTTTGAAAGTTAGAAAAACGTTGTTCCTAGTCATTGGTCTAGAAAATCCCGTGCATGAGATTTTGCTCACTGCACGGCTTTTGTTTGAAAATTCATAACTTAAAATATAAAACGAATTTGGAAACGCTTTCTTCATGAAAGTTGTAGCTAACAAAAAGATCTAAAACTTTTATGTTTTGAACATTTTCTGATTCTGGTTCAGTTGATACCAGTTTTTGTTTGAACACATGTGAATCGTTGGAACTTGGTCACCCTGACCAGTTCTCGGTTTTTCTTAAAAACAAAGGCCATTGGAGTCTATTTTTTTGAAATCTGTCCACGTTTTCCCCTAGGAAACACCCTAACGAACAACTTTCGTGTTTTAAGTTTTTACCCATTCAGCCTCTAAGGAACTATAAATCCCACTTTTCCGAGCTGCCGGGTGTTGGACCCGAGAGCAGTTTTGGTGTTAGTCCAAATTTTACGTCCCTATGCGTCGCTCTAGCTCGACCGCCCAATGCGGGACCTACTAACACATGCACGTCCTCTAACGTCCCTCATACACATAAAATTTTAAATCCCGTGTTTTCGGATTCGACTCAAAGCCGAGACCCCTTGGTCCACGGTTTTGAGAGAGAAACATACATACAACATAGCTCAACCATAACATCATACAAACCCTAGAACATGCATCTAGAAATTTGATAAACATATTAGGGACTAAAAACCCTTAAATAGAAACCCTAGCATGCATCTCTAGCACACAAAAATCATAGAGCATATCTCCAACCAAACATGCAAAATAATCACCTCAAAAACCTAAATCAAGCATAAAATATAACCTAAGCTATTTAGGGCTAAAACCGAAAATTATGAGCTTAAGCTCTTACAACTTTTTGTGCTTGAAATACATGGTAAAACCCTTGAGAAAATGAACCAAAAATTTGAACCAAAAACTATGGTAAGGTTCGGATTTTTACCTCAAAATCCGGGGGGTGTCACTAGCTTGATCCTAGTCGAAATTTAGCCTCCAAAGTGCACGGTTTGGACCTCAAAAATGGTCACAAAATTTGTTAACTTCCTCCCCCAACCAACCTTGGCAAAAGAGAAGAAAATACGCAAAAATCTTACCTTAAAAAATCCGTGGATCTCCTTAAGCATCAACTCATAAAATAGTTGGTTTTTCTTGGCTCTAGATCACACCCTCACTCAACCCTTGATTCTAGCCAAAACCCGAAAATTTTTTTCTTGGATTTTCTCAACTCCCAAACACTCGGCAAGATGGGAAAGAGAGGGGAAAATTTTTTGAACAACTCTCTCCTTTGAACTCACAAGAAAACCGAAGGCTTTAGGGGGTTTTCGCACCAAAATTTTTGGCTTAACTCTATTTATCTCTCTCTCTCTCTCTCTTTCTCTCTCTCTCGGATTTGTGGAGGGGATTTTCTGAATGGTATGGCTGAGAAAGAGGGTTAAGGGCTGCTGATTTTTGGGGTTTGAAATCCCTAGGAATAGTGTCTCTAGCTAGGGGAAATCCTAGCTTTCTTTTCCAAGGTAAATTTGGTTCAAATCTTGCTATTTGGTCCTCAAATTTTTGCAAGCCATTGCCCAAAGGGGCTTGAGTGGCCGGCCATGAGGGGGAGAGGAATGGGGGAGTGGTTGACAACTCATAGATGAGGTGTCACATGCTCATTGGTCCAAGTGTGTGGAGGGTTAAGTCCTAACTTAGCTTAATTGTGATGTAATTAAGCTTAAAGGCTTGTTTGGTTCAATCTTTTTGAAAAATTGTGTAATTTCAACACATTACAATAAATTTTAATACTGAGTTGCTAAAATACCCAGTATCGAAAATTACATTGCATTTAAAAATTTTGATCTGTGAAAAACTCGATCGGAAAAATTTTTCTCTTATTTTTCCGAATCCTTTCGCCCTGAACTCTAACTTAGTATGCTTGATTTTTCTAAGGTGATTTTAATTCTATTCAAACTCATCTTGATCAAGAAATGAGTTTTAAGCAGTAATTTCACTTGTACTGCGATCTTAAAATTCTTGTTTGACGTTTTCGACCGTTTTGGTCTAACTGACTTATTGGTCAACGTCGACTTGTCTTGAAATGTGCAAATACAACCTCCTTTCACTCATAAAGGTCTTTTGCGAGTTTATGCAATTTGTTTTTGAGTCTTAATAAATCTTAAGAACTCGTGTCACAAAATTAAGTTCTAAAACGAACTTCCTCATGAAATACCGATTACGGTAAATATTTACACGAAATTTTCTAAAAAAATATGAACCGAAGAAATTCGGGTGTTACATAAACTGTTTTTGTAAAATTGTCTAAGTCTAGGGAAGTTTGCTAAAAACAGTCCCATTAATTCAATTATTACTGTATGTACAGGAATTACCTATTCCTGCACTGTTTTACAAATCCTGTGCAGGAATTTCATGTTTTCTGCACAGTTTTTAGAATCTATTTATACCTTTAAATCCGTTTTGAATTTGAAAAACTATTCTTCACCAAAGTTTTAGATCTTGAAAATTCCTACAACTTTCATTCTTTACTTAGAACCCAGTTCTATCTCTAACCTTCTCTTTTTCCTTGTTTAACTTGCCTGACCGTACACAGGGTCTAGGCATGACCAGGTTCGGATTTTTATGAAAACAGAGGCCTTTGGAGCCTTATTTTTAAAAACTGTCTAAGATGCCCCCTAGTATTTTCCATTTCCTACAACTTTTTAGTTTAAACTTTTCTCAAATTCGGCCTCTAAAGGCCTCAAAATATTGTTTCCAGATTACTGCCCAGTCTTGACCCGAGACTGGCAGTTTTTGTTTTCATGGTTTGTTATGTAATTTTACGCGCACACTACCTAGAACGATTAAAACCGTGAGCCTACATCAAGTCATGCAGCGCATTACTTACTATTTTTATTGCCATACATTCATTCTCATTCATAAAATCATACATACAATCCCATTTGGCAAATTATTACCAAGTAGGGTTTTTAGGGTTTTACATAACCCTTCTAGCATCATACATGGGTTAGAAAATGATCAATCACACTCTACATATTCTTGAGTGTGTGGGGACATAGTACAAACATTTGTTAGGCATACATACATATCATACATACTCTAGCAATTGAAATCATAAACATACACAACACAATACATCAAGACCATTAACCTAATCAACCACAAATCTAAGCTAATACAATGAGCTTATGCTCTTACATACCCACATAAAATATACATAAAGCTTGAACCAAAACTTAATTGGATAGCTTAAAGGTTTGTATAAGAATACCTTTAAGCTTGAAAATTGGTTCTAGACCTTGATTCAAGCTTTTCCTTCTTGCTTGGTTTCTCCCTAAAAATCCGAACACTTGTTCTCTCTCTCTCTCTCTTTTTTTTTTTTTTTTTCTCTTCTCTTCTCTTCTCTTTGAGGTTTCGGCTGCTAAGGGGAAGAGGGTGAGCTAAAATTTTACAAGAGTTTTGGTAAGGTCACACAAAAATGCTCTAAAATCCACCCCCCATCATCACTTATAGGTGAAAAATAAATTTCTTTTTGGATTTATTTTTATCTTCAAAATTGCATATGAGTCCTTATGAGCAAAATATTTGCCCAAAAGACCTTGGAGTGGCCGGCCATTAGAAGCCTTGGGGGCCAAGTTTGCTAATTCTTTCCCTAATTTTCAAATATCCAATAAATCATGTATTTATCCATTGATGAGGTGTCCCCCCTTTTGGGCCTTGTTTGGCTTTCCTTTTTAAATGCAGTCCATTTTCATACTAACACAGATATTACAAATACTGTTCTTACTAATAACAGTACTATCTTACTGAACCGCAGTCCAGAATTTATCTGCATTTTATTGGACTGTATAAAAACTTTTCTTATAACTTAATGCTACTTAGCCCTTATTGTTATAAATAATGTGCTTGATTTTTCTATAGTGGTCTTGAACCTTATTCTTACTATCTTATCTGTGATGACGGTTTTTTGCAGTATAATTCTTATACTGCTTTCTATAATGCAGTACCGTCATATTCATACTTTTGACTTTTCTTGGTCAAATTTTGACCAACATAAAATCATAGATTTCATTCTACCTTTTTACTCAAAAGGTCTTATGCTTGACTAAGCATTCTATTATTGAGTCTTATAAAGCTACAAGAACTCACACAAAATCTGATAAAATCAGATCAGGCATTTCATAAGTACTTACATAGTACATCGTAAATTCCTTAAAAAGGAAATCGTAATTTCATAAAACGTTGGGTATTACAAGTTGATCGCCCATCTACAACTCCAGCCTAATCAGCATCGGTATATGCATCAATGTTTTGATAATCTATATTTTTAGTGAACAAGATTCCTTTTCCAGGAGAAAACTTATTATACCTCAAAATATGCAAAACTGCATTTGTATGTTGCTCTCCAGGGTTATGCATGAATTGACTGACATTGCTCAATGTGTAGGCAAGATCCATTCTTGTATGCGCTAAATACATCAATCTCTCTACAAGTCTCTGATATCTTCCTTTATTAGCTGGTACCTGATCAGTCTTAACACATAACTTCAACCCTTCTTCCACTGGTATATCAGCTAGTTGACATGCTAACATACCGGTCTCATGTAATAGGTCTAAGACATATTTCCTTGGAAGCAGAAAATTTCCTTCACTCGATCGAGAAACTTCAATCCCAAGAAAATATTTCAAGGGATCAAGATCTTTCATTTCAAATTCGTTGGCCATGTAATCCTACAGTGCCTTCCTTTCTTCAGGGTCATTCTCTGTAACTACCATGTCATTCACATATACAATGAGTGCAGTGATCTTACCTTGCTGTTTCTTCAAAAATAATGTGTGATCTGAATTGCTCTGATGGTAGCCAAACGATATCATAGACTTTGTGAACCTTCTGAACCATGCTCTCGGAGATTGTTTCAACCCATACAGTTATTTCTTCAACTTGCACACCTTTCGACTTTATCTTTTAGGTGTCATGCATCTTGGTGCGAGATCCATGTAAACTTCTTCAGATAATTCCCCATGCAGTAAGGCGTTCTTCACATCGAATTATTGTAGTGGCCAATCCAAGTTTGTAGCTAAAGACAACAAGACTCGAACTGTGTTGATTTTAGCTACTGGTGCAAATGTTTCTATGTAGTTGATCCCATATGTTTGTGTGTATCCTTTTGCCACCAGTCTAGCTTTAAATAGTTCAATTGTTCCATCAGCTTTGTACTTCACCGTGTAAACCCATCGGCATCCTACCGGCCTCTTTCCTGATGGACAGTCGACGAGTTCCCAGATTTCATTTTTGCAAGGACTTGATCTCTTCATTCATAGCAGCTTTCCATCTTCGGTCAACTAAGGCTTCCTACACACTGTTACAAATACTACATTTACAAATGATTGATTTGATTATGACAAACGATGATTAGACACATAATGTGTAACGACCTGACTACGTAGGCCGTTACCATACTTAGTTAAATTAAATCTTCATTTGAAATACTTAAACTTACTGAAATTTTAGAATAAATTTTTTTTAAAGCACAACATAAATAAATAAATCCATATTCATTTGGGTAAACTTTACCATGCTTACACATTATTTGTTTAACAAATCATAAAGCCGCTTACACATTACTTGTTTAACAAATCATAAAGTCTCACCTAATCCTTACTTTTATCTAAAGTATAGCATGATGCATGGTACAAATTATTTAAACATCTACGCATATGTTTATAGTTCAAAAGAGTTTGCGGAAAAGTCGCGTAATGGTATCCCACACCGCCCTTCACTTGCCGTATCATCTCCATGGCCCACCAAATTAAGTTGCAGGCATCTTAACATTTACCTACAACATAAGCATAAGTTATGAGCTTTCGCCCAGCAAGTACAACTGTAACAACCCAAAAATTTTGACAAACTTGTGATTTTCTTAAATATAAAGGAAAATCTAAGTCTGAATCATGTATGTCAACATAAAACTCATGATCTGATTTGTTTATCAGAGTATGATTGAGTTCTTATAAGTATTATGAGACTCAATGATAGTTTATTAAGTCAAGGATAAGGTGTTATGATGAAAAAGACAGAACCATGATTTATAATTTTGTTCTGGCCAATGAATGACCAGGATAATTTATGACATGATTAAGACGGTACTATCATATAATAAGCAGTATTGTAATTTTACTGTAGCCGACTGTCATTACGGATGTAGAATTGAGAATAAGGATTGTGATTGCTTTAGAATAATTAGGAATAATATTTGAAGAAAGGAGGACTAAGTAGCTTTAAGTCCTAAGAAAAACCTATACGCAGTCCAGTTAAGTGCATCTAAATTCTGGACTGCAGTCTAGTAATACTACACTGTTCATAGTTAAAACAATATTGGTACTATCTGGATCATAAAGAAAATAGACTGCGTGTTAGGAGGAATGCCAAACATGGCCCTACTTGGAGGCCAAATAATTGTAGATAATTATGTAAAGATTTTTTGAAGGTTCATGCTCCACATGGCTGGCCATTTTGAGGGACTTGAAAGGTAAATATTTTGTCTTTTAAGGACTCATATGCAATTCAAGGAGAATTTAAGAAAAAAATAATTGTGGAAAATTATGAATTTTCCACCTATAAAGAGGGGTGGGTCGTAGAGACTTGCACTCTTTAGTTAGTCTCTCAACTTCTAGTTCATTCTCAACTATTCTTCTCTAGCCCTTAGAAAGAGAAAGAGAGAGAGAGAAAGACAAGTGGTGGCCGGTTGTCATAGTGGAGAATTAGAGAGCAAATTTCTCTTATCCCAAGGTCTAGAGCAACATTTCCAAGCTTAAATGTATTATTCTTGAACCTCTAACTAAGAATTTCATTAAGTTTTGGTTTATGGGATTTATGTGTATTTCAAGTTGTGGGATGTAAGAGCATAAGCTCATGCTTCTTATTTTCCTATATGATGGTCCTTTATGGTTGGTTTATGCTAGATCTATGCTTAGGATATCTTGGTTGCTAGCTCTAAGCATGGATTTGATTTTATGCTCTAGGATGAGTGTTAAGGTTAGGTGTGCTTGTTGGGATCTAAATGTGCCCTAAGGATAGAAAATCAATATTAGGAATTTTCTGTAAATATGACATTTTGATATTAATAAGAGGAGGTTATTCATGTTTAATAAGATATGTCATATTTACTTTCATTTGTTGATTGTATGGTTATTTTGAGCAAACATAAAATACTCCTTGACTGTTGGTAATATATCAGATTACCATATGTATACGGGGTATACATAGAAGACGTGGTAATTTGATAACAGTCTAAATAAATAGTCCACAATCGATGGAATAAGATTTGGGGATCTTATTCATGATAAGATTGTACAAGTTGTCTACTTCCTTGGAGGGATGGTTTGTCTTGACCATCGGATAGGTTCCGAGTAGAAACTTTAATGTATACCAGTATTGAGGTATGACATTGGACTGGACCTAAAGTGTTAATTGATTCGGTTTAATATTTCCGTTTATAAGAATCAATGACAGTTTGATTATCATCCTGCATTAATCTTAATCCTGAAATGATTACTTGAATTCGCATCTATGACTTTTGTACTTTAATGCACTACAGGTGATACACTGTTAATTCATGGTCAATATACTTGTGTTTTGTGTGCATGACTTATGGATGGAGAAATCAAGATTCATAGATACGGAATCCATAGTTATCTTAAAGATAGTAAATGTTATCTACTTAAAGGCATTATTCGGGGATTGAAAGATAGTATAACAAGATCTTGGCCATCGGTTTACTTTGTGTTCTCTGGTGGTTTACCAATTGTATGGTTTTATAATTGATGATTCTTTTAATAGAGCATAATGGAACTTTAAGTTAAAATGATTGAAAAGGTAAAACGGAAAAAGTCCTTAATTCAATCATGGATGACATATGGGGATTAAGCAAGCGATGAATAAATCATGGAAGAAGCACTACGTGAGAGAGCTTTCGTAATACGGTATGTAAACAGGAGTTCAGCTTCAAACTTTTAGTGGAATAGTTTTGAAGTTGATAATTGATGAATAATTAATCTGGGATTAATTTTTCACAATTATAGGAGTCTCTTTACATATTTCCATCGGGTCCCTCTATTAGCTCGCATAGTTCCATAAAGCGTCTCGGGATTTGTTCCTTATGAGATCGGTATATTTAAATAGAATTTAGTAATGTCTATTAAGACATGTTACTCTCTAACATGCAATCCAGAAAGGATTGGACATGTAAAATTTGTAGACAAATGATTTGTCAACATGTGATTGGTTAATTTGAATTTTGGAAATAAGATTGTGTTTGGATTATTTAATTTTGGAAAAACAAATTTTTCTCTCCTAATCTCAATAAGGTGCACGGTTTTTAGATAGGTGGAGGGAAGAAAAATTTTGTTTCAAAATTATTCAAATAAATTCCTAACATTAAATTATTAATTGATTTAAATAATGGAGATTATTTCATGTATTTTTCTTTCCTAATTAAAAGTGGTTCACGTTTTTTTGAGGAAAGGAAATTTGAAATATTTCATTGATTTAAATTAATTAATATGGTTAATGTTTATGGAAAATATTAATTCAAATAAGTGAATCTTATTTAAATTCAAAAAGGTTTAAAAGGAATTTGAATCTAGATAGGACTAGGATCTTTTGACTAGTCTAGATTCTTGATTTAAAATTTGAATCACCAATCTAGCTAAACAAACTCAATGTGGCCGAATTTTTTGAGGAAGATTTCCTCTTTGAAAAACGTTTTTAGGTTCAATGAATCTAGCCCTAAAGTTGTATGATCTTTTGATTCAAAATTTATCCAGAAAAATAATAATAATTATTATTATTTTTGAGATGAATTTTGAAAAAGGATTGGACTTCTATATAAAGGCTAGGGATTCATGAAAAAAAATTTTGGTAATTTTTCAAGAGCAAAAAAAATGTTTTTGGAGAAAAAAAAATTTAGTTTTTCCAGAACATCAAAATTCGGCTATCTTGTGAGAAAGAAAAAGAGAGAAAATTCTATTGAACCAAAACTGAGAGGAAGGTTAAACCGAGTGATTATTTTCATAAGAAGGTTAACCGGTTCCTGTTTTGCAGTTTTGAAGGAAGAAGGTTGATCATATTCTCAACGAGGTACATCGGAATTGAGAAGGAGGGATCTAGACTTCGAAATGCATTACCGGTCGCTTGGATTCATAGAACGTGTGCCCACACACACTCTGAGACGTGGAACTCGAGAATAATAGAGAAGACACGTTGGTCAAACGCTCTAGTAATTCCGGAATCCAAGAATAAAGGTACGCTTGATCATAAATTTAATTTATTGTTATATGCATCATGAGATTCTTTTCCGGAAACGGCATAAAATTTTTAAAACTTCCGCTGCGCCGTAACTCTGATTACCAATCCGATTTTTCCAACAGTGCTCACCATGTGTTTGTGATTATGCTCTCACATGTTTAAGTAGGAAAATTTTATGAATGATGATGATGATGATGATGATGTGAATGTTAAGTGTATGTTGGTTAAGAAATTAACCTAAAAACATAAATTGGTAAATAAGTAAGTTATCAATATTGTGTTTTTCCAGAACATGATATAAGCGTATGTTTGAATGTTAAGAACGAATCCAACGCACTACATGTTGACATAGGCTCATGGATTTGCCCGTTTACGGTAGGGTGCACGGATTTTTAAACGAAAAGCAACAAAAATGCAAACTGCCGGCTTTTGAAAAATAATCTGGACAGTTTTCTGGAAACTAGATTTTGAGCCCTTTAGAGGCTAAATTTGGAAAATGTTAAAACTGTAAAGTTTTAGAACACAGAAAATCCAAGGGTGCAGCATGGATAGTTTCTGAAAAATAGGCTCCAAAGGCCTTCGTTTTAATCAGTATTCAAAACTAGCTGGTCCAAGTATTGTACACGGCCATAATTTTTCAAAGAGAAAAATGGACAAGCTAAAGGAAGATTTAAGTTTTGGAAAAGTAAACAAAAGTTGTAGATTTCGACGAGATCTACAACTTCGGTGAAGAAAGTTTTGCCAAATTTTAAACCAATTTAAAGATAAAATGGGATTTCCAAAACTATGCATGGTATTGAAAATTTCCTGCACACATGTATTCCAGTAAATTAAAAGGCTGTTTTAAAAGTAGTTTTTAAGGTTTTACGATCTCTTCTAAAAAGGAACTACTTTATAAAAAGAGTTTTAAAAGGTTTAAATCCAACGGAATTTTCCCAAGTGATTTTAAAAAACTTATTATGTTTAATGAAAGATAATTTCAAGTATTATGATAAGAAATACTTGATTTATAAAGTTATGATATTTTCAAAACATAAGAATATGGTAACAAGTGTATGATTGAAGGTAATCGGATGGGATACCGATTTACTATGTTAGGGTTGGCATCTATAATAACCAATGGTAATCGTATTGGATACTGATCTAGTATGTTATGGTTTGTAGTAAGATAGACGATTTTTATTTTATGCCCTGTTTGAAAACCTGTTGTCGTGTCTTGTTGGAACGATAGACCAAGAGCGTAGGACAATTTGTTAGTACAACTCCGCCTACAGCATAGGCAAAATGTTTTTACTGATTTGTATTTTTTTCAAAAGCTCATGCATTGATTTAAATATTTTTACTGCTTTGCATGTTTTCAAAGCATCATGTATTAATGTATGTGACGCATATGATTTATGTTTTATTATTGTGGCATCACGTAAGCATGCTCACTAATTATAAATCACATGACAAGAATAAGATCAAGTTTTCAAGTAAGAAATAATAAAGATTTAAGTTTTCAAGTATGATCAAAGTAAGTACAAGTTTTCAAGATTGAATGCAAGCAAGTTGTCTTATGTCGTACCGACCTGCCACAAGGGCGGGTTTAATCCATGGCTGCGTGCCACGGTATGTACACTCATGTCGATGTTATATAAGGGGGCCCAAAGCTAAGTTAAAACAAGAAAATACATTTGATTCATGTTAAGTTTACATAAGAAAGCATAAGTTAAGTAAGTTAAGTTATGAGAATAAGTTAAGTTAAGATATGAGAATAACTTAAGTTTTAAATTTGACTTCAAAAAGGAAAAAAAATATTTCCGTATTTTTTAGAAATACAAGAGTATGTTTAAGTAAGTTAAGTATTTAAGTTAAGTAAGCACGGTAATGACCCTATGTGGTCGGGTCATTACAACAACTTTCTTACCGCAATTTAGTAAAAGAATGCGTGAATCAATTATGCTTTCTTATGTTAACTTAACATGAATCAAATATACTTTCTTGTTTTAACTTAGCTTTGGGCCCCTTTCATAACATGAACATGAGTGTACGTACCATGGCGAGCAGCCATGGATAATGATTAAACCAAAACCTGTCCTTGTGGCAGGTCGGTACGACACAAGGCAACGTGCTTGCCTTCATTCTTGAAAACTTGTTCTTAATTTGATCATACTTAAAAACTTAAATCTTTATTATTTCTTACTTGAAAACTTGATCTTATTCTTGTCATGTGATTTATTATTATTGAGCATGCTTTCATGATGCCACAATAATAGAACATAAAAACACATATACATCATGTAAATTAATGCACGATTTTTGAAAACATGTAAAGCAGTAAAACATTTTGCCCATGCGTTAGGCGGAGTTGTACTTATAAATTCTTCTATGTTCTTGGTCTATTATTCGCCAAAACTATGTATACGAATATGCTACGCAAGTATACGTAATCGAACAAGTAATACAGTTGTGAGTAAAGTACATGGCCAAAATTTTTCAAAAGGAGAAACAAGCTAGTTAAAGGCAAATTCAGGTTTTTGACAAAAACAAATGTTGTAGGTTTCGATGAGATTTACAACTTTCATGAAGAAAAATTTTTCAAATTCAAAACAGATTTTAAAGAAAAACTAGATTTCCAAAACTGTGCAGGGTACAGGAAATTATTGCACAGGATTTTCAAAATAGTGCATGAATAGGGAATTCCTGCACATGCACTGATAACCAAATTTACGGGACTAGTTTCAAAAATGGTTTTCAGATTTTTATAGTTTTACTATCTTTGTTTAAAAAAATTGATTACGGTTGTATGAAAACAGTTTTCAAAGGGTTTATAAGCCATTAAGAAATTCACAAGTAATTTTTAAAGAGGCAATTTTAAGTAATAAATCAAGACAATACTTGATTTATGAAGACAACATATCTTTTAAGAAAATAAGGTATTTTTAAAAAGAATAAAATGGGCCAAGTTATTTGAAAGAAAAATAGTAACCAAATGAGATACTAATTTTATATGTTGGGCTTTGGATCCAAGGTTACTGTAACGACCCGTCTTACGTAGGCCATTACGTTACTTATCTTACTTACTAATTTAACATACTTACTTACTTACTTATGCGGAAATACAGTATATTTTTTTATTTTTTTTTACAACTTAAATCCATACTTTACTACTTACATATCAAACAATATACGTACATACTAAATTAATATGTACTTTCAAAATTGTCTTAAAATAAAATAACTTGTAATAATTAAACAAAACTTATTTAGCATCATACTTAAAAACATTTTCTTAAAACAGTTCTTACTTAAAACGTAGTCTTCTTCTTACCATATGAATTATTATTAGTGAACATGCTTTATGATGTAACAATAATAAACATACATCATACATACCACATGAATGCATGAACTTTAAAAACATGCCAAGTCATAAAACAATTTTCTTGCCTATGCTGTAGGCGGAGTTGTACTTACTTCTTAGGTCTTGGGTTTTGTCGTTCCGACAGGTTACCTCAATTAGGGTACCTTCCTGTTTCCAAAAGGAAGTAAGATAAGAATCATCCTATCTTACTATAAATTATTTTATTAAATGTTGGTACCCTAACCAATATTTATTAGTGACCTTAGTTATATGTCCCATATTTATGCTTTAACGATATCCTTATTGGTTACTAAGTGTAACCCTAGGGTACTAGTAATCAAATAGTATTCTGTTTGATCACCTAATGAATTTTGGGCTCAAAGCCCAATGATACTTGGCATCCTATTAGGTTCCTATTAGTAACCTTAGGTATAGGCCCAAGTTAGGTTAAAATTTAAAAAGCCTGATGGGCTACTAAGGCCCAATAATTAAAGTGGTATCCCTTATGGTTACCCTAAATAATCTTGGACCCAAGGCCCAACATACAATATTTGTATCTTAATAACTTGGTCTAATAAAAATTAGGTAACCTTATCGGATTACATAAGGTTACTAATTAGCTTACTCGCTTAATTATTTCTTTTCTTACAAAACTGAGTTTGATTAACCATTTAAAACTATTTTTAAATTAAACTGTCTAAGTTTTGAGAAAATTGCTGAAAACAATCAACTTATCAGTGCATGTACAGGAATTTCCTGTGCATGTACTGTTTTGAAATTCTTGAACCATAGCTTACTATTATGATTCAGTTTCACTTTGAAAATCGGTTTGGATTTTAAAAAAGTTTTCTTCACAAAAGTTTTATATATTGAAAAACCCTACAACTTTTATGTTTTGTTCAAAACCCATTTCTGCCTCTAACTTATACTTTTTCCTTGTTGAACCTGCCTGGCCGTGTATATAGGTCTGGGTGGTCCAGGCTCGGGTTTTTATAAAAACGAAGGCCTTTGGAGACTTATTTTCAAAAACTGTCTACATTAATCCCTATAATTTTCAATTTCCTACAACTTTTTAGTTTTGAGTTTTCTCAAATTCGGCCTCTAAAGACCTCAAAATACCGTTACCAGATCACTGCCCAGTTTTCACCCGAACTGGCAGTTTTGGTTTCGGTTCGTTCTTACGTACAATTACGCACACCCTACCTCAAACGGTCGTAACCGTGAGCCTATATCAAGTGCGCAGCGCATAATCTAACGTTCTCATGATCATTTCATTCATTCACCATCATTCAATCATAATCAAACCCATTTGGTGATTTTCACCAAACATGGGTTTTCTAGTTTCTTGAACCCTAATTCATCATACAACCATTCAATTTCATAAACATTCATTCAACATCAGTCCTAAGCATATGGGGACATATAACAAACATCTAATGGTCACACACATAAAATACATAATTTCTAGAGCATACAATCCAAAACATACACCAAACCGTAACATAAGCATACCAAAACCTAAATCAAGCACATTCTAAGCAAACCAACTAAAATAAGGACATAATTGGGTGAGCTTAAGCTCTTACAACCAAACTGAAAATACATAATAACTTGGCTTAAAACTTGAATAGAAAGGCTTAGGAATTGAGAGAATTACCTCTAAACCGTGGAGATAATCTTTAGCTTGGATTCCAAAATTTTTTTTTTCTAGCTTTCACTCACTAAAATCCGACCACACTCTCTTGGGTTTGGCTGCCTATGGGGTTCGGCTGAGAGAGAGAAAAGGAGAAGAAAAATGGCCAAAGTTTGGGGGAATTTTCCAATAAAATGGGTTAAAAAGTCACCCCCCCTCCACCTATTTATAGGTGAATTTTAATTTCTTTTCTTGATTTATTTTTATTCTCTAAATTGCACTCCAAGCCTTACAAAACAAATATTTGCTGAAAAGTCCCCAAGGTGGCCGGCCATTAGATGGTTCCATGAGCCAAAATTATCTCTTTGTAATACTTTCCAATTTTTCAAAAAAATCAAAAAATTACATAATTATCATGTGATGAGGTGTCCACCACCTAGGGCTTTGTTTGGCTTTCTTTCTTAAAAATAGTCTATTTTCATACTAATGTAATTATAACAAATACTGTTTTCAACTAAAACAGTACTGTCATACTAAACTGCAGTCCATAATTTATCTGCGTTTAACTGGACTGCGTATAGGTTTTTCTTAGGACTTAAAGCTAATTAGTCCTTATTGTCCTAAATATTGTGCTTGATTTTTCTAACATGATTCCGTACCTTATTCTTACTTATCTATCCGTAATAACGGTTTTTTACAGTATAATTTTCATACTGCTTATTATACTGCAGTACCACCTCAATCTTATCTTAGATCATTCTGGTCAAACTTTGACCGGAATTCAATCATACATAAATCCTAATTCTGATAACTCAGATCAGGCAATTCATATACTTATACAAACTTTGATTCCTTGAGAAACAAGAAATCAAAATTTGTAACAAAGTCGGTTATTACAGTTACTTATAGTAACCAAATGGGATACCACTGTAATATGTTGGGCTTGTGTCTAGGGTTACTTAAGGTTGTTGAATTAGATACTGACATTGAATGTTATGGTTTATGGTAAGATAGGATGATCCTTATCTTGCACCCTACTTGGTAACAGGAGGGTAACCTATCGTTGTGCCTCATTGGAACAACAAACCCAGATCACTAGGACAACCTGTAAGTACAACTCCGCCTACAACATAGGCAAATTGTTTTACTACTTGCATATTTTCAAAGCTCATGCATTTAAGTATGTGATGCATATGATTTATGCTTTATTATTGTGGCATCATGAATCATGCTCACTAATGATAATTCATTTGGTAAGAATAAGATGAAGTTCTAAGTAAGAAACTGTTTTCAAGAAAGTGTTTTCAAGTATGATGTTAAGCAAGTTTTCTCGTGTCGTACCGACCTGCACTAAGACAGGTTTGGTTCATGATTTGAGTTAGACTGGGCTGGCCGCCCCAACGAGTCCATGGCTGGGCGCTACGGTATGTATACTTATGTTATGTAAGGGCCCAAAAATATGCTAACCTAAGAAAGCATAATGAAGCATAATTGGTACATGCATTGTTTTATTACGAAATGTTTTGCGGGATGATCGTTGTACCTGCTAGGTGAAAGCTCATGACTTATATTTATGCTGTAGGTAAGCAGCCTATTGGCAATACTTGATGCAAGATGGTGGGGCATGGCAATGCTAACTGTGAAACTATGGAATGGAGACTGCTACGCTTTTTGAAATAAAATATTTGTATTTGTTATTTAGTACAATCTGTTATATGTTAAAATAAGTTTAAAACTTAAATACTCAATTAAGTACGTATATTATGTAAGTACATGGTCGAGTTCGATTTCAAGTTGTTTTTTTTTTTTTATATAAAAATATTCCTTATTTTCGCTTGTTAAGTAAGTTAAGTAATTATGTAAGATAAATATGATAACGACCTACGTAAGGCGGGTCGTTACATTATCCAAGCTAGATCCAACTAAAACCAACCTTTCCAGAATTAATTTTAGTTTGTGTTCTCCACCAATTGATGACCAGTCAATCAATAGAGATTAAACATGCATCACACTTGAATAAACAGAATGAAAATTACTAAGTATTTAACACAATAGGCAAATCTTCGTTACAACCTTGGTTCTATCAATAATCCTAGTTAAAGAAATTAGTTCATACTTAGTTCAACGAAATCAAAACTAACAAACTCAACCAATGAATTCATGATTCACAGAGAGAAAAACAAGAAAATCCAAAAGAAATGGGTAAACTGAAATCATGAAAAGCGGGAGCTGAGCGTGCTTGATTCGGTGTGCTTCCCCCGTCTAGCCAATAGTACAAGGCTAGATTTTATTGCTCTCCTCCGAAATTCAGATTTGTACCCCTTATGTCCTCATGCTCCTTCCTCTCTTTCTGTTTTTCTCATAGCTTTCTCTTTCCACAATTGTGCGTCTCTGCCTCCCATCTCGTACAATCCTTTCTTAATCTTTTATACTAGGGCAAGTTGAGGTGCCTTAGTTACACGTGTCTCACTAATAGCCAAGGCTGGTGGCCACCTTAAAGCTATTCTACTCAGACAAAGTCAACAAGTGACCCCACAACTAGCTGTAAAGAAAGAATTACGTCAGTGTGTGCTTTTGGCTGTTCTTTCGTTGCTACAACATTGCTATAACATTGCTGTAGCATTTGGTGTATTTCAGCTTTCCGTTTCTATGCTTCTACTTTTCCAGTGTGCCTTCACCTATTCTTCACTCGGAGCTCCTGAAGGATAAAGCACATAATTAAATTTGAAAACTGGGTTTATGTTTAAAACGAAAGTTATCTACAATTATCTACCTTTTTTCAACTAAAGAAAAAACTACCTAATATTATGTAAAATACTAAAAAACTAAAGCACATTACGTTGAGACATCAACAACTATTAAGTTTAAAAGCATGATAAATAACTCCATTTCATAGAGTTATCATACCCACAAACTTTAGTCATTGGTCGTCCTCGAGTAATGCCACAAACAACACAAGATGAAACACACAAAGGTACTTACTACACAAAACAGAAAATTGTTCTGGTTGCTAAACAAGTTGATTCTTCATTCTTAATAGTGCTTATTAATTTCCAGCTCATGGTCAAAATCAGCACTCATTATATATCAGCTCCATCCTTTATAGGCTCACTCCCAAATGAAGTTCCTCTATAGGTGTGTGTGTGAGACTATAGCTAAGCATCTTTGAATCACCTAAGTCACTCGAATCATGATCATTTAGCCAAGTTTATGATCTAATAAGCTGACTGCTTGACTCCCTCTCAACTAGTATTAGTTGACCAAACACCTAGGGTTAAACATATGCCACAGATTATTCCTTAGGACATTGGACTGGGTGTATGTATTTTTTTTTTTCATCATGTCACTGTCACGATTTTATGCGAATGCCAACATTGGTGATGAAGACACCCGATTACTCAGTAACGTCACAATTCAGATTTGCTATAGTATACTCATATTCTGAACCGCTGTTTGACGCAAAAGTACACATGGGGCTCATGTTACTCCTGGTTACTAGGTGACTCCGAATAGCGGAGTTTTTTTTTTTTATTCATAAGAGTTTGTTTTTTTTAATACACCTTTAAACATCAACCCTTTTCAAGATATCAATACTTTTAATGCACATCAATTCACCCCCATATGTTTGGATCCCTAACATTTCGCCTCGACGGTTTCACACAATCAGTTCTTGAATCCTAAATTCTCACAATGATTTGAAATTTCCTAGGCTTTCCACAAGAAAACAAAGCTATAGTCTATCGTGCAAAATTCTGAGTAATCTTATTCAAGGAGCAAACAAATAACAAACATCACCAATGCTCAATTCATGCCAATTCATTCCATAATCTAAAAAGTCCAAAACACTACTACTCTTCACTAAATTTCCTCAAACCAACAATGCTATAGCAAAACCAGAACATTTATTCAACCACAACCAAAACACAGAATTTGAACTAAGCAAGCCCACGTCTACTAAAATAGATCTAACCAGAAGAATCCTAAGCAAACCTTGATACCCCCAAACTTGAACTAAGCAGTGTCCTCACTTCTTGGGGAACAAAACACGAATAAACAAAACAAAACAGAACAAAACACCACAAAGTAAAACAAAAAGAGCAAAGGTAGGAACTCCCTATAGAGGTGGGAAAGTGGTCTATGCTCTCAGTCCTCCTTGCCGTCCTCTTCAACATCTTCTGCGTCCTCCTCAGTAACAACCGGCTCCAGCACACTCTCCGGGAACTCAGGAAAGGAGAATACAGGTTTTGTGATGTTCTTTTGCAAGGATTTCCTCACTCCTGCCCTATTTGCTGCATCATTTCTTTATGACAAATAATTTTGCTATAGCAAAACCTCCAAAGTGCAACTGATGTCATGTGAATCCCGTTGTTTTTTTTTTTTTTTTTTTTTTGCTACCACTATCCCTCAAGTGTGTAGGTAGAGGTTTTTGTTCCAAAGCAAGTGGTTATTCTACAGATGATTTATGTGATTTGAGGGGCCTTTCTGATAACTCAAGGGACTCAAATTGCTTCCCAGCTCTAGCTGCCATATGCTTGCTCTCCATCCAAGATACTTGATTATCACAGTTGTCCTCATTTACTTCAAAATCAGTTAGGTCATCTTCTTCTGCAAACTTTGTAGAACATTTCTTCTCAAACTCTGCAGCCACTAATGAATCAAGAACATTGATGGCCGAACACTCCTCAATATCATCAGCAAAATGCATAGCTTTGAATACGTTGAAAGTAACCTGCTGATTGTGGACTCTCATGATTAGTTCACCCTTCTACACATCTCCAAAAAGGGTCTTCCCAGGATAATCGAAACTTCCTTGTCTGCCTCATAATCCAGCACAATGAAATCTGCTGGAAAAATGAACTTGTCTACTTTTACTAGCACATCTTCAATTTTGGCTTCTGAATGAGCAAATGACCTGTCCGCTAACTGAAGAGTGACTGTGATAGGTCTTGCTTCTCCAATTCCCAGCTTTTTGAAGATAGACGTAGACATTAGATTTATACTTGCACCCAAGTTGCATAATGTCTTTCCAAAGTACTGATTACCATTGGAACACGGTATTGTGAAGCTACCAGGATCTTATAACTTAGGCGGAAATTTGTTCTTCAAAATTGCACTGCACTCTTCGGTTAGTGCTACCGTCTCAAACTCACCAAGCTTATGTTTCTTGGAACGAATGTCTTTCATGAATTTAACGTAGCTAGGCATCTACTCCAATGCTTCTACAAGTGGAATGTTGATGTATAGCTGCTTCAACATGTCTAAGAACCTTCTGAACTGCTTATCCTACTTTTGACTCTAAAATCTCTGGGGAAATGGTGACGGAGGTCTATCTGATCCACTTTGCTTTAGCTTTGCTGTAGCATCTTGCTCTGCTGTAGCATTCTGATCTACTTCAATTTTTGGTTGCTAACCCATTTGATTTTGGATTGAAGAGGGCTCTGACTCCTTAGCAGATTGTCGAATTGGTTGTTCAATTTGTCTGTCATTCCGAAGTGTAATAGCTTTGTAATGCTCCTTGTCGTCTCTTCTGGGGTTTTCTGTATCACTAGTGTAACGCCCCGACTTCCCACGCCGGGTCGTCTCCTTACTTACATACTTAACTTAAACTTGCGGAAAATTTGGAAGAAAATTTTTTTTCTTTTAAACTTTATTTTAAAACTTTCAATTTGAACTTCATCCTCAAACTCATACTTACTGATAGGTACTTTCTCGAGTACCGAACTTTCAAACCCTCCTTGAAGGCCATCATAATCAAATTGTAGACCAAACCCGACTTAATGTAGATTGGTACCACAAGAGGCAACTTGCTTGCCATACATACATAAACTTTGTCATTCATACTTAAAACATCATGAAAATATGAAAACCCTTTTTAATTACAACACATTTTATAGAGTATATTTTTTTTTTCAAAAGCCGTGGCAGTGTCCATCCCACATTTCACAGTCCGCAGCACCAGCCCTCCACAGTATTGCATCAGAGATTGCTGGCAGGTTGCTTACCTACAGCATAGACGTAAGATGTGAGCTTTCGCTCAGCAAGTACAACTGTTACATCTGCGATACAAAACATATCATTATGCATGAACCAATTATGATCTCTTATGAATCAATTATGGATTCATAACTTAATTTAATTCTATTCCTTTACATATCATGTGTGCTCGAACCGTGGTACATAGCCAAGTAATGGTTGAAGGCGGCAGTCCATTTTAACTCAAACCATGAAATACAAAGTTTAACATGGAGTAGTTTAGGTAGCCATCCAATCCAACTCAAACCATGAACCATACCATTTAAACCCGTCTTTGTGGCAAGTCGGCATGACACAACATCCTACTTGTCTTGTTCTTACCAGGTGGTTTAACTTTAGTGAACATGCTTCATGATGTCACAATATTACAACATATAACATAACATAACCTCATTCATAACATACCATAACATGCCATACATACCATAACATATCATACCATAACATTACACGCCATAACATATCATCACATACCATCACATTAGGCAAGTAACAACAAAGGGCCTATGCTGTAGGCGGAGTTGTACTTACTTGGTTAGCTGTGTCCTATTTCGTGCGACTCCAAGCTGAGGCATAAGAACAGGCTATCTCCTGTTATGTCAAAGGACATAGTATAAGGCTTCATAATTATAATTATAACCTTAAGATGCTGGTGACCTAACCAACACCCATTCATAGTCTTAGTTATATGTCCCCTCCTATACTCATGATAGCTTACTTGGTTACATAAGGTAACCTTGGGTATTAATCCCAATCATACATGAATAGGGTTAGGTTATCATCCTAACCTTGGCCTATGCCTGGTTATCTATCCATAATCTTTTGGGTTTTAGATCCAAACCCAATCTTAACACCTTGTTGGGTTACCTTGAGTAACCCTTGAGGTAGTCAATCTTAGTTCAATTATCCTAAGCTAACCTTGGGCTTTGAACCCCGTTCAGTAACTCGGGTATCCTTCCCGGTTATCGTCCATCATTGTCTTGTTACCGAAAGAAAGATAACTTAGAGTTCAAAAACTTGTTTTTCTCTTTGCTTTGGAAAAACTTGGTTCTCTTTGTTCATTTCTTATAAAAACCCTTGAAAAATTGTATTTCTTTGAGAAAGGTTTGTAAAAATTATTAACTGTTGAAAACTGCCTTTGGAACAGTTCCTACAGTCAAAACATTGGTGTTGGTGCAAAAATACAGTTTTCCTGTATTGTTTTAGAAAATCCTGTGCAGGAATTTTCTGTTTCCGGCACAGTTTTTAGAAATCCGTGTCAGTTTAAAAATTCATTCCGATTTTGAAAAAGTTGTCTTCATGAAAGTTCTAGCTCTCAAAAAATCCTAAAACTTTCATGTTTTACGAAAATTCCAGTTCCGCTTGTATCCTTGTCAGTTTTCATTTGAAACTGGCTAGTCGTGTAAACTAGGTCTGGGCAGACTAGGCTCGGATTTTTATAAAAACGAAGGCCTTCGAAGTCTTATTTTTGAAAACTGTCCACGCTGCCCCCTAGGAAAATCCCTTCTGAAAAATTTTCATGTTTTAACTTTTATCAAATTCGGCCTCTAAGGACCTCAAATCTAGCTTTCCAGAAAACTGGCCAGTTTTACCCGAACTGGCAGTTTTTGGGTTTAAATTCGTTTTACGCCCTAACACGTGCACACTACCTCAACCGGCAGCAGCCGAGAGCCTACAATCATCATGCAGCATTTTCTAACGTAAAACATACATTCATACATCATTCAAACATCTTTATGCAAGGTAAAACCCTTGGGTGTTCTTGCACCAAACTAGGGTTTGCAAAACATTTGATTTGTATCACCAATCATCAATCAAGCTTCTAATCTAGCTCAAACATAAACATGAATGACCTAAAACTTCTTAGGCATGTTGGGGACATATATCAAACACCTTATGTGCATGCATGAAACCCTAAAAATCATGCAAGCATAATTACCAAACCATGCATCATAATCATAATTGAGACCTTAACACCCTAATCAAGCACATAATCAAGCACAAAACTTATTGCATGGCATAAGAAAATGAGCTTATGCTCTTACATCCCAAACATGGAAATACACTTAAATTTCCCAAATTTAAGCTCAAATTAAAAAGGTTTAGGGCCAAGGGTTTACCTCTACAGTTTGGATGTTGGTTCACAAGCTTGGATTCCAACTTTTTCCTCACTCCCCCTTGGCTGCCATTGCAGCCGATTCTCCTCCCCCAAATGGGTTCCAATTTTCGGCCATTCCTCATGAAAAACAACCACATGAGTATCTAGTTTCAAGCTCAATATAAAAACTTAAGGGTTTTAGAGATTTACCTAGATCAATCCAAGAGGTTGGCTTGATTGATTCCAACTTTTCTCTCCCTTTTTCCTTGGCTCCACACAACCGGCCTCCCCTCCAATTGGGGTTCCAAAAATTTTGGCCAATTAAATTGAGCCTCACACACTCACACAAGGTCTGGCCATTACCAAAAATCCAGCCAACCAATTTTTTTTTCTCTTCCTAGGGTCGGTTTTAGAGAGAAAATGGGTATGGGAGAATTTTGCCATAGTTTGGCTTGTTTTTCCAATTTTTCCACCCAAAAATCCGCCCCCCTTCACCCCTATTTATAGCTGATTTTGAACTTTCAAAATTGCTAAAAAGTCCTTGAATTTGGATTTAATTACTTTTCTAAAATTGCACTTTAGTCCTTGAAGCAAAAATATTTACACTTTGACCCCTACAAGTGTTGGCCGGCCATTGCACGACTTGGTGCCCAAGTTTTGCTTACCTCACCATGATGACATCATCTTGATGACATCATGTGCTTACCTCATGCTTACATCATCATATTTTTCAAAATTACACTTTTTGCCCATAAAGATAAAATCTTTACAAATTGATCCCTCTTAGGTGGCCGGCCCTTGTTCACTCCTTGGAGGCCAAGTTTCCTTGCTTACCTCATCATGATGACATCATCTTGATGACATCATTTGCTTACATCACTATTTTCTAAAAATTACACTTTTGCCCCAAAAGGTAAAATTTTTACATTTTTACCCTCCAAGTGGCCGGCCTTTGGGAGGTTCTAGAGCCATCAAATACTTTCCAATTTTATTTAATCAAGAAATGATGTCATAATTCCAAAATAGGGTGACATCATCATAAGGCCTTGTTTGGCTTTTTCCTTAAAATGCAGTCTATTTTCTTGCTAACACAGATATTTCCAATACTGTGTTTACTAATACATAGTATAATTAAGTACTGTTATACTTGACTGTAGTCCAAAATTTATCTGCGTAAAAATGGACTGTAAAAATTTTCTTCTTATTTCTGAAAGTCATTAGGACTTTGATATCCAACTTAGTGTGCTTGATTTTTCTAGGGTGGTCTCATAGCTTATTCTTGTTATTTTGTCCAAAAAGACAATTTTAGCAGTATATTTCTCATACTGCTTATCCTATTACTGTACAGTCATACCTTTGACTGTTCTTGGTCAACCCTTTGATTTTTTGGTCAACTTTGACTTTATTGGTCAAACTTTGACCAACATGAAATTTCATCACGCCATTTTCCTTAAAATGCCTTATACTAGGCTAAGTAATCCATCGTTGAGTCTCGTAGCTAATTAACCGAGAACTCAAACTTATACCGATATTCTATTCCAAACATGATCTAGACTTAAGTTTTCCTCATTCAAAGAAAATCTATAGTCATCAAAATTCGGGTTATTACAACTAGGAAGTGATCCTTGAGGCCTATTGTTCAAAGCATTAGCTAGCTGCCCCACTTGATTCTCCAAAGTCCTCAATGATGCAGCTTGACTCTGAATAAGGGCTGATTGATTCTGAAGAATAGCATCATTCTTAGCCATATACTCTTTGAGCAGTGCCTCAATGGGATTTGGTTGTTCTTGAGGTTGCTGTCTTTGGTGTTGATGCTGTTGGAAACCTGATAGGTGTGTTAGTTTACTTGGCCATGTTGAAGAGCTAGCTCCTTGATTTGCCCAAGAAAAATTCGGATGTTGGCCCCAACCTGGGTTGTAGGTGTTGGAGTATGGATTGTTATTCTTGTTAAAGTTATTCACATAGCAAACGTAGGGTAGGTTGGCTGGGCAGTTCTCAAATGAATGTCCTTTGCCACAATAAACACAAGCAATGTTAACTACTTGCACCGAAATTGCTCCTACTGCCATGTTCATGGATTTCAATATGTTGGACAATGAAGAGACTTGAGCTGTCAATGCTGTAACAACATCTACCTCATGAACTCCCACCACGCGCTTTCATGTAACACCTCTATCGGTAGGCCACTGGTAGTTGTTGTTGGACATTGTCTCCAAGATCTCGTAGGCCTCATTCTAAGACTTTACAAGAAGGGCTCCATTAACGGATGCATCCACAATACATCGGGTTTAAGCATTGAGTCCATTGTAAAAGGCTTCCATTTATATCCAATGAGAAAGTCTGTGGCATGGGCACTTTCTTAGCAACTCTTTAAAATGCTCCCATGCTTCATATAAGGCTTCTCCCTCCATCTGCTGGAATAATGTGATGTCATTTCTGAGTTTGGAATTTTTGTTTGGAGGGAAGTATTTCACCAGGAATTTCTCAGCCAAATCATTCCACGTTGTTACCGAATCTGGTGGTAGAGAATTCAACCATGCTCTAGCTCTATCCCTTAGAGAATAGGGAAATAACTTGAGGTGAAGCACTTCCTCAGTTACACCTAGTAGCTTGAATCACTTACTTCAATAAACAGTTTGAGGTGTAGATGAGGATCTTCAGTTGGCATCCCATTGAATTGTCCCACTGTTTGGAGCATCTGAAACATAACAGGCTTCAACTCAAATTGTTGTGCTTGAATTTCTGGTCTAACAATGGTAGGATGCAACCTGTGTAACATGGGTACAGCGTAATCTCTGATTGCTTTGTCTCTGTCATCTGCCATTGCTACAGCATTGTTAACATTGTGATTGACTATTGCTCCCTCAGCCCTCTCTTCCATTCTTGCAGCACCCTGTCGTTCCCTTCTCCTTGCTCTTAAGGTTCTTTCAATCTCTGGGTCCAAGGGAACCAAGTATGTATCCCTCGGCCTGATCATGCAAGAGAATCACACCTGACAAAAGAAACAACCAGAGTTGAATTAGACTAAGGGGAGCACAATAAAAGAAAAATAATTAGTTTCCATAATAGTAATTTTCAATAATAACAATCCCCGTCAATGGTGCCAAAAACTTGTTCACAAAAACTATGTATGCGAATATACTATGCAAGTATACGTAATCGAACAAGTAATACAGTAGTGAGTAAAGTATAGTCTCCACAGGGATTGAATTACCAAAAACTAATTACGGAAACCAATTATTCTAAACCAACCTTTCCAGAATTAATTTTAGTTTGTGTTCTCCACCAATTGATGACCAGTCAATCAATAGAGATTAAGCATGCAGCACACTTGAATAAACAAGATGAAAATTACTAAGCATTTAACACAATAGGCAAATCTTCATTACAACCTTGGTTCCATCAATAATCCGAGCTAAAGAAATTAGTTCATGCTTAGTTCAACAAAATCAAAACTAACAAACTCAACCAATGAATTCATGATTCACATAGAGAAAAACAAGAAAATCCAAAAGAAATGGGTAAACTGAAATCAGAAAAATCGGGAGCTGAGCATGCTTGATTCGGTGTGTTTCCCCCGTCCAGCCAATAGTCCAAGGCTAGATTTTATTGCCCGCCTCTGAAATTCAGATTTGTATTTCTTGTGTCCTCGTGCTCCTTCCTCTCTTTCTGTTTTTCTCATAGCTTTCTCTTTCCACAATTGTGCGTCTCTGCCTCCCCTCTCGTACAATCCTTTCTTAATCTTTTATACTAGGGCAAGTTGAGGTGCCTTAGTTACACGTGTCCCACTAATAGCCAAGGCTGGTGGCCACTTTAGATACAGCTGTTCTACTCAGAAAAAGTCAGCAAGTGACCCCACAACCAGCCGTAAAGAAAGAATTACATCAGCGTGTGCTTTTGGCTGTTTCTTCGCTGCTGCAGCATTGCTGTAGCATTTGGTGTATTTCAGCTTTCTGTTTCATTGCTTCCACTTTTCCAGTGTGCCTTCACCTATTCTTCACTTGGAGCTCCTGAAGGACAAAGCACATAATTAAATTTGAAAACTAGGTTTATTTTTAAAACGAAAGTTATCCACAATTATCTACCTTTTTTCAACTAAAGAAAAAACTACCTAATATTATGTAAAATACTAAAAACTGAAGCACATTACCTTAAGACATCAACAACTATTAAGCTTAAAAGTATAATAAAAAACTCTATTTCATAGAGTTATCATCTATCGTTCCAATAAGGCACGATAACATGTTATATTATATTCCTGTTTTCAAACAGGGCGTAAGAATCATTCCATTCTACCTTAACAATCTATAACATATTCATTGAACCAAAAATCGGTCTCCAAATCGACTACCATCCGTCATAGAATTGTTACTTATACTTAAGTTAATTGGGTCTATTTTTTATTTTTTCTTTTTTCTCAAAAATACCTTGTTTTCTTAGAATACACCTTATTTACTTTGAAAATATCTTAGCTTCATAAATCAAGTACTTGTTGATACAATACTTGAAATTACTCTTTAAAAAAAGTCATTTGTGAAATTTCAAATAGATTTGAACCTCTTTGAAACTTATTTTCATAAAACCATTGTTTCTTTAAAAAGAGTTATAAAACCTTGGAAACTAATTTTTCCAAATAAAAACAACATTTTAAATTGTATGTGTGTAGGAATTTCTACTTTCATGCCCAGTTATGAAAATTAAGTTTTATCTTTAAATTTGTTTGGAATTTGGAAAAGTTTTCTCACAGAAGTTGTAGATCTCGTCGGAACCTACAACTTTCATTTTTTGTCTGAAACTTAAATCCATCTTTAACTTGCTCGTTTTTCTTCTTGAAGAATTATGGCTGTGTATAGTACCTGGACCGGTCAATTTTGAAAACTCATAAAAACAAAGGCCTTTGGAGCCCTTTTTTCAAAATCTGTCTGCGTTGTCCCCTAGGATTTTCGGTGTTCTACAACTTTTCAGTTTTAACCTCTAAGGAAATTCCATTTACAGAAAACTGTCGAAATTATTTTAAAAAACCGGCAGTTTATATTTTGTTGATTCTTGCTTAAAATCCGTGCACCCTACTTCAAACGGTCAAGGCCGTGAGCCTAAATCAACATGCAGCGCGTTGGATTCGTTCTTAAAATTCAATCATACACTTATCTCATGTTCTTGAAAAACACAATATTGATAACTTGTGTTTTTAGGTTGATTTCTTAACCAACATACACATAACATTCACATAACCAGCATACATAAAATATCTATGTTTAAACATGTGAGAGCATAATCACAAACACATGGTGAGCACTCATAACCTTAAAACTCATCCTAGAGCATAAAATCAAACCCATGCTTAGAGCTAACAAAGAAGATAACCTAAACATATATCTAGCATAAACTAACCATATAAAAACCATAATATAGCAAAATAAGAAGCATGAGCTTATGCTCTTACATCACATTACTTGAAATACACATAAATTCCTCAATCAAAACTTAATGAAGATCTTAGTTAGAGGATCAACAATAATACCTCTAAAGCTTGAAAAGATTGCTTCTAGACCTTAAATGAGAGAAATCCTTACTCTCTACCTCTACACACACAATCGGCCATCACTTCTCTCTCTCTCTCTCTCTTTTTAAAAAAGCCAGAAAGAAAAAGTTGAGAAGAGAACTAGAAGGTGAGATGCTAACTAAATGGTCTAATTCTCACAACCCACCTCTATTTATAGGTGGAAATTCCATAATTTTTCACAATTATTTTTTTTTCCTTTAATTTTCCTTGAATTACATATTTGGCCTTTAACACAAACTTTTTGCCTTCCAAGTCCCATTTTGGCCAGTCATGTGGAGGTTGCTTACCAAAAAAATCTTCTCAAGCTTATCTTTTTAATTATTTCCATAAAATAATAAATCCAAAAATTGTATAATTATCTTCTAACTTCCATGATTTACATAATTGGCCTTAAAACATAAATTTTGGCTTCCTTGTCCCCAATAAAACCGACCATGTGGAGAAAGACAATAAATCAAAAACTACATATTTATGCACAATTACTTGGCCTCAAAGTAATGCCATGTTTGGCATTCCTCCTAATACGCAGTCTATTTTCTTAATAATCCCGATAGTACAAATATTATTTTAACTATCAACAGTCCAGTACTATTGAACTGCAGTCCATAATTTATCTATACATAACTGGACCGCGTATAGGTTTTTCTTAGGACTTGAAGTTACTTAGTCTTTATTGCTCCACATATTATTTCTTGATTATTCTAGAGCAATCCTAATCCTTATTCTCAATTCTGCATCTGTACTGACGGTAGGCTGCAGTATAATTTTAATACTGCTTAACAAATTGCAGTACTTTCTTAATCATGTCATAAATTATCCTGGTTATCTATTAGCCAGAACAATAGCATAAATCATGATTCTGTCTTTTTCATCATAAGGCCTCATACTTGACTTGATAAACTGTCATTGAGTCTTATAACACTATAAGAACTCTTACATATTCTGATAATCAAATCAGATCATGAGCTTCATATTGATATCCATAATTTCCATGAAACATCACAATAACACATAGTACGAACTTAAATTTCTTTATATATAAGGAAATTATGAGTCCGTAAAAAAACTCAGTTATTACATAATAACTCGTGGGATATTTAACCTAACTAGAAAGTTCAGGTTCATTTGTGGGTTTAGGTATACCTCTAGTGCTTCATTGTGGTAATTGTTTTCTAGATGGCATGGACACTAAATCCGGAACATCCATAGCAAACGATTTAGTATATGAATTGCTTGTGGAACAACGACTCAGCTTTGGCTTCAGTCAGAGGGGGAATTGGTAGCACTTCTTCAGTTGCGAGGGACTCGAAGTCAAACAGAAGTGGATTTTGTGCCACTTCTTCAACTTCTAGGCGATGAATTTCTGGACGGTCATTATCACTCATATCCAAGTTGCCTATATTCTGATTACCAGATTCTGGGCAATCTCCTTCCTCAGTAGTGTGAAACTCATACTCTAGCAAATCATTATCTAGAGTCTGAATTTCCTTTTGGTACTCCCCCTAAAGTTCAGACTTTGAGGAAAAATACACCGTGTCTTCATGGAAAACAACATCCATTGTGGTAAACATTCATTGAGTAGGAGGCCCCTTCTGATGAAGAGCATACCCTACAAAAACACATCGCAATGCTCGACGAGTTAACTTGTTGCGCTAATATTTATGCAAGTGCACAAATGCTACACAACTGAAGACACGATGAGGTAAGTTTGGAATGGTTTGGGCATCAAATGTGTTAGCAAAGACTTGGTTTGGTATCTAGAAATTGATAGTACTGGAGGGCACTTGGTTGATTAGATATGCTGCAGAGACAAGTGCTTCTCCCCAAAAGATCAATGGCATATGAGCTTGTATCAATGAGGCACGGATAACCTCCAATAAGTGTCGATTTTTGCGCTCGGCGACCCTGTTCTGTTGAGGATTATTAGAACTAATGGTTTGATGAACAGTTCCATGTGCTTCCAAATGCTGTTGAAGTTCGGAACTTTGTTATTCTCTGCCATTGTCGCTACGAAGAACCTGAACATGTGTATTATACTGAGTATGAATCATTTTAAGAAATTTTTGAAACAACAAGTTCACTTCACCTTTAGACTTCATTAAGCAAGCCCATGTCATCCGAGTGCAATTATCAATGAAAGTGATGAACCAACGCGATCCATTCATTGCAGAAACTTTATACAGACTCCAGACATCACAATGTATGACCATAAAAGGGATTGGGCTGGATTTAAAATTAATGGAAACGAAGCACGATGACTCTTTGCCATTTCACAAACCTCACATCGGAAACTCGAAATATTGATACTCTGCAAATAAACTAGGAAATAACTTTTTTAGGTACCCGAAAGAAGCATGCCCCAAACATTGATGCCACAACCATATGTCTGATCTCTTATTCTTCCCCTTGGAGCCATCCACCGTCAAAGCTTGATGAAGCCTTTGAGAACTAGTTGATGCCACGTCCATGTAGTAAAGCCACCCTCGTCTAATACCGTAACCAATCGTTTGCCTTGTTTGGATGTTCTTAAACACACAAAATTCAGCCCAAAAAATTACGACACAAGGTAAGGCTGTGGTTATTTGAGGGACTGACAAAAGATTATAATCTAAAGATGGAACAACTAAAATAGAATCTAAATTCAAAGTCTCAGTGAGGGTTAAAGATCCTTCCCCATTAACCGGGGTTGAAGTACTATTGGTAGTAGAAACAAACTTTTGTGAGGATGTTTTAAGACGTGAGACCTGTCTAGAATCGAATGCCATATGATCAGTCGCACCCGATTTAATTATCCATGCACTATCAGAAACAGGTGAAATTATATTTAAAACCTTACCACCGTTGTCCGCAGCTGCTATCATTGTCGACACCTTTTCAGTCTTCTTTCTCTGTGGAGCTCGACTATGATCACACCATTCCTAATATCCAACTAATTCAAAACAACGACTTTTTGTATGATCAATATGATCACAATGAGTACATTTGTACATTTGTTTGTTCATCATCCTTCTATTTTTTTTTTAACACTTTTTTTTTTTTTTTTGAAACTCACGTGATATACAAACTAAAGGACTGAAACTAAAAACAAACACTGAACTAAGATTGCGGCGCCGATGGGTATGAGCAACTGGCAACAAGCAACTCCAATGAGCGACGGCGACGGTGACTGCGCGACCGACAGCAACTCCGGCGGGCGACAGTGGCCGTGCACGAGACGGCGACTGCTGGATCGACGTTCTGTCGTGACGACTCCTCGACGGCGGCGGCTCTTGGTGCGTCTGGGTTGTATCTGGTGTTCTGATAGCAACTAAAAATAATAAAGATTATTGGAATTCAACTTGTATTTCGAATGAATCAAGAATGTACAATTTATAAGACATACATGCCTAACTAAATTAGGAAACAAATCAATCTAGCCAATTATCCCTACCGTACAATTAATCAAATATTTTGTAAATCTTCAACAGCAGTGCTTCGCACATGTGGAGTATATACATATTGAATTTGATGAAACATAAATTTAATATTTTCCATTGATATATATATATATATATATATATATTATGAACCTATTATGTTTTTATTTTCTTTAAGATTTTAGTATAACCATTTAATCAAATAATAAGAAAATAAAATTCTAAATTATTCTTCTTTTTTATAATTTTTTTGAAATCTGATCAACAAAAAAAATTGTGCATACCTCTTTGCGGTAATTATGTATTGAACCATATAATCTTTAAAAGCAAGTAAGCACAGAAATGTAGAGAAATAAAGTAAAATAAGAAAAAATATATATAAATGGTCGTTAGACTCTAAAAAAGATGAAAAGAAATTAATTAAATAATTAAGATATAAAATGAACGTACATTAAATTGAAAAAGTATTTCCATATGATATTATATACATAAAAATAAACATACCATATAAAAAAAAAAACAAAATTATTAGTTAGAAAAAACTAAAATGCAAAGCTTATTAAAATGTTTTATATAAGAAGGAAAAAGATGTTTAAATAGGAAGACAATTGAAAAAAAAAATGCAGAGCATAAATCAAGTTCGGGATGCATATAAGAAGGGGAAAAAATGTTTAAGTAAGAGCACATTTGAAAAAAAAAATACAGAAAATTAAAAAACATATGTGAAAAGATAATATTATAAACCTGAGTTTGGAAAAAAAGAAAAAGAAAAAGAAAAAGAGGACATCAAATGATAAACTAATTAAGGGTATGGATGAGAAGAATAAAAGATATTTAAATAAAAATGTATTCGAGATTAATATACTGCACTGCGCGAAATTCGTTAAAAAAAAAAAAAAAAAAGAAAGTATTTTGACACATTAGTATTTTAGTCAATCACAAAAAAAATTAAAGTAACTGATATTTAAAAATATATTTTTTATTAGGGACAAATTAGATTAAGAAAGTTAATCTATTGAAAAATGATATATATGGAAGAAAAATGTTAGGAATAACAATTGTAATCATAACTTTTGATTATCAACTTATATGTCATATGAGTTGTTATTATTTTATTGATATGTGTTTAAAATATTGTCACATACTACTATTAAAAAACACCTTAGACGACACCCAAAAAACGTCGTCTAAGGCCTTAGACATCGCTCATAAAAGCATCGTCTAGGTAGGCGTCAGGAAAAGTATCATTTTAGATGTCACTTTTACGGGCGGTGTCTATGCTTGGTATAGACGACACCCACCTTTAGCCAATGCTTTTGCGGGCGATGTCTAAGCTAACTTTAGATGTCGCTTGTTTAACGGGCGATGTCTAAGGGTCATTTATATATATATATATATATATATATATTTTTTACATTAGAACAATGCATTATAAACTAAGAAGAGCAATATATACATTCATCTTCATTCAATAAGCATACATAGTCTAATATCGAAAGTCCATAAAATATATAGAAATAAAGACAGCACCATAACTTAAAAAATAATAATAATAATAAAAATAAAAAAACTTGTGCTATTAAGGACTTCTACCAAGAAAAAAACCGGTTGCTCTAGATCTTTCGACTTTTTTAACCTTCAAGGAAATAATTACTCCTCGGATAATACCTGAGAGTGAATTAGTATTGCATTACAAATCAATCCAAGTGATGTTGATGACAAATATAAAGAAACGAAAAGTAAGAAGAAGAGATCAAATGAGACAAACAGGTAGGCTCAATTACTACCTCAAAAGAAATACAGAAACCAACATGCACAAATAAATGATAAAATGAAACCATTCATTACTCAGGATAATATCAAAATATTTTCACTCATAAGAGCTGAAATATTTGAAGTCACTATTTGAAGTTGAAGTCTACCAACCAGAACTCACTATAACTCAAAATCATGTCACCTTTATTGTTAAATCCCTTGAAATCCTCATGTAGTTACAGTGGTCAACAAGAACTTGAATATCCCTTGGAAGCCTCACGAGACATGAACACCTAAAGGTTAGAACTTGGTTTATTTAGTTCAGAGCACTGAATTAGGAGAAGCAACACATTTACCACAAAAGATCAACATGTGTACTTGAGGAATACAAATTAATATTAAATAAAAAATCTTTCATCTTCCTTTGACCATTCGACATTAGCAAGATCTTCTTTTGACAGCACCCTGTACTATACAAAATATGAAATGCATTAGTAGTAGAAATCAATGACCAAATTCTGAAGAGACAATTGAAAGAAGAACTCCATTGTGGAGAATCGAAATATGCGAAACTTGTTGGATAAAACTCTATTGTGATTACCAATCTGAGTATGCACACTCACAGTCATATTGCCTGGCATATAGGTCCAACAAAAGGTGTCATGTCCCTACTGCAATAGTTCATCGATATTATAAAGATTTTCTATGCTTAATTCACTACTGATTTGATTCCCAAGGACAAGATATTATCCAATGTTATTACAGAAAAAATCAAGTATTGACACTCTCAAAAGGACACATTATTAAGTTCAACCCAAGCCACACGTTTCAAGGTTGGAGCACAATAACTATTCTCTTCTACTAATTACAAAAGTGCAAGCAACAGGTACAAGGCTGATAATTGGACCATATTTCTCACTGTGCATATTCTATTACTTTAGAAGACCACTGTAACATAAAAGGAAACATATTAAATCAACTGACATTTCAGAGTAGCATTATGGAAAGAACTAAGATATCAACTTCTAACAAGAGAATGTAGAGAAGTTTATAGACATTTCATAGTACTAGGAAGTTTGAACCAGTACTAGCTTTAGGACTAGACAATTTTGCTTTATTCTAATTTGTAAAGAATCTTTTTTAGTGATTAAAGAACATAAAAACATATATAAACTAATGAGTAATAAAATAACAAAGGAGGGCTATTTAGGGTCCATGGCAACGTAACGAAAATATGTATTAATAAGCAATTAAAGAAGCTAACCAAAACAATGGACTAGAAGAAGATCCTAAAGGGAGTCTGATCACTCATATAAGCTTTGTATGGAGTAGACCAAGCTCCAATAGTAAGAAAGAAATAATTGACAAAAATTCAAGAAAAAATTGAATACAAGCAATTCTAGTGTAATCCGAGAACAAGAATTGTACCCGCTGGGAGCAAAAAGAAGCTGGTATCTTGTAGCGTTTTTATGTAGATAGTGAAATATTACACGAGTAGCCAAGCAATGCAAATAGAAACAAAAGTACCCGATGAGAATCCAAATACTTCCCACATGACATCTAGCTTCTACAAGTTGACATAAGAATCAAAGATTAAAGGAAAGAGTATTAACCTCGATCGTAAACGGTTGTCCTCAAAAGTAACCGGTGCATTTTTAGAATAATTCACACAATGATTGGTAAGGGGTCTTCTTCCTCACTGGAAGAGGCATGGTTCTTTCACTTAATTAGCAGTTCAAAGAATCAATATGTTTAGGATAATGCTCTTTATACTACTACAAAATGCCAATACTACGACGAAGCTTCCACGACCGTCTTTAAAAAACGGTCGTGAAAAGTACACAAAAAACACGGCGCGGAACAAGGTTTCCAAAAACTGTCGTGAAAGCAGAAGTTTCCACGACGGTTTTTTAAAAACGGTCGTGAAAAATTCACGACAAATTCAGACAAAACCGAAGCATGCCCTCATTTTTCCACATCAATACCACAACTGCAGTTACCAAAATCAGATTAGAACGCTCTGAAAACAGCCACTACACCATAGTTGGACGTCACCACCACCATCTACCATCCATAAATCTCTCTTGTAAGTGATCACTAACTTCTTTTTGTTGTTATTCTCTATATTTAGATTTGTGATTTTAGGTTTTGTTTATTTTGAAGTCGCTTTGAGTTAATTGTGCTATGGGTGTTAATTTAAATGATCACATAAAAAAATTTCCCTCAGTATTTTGACTTAATTATGATTTTAATTTTTATATTTTTAGTTTTGTTTTTGCGATTTTTGAGTGAATTGTGCAATTAATGGGTGTTAAATTAATTTGATATGCATATTAAAATCTAGTACTTTCACTTCTAAAACTTTGATATTTTAATTTAGGAATTGCAAATCATGATAGGAAATGGATGTGGTTTGATAGATTGTCTAAAACATATGAAGATGGTGTTGAAGAATTTTTGTCATTTGCCAAAGCCCACATACAAGGTGATAAGATTCCGTGTCCATGTGAAATTTGTGAAAATCATAGATTTCATTCCATTGATGATGTTAGAGAGCATTTGCGTGCATATGAGATTATTTGTTCTTACCAAACATGGTATTTACATAGTTAATATTTTTTCAATATTACATATTCATCGACAAGTAAAGGTAAAGGGCCTATTGTTGAGGAATACTTCAATGGTGATAAAATGTTCGATATGATAAATGATTTGGAAGAACACTTTGTGCACCGTTCGGAGTTATTTGAGGCAATGATTAATGATGCCGAAACGCCCTTATATGTCGGGTGTACAAAATTTACAATATTAGGGGCATTGGTTAAATTATGGAACATGAAAGCGTCGAGAGGGTGGACGAATTCTAGTTTCACGACTCTTTTAGAATTTCTAAAAGATGTTCTACCAGATGATAACAAAGTGCCTCCTAGTATGTATGAAGCGAAGAAGACGTTGAGCACTTCGGGAATGGAATATGAAAAGATACATGCTTGTCCAAATGATTGTGTCCTTTACCGGAAAGAATATGAAGATTTAGATGAATGCCCGGTTTGTAACAAGTCAAGATGGAAGAAGGGCAAGATGCCATTGAATGGTAGCAAAGGAGTGTCGGTGAAGGTGTTATGATACATTCCACCAGCTCCACGTTTGCGTCGTTTATTCCTTAATGCCGAGCATGCTAAGAATTTGACTTGGCATCATGATAAACGTGTTGATGAGGGTAAGTTTAGGCATCCAGCCGACGCACCATAATGGAAGACCTTTGATGACAATCATCTAGATTTTAGTGCAGAACCAAGGAATTTACGTTTGAGTTTGTCGACGGACGGAATGAACCCACATAGTAATATGATTAGTAGACATAGTACCTGACCAGTTATACTTGTCAACTGCAATCTACCTCCAGAATTGTACATGAAGCGAAAGTTCTTGATGCTGACTTTATTGATCTTAGGTCCTCAACAACCGGGGAATGACATTGACGTGTACTTGGCACCAATAGTCAATGACCTAAAAAGCTTGTGGGAAAATAGTTTAGAAGTCAGAGATTCTTACCGTAAAGATGCGTTAAATCTTTGTGCAATGTTGATTTGGTCAAATAATGACTTTCCCGCACTTGGCAACCTATTCGGTTATTTGGTGAAGAGTTCTATAGGTTGTCCAGTTTGTATGAAGGAAACATCATCCATCCGGTTAAAAAACGGTAAGAAAACCATTTACCTTGGTCATAGGAGATTCTTGCCAAAAAATCATCGATACTGCAAACAAAATTGGAAAGCTTTGGATGGTAATAATGAAGAAAGAACCACTCCTCGGATTTTGACTGACAAAGATGTATTTGAGATGGTTAAAGATGTGAAAGTAGTTTTGGGAAAGAGAGAATGGAAGGATCCAATGGTCGATGGACCTTGGAAGAAGAAGTCAATCCTCTATGAACTTCCATATTGGAAGTCACTATACATTCGTCATTGCTTAGATGTTATACATATTGAGAAAAACGTCTGTGAATCAATAATGGGCACGTTGCTTGACATTCCGAATAAAACTAAAGATGGTGTAAAGGCATGGTTGGATCTTAAAATGATGAAGATTAGACCTAATTTACTCCCCTAGAAAAGATCGAACGGCACTTACTTACCTCCGACAAAGCACACATTATCGAGACAAGAAAATAGAAAGCTTTGTGAATGTCTTGCTTCCGTGAAAGTGTCAAGTGGGTATTCGACCAACTTTAAAAGGTTGGTGTCAATGAAGGAATTGAGGCTCGTTGGAATGAAAACACATAATTTTCATATCTTGATGCAACAATTATTACCTCTTGCATTGCGGGGAGTTTTAACGAAAGATGTGATATATTCAATTATCAAGTTATGCTCATTTTTCAATTCAGTATGCTCCAAGGTAATTGATCAACTTATGCTAGATTCGCTACAATCGGAATTGATGATGACATTGTGAATGCTTGAGAAGTATTTCCCACCATCCTTTTTTTATATAATGATCAATCTAATGGTGAACTTAGTTTGGAAAGTTAAGCTATGTGGACTGGTGCATTTGAGGTGGATGTATCCTTTCGAAAGGTACATAAAGTTTTTGAAGGGTTATGTGAAGATCCGAAATAGTCCATAGGGATGTATAGTGGAAAACTACATAGCGGAGGAATCGGTTGAATTTTGCTCGGAGTATTTGTCCAACGCGTAACCAATAGGGTTGCCAAAGAGTGGGCTATTTACGTCGAAAGGACTATCCATGGATGTTCCTTCATCGGTAAATCAAGATGAATGGGAAAAAGCTTGTATTTTCATTTTGCACAATAATAAGGAAGTGGAGCGTTTCATTGAGGTTCATATGAAGGAATTAAGAGCTGCAAATCCAAGAAAAGGAAGAAGTGAGAAGTCGTTTCAAGATGAGCACAACTGAACATTTCGGGAGTGGATAAGAATACATGTGCATGTGAATGTTGACGTTTCGCAAGACTTAATGAAGCTAGCAAAAGGACCGTCATCGATAGTCACAAGATATATATCGTACTTTGTCAATGGCTACTCCTTCTACACTCGCGAAAGAGATGAGAAGCATCCTATCCAAAATAGTGTTGTGACCCTTCGTGCTGAATCTATGCATATTTCCTCCGTAAATGACAAGAATCCAGTGTACAGTTCCATGAACTACTTTCGGTTCATTGAAGATATTTGGAAACTTGATTATTGCGACTTGCGGAAAGCACTCTTTAAATGTAAGTGGGCCGACAATAATTATATTAAGATTGATAATGATGGTCTGACAGTGGTGGATTTTAGGTGATCGGGATACAAAAATGATCCTTTCATTATGGCGTCGCAAGCGGTCCAAGTATTTTATACAACAAATCCTAACAATTTAGAGTTATCCTTAGTTGTGTCGATGAAGCCAAGAATAATCCGTGATGGCTAAGAAGATGTTGAAGATTGCACTAACATTCCATCTTTCACAAAAGGATTGCCATTGGTGGAGGAGATTGATGATTTCGATGATGATGTTTCACACTTGCTTTGTTTAGATGTTGAGTGGACATGTGTTGAGGAACCAAAAAAAAAATAATAATAATACTTGACCGTGATTTTTTTAAACCGTTGTATACAATTTATAATTTGTATTAATTACATTAATTATGCTCATTATATTACTTATATATGGACATTTATATATGATTTTGTCTGAATGAAACTAAGAACAAGAATTAAAAATGGGCTGCTGTATGCATGACACACAGGATTGACCGCCTATGGGATTTTATTTAAATTTGTTATTGTTGGAGAATTTTTTTAAAAAATATCATGACCGTTTTTGGAAAAAACCGTTGTGGATGATTGCTTACCACGACAGTTTTTACCGAAAATGGTCGTGGTATGTTGTACAAACCACAACTGTTTATGGTTGTGGTTTGTTACATACCACGACTGTTTATGGAAAAAACAGTCGTTGTATGTTGTGCGATTTTTATTTTTATTTTTTTTCAAAAAAACCGTCATTCAACATATTAAGACCGTTTTTGGTATAAACGGTCGTGGTTTGCATAACATACCACAATCATTTTTGGAAAAGCCCATCGTGGTATGTGGCGCAATTTAAAATTTTTTTTTCAAACTTTTCGCTTGAATCAGCCGCTTAAAAAAAAAAAACAAAAAAACAAAAAAACTCTTATTCCCTCCACATTTTCACTCTCGTACCTCTTTCACTCTTGCCTCTCCAAACTCTCCTTCGAAACCCATCTCCTTCGCCGTGACCCCTTTTTCCATTTTCTCTCCTACCTCGCCTCCATTCTCTCTCGGGCCTCTCCCTTTCTCTGTTGCCTCCCATCTCCGATGGCTGTGACTCCACCACTAATTCTCTCTTTCGCCTCTCCCTCTTTCTCTCGCTTCCACTCGCCACCGAGACTCCTCCCTCTAATCTCTTCCTCGAAACCCATCCTATGCCGCCTACCCCGCTACAAAGCTGATGTAACAACCCGCCTTACGTAGGTCGTTACCATACTTACTTTACTTAAATACTTAACTTATTTAACTTTGCAAAAATACCAGAAATATTTTTTTTAAAACTTAGATTTAAAACCTATCTTAACCTCATAGTTATATATATATATATGTACTTAATTAAAAAATATTGAGTTTTCAAACTCTTTTAACACATCTTACAAAACATACTAATTACTAGATAACAGTATCATCAGTTTGACATAACATAATACAAACATTTTTTTAAAACATATGGCGGAGTCCAACCCAAAGTTTTTTATAGTCTACCATGCCATTCTCCACAGTTTTGTATCATACATTACCGGTAGGCCGCTTACTTACAGTATAAACATAAGTTATGAGCTTTTGCCCAGCAAGTACAACTTTCTTTTCGCAAAACAATCTTAATAAAATAATACATGAATTGATTATGCTTTCTTATAAATCGTTTATGCTTTCTTATGTTAGCTTAACTTTTGGGTCCCTTACATAGCATGAGTGTACGTACCGTGGCGCACAGTCATGGAGTGGTTGGGGCGGCCAATCCAATCCAACTCAAATCATGGACCAAACCTGCCCTCGTGGCAGGTCGGTACGACACGAGGAAACTTACTTACCATCATACTTGAAAACGGTTTCTTACTTGAAACTTGATCTTATTCTTATCATGTGATTTATCATTAGTGAGCATGTTTTTATAATGCCACAACATAGAACATAAAATTTTTTTCTAACATGTGAATTATTTGAAAATTTTTCTTGCATTGCGCACTTCGATTCCGTTTTCTCTAACAGGTGTTCAAGTTGAAAAATGAAGTGCAAGCAATTTGGAACCTTTTTATGGAAAGGAAAATTATCTCACTCGGAAGTGGATTTTTTAAATTTAAGTTTACGTCTTTGAAATGAAGGCAATAGTTTGGGCCATTGTAACACGTATGTTGAAAACTGGAACTCTGCGACTTCAAAAGTTCCTTGTCTCTGGACTTCGATCCTTACACGCCAAAGACTAAAAATGCTCAGGAATATGGGTGAGACCTTACAATCTACTATCTAGCTTGGGAATATGATAAGAACCAAGAACACTTAAGTAAATATTTGAATTCTAACAAGCAATTGAGAAGAATAATGGAGAATTTTCTTATTGAAAACAAGAACAATACAAGATAGATTCGCAGACATTCGAGAGGTCTGCCAGCTCTCCCAAGGGTTTCCCTAATTTCCCACTAATCATTCCGCCCTTTACTCTCCACCCGTATCCCCCTTTTATACTAAACTGACTACTAACAAACCCACTAATTGGTTATGCTACTAACAAACTAACTAATAGCCAAATCCTATCAGAATATTGGCATACACAATTACTTTTTTTATATCGTATAAGAGCTAGTACTCCAAATTGCTCAGATCAAAAAAACACGACTAATGATGTTTATGAACATTATACGAGGCTTCTAGTAGATGTTTACCTGTCTACAATTCTTCTTGATTCTTTACTTGTGGAAAGAGAAGGTTTTGCCTTTTGTGCTTCTCTAGATTATGAAAATCAACTCGATTGTTTCACAAGTGTTTTTCTATTGGACACACGATTGAGAATTGTAGTCATGGAGAAGAGAGAGAATCAGAACTTGAAACCAAAAAAAAATACAACCGCACGGAACATACAAGTCTACGTACCCGTTTAAATATCCACTCTAAGAGAGGAGCAAGCCCCAGATAAAGTGTGATATAACAACAAATCTATTTAAAATGAATGAGAAAGTCGGCAGAAAAGGCAAGGAAATAGAAACCATTGAGGTGGACGTATCAAGAAGGCCATCTAAATCTGCCTTTAGACATATTACTAAAGATTCTAGAATTCAGAGTGGTGAAAAGCCGTAGACATGTGTCTCCTCTCCAAGCATTGTCATGAATTCTGGTACGGGATTTGCAGGTACTTGGAACAGGAGTCCGAAAGACAAATCTCAACCTTTGTAAATAGAGTATTGTTCCTCTATTGACTGATGGTACAATTTCAAGTGCAATAGAAGCTCGAGTATGGCGCCACCAAGGGTAGTTCATTCATGAGTATTAACGTTCAATGTCAGATTTCCTTTCTTCTTCCCTTTGAACCTCAGATCTATCTATCCAACAACTGCGTAGGGATGAGCATAGTCATTGCTTAAAGCTGGCCTGAGCAGGTGGATGATGAAGAATTTACTCTAGTATATAAGAAAAAACGTGTCCGGATTAGTGCCCCAAAGCAAAAATTTATTCATGATTTTGGACATTTATCTATGAATAAAAACTATTTATTTATTTCACATATCTGATGTCCTGAAAATTTTTATTAATATAGATTTGTTACAAGCAATAGTACCAAGATGATCGGAAAAATAGCTTTAATATTATGCATCAGGAAGTATGCGAAAAGATATAATATTGAAATAATATAATCTAAATTGAGAGTCCGCGGTCGTGAAGCGGAGGTGGGCACTTTGACTTTGGTATGTCTGTAATGTTCATCTATTTTCACTCTTCTAAAATAGTTTGTATTGACTATTGGAATGGGGCTTTCTGAGTAGAAACATTAGTATATATGAGGGGTTTATCACATATATTGGATCAGACTAAAGTAATATTGATTTATATAATAATTCCGTTTAAAATAAAGCAATTCACTTTGACGAATATTCTTGTAAACATTTTAATCTTGAGTGAATAAATGATTGTATATTTGTGTGATATATCTTTCGATTTATCAAAGGGTTACGCACCGAAGAAATGACAACTTGTACTCAATAAGTTGGAGATTCATTGTATAGAGGATGACAATGTTATTCATAGATATAGAATCCATAGTTCTTTCACGAGAGTCAATGATTTTTTCCAAGTGTCATTCGGGACTTGATTAAACAATATGAGATCTCGGTCATTCTGTAATTTGTTTATTGAATTAATTTCTTTTTGTGGAGTTCGATCAAGATGAAATAACATATATTTTAATGATAAAATAATTGAGAAGGTAAAACGGAATTTTAACCTTAATCTCAATTATGAATATCCTATGGGGATTCTATATTATAATATCCATAATGTACAAAAGCCTTATTAATGAGATTTCGTTATTCGGTATAGAATCAAATAGTTCAGCTTCATACTTATAGTGGAGTAGTCATGGAGTTTAATTATGTAGATAAATTAATATGAGTTAATTAATTTATCTAATATTATTTTAGCTTTCACTTTATATGTCCATCGGGTCCCCTTGCTAGCTCACAAATTCCAAAAAATGTCATGGAATAATTTATGGTTATCCAGCACTATGTCAGAACTGTTCCAGATGGAACAAGATGAAGCAAGAAAACGCCACCCCCTCCCATGGGTGTAGGTGTAAGGGACTATATACGTGGCAGATGATGCAATCTCTTGTTGTTTCAGATAATTCTGTGAAGAATTAATTTTACCAGTAAAGGAATTTTTAATTCTAGAAATTATCTTGGATAAGATGATAATATTTGAAATTTAAATTTTGAATTAAATTTGTTATCTTTGGATAAATATCACAATTTGATTTAAACTTAAATGTAAATAATAATTTAAGTTAAAGATTGTTATCTTTGGATAAAAATCACAATTTAATTTAAATTTATACACAAATAATAATTTAAATTAATAGTTGTTATCTTTGGGTAAAGATTACAATTTAATTTAAATTTAAAAGTAGACAAGATATTATCTTGGATTAAATATTTTCTACGAATTTGAATCTAAATAAATGGATAATTATCCGTGAACGTGGATAATCTTTATTTAAATTAAAGATAATGGTTGTCAAAAATAAATAAATTAAATATTTATCGGTAGCTATAAATATTTGACTGATGGAGCAATTTTTTATTAAGGGGACTAATGGACTAAGATGAACCATTATCTAACTGACTGAGATTTTATTTTTATTTCAGAAATTCTCCATAGAAACAAAGGTTTTAGGATTGAGAATTAAGAGATGGTAAAGAAAAAGGAGTACTGCTTCGTGACCAAAAATTCTACCAAGTGTGCCCACACACCCTTGTACGTGGAAGAGTCATAGCGGGGAAGATCAACTGGTTGGTGCTCAAAATCTGGAAGCTTGCTGGATCATCCATACTTGATTGCCAAACCGGTATGTATTCATGTAAATTAATAATTGTAAATAGCAACATAGGTTTGTTCAATCTTATTAGTATGGTAAAAAAATTTAAAATCCACCATACTAGTTTTCCGCAGCGTAAATTATTTTCTCCAATTTTTCCTTCAAAACGGGGATAAAAGATTTCAGCAAATGACAACATGCTAGAGACTAATACCACTCGAGCTAAAGATTTAGTAGTTGAAGCCATTTCCAAGGATTAGAGCTCCTAAGCGAATGTTGAACTCAACAATCATGTATACACTAAGAAAGGGATGGAATTAATCATTTCGGATTCATGAGAAAAGTTAGCAAAGCAAGAAACTTTAAGTAAAAGAATGAATCAGGCGTCGGAAGAGAAAAGGACGATTTACAAATATAGCCATTTTAGAGACCTTAGTTTAAAAATTGTCGTATAATGAACTTATTTGAAAAAATGAACAAAAGTAATAACCACCTATTTCATATTGACTAATATACCCATCCATATTAAATTAGGAAAAAAAAAATATCTTAGTCCCTCCTAAAAATTAGCACTTTATATTCAAAAAAATAAAAAAAGTTGGAAAATCCCTACATTTTTACGGTACAGAAAACCAAAAGCCTTTTTTTTTTTTTTTTTTTTTTCACATCCATTTTCCCCCATTCTCCTATGTTCGACTAATTCAATGGAAAAGGAGCCTCCATTTTGTGACAATGGCAACATAATAAAACCTAAAAAGGCCACCATGGTTTGAGGACAAGCATGTACCTCCATCACCGAGGCTTTCTTTACAAATCACATCAGGGGTTAAGGACCCATAATTGATTCCATCAACGTCTACGTATAGAGATGCTGAAAAGGTACATATTGATTTGGTCATTATCTGTTAGCTCTCTAGGATTTGAGGAATTTTGGTTTGTACCATGTAAAAATGTTATGGATTTATTGGTTTTAGGGTATTGCATCAGAATGGTATAGATTGATTGGTTTTAAAATTTTGAGTCAATAATTCCAATACTTCGTTTGGAATTGATATTGATTTGGTCATTATATGTTTGATTGTTAATTTAGGGTTTTGAATTTTTGGATTCTGTATGTTATTTTTATCTTTTTTGCATTCTCATCTTTTTTTCCTAAAAAACTATCACATGTAAATGTTTTGAGTACAATTTTTTCATGTAAGACATGCAAGTACTGTTACTGTTTTGAGTTTTTGTAGTCTTACACAACGGTTTTGAATTTTTGGATTCTATAGAGTTGCCATGTTAGTGATTATATTGATAATAAGGATTCGGAGTTCATAAAGTGATCATTATTTTTTTTTCCTTCTATATTTCATTAAAATTATGGTTGGTCCTTATATTATTTACGTACTGCCAATTGAAGGTTCGTGGTTTACTCTTTTTCATAATTGCCAATCTTAATGTTTATTGGTTTGTTATTGACTCGGTTTTTTATTTTTTATTTTTCAATTGAATCGTACAAACGGGGACAACTTTTGAAGCAAAAAAAGTAATGGACTAATAAAAATATCAACCTCCACTTTAAAGTAGAAGTTATTGAAGATTTCGTATTGATGAGGTCAATATGTTATATAACTACATTTTGTTGAGAATATCATATTGATGAAGTCAATATGTTATGAAGATTAACCTTCATTTTAATATATTATGTTATTTGTAGTTTATTTTATATATTCATTGTTGCATCATATTGACGAGGTTAATATATTATGAACCTATATTTAGTTTATGTATAATATTTTAAATGACAAGGTCAATTTGATAATGATTTTTTTTTTGTATTTATTTTAATTTTTTTCTTTTGATTTCTTATCAATTGATGTTGATATGAATAATTAAATTGATCAATATAATTTTATCAAATAATGCAGATGCAATCTCATAATGTGTAAAGATTAAAAAAAATTCATACATCCTACAAAAATCGTAAAAAAAGTACGTCCTCTTTAAAAACCAAAACACCCGCAACAATAAAATACTGTTTTTAGAAAATCTAAATAAAAAGAAAAAAAAAAAAAAAAAAAAAAAAAGAAGAAAAGAAAAACCCTTCCTTCATAACGTACAATGAGATCAAGCATTAAATTTTTTCCTCCCAGGAAAAAAAAAAAAAAAAAAAAAAAAAAAAAACTGCCTAAAATAACTAACTAATTTAAAATTGATATATATCGATATTTAAATTAACAAACATGCTTCCTTAATTTAGGGAGTTTAATATGGTGTAAAACAAAATATCAGAAAATATTTTTTTTTTTTCCGTAAAAAGATAAACCGAATTTTAAAAAGAAAAACATATCAGAAAAATTAGGAAGGGCAAATGAGGAAAAGAAAGATAGTGTAATTCAAAATTTGTTCAAATTTGTAAATACGTTTCAAAGTGTTTATTTTTTAATAGGGGTGTTCAAAAATAGACATTTTGTGTAAATACTTCAAAAGAAAAATATCTCTTACAAGCATAGGGCTGGTAAGGGGACATGTTTTTTTGGGAAAATTTTAACTTCTCTTCAATTATTTTTAACTTTTTATTTGGTTTACTTGTTTTCCTCTAGTTTAGTTTTGCTCTTTTTTATTTTAGGTTTTCAAGTTTTTTTTTTTTCGCCTTTTATTTTTTAATAATTTTTCTCAGTTAAAAAAAATTTGTGGATGAAGAAGACAACATTAATGCTCAATCAAAGGGGTGGAAAATCACATTTGCCAACTAAAAAAGTTATCATATAATTTTGCTGGTCTCTACGTAATAGTTTGTGATTCTCAATGATAAGTTGTTGAAGAAAAGTACATGATAGCATTGCTCAGTCAAAGAAAAATAACAGTCATTAATTAAAATCATCGTCATCGTAGTCATATTATTATTTTATTCTGAGTTTGTTATATGAAAACCTGATTAGGCTGATCATTTTTTATATATGTATGTGTGTGTGTGTGTGTGTATATATATATATATAATTTAATCTAAAATGGATATCCATTGAACTTGTTTTGATCAGGGGCAGTGGTGGAGCCACATCGGCCTAGGGCACTGCCCTCCGGCCCAATAGGCTCATTTGTTTCTTTCTTTCTTTTTTTTTTTTTTTTTAAATCTCTGAAATATTGACATTACAAAATTTACTTAGATTTTTTTAAAAAATTTTTGATTATATCCAATATTTGACTTATTAATGTATATTATTTCACACTTAAAACTTCAAATAAACAAAAAGTCAATTACACTATTTAAATTCATATTTTAGACCTTTTAAACTTGGTTAAATTAGATTACAAGTTAAATTAGATTACAAAGTTTATATAATAAGGAAAGAAAAATATGAAGTCGACTATTTTTTTCAATTTAAAATATAGTTTCATTAACCCTCGTACTGAGAAAATTTTCTAGCTCCGTCATTGAATTATTCAAGGGCGGCATGTTGTTCTATAGTATCATTTTATGTCACCAAAGAAAATTAACAATTAGCTAAAGACTCCTCTTGCTATTTTTTCTTATTTAGCAAAATTATATAGGAAAATATAGATTACCCTCACTTTTCTCGCTAATCATAAAGTTGGCAAGTATATAAGTCAAGCCTCTCGGATATTCTCACCACAAAAATTTTGTTGTGATGATTTGACCATGGAATTTACATTTTCAAAATCTCGCTCCTAGCGAAAGATCAAACGCCAGGTGTGAAGCAACTTCACGATCTAATGAATTCCCTCAAATCGGATGACACAAGGCGAACTAGAATAGGCTGATTGATCCAGAAAACGATGAATGTTATTCAGAACTTATATATATTTTTTGACGATGTACAAAAAGTGATACTCTTTATAATGGATTGATTATACTTAGTGTCTCACCGATAATCTCCACAAGAGCAAAATCCATCCTTGAAGTGATGGAAACGATTAGCATCTCTAACGACCATCTCCCTATTGACAAGCTTGGAAATAAGCTTGGTTGCTGAATGACAATTCACGCATGCCCTAAGATTTTTGTTATCCTAAGCATAGTACCCGGCGCAGTACTAATAAGGCCATAAGCAATGGCTATCCTCTCATTATGATTACAAAGGGTCTCCTCCTTTTCTTCGTAGTTCAAGTCGTGTAAAACCGACTCCGTATGTGGCACAAATCCTGCCTCCTTCAACCTCTTCTCCAGATTTTCAAGCTCCTCAAAAATCTCCCTAGACCTTGGATGTGACTTATCTCCCACGTGAAATCCCTGTAGTTCTCCATTGATCTCAATCGCACTATAACCAAGATCTTTACTTAGCCCTTTCCCCTTCATCACAGCTCGTATCTTTGCAACACGATCCCACATACGAGCTGTGGCATAGATATTCGAAAGTTGCACATAGTACCCAGTGTTATTTGGGTCTAAGGAGAAAAGCTTCTCTGCGGCATATTCTCCAATTGTCACATGGCGATGAATCTTGCAAGCATTAAGTAGCGCTCCCCACACACTTGCACTGGGTTCGATTGGCATGTTCTTGATGAAACGATAAGCCTTCTCCACATAGCCTGCACGTCCAAGCAGATCAACTACACAAGAATAATGCTGGTTTTGGGGCTTAATGGCATAGTCTTTCATGCAGTGGAAAAGCTTCCATCCTTCTTCCACGAGCCCCGAGTGGTTGCAGGCTGTGAGAAGCGCAAGGAAGGTGACATCATTTGGGGAAACTCCAGCTTGCTCCATAGTGTAGTAAATATCGATTGCTTCTCGTCCTCGACCATGCAATCCGTAACCAACAATCATTGCACTCCAGACGAAGACATCTTTACCGGCTGTTCTATCAAACACTTCACGGGAAAAATCAACGTCTCCGCACTTGGCATACATATCAATTAGGGCCGTGTTAACAAAAATGTCAGTTTTGTACTCGGTTCTACCCACATAATCATCCATCCATTTCGCTAGTTCAAGAGAACCTACTTGGGCAACCCCCAAAATAGCAGACCTCAAAGTGATTGAATCTGTCCTCATGTTCTTGGCATTCATCTTTCGGAATAGCTCCACAGCTTCCTCAGCATAACCATTCTTTGCGTAACCAGATATCATCGCATTCCACAAAATTAAACCCGGTTCTTCCAGCTGATTGAAAAACGACCTAGCAACCATGACTTGCCCACCTTTAGCATACATGGCTGTGAGCGAAATGAGCAAGTCAGGTTCATGCTCAAGACCCAACTTAATTAAACAACCATGGATAGCCTTCCCTTGTTCCAAGTCTTCTACATCAGTGTAAGCTCTGAGAACACTAACAAGGGCAATCCAATCTATCTTGACATTTGATCGTCCCAATTGACTGAAAACTCTCAAAGCCTCCATAGGTTCTCCATTCTGTGTATAGCCAGAAATGATTGAAGTCCACGAAACAATCGACCTATCACATAACCTGTCAAACACTGTCCTAGCACGACCTATTCGACCACATTTCGCATAAAATGCCACAAGACTGTTCTGCACAAACACATCACATTCAAACCCATGTCTAAATATCTGCCCATGTACCCGACGACCAAATTCAAGTGCCTGTGATCCACTGCAAGCTTTGAGCACATTAGGAAAAGTAAAGCAATCTGGGCTAACCCCCATTGCTTGCATCCTCGAGTACAGGTCAATAGCATCTCCAAACATATTGTGCTTCGAATAACCCCTAACCATCGCATTCCACAAAAACACATCGGGGTCACTAAATTTATCGAATACCTTACGGGCATAACAAATGTATCCGATATCCGAGCTTACATTCACCAGTTTTGTAATCAAGAAACCATTGTGTCGCAGACTTGAAACAAGTAACTGGGCATGGACTTGATCCACATGCTTTTTGTCAGTTGAACTACCAAGGAGAGATGCATAGAATGAGGCATCACCGCAGCAATAGAAGAGGCTACCATGGTCGCTGGAAGGGGATATGACAAGAGGTGAAGACGAGTATTGCTTGACAGAGGTGAATACGGATGCTGGAAATTTAAAGGATGTTAATGTTCGAGAAATTATCACTTGGACTTTGAATAGTGGGAAAAACAAAGAACTCAAAATGGAGGAAGAATATGGGATTTCCTTAATGAGAAATAGACTCAGAGCCATGCTTCACGGCGTTTTGGCCTCCGAAACAAACCCATAAATGATCAATTTCTTCACATTAGGGCATCTTCCCAGAAATCCAGCCATGAGCCACCCTTCCGGAAAGAGATCATTTATTAAAGTCCATCCAAGTTCTAATGTAACAACATTCTTGAAACGAGACAACCCCTGCAAGCCACAATGAAGTACCACATCTTTAGACCATAACACAAGAAAAGTGAAACATAACCTTGTATTGTGAATTTATACACGTTAATTTTTCATTCATTAGACAAAAAGTTATTGTCTCGCTAATTAAAATACAATTCAGTTGCCACAATTGAAAATACCATTCACTTATTACATCTTACTTCGGTCTGAAATCCAGTTCACCTATTAACTCTCATTCTCTAATTTGCTGCATAAGAATTTAAACATAATCACAAGCAAAGTTTGCATGTTCATTTAACTGAAACAAGAATCGGAAGATATTACACATGACAAGGAATAACCTTAAAGTTGAACTTCCTCTATTAGTTTAGCAAGTAAATTTCTAGATCCTAAACTAGTTTAAATGTACGATGCTGAGCAAAATATCCAAATACCAGGTTTTTAGTCCTAATAAATTTTACACAAAAGATCCGAGTATCAATCTAGTAAATTGTTAGCTTTCTTTTATATTTGAAGCTGAAACCTCATGGAGAGCCCTCTGTAATTTGTAAATGCCCAAATCATACCTACTAGGGAGTATGAAATGAATGCCTAAATCCGAACTCCCAAGAAGGATTTCGAGAACGTTTGTTTCTTTAAAATGTCAAACAATTCTGTTAAAGCCATTGGCATTACTAGAAAGAAACATTGTTTGTCTGGAAAACATCGACACAGCCCAAAAATTTCAATAACCATTGTTATTTAATGTGACTAAATCTACCCGCCCACATAATTGATGAGTGACATTGAAGGCCCTGATAATCCATCAACGGAGAAAATATCAAAAGAATATAGCAAGCTCTTAGGTTGAGAAACATACAACTCAACATTGTAACAGACATCAAAATAGGAAGGATTAAAGGCTTTTATAACGGACAAGCAGTCACCCTGACAGAAATTTCACCCATACAAACTGGGGTGAAACAAATAAAAGAAAAAATCGCCAAAATGATGCAGAAATTGAGCAAAAATTGGGGATTGGGGCTCAAATAAATGTAGAAACAATAGTGTCAGAAATCTCATGAATATTAGAACTCACCTTCTTTGATGGCGTGAGAAAGAGAAAAGCTGGACAACCAGAAGGATCTAGCACCTGACTAAGGAAGAAGTAGAGTTCGTGTCAGATGAATAACAGATTCTAAAAGTGAGTTAGTAAAATATAAGGACGCACAACAACTCAAGCAATGAGTTTCATCAAGGAAAAAAAAAAAAAAAAGAATCATGACAGTTAATTTTAATAAGCCAAAACCATTAAGAACTTCAAAAGTAACACCAGAAACAAAGAGGGCAACCAGATCTTACAAAAATGCGTGTAGCAATGAAAACCAGTCTTGGAACCAAAATCCTTAACTTATGTAAAACCTGCAATCCATAAAATTTGAATACATTAACTACTAAGTCCATACATGACAAAATCATTGCTAACACAATCTTTTCTGAAGAATTCGCCATAATATATCTAATCCATGCATAATATCATGAAAAATGTATACTAATTTTTGGCTGCTACTTAGTATCGGCAATAGGTTTGAAAAGGTATCTAAAAATATCAAATTTAGATAGTTGTATCCATTTTGGATTATATGTTTGGATTATATTCCATTTTGAGAGAGTTGAAAAAGCACTATCTCGTTGAAAGGTTCTATACATCTGCCCTTTTGCAAGGCATTACTTAAGACAAAGAAGCAAAATTCAAGAAGCAAAATTCCTACGGCGCTGAGTACAAGGAATTCATATGGCACCGAGTTGAAAAAGTCAAGAAGCAAAATTCCTACAGCGCCGAGTACAAGGAATTCAGTTCCAACAAATCCAATGGACTCGCCAAAGTGCAAGGTGTTAAATTACGTGCTCAAACGTTTGAAAAAGGCAGACTTTAGATTTAAAAAAGCCTCAGAGAGAACAAATGTCCTTTAGAGCAGGTAAGAATGAAAAATTAAACATTTTTTACAAAGCTTCACTTAGTTGAATGCAGATAAGAACAAGAACACTGCAGTCTCAATGGGAAATAGTATTTAGCATAAACGAGTCCAAAAATGGTGTCAAATGTTCATAAGCAATTCAGTTATCAAAAAGCTGGAGGTAAGTAAGTCTTATATAAATTCCTCTTTGCCTCAAATCAATGTCATATGCTGTAATCAGCTTTATCACAAGAAGTGAATCACAAAACAAATGAATCCTATATATTTTTTTTCACTTAATTTAGTATTGAATAATACCTTAACTATCCAAGAAATTGAAATGACCATAACAATGAGGAAGAAAATTCCTCTAATGCCGATTGGTATATCAGCCACACTCAAAAAATGGGATGAACAATGCCAAATAGATTAATTTTCAATTCAAAAACAGCTCTGTTTCACATACATCACCAAGCTAAAAACCAATAAAAGAAAATTACCTGATACAACTCCACATCAAATTCAAAATATATATATTTATATTAAATAACAAGAAACTAAGCCAAACAGTTACGAATTCAGATGACTAAGATTGCACCTAGATAAACTAAATATATATATATATATATATATATATATATATATCAGATGACTAAGAAAACTACCAATTACTCTTCAACAGACTTATGATACAGTCAATTGGGATAGTATAGAAAAATAACCAAAAAAAAAAAAACTTTCCTCTCAACCAAACAGTTATAAATTTAGTTAATTTCCCCCTCCTTAATCCCCTCTATGTTTCCTCAATTTACGTTTAATGTCATGTTCCTAATTGGTAGTAAAGTGTATATCCATTTTAATCTTACAGATTACGATTAGAATCTATTCAGCTAGCAATAATCTGCAATGAACTCGACACGTAAAAGACAATCCTAAAGCTCAAACAACATTGATGCAACAATAACAAACCAAACTTCAAGCTCTGTCTATTTTTTGAGATAACCAAAGATTTCGAACTCTCAAAAAACAATATATAATTGTGTTGTTTTGAAGAATTTTATCCAATGAGCTGCTAAGTCCGATTTTCTTTAAAAGAATTAATCCCTTCCATCTATTCATACTCATGTTAATTTTGCTTTGGTTTCCAGTCTTTTTCTTTCTTCTTTTTTTTTTTCAGTAAAATAACAATGATTTTAATTTTTAATCAATATTAAGATTGAACAAGTTTATATTTTTCTTCCATAAAAAAGCCAAAACTCACAAACCCAATAGAAAACTGAACCAGAAATTTCGAGCGAAATGCCCATTACAAGAAAAAGAAAATGCAAGTAAAGAAAGCGGTTAAAATACTTATTATCAAACAGGGAAAGGAAAAAAAAAAACTTAATTTCACATCAAGCGTTTTAACAAACAGTTACTGGGCATGAAACAGACCCTAATCAGACAGTTTTTCTTTCTTTTCTCAGCCACCTATAAATTAAAAACTCAAAGAACTGAAACCGAGCTACCAAAAGCTAAGCAAAGACACATGGAGATGGCTGAGAATTTCAACAAAAAGATCACTGCTTCGTTTAAGGCATAAAAACATCGTACCTTCACATGCAAGTTTTGGAGAAGCACAAAGAGATGGCTGAGAAAGCTCAGCAGCGCCTCAGAAAACACGACCGAACAGCGCAAGAGCGGGCGTGACGGCGACAGAGAAGTGCTACAGCGCGAAGCAACGCGACGTCGATGGAGAAGTGCGCAACGGCGGTGGAGTGAAAGGACAACGGTTCTTTGTTTTGGCTCCTATTTTTAAAGGACATTAGACTCTGGTTGCTTCTTTCATCATTGTATTACGTTGTCATTTTGGAGAATGGGTTCAAAATTGCGGATCAGGGCATAAATAAATGTAGGAACAAAATAGTGTCGGAAATCTTAACAATGTTAGAACATATATACATGTATTTAGCAAACTCGCTGACAGTTTCCAGCAGAAAAAAAAAATTAACTGATAGTTCGTTTAAAAAAGAAGAACTAGATAAATCCATGGACTCCACTAAATTACAGGTAATTATTGACCCGAAAAAAATATGTGGACACTTATAAGATACTCAATAACAATATTAGAACATACTTTTTTGGTGAATAATATTAGAACATACTTGTTCTTTATCACATCACTCATGTAACAGAAGCATAATAAATATGAATTCATTGATTCTTTAAAATATCAGTAAAGATTTACTTTTGTAAATACATAAATATCATATTAAAAAATTAAAATAACTTATTTATAAAATCAACGAAAAAATAATCATCAAATGATAACAAAAATATTTTTAGTTTCTCATGCTTATATCTTCATTTAAAATTTGGGGAAAAAAAAAACCTCATAATCACTGAAAAATTTGGAAACTCTTCTGATTCCTTCCTCTTATATTCGGAAAACATAATATTTTAGAACCAAAAGCCATCTTTAGCGACATGTTTAATATCGCAATGACAACTGTCATTTATTTGAAACATATATTTTTATGAAGAGATATGGTCATTATCATTGTGTTATTATTTGAGAATATGCAGTATAGTAAGAGAGTCTTTATGGTATAGATACACTGTATCCAAAACGAGATGGTCATTAACGTAATGATCACAATGTCTGTTATTTTAAAATATATTGAAGCATATATAAGTGTAGAAGGTTAAATCTATAATCAAAGAAAAATAGGGTCAATGACTGAAATAGGACGACAGGCAAGTCGTCGGCTAGTCGTCGGCGTGTCGTTAGTGAGTTACAGAAAATAAAGTAAATTGCAAAGTGACACGACCCGCCTATCGTAGGCCGCATCCGTACATACTTACTTATTACTTACAAAACTTGAGCTAATTTTTTTTTTTTTTTATACATACAATATAAAACTTGAACTGAAATCTTCTTAACAAATACTTACATACATACTGGTACATATACTTAGCTACTTATTATAGTAATAAAACCTTATACTCATTTACAACATATTTAACGCAGCATAATTTAACAAAAAGAAACATAGCGGTTCCCGTCCCACAGTTTCACAGTTTTGCCTCGCCATGCTCCACTGCCTTGCATCATGTTGTACCGTAGGGTTGCTTACCTACAGCATAAACTTAAAACATGAGCTTTCGCTCAGCAAGCACAACTATTTATCCGCAACATAACATAGTATCATAATGCATGAACCATTTATGCTTTATTCCTGTTTTCATAGGTTAGCATAGTTTTTGGGCCCTTACATATCATAACATAAATGTACGTACCGTGGCGCGCTGCCATGGAGTGGTTGGGGCGGCCAGCCCTGTCCAACTCAAACCATGAACCAAACCCGACCTAACGCGGGTCGATACGACATGAAGCATCCTGCTTATCATAACGATGCTTAATCTTATCTTTACCTTGTTTCTTACTTGAAACTTGATTTCATATTCATAAACAGTTTCGTAACTGAAACTGGGATTTCATATCCTACCGAATAACTTATAATTAGTGAGCATGCTTCGTGATGCCATAATATCAAGCTAATCATCATATGAACTTACATACCTTAAACATACATTCTGTATTTCATAACATGACCTTGAAAACATACATATCATAACATTCATCACTTCTTAGAAACATACATGTCATAACATACTCCATTCATACCATACATATTCCAAATATTTATTGTATCTTGAAAACATATCATAAACATTTCTTGCATACATAGCATCATGAACTTGTTATCATACAAGTCACAAGCATTTTATCAAACTTATATCATCATAATCTTGAAAACATACAACAAACAGTTTTGTTTATGCTGTAGGCGGAGTTGTACTTACCGTTACTGCGCCTTGAATTAAATTCTTTATTCAAACAGGTCGCTTTCCTGTTTTTAAGAAAAATCATAGGATGAGTATCATCCTTCCATAACAACATAACAATCCTAGTTGCTGAAAAATAAACTACAATTCCTAAATTTCAACTCTTTTTTGAAATTTAGTAAAAACCCTAATATTTTACAAAAACCGGGTTCCAAAATCAGTTTCTAATGTTTGACCCTTTTCCTGCAAATCTATTCCGAATTTGGAAAAGTTTTCTTCATGGAAGTTGTAGACCTTGAAGTCTCCTACAACTTTCGTTTTAACCTCAAACCTTGAATCTGTCTTTAACCTGTTTGTTTTTGCCCTTGAAAATTTTTCGACCAAACTTACTACTAAAAATTTGGTCTCGGGTTTTTGCAAAAACGAAGGTCTTAAAGGCCTTATTTTCAAAAACTGGCCGTGATACCCCCTAGGATTTTCTCTTCTCTACAACTTTGTAGTTTTAACTTTTTCCAGATTCGGCCTCTAAAGGTCTCATAATTTGGTTACCAGAACAACCGTTCAATTCAAACCCTATGTGAACATACTAAGAATCCTAGTGCATAAGTTTTGCAAAATTTGAACATATTCTTCTTCATACTAAACATATACTTAAAATTTTAAATGAAGAACTAGAGGATAGCAATATTTACCTCAAGTTCTACTGATGAATTTCTTAGATTAGGATATGGAAGTTTCTCTCACACTTTTTACCCTAAACCGAAAACTTTTCTCTTGTTTTCTTTTCTTTCTTTTCTCTCCTCCCTTGCTCGGCTTCTAAGGCAGAATAGAGAGAGTTGTGCTGCTTGTGTGTGTGTGTTGGCTAACCAAAAATAATGAAGGAGCCTTCACCTATTTATAGGTGAAGCACAAGTTTCACAAATTTTCTATTAACCCCTAAAAATTTAGCTATTGCTCCATAGGTCCTTGGAGGAAACCAATTTGGCTTTGTCTTCTTGAGTGATGGCCGGCCACCCTTGCTGATTTTTTGCCAAGTAACCCTAGCTAGGTTGCTTATTCATATGGCCTAGGAACCATGAGGTGTTCCTCCCTTGGTGTGGCCGGCCCTAGGTGTGATTTGCTTATGCATTTTGCTAGCCTAGGTGCATGATGTGTCATGTGTATAAAGAGTTCAATAAATTCATCTTTTGTGATTTTATTCTTTGGTCCTTAAAACCACAATATTTTTCCCCTAGTCCCTATGTGTTGGCTGCTCATTCTTGCTCCAAATTGCCACACAAGCCAAGCTACAATGCTTGCTCATCAAGGCTACAATGTTGATGTGTCCATCCCTTGTGAAGGCCGGCCCTAGCATGATGTGTGTGCAAGCCTTGGCTTGCCAAGGAGGCTAGGCTAGTGAACTTAGGGTGTTGGCTCATCAAAGCTACACCAAGAGGTGTTGCTTCCTCAAATGGCCGGTCATGGGATAGCTTTGGCAAAGCTTGAGCTTGCCATGTGAGCAAGACTTGTCCATGTGTTGCTCCCTTGTTTGGTCGGCCTTGATGCTTGTGTGTGCAAGCCTTGGCTTGCCAAGGATGCAAGGCTAGAAGAGTGACTAATGCAAGCTAAAAACTTGAGGTGTCTTACCCACAAGTGGCTGGTTTTGGTGATGCCAAATGAAACAATTAGGCTAGTTAAATTACAACACAAATTAACTAAGCAAAACAAAGTGCTTAGTTACTAAACTTTGGAGCATGATTTGTAAACTTTTAATGATACTTAAATTTTTCTAATTTGCATAATGCTCCTCATAAACTAGATCCCTTGATTTAAAAGTTTGCATAATTGCGGATAAGTCCACAATTTTTCCAAAATTGCACTTTGGCCCTTAAAGACAAAAATATTTGCATTTTAGTCCCTATAGATTTGGCCGACTGAATTAAGCCTTCTAAACCTCAAATTCATGCTTAATCCTTCTTAAAAAGACTTCCTTAACTTTAAAACTTCAAAATCATAAACTTTTCTCAAATTTGCAAATTGACCCCTAAACATAAAGTATTTGCATTTTGGTCCCTGTGAAGTGACCAATCATGATAATGACACTTGTCATCTGAGATGTCATCCTTAAATGCTTGTTTGGCTTAATTCTTAAATGCAGTCCATTTTCATAAATATTCATATACTGTTTTCAACTGATAACAGTATAATCATACTGGACCATTGTCCAAAACTTATCTGAACTGCCAATAAGACTTTCTTAAACTATAAATTATCACATAAAATCATAAATCATAACTTACCCCTTTTTAACCAAAGGGTCTTGAACTGACATAAAGAAAATATCAAATCTTCAAACAAAAGATTCGACAACTTTGCTTAGAAAACGTATCATATAAACATACATAACACAACTATGTTTCTTCAACGGAAGAAATCACAAGTTACAAACAAGTGGGTTATTACACAAAGAAAGTAAATAGAGACAAAGATAACCAATTTTATTGAAGTTCACCCTTAATCTCCAAGCTTGGTCATCTGTAGTGCTTCCGGGAGCTTCTACTATAGTAAAAGAGCGTTACAATGGTGTTTTTTCAGTAAGAAAGGGGTAGAAAGAGATGTGAGATGATGTGATATAGAGAGATTCGGAGAATAATATGTGAACACTGCTGAGTACAATGTGTTGAAAGTCTAGAATGGCCGAAAAGAGAAGATCCGTAGGCTTACCGAATAAGCCTTGATTTAAAGGGATTGACTTGCTGCCTTGAGTTACGTGATTCTGGTAGTATATGCCTTGAATGTTGATAGATAGTTGCCATTTTATGTATTGCTTGACTTTTCAATTTGGAAATGACTAGAAGATATCGGAAACTGCTTTTTCTGTGAGATTCAACCTTGCTGACTGATTCACTTGCCTGATATGCTAGATTTTGTTTCCATATTCTGCCCATGAAGTCAACTTTCCTTATTTGTCTCTGTTGATCACCAGTCGCCCGCCAGTCATTCTTCTGTCGTTCATAAGTCGTTCCCGAGTTTTCTAAGCTGCCTGTCTTGGAGTTGTCTTGTGCTCTCCGATGACTTATCTGAGGACACGTGTATAGTAAGAGATGAAGTATGAAATCTAACCTTAACAATAAGTACCATACTCCGTAGTCGATTGTAAATCGACTTAAGGAGTATTTATGACTAAATTGTGCTTCCTGGCAACTAGCGGATGACTCGTCATTGACTCCTGGGTGACTTGTATTCTGATTAGGACGGTTTTGCATGCTTTCAAACACGTGTCGTCTTCTGGGCTGAGTGACGGTTGCAGGTGGTTGAGAAGACATGCTGCAGTTGATGCCACTTCCCAAACGCGTTTTCTGAGATTTGAAATGATGAAAAACTGCTCAATTGATCTCGATCGTTGATGAGAAATGATCCTAGCCCTTGATTCAAATTTGGGGGAAGTTAAAATTAGGATTTTTAAAAAAATTCCCGTTTCTCTTACCCATTTTTCCTTCTCTCGAAAGCTTTCTCTCTCTCAGTCGCTTCCAAGTCTGAAATCTTCATCTTCTTTTGCAATCTTCTTAACAGGTTCAATTCCTTCTACCTTTATCTTTTTTTTTTTTTGTTTTCGCTGCTTTTCCTTTTTGTGAGACCTACAAATTGCTATGATCTCTCCAGTTTCCAACTCTGAGTATCATTGAGTTTGAACCTTACCTCCATTAGAGTCTAGGCCATGTCTACTGCAATGGATAACTTGTTGAAGATGTTCAAGGCGGCCAGGGAGGCTGTGGGTGAGTCGTCGGGCATTGCGTCAATGGCTGCTGATGTGGAAGCTCTACCGATTTGCTCCGTCGAGTTGATGGCGAAGGATGATGATGACCGCTACATTGGCTGGGGCCACTTGGAGGAGACCACATAGTCGATCATGAATGCAGAGGAGATTGAGGGATGGTGAGAAGAGTTTGACCTCCCTGCTGAGATGGAAGTCTGTGCTCCTTACCTGAGAGAAAGGGTTGATAATCCTTGCAAAGGTTGGTTCACCATTTATGAGATCGTCTTCTTGCTGGGACTGACTTTCCCTATGCCACGACTAGCCTCAGCGATGTTGGTTGGGCCAACTAATGCCGAACTCGTGGAGCACCAATCTCAACATTCAAGTACTTGCAGATCAAAAGGACCAAACTGTGGGTGAAGAAGATTTCCATGCCCTATACTTCTTGAAGCAGAACTCCAATTCCAAAGATCGGTTTGCCTTCATGAAGAGTAGAAACACTTCAAAGTTCAAGGAGATCACCAACTCTGACCACAAGCGGAAGGATCATTACACCTATAATAACCGAAATTTTTACGGACTTATGATTTCCTTATATGTAAAGGAGTTTAAGTCCGTACTATGTGTTTATGTGATGTTTCATGAAAATTATGAATATCAATGTGAAATTCATAATTTTATTATTAGTATATGTTTTAGTTCTCGTTTAATTAGTTATGAGACTCAATATTTAAGTTCATTATGTCAAGAACGAGGCCTTGTGGTAAAAAGGTAGGATCATGATTTATGTTTTTATTCTGGCCTATGTATGACCAGAATAACTTATGATCTATTTAAGACGGTACTACAGTATAATAAGTAGTATTGAAATTATACTGCAGTCGATCGTTATTGCAAATGCACAGTTCAGTATAAGGTATGGAATTGCTTTAGAAAAATCAGGAATAATATTTGGAGCAATGAGGACTAAGTAGCTTCAAGTCCTAAGAAAAACCTATATGTGATCCAGTTAAGTGCAAATGAATTTTGGACTGCAGTTCAGTATGACTGTACTGTTTATAGTTAAAACAGTATTGACACTATCTGGATTATCAAGAAATTAGACTGCGTATTAAGGGGAGTGCCAAACATGACCTTACTTGGAGGCCAAGTAATTGTGGATAAATACACAATTTTTGATTTTTTTTTTTTTTTAATTATCCCTCCACCTATGCCACATGGCCGGTTGTCTTGGTGGCCTTGGAGAACAAGGAAACAAGTTAAAGATAAGTTTGAAAATATTTTTCTTGGCTCCAACACATGCATGGCCGGCCACGTAAGGGGATTAGAATGCAAATATTTTGTCTTTTGAGAACCAATATGCAAATTCAAGGAGAATTTTAGAAATAAAAAAAATTATGAAAAATTTGGAAATTTCCACCTATAAATAGAGTTGGGTTTTGAAGAGGACTTTAGTTAGCCTTTCATTTTCTAGTTCACTTCTAACTTTCCTCTCTAGCCTTAGAAGAAAAAGAGAGAGAGATAGAGAGAAAAAGAGAGAGGGGGATGGCCGGTTCCTATGGTGGAGAGTGGAGCAAGAATTTTGCTCATGCAAGGATCTAGAACCACTCTTGCAAAAGCTTTAGAGGTAAAATCTCAATCCTCTAACTAAGAATTTCATTAAGTTTGGTTTATGAGATTTATGTGTATTTCAAGCAATGGATTGTAAGAGCATAAGTTCATGTTTTTTTTATGTTATGGTTTTTGATGATTGGTTATCCTAGATCTATGCTTAGGGTGATTTGGTTGATAGATCTAAGCATAGGTTTGATTTTTATGCTCTAGAATGAGTTTATGGTTATGATTACTGACCAAGTGTTTGTGAATATACCTTCACATTCTTGAATATGAATGGTTTGTGAATGATGGTTATGTAGATAATCTAAGTATGATGGTTATGGAATTTAACCTAAAAATACAATTTGGTAAACTAGAAAGTTATCAAATGTTGTGTTTTTCATGAAGATGAATAAGTGAGTTATGGAATGTTAAGGATGAATCCAACACACTGCATGTTGACGTAGGCTCACAGCTGAGACCGTTTGAGGTAGTGTGCACGGATTTTTAATCAAAAACCAAAAAAAAAAATGAAAAATGCCAATTTTCGGATTTAACTGGACAGTTTTTTGGAAACTGAATTTTAAGGCCTTTAGAGGCCGAATTTGGGAAAAGTCAAAACTGTAAAGTTGTAGAAAATTGGAAATTCTAGGGGCCAGCAGATGGTTTTTGAAAAAAAGGCTTCAAAGGCCTCTGTTTTTATCAAAATCCGAGACTGGCCTTCACAGACAGTGTACATGGCTAGAATTTTTCAAAAGGAGAAACGAGTTAGTTAAAGGCAGATTTAAGTTTTGATCCGAAGATAAAAGTTGTAGGTTTTGATGAGATCTACAACTTTTGTAAGAAATTTTTCCCAAATTCTAAACCGATTTAAAGATAAAATAGGATTTCCAAAATTGTGCAGGGTATAGGGAATTCCTGCACAAGATTTTCAAAACTGTGCATGGTACAGAAAATTTCCTGCACAAATGAATTCCAGTTAATTAAAAGGATGCTTTAAAAGTAGTTTTTAAGGTTTTATGATCTCTTTAAAAAGAGACTGAGATTTTATAAAAATGGTTTCAAAAAGGTTTAAATAAAAATGAAATAGTCCCAAGTTACTTGAAATTATAGTAACAATTCTATGACGAATAGGAATCGAATAGTTTACCAATTTACTATGTTGGGCTTTATGTTTATGGTTTCCAATGATTATTGGGTGGGGTACCGATTTGTTATGTTAGGGCCTGTAGCCATGATTACCAATGATAACCAGATAGGATACTGGTTTACTATGTTAAGGTACCAATGGTAATTGGATAGGATACCGGTTTACTATAATATGATTTGTATCTATGATTACCAAAGGTAATCGAATTGGATACCGATCTAGTATGTTATGGTTTGTAGTAAGTAAGACGACTCTTATCTTACACCATGTTTGAAACAGGAATATGACATGTTGTCGTGCCTTGATGGAACGATAGACCAAGAGCGTAGGATGACTTGTAAGTACAACTTCGCCTACAGTATGAGCAAAATGTTTTTGTTGCTTTGCATGCTTTTCAAAAACTCATGCCTTGATTTAAATGTTTTTACTGCTTTGTATGTTTTTCAAAGCATCATGTGTTAATATGATTTATGTTTTATTATTGTGGCATCATATAAGCATGCTGACTAATAATAAATCACATGACAAGACTAAGACTTAAACCAAGACAAGTAAGGTGTCGTACCAACCTCCCGTTGATGCGTAGAGGATTATGTATGTTTAAGAAAATTCTCGGACCTTCTGTTGATGCGTAAAGAGTTATGTATATGATTCCCATAATTGTTAGGGACCTTGCAAACCCTAACTTTCTGTAGATTACGTGCATTTGGTATGTACACAAAGGGGTCCATATATTAAGCAAGATAATAAGTTCATAATGAAAGCATAATCAATTCATAAGAAAGCATAATTGGTTCATGCATTATCTATTCATATATTCTTTTACCAAAAATGTTTTTGCGGAATAAAAAGTTGTACTTAATGAGCATAAGCTCATAACTTACGTTCATGCTGTAGGTAAGCAACCTACCGGCAATACATGATGCAAGACTGTAGAGAGATGGCACTGCAGACTGTGAAATTTGGGTTAGACACCGTCACGTGTTTTAGGAAAATATATGTTTGTGATATGTTATACTAATTTGATGGCATTGGTACTTAGTACTGAGTTAGTGTTTACTACTATGATAATTGGTATGGTTTATCCAACGTTTTAAAATGGCTTTAAAACTCAGTACTTAGTTAAGTACATATATATAAGTATGAGATTAAGTTGAGTTTTAAGTTTGAGTTTAAAAAGAAATTTAAATTTAAGTTTTAAAAAAAAATTATTTTCGTCGTATTTTTACGAAATACGAGAGTATGTTCAAGTATGTTATATATGAAATAGCAGCCACATAGAGTGAGTCGCCATAAGATTTGGTATGTAAGCACGGTAACGGCCCTACGTAGGTCGGGGCATTACAAGACATGGGCCGTGGACCGGTGGATGCTGAGGGCTACCCGTGGATAACTTTACTTGTTTTAGGTCTGCTCGGTGCATCGTCCTAGCAATTTGTGGTCGGTCGTGTTGATTCGCTGTGACCTGTTGCTACTTGTTGACAAGTTCTAACCTTCTTTCGTTGCTTTTTTTGCTGAGAGCTTCTTGACCAAAGCTCCTTGACTGTCTCCCAAGTTGCTGAAGCGGGTCAACAAGATCTTGGCTGCGTTTGAGCCTCTTCCACCGTCACAAGTTGCTCGCAAGACTAGGCTGTCTGCAAACATGTCTGGTGAGTATTTGAAAAGAAAATTAAAGTTTTTCATTTTGTTACCTCATTATTGATCTTAACGACTTGTTTTGTAGGAAAAGGGAAGAATAAAGTGGAGCCTCCATCTGCTAATGACGAGTCAGAATGTATGTCGCAACGCAAGCCTACTCCTCGCAAGGGCAAAGCTCCTGCTTCTTCTTCTGAACCGGTCGTAGTGGATCATGAGCCCTTGGCTACTCCTTCGCTAGTCATTTGCACGTCGACTCTCAGGCCACAGAAGCGCAAGAGGGAGGATGAGAAGTGGCACTTTGCATTGATGACTCTGCAGAGGCTATCTCTCTAGGAATATCATCATGCCGCTGCCTAGGTTGGAGGAGCCTTGATGACCGATGTTGACTCCCGCTGACTTTTGTATCAACTTTTCATTGTGTTGTACCAAGACTATTGCGACAAAGCTGTTCAGGTAAAACGTTAGTTAAAAAATTACATTTCAGTTTGGTTGTTGTATTGAATTCATTTTCTTGTCATTGCAGACTCATCAACTGATCTTGGCCATGTATGTCCACCATGCGGCCATTGATTTGGAGGTAGCGACCAAGGCCAGAGAGTGGAACGAGCAGAAGGCCAAGTTGGAGAAGGAACTAAAGTCAGCCCAGTACTCCGAGAGTGTGTTTTGCGGCAGTTGTGGCTTACTGAAGGCTGCGAAGTTGCTGACAGAGAAAGACAATTGCTTGTCGAAGCTTACTGAGGAGGGAAGGGATCAATACACCTTCAGCTAGTCTCTTGCTAGGCTCGACACTCTGCGTCAATACAGCAATGGTAAACTGGTTGACAAGGAGGTTGATGTTGAGATCTTGCAACTAGCTGGCTACTTCTCCGATGCTAAGGACAAGGGTTGTCTTGATGATGTTATCAAGGCAGCGACTCACCAGGCCAAGGACGAAAAGACTGCAGTAAGGAATCATAGGAAGATGCCAAGGAGGCTGCTAGTGAAAAGGCTGAGAAGAAAGATGAGTGAAAGTCAAAGGTGACTTGCTGAGTAGTCGTTGTTGACTCTTTAAGTAGTCGATGTTGACTCATACTCTGTATGAATAAAAAGGTGACAGGTCTAGCAAAATTTAAATTACCAATTGAAAATTCCAAATACATGTACTCCTTCCCCCCCAAGTCTTGAGTTGTTTGTCGTGAAATAGGTCAAGACTTAGAAGAAATATCCTAAGAGCAGATCCATTGACCCGATTAAGTGGTCTTGTAGGGTGTCTTCGATTCGACCCGTCAACCCGATTAAGTGGCCTCATAAGGTGTCTTCAATTGGACCCGTCGACCAGATTAAGTGGCCTCATAGGGTGTCTCGTAAAGTAGACCCGTACAACTTATTAAGTGGCCTCATAAGGTGTCTTTGTAACGACCCACCCTACGTAGGCCGTTACCTTACTTAATTTACATAATAACTGTACATGCGGAAAATAAGGACTATTTTCTTTTTTATTAAAATTACTTGTGTTTGAAATCGATCATATACTTACTTATAATCATACATACTTACTTAAAGTTTAAACGTGGTTTAACATCCAACTTAAGTCTTGGAAACTTACTCGTACTAAACTAACTTATATATGTATGTATTCATGTACACATATATATTAACTACATAACAAAACGCATAGCAGTTCCTATCCCAAGATTTCACAGTTCGCTCTGCCATGCTCCACCATCTTGTATCACATATTGCCATAAGATTGCTTACCTACAGCATAAACGTAAGTTGTGAGCTTTCGCTCAGCAAGTACAGCTATTAACCCGCAAAACATTTCATAATAAAACAATGCATGAATCACTTATTCTTTCATTATGCTTTCTTAGGTTAGCATACTTTTTGGGCCCTTACATAACATAAGTGTACGTACCTTGGCGTGCAGCCATGGAGTGGTTGGGGTGGCCAGCCCTGTCCAACTCAAACCATGGACCAAACCTGTCCTAGTGCACGTTGGTACGACATGAGGCAACTTGCTTACTATCATACTTAAAAAACTTGTTCTTACTTTAATACATAAATAAAAATCATTTCATACTTATAAACAGTTTCTTACTTGAAACTGGGTTCTCATTCTTACCAAGTGACTTATCTTTAGTGAGCAAGCTTCATGATGTCACAATAATAAAACATAAATCATATGCACCTCAACATGTATGCATGAGCTTGAAAACATACAAGCAGTAAAAATATTTTTCGTCTATGCTGTAGGCGGAGTTGTACTTGTTGGAAACATCGGATCCGGTATAGAGTTACAGCACAGCGGAAGTTTTAAAATTTTTATGCCGTTTCCGGAAAAGAGTCTCATGATGCATATAACAATAAATTAAATTAATGATCAAGCGTACCTTAATTCTTGGATTCCGGAATCACTAGAGCGTTTGACCAACGTGTCTTCTCTACTATTCTCGAGTTTCACGTCTCAGAGTGTGTGTGGACACACGTTCTATGAATCCAAGCGACCGGTAATGCTTTCCGAAGTTTAAATCCTTCCTTCTCAATTCCGATGTTCCTCGTTGAGAATATGATCCAACTTATTTCTTCAAAACTACAAAACAGGAACTGGTTAACCTCCTATGAAAATTATCACTCGGTTTAACCTTACTCACAGTTTTGATTCAATGGAATTTTTTCTCCTTTTCTTTCTCACAAGATAGCCGAATTTTGATGTGGAAGAAACCTAAATTTTTTTTCCTGTCACTCCAAAAAAAAAAAATTGTTTTCCCTCTTGAAAAAATACAAAAAATTGGTTTTTCAAGAATCCCTTGCCTTTATATAGAAGTCCAATCCTTTTTCAAAATTCATCTCCTTAAAAATAATTAATAATTATTTTTCTGGATAAATTTTGAATCAAAAGATCATACAACTTTAGGGCTAGATTCATTGAACCTAAAAACGTTTTTTCAAGAGGAAATCTTCCCACAAAAAATTCGGCCACACTTGAAATTCAAGCTAGATTGATGGTTCAAATTTTAAATCAAGAATTTAGACTAGTCAAAAGATCCTAGTCCTATCTAGATTCAAATTCTTTTTGAACCTTTTTGAATTTAAATAAGATTCACTTATTTGAATTAAATATTTTCCTCAAACATCAACCATATTTATTAATTTAAATAAATGGAATATTTAAAATTTTTCTCCTCTTAAAACCGTCCACAACTTTTTAAAGGAAAGAAAAAATCCATCAAATAATATATATTATTCAAATCAATTAATAATTTAATGTTAAAAATATATTTGAACAATTTTGAAACAAAATTTTCTTCCCTCCACCTATCTAAAAACCGTGCATCACTTTTAGATTAGGAGAGAAAATTTGTTTTCCAAAATTAAATAATTTAAACACAATTTTATTTTCAAAATTCAAATTAACCAATCACATATTGACAAATCATTTGTCTATTAATTTCACATGTCCAATCCTTTCTGGATTGCATGTTAGAGAGTACCATGTCTTAATAGACATTACTAAATTCCATTTAAATTTACCGATCTCATTAGGAACAAATCCCGAGACGCTATACGGAACTATATGAGCTAATAGAGGGACCCGATGGAAATATGTAAAGAGGCTCCTATAATTAAGAAAAATTAATCCCAGATTAATTATTCATCAATTATCAACTTCAAACTATTCCACTAAAAGGTTGAAGTTGAACTCCTGTTTACATACCGTATTACGAAAGCTCTCTTTCACGTAGTGCTTCTTCCATGATTTATTCATCTCTTACTTAATCCCCATATGTTATCCATGATTGAATTAAGGAATTTTTCTGTTTACCTTTTCAATCATTTTAACTTAAAGTTCCATTATTCTCTATTGAAAGAATCACCAATTGTAAAACCATACAATTGGTAAACCACCAGAGAACACAAAGTAAACCGATGGCCAAGATCTTGTTATACTATCTTTCAATCCCCGAATAATGCCTTTAAGTAGATAACATTTACTATCGTTAAGATAGCTATGGATTCCGTATCTATGAATCTTGATTTCTCCATCCATAAGTCATGCACCCAAAACACAAGTATATTGACCATGAATTAACAGTGTCTCACCTGTAGTGCATTAAAGTACATAAGTCATGGATGCGAACTTAAGTAATCATTTCAGGATTAAGATTAATGCAGGATGATAATCAAAGTGTCATTGATTCTTATAAACCGAATTATTAAACCGAATCAATTAACACTTTAGGTCCAGTCCAATGCCATACCTCAATACTGGTATACATTAAAGTTTCTACTCGGAACCTATCCGATAGTCAAGACAAACCATCCCTCCAAGGAAGTAGACAACCTTTACAATCTTATCATAAATAAGATCCCTAAATCTTATTCTATCGATTGCGGACTATTTATTTAGACTGTTATCAAATTACCACGTTTCTATGTATACCTCGTATACATATGGTAATCCGATATATTACCAACAGTCAAGGAGTATTTTATGTTTGCTCAAAATAACTATACAATCAACAAATGAAAGTAAATAGGACACAACTTATTAAACATGAATAACCTTCTCTTATTAATATCAAAATGTCATATTTACAGAAAATTCCTAATATTGATTTTCTATTCTTAGGGCACATTTAGATCCCAACAGTACTTACCTTATGCTAAATCCTGAATCCTGTGTTCCGCCAAATCACAGTAACAGGTTACCTTCCTGTTTCCAGAAAAATCGTAAGATAAGAATCATCATATCCTTTAATATTAGTATACAAGCCAACATTCATAAAAACCCTAATTATAAGCTTATGTTACATGGTATCCTATTCGGTTACTATAAGTAACCTTGGATCCAAAACTCGACATATAATATTTGTTTTGAATTTGATAAAGTTTTCTTCATGAAAGTTGTAGATTTCATCAAAATCTAAGACTTTTGTTTTTGGTCAAAACCCTGAATCTGTCTCCACTTGCTTGTATTCTTCCTTTGAAAAATTTTAACCATAATCACTAACCATATAGATTGGTCTAGGGTTTTGATTAAAACGGAGGCCTTTGGAGCCTTATTTTTAAGAATAGTCTGTGTTGTCCCATAGGATTTTTCATTCCCTACAACTTTGTAGTTTTGACTTTTTCCAAAATCTGCCTCTAAAGGCCTCAAAACTCTGTTTCCAGAAAACTGTCAAGTTAAATCCGAATATGACAGTTTTCATTTGGGTGAGTTCTTACGTAAAATTACGCGCACACTACCTCGAACGGTTAAAATCGTGAGTCTACGACAAGCATGCAGGGCGTTTCATAACATTTTCATAATCATACAATCATTTCTTATCCATATAACCTTTGTGCAAATCCAGATGGTAATCTATACCAAATTAGGGTTTTTATGGTTTTTCTTAAACCCTAATTGCAACATATCACACCATTTTCCTTATTCATTCATAAAACATCATTCTTGAATATGTGTGAACACATGTCCAACATATGGTAGACATTCACACAGCCACTATCCTCTAACTCAAATTATCAAAAACATACACTAAACTACCATTAGAGACCACCAAACCTAATCAAGCAAAATCAAGCAATCACCATAAACCCTAATAAATGAAACTAAAAAGTGAGCTTGTGCTCTTACATTCTCAACATGGGAACATACTTAAATCTTAAACCAAAACTTAATTGAAGAACTAAAGGGTGGAGAGGATTACCTCAAGGTTCGAAAGATTGGATCTAACTAGGGTTGAGCAATTTTCTTCACACTCCACTAACACAAAATCCGAACTTTCTCTCTCTCTTATTCTTTCTTTTGGCTCGGCTTCTAAGGGCAGAAAAACTAGAGAATGAGCTGCCAATTTTGGGTTTAAACAAAATATTCACCAAGTGCTTTAACCTCACCTATTTATAGGTGAAAATCAACATCACTTCTAGGTTTGCATAATGGTCTTCAAGAGCAAGATTTTTGCTCATAGATCCCTTGTGGTGGTCGGCCATGCTTGCTCTAGCTAGCCAAGTAAGCAAGGCTAGGGGGCTTGCTCATCAAGGCTAGAAGCATGACATGTCCCTTCCTTGTGGTGGCCGGCCATATGTGGAGAGTCAAGCATGTTCTAACTAGCCAAGTAAGCAAGGCTACCAAGCTTACTCACCAAAGCTAGAAACATGATGTGTCAACTTCAAATTTTCTTATGAAATTCTTATTTCCACAATCACATATTGGTCCTTAGGAGCACAATATTTTCTCATAGAACCACTAGGGTGGCCGGCCATAGTGCCAAATGGAAGATCATACTTGCTCTAGCTTAACACTTAGCCAAGCAAGCAAAGCTAGGGTGCTTGCTCATCAAGGCTAGAAGCATGATGTGTCAAGCTCTCAATGAAACTCATATTTCCACATCTGCATATGAGTCCTTAAGAGCACCATATTTGCTCATTCACCACATAAGGTGGCCGGCCATATAGGCCATGTGGAATGCTTGAGATTTCACAAACTTTTTCAAACTAATCCCTATCTAATTTTCCTTGGTTTCTAATGTAAATATGTTAACCGAGCTTGTAATCAATCATTGGTTTAGTTGGATTTGGAGACTTAGTTCGAAAAGTCCATCATTCAAAAATTTTCATACTTATCTACAATCACTTAATTTTTCTTAAAATTACACATTGGCCCCTAAAGACAAAATATTTGCATTTAGGTCCCTATGAGGTGGCCGGCTATGGTGGAGACATTTGGCATGCAATCTTTGCTTAGTCATCCACTTTAATACTTTCTTATTTTCTAAAAATCCATAATCATTTACTTTTCTTAAAATTACACTTTGACCCCTAAAGACAAAATATTTACATTTAGGTCCCTATGAAATGGCCGGTCATAAGGAATGCTGAGTGGCCAAATAATTTTTCCAATATTTATCCATTTTTATCTTAGGATGAAGTGTCATACCCTTAAGCTCTGCTTGATTTTTTTACAGTGGTCTCGTACCTTATTCTTACTTATTCATACGTAATGACGGTTTTTCACAGTATAATTTTCATACTGCTAATTATACTATAGTACCGTCTTAATCATACCTTAGGTCATTCTGGTCAAACATCAACCGACATAGGATCGTAAACCCTAATTTCGCCTCTTTCAACAAAAGGCTTCATATTCGTATAAATAAGCTATTATCGAGTCTTAAAACATTACAAGAACTCAATAAAATTCTGATAAATCAGAACACATAAACATACATATTACAAATTTTGATTCCCTAAAAAGGAAATCGTAAATTTGCAAAAAGGTTGGTTATTACAGTCTTGAACTGAAGAGATGCTAGATTGTTTGGTTTTGTACAACGTGTTTATTGCTCACATTGACCGCAATCGGCATCAACCTCGGTTGGCATCGATACGGATATCGGTATTGACTTGTCCGGTCAGTAGCGACGTAGTCATCGGCCGATACCCGGGGAATGAATGACCTCGTTGAACGAGGGGTCTTACCCAACTCAAAGGGCCCTCTTGCTATACTGGGGCTTCCACTACGAATGGTTGGTATTCCTACAGCTTTGACGTGCCATGTGATACTCTGTGTGAGAACACGAGACATAGAGGGTACGGTGACCCTTAGTGTGGTGCATGTCCGATTGCAAGGCCTAGACTCCATACTACAAGGGGTGATCAGTCCCTTGCGACAGTGGTGAGTTGCAAAGTGGGATTCTTATGGGGCTGAGGATCCCATTGTCCCTAGAAATGACTTTGTTTAGAGTCATTAGGACTGTTACCTAACAATATGTCCCAATAGTTAATCAACTTACAATTCTCTCTTGCTCCACGATCGGAAGCTTTGTTGCTCCAACTATGAATGCTCCTTGAAATGAGGCTTAGAGTGCTCCTTCATCGCTCCTCGAGGGAGGTTTTTGTTGCTTCGTGGGGAGTCTTTTGTGGGAAAAAGAGGTAATTTACGCAACGGAATTTTAAAATTTTTTTCTTAAGATCGTACTAACTCATGTTGCCATATACAATTAATTATTCTACAATCTATGTACCTTGAGAGAAGACAACAGGAATGCCGAAGGATGTGATCAAAGAAAGCTTCAACCACCAAGTTCTTTTCTATTCGCCAATTCCCGGACAGTCGAGTGTATGGGCACTCGATTTCTCGATCGGTATTCGTGCGCAGCTTTCTCCTTCCAACCACCTAGAACTCTTGCAGCTTATTATTACTATAATGGGAAACTAATAATAAGCTCACACACCTTAGAGTCTGTGGTCTAAATAAAATATGAGCCCCTAGGGTCTTTTTTATAGTGAATGAACATTGTGGAATTTGAAATCAAATAAACTAGAAGATTCAAAATTTGATTCAAATTTTTTATCAACAATTATCTTATGATTTTGTCTCCATGGATAATTTTCCATAACTCCAATTTAAATTCAAAATAAAATCATGGTAACTTTATTTAAATTAAATAATTATGTAATAATTATCCAAATAAAATCAATACGGAGAAAATCTTTTTCTTCCCTAATCCTCATAAAAATGCCTACACAAGGTAGACTATAATAAGATTTTGTCTCAATTTCAAATTCAAATAGGTTAATTACCATATTTAATTTGAAATATTTATTTAAATAAGATTATCTAGATATTTAAATTAATTATCCAAATAATTAATTTATCTATATCTCTTAATATAAATTAATCTCATATTTCTCACAAAAGATAATTATAATTAATTCAAATTTCAAATCTTATCTTCCAATAAATATTTATCCAAACTAAATATTTATCTAATTAATTAAATGAAACAAAATTTTCATTCTATCATTATCAGAGAAAACGCCTACACCTTGTGGGAAGTGTTCCAGATTTTTCTTTTCATTAAGTCCAAGAATTAAAGCCAGTATCACTATCCAAATTGATTATCATTCGTTAAGAAATTATATTGAGCTAGTAAATGGACTAATTGGACATATATATAATATGTGCTCCAATAATCTATGTAATTAATTATTCTGAACTAAATAAATTAATTATAAAATTATTAGTTTCAGAGTCACATCACTGTAAACTTGAAATTACACTATCAATTATATAACGTATTACGTAAGCCAGTGTATAGCTACAATCCAATGACCTTGTCATATATGCAACACCCTCATATGATATCCATGATTAACTAAAAGTCAAAGTCCGTTCAACTTTTTGATCATATTATCTTAAAGATCCATTATACATTCAAAAGTGATAAGAACCACGCCAATATGCTGACGAAACCCGTTATCAATAAAAAGACACCAAGACCGTTTCTACTTCAGATTCGGATGGAAATCACCGCGACCCGTTGCTTATATCGAAGCAAGAACCTTGGTATATCGAAGACGCCACAATCAATGATGGAAGGCTTGACTGATAAGTCGGTTTTGAACTCCACGGAAGATTCCGATAAGTTCGAATAGTTCGTCAAAGAACCAAAGAAAGAATTCACCTCTCTAGAAAAATGATTATCATCCCCTTCATTAACCTTAAAAATGCCTATTTATAGGCCACATTACAATCAGAAAATACCAAGGAAATTCGTCCAAAAAAATCAGAGGAAAATTGCCTAAAACTAGAAAAGGAAAGTTGACAAATTCAAATGTAGTAACTAACCCTAGTTCACCCTAAAATAGAAACCAACTAAAAAAGGAATGTTTTAAAGGCTGATTATCAGCCAATTACATGCCCAAAACTTTAAGGGAAAGAGCAATAAAGTCATTTTTTGACAACTTGCACAAACAGATCAGCCAGATGTGCCAACAATGGAAAAGTTTCCGAAAATTCTTCATTAGCCTAGATTATGCCAAATTCGTGGACTCTTCTAGAATCTGGATCAAATTGATGCACCTTTGAGGTTGACGTGATCCTTGGTCAATGGGCTTGCACAAATTGACTTGATTCCAAATTTCATAAATCAGCCCATTTAATACTTCCTTGAATTTCTTAGCACGGGCTCTTGTAAACGGACCAACAGGAACTTGAATTGGATCAGCCACCTTCCATGCATTTGAGCTCTCCATGTCTCCATCATTCCCCTCCTCTTGAAATGGATTTGCCCTCAAATCATCTCCTACATCAAAGGGACTTAAATCAGCAACATTTAAGGTAGCACTTACATTATACTCACCTGGCAGATCCAATTTATAAGCATTGTCATTGATTCTTTCAATGACTTGAAATGGACCATCTCCTCGTGGTAGCAACTTTGACTTCCTTTGTTCTGGAAATCGCTCCTTTCTAAAGTGCAACCATACCCAATCTCCTGGTTCGAAAATTAGCTTGTGTCGCCCCTTATTGGCTTGCTTTGCATATTGTTCCGTTCTTCGCTCAATGTTGAGTCTTGCTTTCTCATGAATCTGCTTAACAAGATCAGCCTTCCTTTTGCCATCTAAATTAACACGCTCAGAAACAGGTAATGGTGATAAGTCCAATGGAGACAATGGATTAAAACCATAAACAATCTCAAAAGGTGAATACATAGTAGCAGAATGGACAGAACGATTATATGCAAACTCAACATGCGGTAAACAGTCTTCCCATGTCTTAATGTTCTTACTAATGATCGCCCTTAACAAAGTTGACAAAGTCCTATTTACTACCTCAGTTTGACCATCAGTTTGTGGGTGACAAGTAGTAGAAAACAACAATTTTGTACCTAACTTACTCCACAAAGTCTTCCAAAAGTAGCTCAAAAACTTAGTATCTCTATCTGAAACAATTGTTCTAGGCATTCCATGTATCCTCACAATCTCCCGAAAGAACAAGTCAGCGACATGCGAAGCATCATCAGTTTTATGACAGGGAATAAAATGTGCCATCTTAGAAAATCGATCTACAACCACAAACACACTATCCTTCCCTCGTTTGGTCCTAGGTAAACCTAACACAAAGTCCATTGAAATATCAGTCCAAGGCTCACTAGGAATTGGTAAAGGTGTGTACAAACCATGGGGTTGTGCTCTCGATTTAGCTTGCTTACACGTGACACATCTACCACAAATCCTTGCAACATCTCTTTTCATATGTGGCCAAAAGAAGTGTTCCTGTAAAACAGCTAAAGTTTTAGCAATCCCAAAATGCCCCATCAATCCACCACCATGGGATTCCCTCACTAATAGATCTCTCAAAGAACAATTAGGCACACAAAGCTTATTCTCACGAAACAAAAATCCATCATGCCTATAAAATTTTCCCACTGCGTTTTTCTCACAAGCTTGATATTCCTTACTAAAATCTTGGTCCAAAGTGTATAAATCCTTAATATGCTCAAAACCAAGTAGTTTAGCATCAAGAATAGAAAGTAATGCGTACCTGCGAGAAAGTGCATCCGCAACCACATTTTCCTTACCTTGCTTATATCGAATGACGTAGGGAAATGTCTCGATGAATTCAACCCAGCGGGCATGCCTTTTGTTCAACTTTTGTTGCCCCTTCAAATGTTTCAATGACTCGTGATCAGTGTGAATCACGAATTCCTTGGGCCATAAGTAATGTTGCCAAGTCTTCAATGCTCGAACCAACGCGTACAACTCCTTGTCATAAGTCGGGTAATTTAGTGTTGCCCCACTCAATTTTTCGCTGAAATACGCGATTGGTCATCCTCCTTGCATCAGCACGGCACCTATACCTACACCAGAAGCATCACATTCAATTTCAAATGTTTTAGAAAAATCTGGTAAAGCAAGTAAAGGAGCATGAGTAAGCTTATGCTTAATAAGCTGAAACGCCTTCTCTTGTTCTTCTCCTCACTTGAACCCAACGTTCTTTTTGATTACTTCTGTGAGCGGTGCAGCCAAAGTACTGAAATCCCTTACAAATCGCCGGTAAAAGCTGGCAAGTCCATGAAAACTCCTTACATCTCCAATGCTTGTGGGACTCGGCCACTCTTGGATTGCCCGAATCTTTTCCTCATCAACCTGTATACATTGAGCACTAACAACAAAACCAAGAAACACAAGCTTATCCGTGCAAAAGGCACACTTCTTAACATTAGCATACAACTTTTCCTTTCGTAAAACATCTAAAACAAGTTTCAAATGTTCAATATGATCATCCAAGTTGCTGCTATAGATCAGAATATCATCAAAATAAACTACAACAAACTTTCCGATAAAAGCTCGCAAAACATGGTTCATTAAACGCATAAATGTGCTAGGTGCATTGGTTAAACCAAAAGACATTACCAACCACTCATACAAACCTTGTTTTGTTTTGAAAGCCGTCTTCCACTCATCTCCTTCTTTCATGCGAATTTGATGATATCCACTTTTCAGATCAATTTTTGAAAATACACAAGCACCATGCAATTCATCTAACATGTCATCAAGGCGAGGAATGGGATGTCGATACTTTACCGTGATGTTGTTGATGGCTCGACAATCAACGCACATCCTCCAAGTCCCATCCTTCTTAGGCACAAGCAAAACTGGTACGGCGCACGGGCTCATGCTTTCTCTCACGTATCCCTTCTCCATTAACTCACTTACTTGTCGTTGGAGTTCCTTCGTCTCCTCGGGATTACTCCTATATGCTGGTCGGTTTGGAATGGCAACCCCGGGTACGAAGTCAATTTGATGCTCAATCCCGCGGATTGGAGGTAATCCTTGCGGTGTTTCCTCGGGAAAGACATCCTCATAATCCTGCAAAAGAGGAACAACAGAACTATGCAAGGGAGAATCAAAATCATTAGTGTTTAACAACGCCTCCTTGTACACGAGTAAAATCATTGGCTGATTAGAACACAAAGCTCTCTTCACATCACTCATTCTTGCATAGAAATTCGTTTTTCTCTCAATTTTTACCTCAGTGGCCGAATCTTCTTTTTTATTGACCCTCTCATTTTTCCCTCCTTTACTCTCCTTTTTCTCGGCCTCTCTATTTTTTTTCCCTCTCTGGCCGAACTCTCTCTCCGCACTCCAACACTCGGTGTTTTTATCCTCTTTCGCTTTCTTTTTCTCATTCTCTCCTTTTTGTTCACTCTCCTTTTGTAATCTCACTTGATCTTCGTGAACCTGTTTAGGTGTCATTGGTGCAAGAGTGAACGTTCTTTGGTTGTGCACAACAGAGTATTTATTAGTATAACCATCATGTTTGACTTGACGATCAAACTGCCACGGTCGTCCTAATAACAAGTGCCCGGCTTGCATTGGAACTACATCGCACAAAACTTCGTCTTCATATCTACCAATGCGAAACGAAATTAGCGCTTGTTTGGTTACCTTTACCTCGCCACTATCGTTTAACCACTGCAACTTGTATGGCCGAGGATGCTTGGTCGTTGGCAGCCCTAATTTATCAACCATAGTAGTGCTGGCAACATTTGTACAGCTACCACCATCAATTATCACACTACATACCTTATTTCGCACGTGGCACCTAGTGTGAAAAATATTCTAACGTTGCTCTTCTTCGTCCTCTTTGGCTTGCAAACTAAGGGCTCGACGAGTAACCAACAACTCACCTTGGGCAGCAAATTCTTCTTCATCCACGTCCTCCAAAGGTGGCATGGAGTCCTTGTCCGATTCGTCGTCCGTAACAACCTCTCCGTCGTCCCGTAACACCATCACCCTTTTGTTCGGACATTGACTTGAAATATGACCCCTACCTTGACACTTGAAACATTTAATATCACGGTTTCGAGAAGTGGACAAATCATTTTTACCTTGGTTTGGAGGGCTAATAGTTGTTGGTTTTGGCTCGAATTTGGGCCTCGCAATCGACTTCTATTCTTTCTTCCCATAATTCGGCTTCCATGTAGAATGTTCCGAATTAATATTCGAACGTGAATTACCCCTCCTCTTGAGCTGCCGTTCTACCGTGATAGCCATGTGCACCATGTCTTCTATCTCCACGTAATGTTGCAATTCCACCCTATCTTGAATGTCCGCATTTAGCCCCTGCAAAAATCTCGCCATTGTTGCTTCTCGATCTTCTTCAACATTGGCTCGTATCATGGCTATTTCCATCTCTTGATAATACTCCTCCACACTCCTATTTCCTTGCCTAAGTCCTTGCAACTTCTTGTACAATTCCCGGTAGTAATGGCTGGGCACAAAACGTTTTCTCATCACCGTTTTCATCTCCTCCCAAGTCTCAATCGGGTGCTCTCGGTTCCGTCGCCTATTCATCACCAACTGATCCCACCACACAATCGCATAATCCGAGAATTCAATGGCAGCAAGCTTAACCTTCTTTAATTCCGAATAATTATGGCAATCAAACACTAATTCCACCTTCTTTTCCCACTCTAAATAAACTTCGGGGTCGTTTTTCCCTTAAAATGACGGAATCTTCATCTTAATACCGCCGATGTTATTGTCTTCCCGGTTCCTAGCTTCTCTATTCCCATTTCCATGCCTAAACCTGCCCCTATTAATTGGTGGTTCCTCCAACACTTCCAACTCTTCATCCGAAATATCACGTCCACCCCTACGCCTGTTTTGCACGTTTAATGGCTGCCTATTACGTGTTCTAGCATCAACCTCATCCAATTTCTCCTGAATAGGCTCTAATGCACGTGTCAACAACCGCTCCATGTGCCCCATTAATGCTTGCAGTTGGAGATTTGGAACGTTTTGTTGTGGAAGGTCATCTTCAGCTTCGCTTTCTGGATTTGGATTCATTTTTTTTTTTTTTTTAAACCTGCAGAATGACGTTAGATAAAAAAAAGAAGAAGACAAAAGAAGGACCTCACTTCTCTCCCTCACGTGTTTCTCTCAAATAATTGATCACTCTATTCACTCGTGTTTCACTTGATTTAATGGCTTTTACCCTCGAATGATCTCACCACTCTTGCCTTTTTCCACTCGTTTATTCTCTCTTTTGATTCTTTTGGAGCTACACAAACAACAATCAAAATCTGTCCACGCACAAATTAAACTAGCTGCTCTTTTTTTTTTTTTTTTTTTTTTTTTTTTTTTGACAAATTCGACCAGACTAGTTAAAAAGGAAACTAGAACTAGAAATTTCTAATTTAGAAACAAATTCAGAGACAAACGAAACTTTTTTTTTTTTTTTTTTTTTTTTTTTTTTGAACAATCAAGAACTGAAATACACTAGAATTCAGACAAAAAGAAAATTTAAAAGATACGCAAACCTGAGACTAGAAACTTGGCTCTGATACAAAATGATAAGAACCACGCCAATATGCTGACGAAACCCGTTATCAATAAAAAGACACCAAGACCGTTTCTACTTCAGATTCGGATGGAAATCACCGCGACCTGTTGCTTATATCGAAGCAAGAACCTTGGTATATCGAAGACGCCACAATCAAGGATAGAAGGCTTGACTGATAAGTCGGTTTTGAACTCCACGGAAGATTCCGATAAGTTCCAATAGTTCGTCAAAGAACCAAAGAAAGAATTCACCTCTCTAGAAAAATGATTATCATCCCCTTCATTAACCTTAAAAATGCCTTTTTATAGGCCACATTACAATCAGAAAATACCAAGGAAATTCGTCCAAAAAAATCAGAGGAAAATTGCCTAAAGCTAGAAAAGGAAAGTTGACAAATTCAAATGTAGTAACTAACCCTAGTTCACCCTAAAATAGAAACCAACTAAAAAAGGAATGTTTTAAAGGCTGATTATCAGCCAATTACATGCCCAAAACTTTAAGGGAAAGAGCAATAAAGTCATTTTTTGACAACTTGCACAAACAGATCAGCCAGATATGCCAACAATGGAAAAGTTTCCGAAAATTCTTCAATAGCCTAGATTATGCCAAATTCGTGGACTCTTCTAGAATCTGGATCAAATTGATGCACCTTTGAGGTTGACGTGATCCTTGGTCAATGGGCTTGCACAAATTGACTTGATTCCAAATTTCATAAATCAGCCCATTTAATACTTCCTTGAATTTCTTAGCACGGGCTCTTGTAAACGGACCAACAGGAACTTGAATTGGATCAGCCACCTTCCATGCATTTGAGCTCTCCATGTCTCCATCAAAAAGGAAAATGACTATTCACCCAAAGTGAATAATTAGTCATTTACCCAGCAAACGAGCCCAAGGCCTCGTCTATTTTTACATCTTGTATGTAACGACCCACCTTACGTAGGCCGTTACCTTACTTATCTTACATAATAACTGATACTTACTTAACTAGCGGAAAATATGGAATATATATATATTTTTAAACAATTATAAAGGTAACTCGACCATATAATTACTTATAACTATATATATGTATATTGTTGAGTATTTAAGTATTAAACTTATTTTGAAATACAACTAATTAAACTCAATAATAATGACATATATTTGACACAAAATGCGTAGCGGTCTCCATCCCGTAGTTTCACAGTTAGCCCTGCCATACCCCACCGTCTTGTATGAAGTATTGCCAATAGGGAGCTTACCTACAGCATACACGTAAGTTGTGAGCTTTCGCTAAGCAAGTACAACTATTAACCCGCAAAAACAATATGAACTTAATCAATGCATAAACCAATTATGCTTCATTATGCTTTCTTAAATCAGCATATTTTTGGGCCCTTACTTAATATAAGTGTACGTACCGTGGCGTGCAGTCATGGAATGGTTGGGACGGCCAACCCAATCCAACTCAAACCATGAACCAAACCTGACCTAGTGCAGGTCGGTACGACACGATTAAACTTACTTAAAATCTTACTTGAAAACATTTTCTTGGAAATAGTCTTTAACTTGAAACTTAATCTTACTCTTATCATATAAATTATCATTAGTGAATATGGTTTATGGTGTCACAATAATAAAACATAATCATATGCATCACATACATAAGTGCATGAGTTTTAAAAACATGCAATCAGTAAAACAATTAGCCTATGCTGTAGGCGGAGTTGTACTTACTGGTTATACTAGACCTGGGGTTTGTTGCTCCAACGAATTGTAACAAAAGGTTACTTTCCTGTTTTCAAAAAGGATGTAAGATAAGAATCATCCTATCTTACCATAAATCATTACATTAAATATTGATATCCTAACCAACATTCAACATTAATCCTACTTATATGTCCCCTACTAACATGGTATCCTATTCGGTTACTAAATGTAACATTAGGGCACCCGACCTAAGAACAATCAAACAGTATCTTGTTTAATTACTTAATACTACTCTTGGTTAGTTATACTTAAACAATATCCTTTTTAGGTTACTACAAGTAACCTTGGTATAATCTCAATCATAAGTAGGTTAATGTCCTATTGGGCTACCAAGACCCAATAGTGGTATCCCATTTGGTTAACCTAAGTAACCCCTGGGTTCAAAACCTTGCATATAAAGTTAGTAACCTATTTGGTTATTATAAACATACCTTCAATTTACTTAGTTCAATAATAAATTTTAAGTATCATAACCGATTACTAAGTGTCATACTAGGGTTACCATATATTTAGCATATTTTAATTATTCTTTTCTTCACAAAAACCTTGTTTAATCATTTTATAAAATTACAATTGATTTATTTATTTTATAACGATAGTAAAAACTGTGACATTTTGAAAATCATTCATTGAAAACAGTCTAATAATTTCAGTTAGCAGTGCATGTGCAGGAATTGCCTGCTCATGCACTATTTTGAGAATCCTGTGCAGAAATTTCCTATTTCCTGCTCAGTTTTTAAGATTTAGTTTTATTTTAAAATCTGTTTTGAATTTGAAAAAGTTTTCTTAATGAAAGTTGTAGACCTCAAAAAGTCCTATAACTTTTATTTTTTACTCAAAACCTAATTCTGCCTTTAACCTACTCATATTCCACGTTGAAACGTCTTGGCCGAGCACAAGGTCTGGGCTGGCCAGGCTTGGGTTTTCACAAAAACGAAAGCCTTTGGAGCTTATTTTTCAAATCTATCTATAGTACCCCCTAGGGTTTTCAATTTTCTACAACTTTACAGTTTAACTTTTCCTAAATACTGCCTCTAAGGGCCTCAAAATTACATTTCCAGATTGTTGCCCAGTTTTATCCGAAAACTGGCAGATTTACTTTTAATTGTTTGTTACGCAAAATAAGCACACCTTACCCTCAAACGGTCGCAACCGTGAGCCTAAGTCAACATGCATCATATTACGAGAGATTTCCATTAACATACACTTGTTTCTCATCCAATTAACCGATGTAGTAAACTTTTACCAAATAGGATTTTTAAGTTGGTTTTTTCGGTTTAATCCATCATACAATTAAATCACCATCACTCAAGCATACCATACAACTTCCTATGCATGTGGGGACTTATAACAAACACCTAATAGACATACACACAAAGCATAAATTTTTTAAAGCATAACATCAAAAACATAAGCCAAAACATAAATCTAGCTCACTAAAGCCCTAATCAAGCACATACTAATCAAACTAATCACAGCATGAAAATTAAGTGAGCTTATGCTCTTACATAACCAACTTAAAATACACTTAAATACTTGAATTAAAACTAAAAAGAAAGCTTAGGGGGTTAAGTAGGTTTACCTTAACACTTAGAAGTAGATCTAGGCTTGAATCAAATTTTCCTCCTTGATTCCTTCCTCAAAAACCGACCAAGCTCTTCACTTTTTTTCTCTCTTAGGGTTTGGCTTTTAGGGGGAGGGAGAGGGACTAGAGAGTGAACTAAAAAGGTTAGGGTTTCAAAAGGTGAACCAAGGCAAACCCCACCACATCTATTTATAGGCAAAATTTAATTTAATTTTTAGAATTAATTTTATTGCTAAAATTGCACATAAGTCCTCAAAAGCAAAAATATTTGCCCCTAGAGTCCATGAGGTGGCCGGCCACTTGGGGTGGCTTGTTGGCCAAGCTATCTTCCACGTTCATGCATTTAAATTACTTCCTTATTTTCTAAAAATCAAATAATTCAATTAATTATCACAAATGAGGTGTCCCCCCATTAAGGCTCCATTTGGTTTTCCTCCTCAAATGCAGTCCATTATCATACTAATAAAGATATTACAAATACTGTTTTCATCAATAACAGTACTGTTATACTGGACTGCAGTCCAGAATTTATCTGTACTTAACCGAACTGCATAATATTTTTCTTAGATCTTAAAACCACTTAGTTCTTATTACTCTAAATATTGTGCTTGATTTTCTACAGCGATCCCAAACCTAATTTGGCTTCGTTATTCGTAATGACAGTTTTTCAAAATATAATTTCATATTGTTTATAAAACTGCAATACTGACTAAATCATACCTTAGATTATTCTGATCAAACTTTGACCAAAATAAAATCATACATAAACTCTAATTCTGATAAATCAGATCAGGCATTTCATATAAACATACATAATACAAACTTTTGATTCCTAAATAAAAGAAATCGTAAATTTGTAAAAAGGTTGGTTATTACACTGTATAATGCCGTTAAGATGATAACCTTTACTCTTTATGGGAGCTATGATTCCATATCTATAAGCATATCTCATATCGAATATAAGTCATGTACCCAACGAATGTATCTAATAGCTTATTACTCGAGATGCTTTAGCCTTTGGATCATCAAAGTGCATAAGTCGTAAACATTAAGTCATTTACTTACTTAGAATAAGGTTATTGCATAATTAACGTCAAAAATGAATTAATGTAATCAAGCGGACTTATAGATTAATTACACTTTGGTCCAGTCCAATTTATCACAATCACTAGGCAATATATATATGTCTCTATTTAGGAGTCGGCTCGCTCCATATAGTCAAGACAAACCATCTCCCAAATTGGTTTTAGACAGCATAATAGTCTTCATATGAGTTAGATGCTCACTCTAACCCCATAGGCTATGAACTATAGATTTAGACAACTTACTTTAGAATATTGTCTTCACGCATACAAAAATTCACTGCATGTAATATTTTAACAGTTTACACACCAAATAGTCAACGAGCCATATTTGCTTACATTTACTTTAACATATAAATCTAGATTAGGACAGTATAGCAAAGATGTAATGAAAAACCTCAATTATATTATTAATCAGTTCAAAATAAATGAAATACAACTAAAATGTCTTTCACTCTTAGGGCATTCCCATATATCTCCCATTTGGGATCAATAATGTTGTCCTCGGACACGATCTTACATACATCCACTAGTCCGTCCTCCACGTACTCTCTAATTAGATGGTATTTCCGATCTATGTGTTTGGTCCTTTTATGGTGTCCCGATTCCTTTGTGTTGGCAACAGCCGCACTGTTATCACAATAAAGTGTGATAGCCTTGTCAACACATATAATGACTTCAAGGTCTTCAAAGAACTTGCAGAGCCAAACCACTTCTTTAGAAGCCTCAATCGTAGCTACATACTCCGCTTCCATCGTAGAGTCAGCAAGGCAACCTTGTTTCACACTTCTCCACACAATGGCGCCTCCTCCAAATAAGAACACATATCCTTAAGTCGATTTCCTTGAATCACTATAAGTTTAGAAGTCTGAATCCATTTATCCTACCGGTGTTAGGTCCCCTCCATAATATACCAGCATATAGTTCCTCGTTCTCTTAAGATACTTGAGCATATGCTTCAACTTGCCAATGCTTGGTACTGGGGTTCGACTGATACCGACTCACTCCCACTTCATAACAAATATTCGGGCGAGTGCAAAGCATAGCGTGCATGAGACTACCCATAGCTGATGTGTAGGGGACCTTACTCATACGCTCTCTTTCTTTTGATGTCTTAGGACAATTATCCAATGAAAGAGTCAAAACCGATAATAAATGGTTGAGTATCTTTCTTTGCCACTTGCATTGCAAACTTTTCAATTATTTTATCTATGTATGAAGCTTGGGAAAAGGCTATCACTCTGTTCCTTTGATCTTTAAAGAGACGAATTCCTATAACATAATTAGTTTCTCCCAAGTCCTTCATGTCAAACTGTTGAGACAGCCAAAGTTTGACTATGATAAGTTCCCTACATCATTCCCAGTGAGTAGTATATCATCAACATAGAGAACTAGAAAGACCACATTGTCATCCTCTATATGTTTATAAACACAAGGTTCATCAACGATCGGCTCAAAATCAAGGTCTTGATCGCTTGATCAAATCTTTGGTTCCATGAGCGGGATGCTTGCTTTAATCCATAAATGGATTTAAGCAACTTGCAAACTTCTTCTCTTGGCCTCCACCACGAACCCGTCGGGTTTGTACCATGTAGATACTCTCATCAAGAAGGCCATTCAAGAATGTCATCTTAACGTCCATTTGCCAGATCTCGTAATCGAGAGTCGCAGCAATGGAGAAAAGAATACGAAGAGACTTTAACATCACAACAGGTGAAAAGGTTTCATCGTAGTCGGCGCTGGCCTTTTGTGTATATCCCTTTGCTATAAGTCTAGCATTGAAAGTTTCAACTTTCCCTTTGCCATTCATCTTTCTCTTGTAAACCCACAAGCACCCAATGGGCTTTATCCCTCCAGGTAGGTCTACAAGTTCCCATACGGAATTAGATTTCATTGAATCCATCTCATTGTTCATGGCCTGTTTTCAAAGCTTAGCATCAACATCATTCATAGCTTCACCGTAGGTAATAGGGTCATCATCATGTTCATGAGCTTCAGCTTGGTAAAATTCAGCATCATACATAAAGAAACTTGGTTTCCCAAAAACTCTCCCGCTACGTCGAAGCTCCCTAAAGTGTTGATCGTTTGCAGGTCTTTCACTAGAACTTGGGCTAGGGTCCAAGACCAAAACTTGAGGAACAATTTTTTCCCCGATAATTCCTCTAGCACCATTATACTTCGAGACTTAAAGCCATTCATGTAACTTTCCTCAAAGAAAGTTGTATGGGTGGAAACAATGACTTTTTGTTCCTTCAAGTTATAAAATATACCTCCTTAAGTTCCCTTTAAATACCCTACAAACATGCATAATTCTGATGTGGTTCCATTTTTCTTTGCATCCCCATCCAATACATGTGCTGGGAAACCCCATATTCTCGTATGACCAAGGGAGGGCTTTTTGCCATGCCACAACTCGTATGAAGTCTTAGGAGTTGATTTAGTTGGAACATGGTTTAGAATATAGCAAGCCGTTTGTAGTGCATATCTCCAAAAAATAACGGTAGCGTTGAATAACTCAATATGGATAGTACCATATCCAAAAAGGTTCTATTTCTCCTCTTTGCTACACCATTACGTTGTGGAGTTCTCGGTGCAGTCAATTGGTATAATTTCAATAGTGCTTAATAAATTGCAGTATCGTCTTAATCATGTTGTAAACTATCTTGGTCATTCATTAACTAAAACAACACCATAAAATGATTTAGCCTTTTTTTCACCATAAGGCCTCTTACCTGATTTGATGAATTGTCATCGAGTCTTATACCACTATAAAAACTCAAACATATCCTACTAATAAGATTATGAATTTCACACTGATATACATAGTACGACTTTAAATTTCCTTTATATCTAAGGAAATCATGAGTCCATCAACAAGTTTGGTTATTACAAGTCGACCCAAAGCTACAGTAGCCTCACCATCAGTTTGCTTAGGCTCCTCCTCCGTATCGAACATGAAGTCAGCGAGCTTAGCAACTTTCGCCTCAACCTCGACAAGCACAAGCCAGCCATCATGAAATGTACGAAGCGACTCAAGACGAGCCCGCAAGGAGCCAACAACTTGTAACTTGCCTTCTCTTTAACTAGATAGATCCACTGGCTCAGCACCTTCGAAGATGACTCACTGTCCACGAGCTTCTTCTTCGGCTCCTTCATAGCCTTCTCCTCGGTCACCAGCTTCTCTTGCAGCCCAATGATCTCAATATCCTTTTTTGCCTAAATGCTTTTAACGTGAGCAAAAGGTAAGCTAGAACGAGACCACATTGCATATTCGGCAACATCAACACAACGAGCATCTCAACAAGTCAATCAAAGGAATAACGATTCAAGCAACCGAGTCACTCACCTGAATCGAACAACCAGTAAATGTCTGAACCAGCTCGTTTGGATCCACGCTCAAGAACAAGTCAAAATCAGCTTCAGTAAGCAACCCTGAGCCGTGTGCAGAAGCATGCTCTATGTCCTTCTGAATGTTGAGAATGCCCTAAGAGTGAAAGATATTTTAGTTGTATTCCATTTATTTGAACTGATTAATAATATATTTGAGGTTTTTTTATTACATTTTTGTTATACTGTCATCATCTAGATTTACATCTTAAAGTAAATGTAAGAAAGTATAGCTCATTGACTACTTGGTGTTTAAACTGTTATAATATTGCATACAATGGATTTTTGTATGTTGGAAGGCAACGTTCTAAAACAAGTAGTCTAAATCTATACTCCGTAGTCTATGGGTTTAGAGTGAGCATCTAACTCGTATAAAGACTATTATGTTGTCTAAAGCTAATTGGGGAGATGGTTTGTCATGTCCATCTGGAGTGAGTCAACTCCCAAGTAGGGACATTAATATGTTGTCTAGTGGTGGTGATATATTAGACTAGATCAAAGTGTAATTAATCTATAAGTCCGCTTGATTACATTAATTCACTTTTGATATTCATTATTCAATAACCTAAATCCTAAGTAAGTAAATGACTTTATGTTTAGGACTTATGTACTTTGATGTTCCAAAGGTTAAAGCATCTTGGAGTTGTAAGCTATTAGACCAGTTCGTTGGGTACCTGACTTATATTCGTTGTGAGCTTTGCTTATAAATATATGGAATCATTGCTCCCATAAAGAGCACAGGTTATCCTCTTAAACCACATTATACAGGATGTGAAACTGGATGAGGCCTCGGCTCGTTTGCTGGGCAAATGACTAATTATTCACTTTGAATGAATAATCATTTTCTATTAGATGTATAATGGATCTTTAAGATAGCGTAATCAAAAGATTGAACGGACTTTGACTTTAAGTTGATCATGTATATCATATGAGGGTATTGCATACATGACAAGGTCATTGGACTGCAGCTACACACCAGCTTACGTAATGCAATATATAATTGGGAGTGCAATTTCAGGTTTATAGTTGTAACAACCCAAAATTTTGATGAACTTGTGATTTCCTTAGACATAAAGAAAAATCTAAGTCTGAATCATGTATATCAACATGAAGCTCATGATCTGATTTGATTATCAGAGTATGTTTGAGTTCTTATAAGTGTTATGAGACTCAATGATAATTTATTAAGTCAAGGATAAGGCTTTATAATGAAAAAGGTCGAACCATGAATTATGATTTTTGTTCGGGCCAATGAATGATCAAGATAATTTATGATTTGACTAAGACGGTACTGCAGTATAGTAAACAGTATTGAAATTATATTGTGGCCGACCGTCATTACGGATGAAGAAGTAAGAATAAGGAATGGAATCACTCCAGAAAAATTAGGAATAACATTTGGAGCAAGAAGAACTAAGAAGTTTCAAGTCCTAAGAAAATCCTATACGTGGTCCAATTAAGAAAGGGTATTGGCACAATCTAGATTATCAAGAAATTCTGGACTGCAGTTCAGCAGTCCTGAACTGTTGATAGTTATAACAGTATTGACACTATATGGATTATCAAGAAATTAGACTGTGTATTAGGGGGAATGCCAAACATGGCCCTACTTGGAGGCCAAGTAATTGTGGATAAATATGTAATTTTTTATTTATAAAATTTATTGATTTTTCTTAACCAAAGCCTTCAACTAGGCCAAATGGCCAGTTACATTGTGTGGCCTTGGGGAACAAGGAAACCAATTAGAGATAGGTTTGAAAATATTTTTTTGGCTCCAATACATGCATGGCCGGCCAACTCATGAGGACTTGAAAGGAAAATATTTTGTCTTTAAGGACTAATATGTAATTTAAGGATAATTTTAGAAATAAAAATAATTGTGGAACATTTGAAAATTTCCACCTATAAATAGGGGTGGTTATTAAACTTCCCAACTTCTAGTTATTTCTCAACTATTCCTCTCTAGCCTTAGAGAGAGAGAGAGAAAAAAAAAAAATAGATAGAGAGAGTCAGAGGGAGGTGGTGGCCAGTTGGCATGGTGAAGAGGGAGCAAGAATTTTTGCTCATGCAAAGATCTAGAACCACTCTTTCAAAGCTTTAGAGGTATAATCTCAACCCTCTAACTAAGAATTTCATTAAGTTTTGGTTTATGTGATTTATGTGTATTTCAAGCTATGGTTTGTAAGAGCTTAAGCTCATGTTTTTATCTTTCCATGTTATGGTTTTTATATGCTTGATCTAAGCTTAGATTATCTTGCTTGTTAAGTTTTAAGTATGGATTTGAGTTTATGCTCTAGAATGAGTTTTAGGGTTGCATTTGCCTACCAAGTGTTTGTGAATATACCTTCATATGTTTAAGTAGGGAAAGTTATGTATGATGATGAATGATGAAGAAGATGATGATGATGAATATGTGGGTTAAGAAAATTAACCTAAAAACACAATTGGGTAAGCTTGAAAAGTTTATCAAATATTGTGTTTTTCATGAATATGTGTTCGACATGCTGCATGTTGATGTAGGCTCACAACTGTGACCGTTTGAGGTAGTGTGTGTGAATTTTTAAGCAAAAACCAACAAATAAAAAACTGTCAATTTTCGAATTTAACTGGACAGTTTTTTGGAAATTTAATTTTGAGGCCCTTAGAGACCGAATTTGGAAAAAGTTAAAACTGTAAAGTTTTAAAAAACAGATAATCCTAGGGGAAAATATTGACAGTTTTTTAAAATAAGGCTCCAAAGGTTTCTGTTTTTATCAATTTCTGAAACTGGCCGGTACAAGTACTATACACGGCCAGTATGTGTCAAAGAGAAAAACGAATAAGTTAAAGGTAGATTTAAGTTTTGAACGAAAAACAAAAGTTATAGGTTTCGATGAGATCTACAACTTCCATGCAGAAAGTTTTCTCAAATTTTAAACCAATTTAAAGAAAAAATGGGATTTTCAAAACTATAAAGGGTACAGGAAATTCCTGTACAAGATTTTCAAAACTGTGCATGATACATGAAATTCCTGCACATGCACTTTCAATCAAACTAAAGGATGTTTTAAAAGCATTTTCTTAAGGTTTTATGATCTCTTTAAAAAGAGACTGAGATTTTATGAAAATGGTTTCAAAAAGAATTAAATTCAATGGAATTTTCCAAGTGATTTTTAAACGTACTATGTTTTATAAAAGGTAATTTCAAGTATTATGGTAAGAAATACTTAATTTGTAAAGTTATGATATTTTCAAGTAAACAAGATATTTTTAAGAAGGAAAATACACTAAGTTACATAAGAATATGGTAACAAGTATATGACCAATGGTAATCGGATGGGATACCAATTTGTTCTGTTAGAGTCTGTATCCATAATTACCAATGGTAACCGGATAGGATACCGGGTTACTATATTAAGGTACCAATGGTAATCGGATATGATACCAGTTTACTATGATAGGATTTATATCTATGATTACCAAAGGTAATCGGATTGAATACCGATCTAGTATGTTATGGTTTATAGTAAGATAGAACAACTCTTATCTTATGCCCTGTTTGAAACATGAATATGACCTGTTGTCATGCCTTGATGGAACGATAGACCAAGAGCGTATGACAATTTGTAAGTACAACTCCACCTACAACATGGGCAAAATATTTTTATTACATTGCATGTTCTTCAAAAATTCATGCATTGATTTACATGATGTACATATGTTTTATGTTTTATGTTTTATGTTTTATTATTGTGAGATCGTGAAAGCATGTTCACTAATAATAAATCACATAATAAGAACAAAGATTAAGTTTTCAAGTAAGAAACAGTTAAGATTCAAGGTTTCAAGTATGATCAACCAAGAACAAATTTTCATATAATAAGATAAGACAATCAAGTTTTATTGTGTCGTACCGACTTGCCACAATGGCAAGTTTAAACGGTTTGGTCCATGGTTTGAGTTGAATTGGATTGGCTGCCCCAACCACTACATGTTAAACAGTTTGGTTCATATTTGAGTTGGATTGGACTAACCGCCCCAATCACTCCATGGCTACATGTCACGGTACGTGCACTCATGTTATGTAGCGGGCCCAAAACCAAATTTACATAAGAAAACATAATTGATCATAAGAAAGCATAATCAGTTCATGCATTATTTTACTAAAAATGTTTTACGGAATATAAAGTTGTACTTACTGAGTATAAGCTCAGAACTTATGTTCATGTTGTAGCAAGCAACCTACCGACAATGTTTGATGCAAGACTGTAAAGAGATGGCACTGCAGACTATGAAATTTGGGTTGGACACCGCCACGGGTTTTGGAAATATGTTATGTAAAATGTGTTTGTATTATGTTATGATAAGTCGATGGTACTAGTATATGATAACTAGTATGATTTGTTAAAATATGATTTGAAAGCTCGGTACTCGAGTGAGTACATATAAATAAGTATGAGTTTTGAGTTTTAAATTGAGTTCAAAAAGAAAAAAAAAATATTTCCGTATTTTTACGTAAAGCAAAAGTAAGTTTTAAGATAAAGTATGTTTAAGTAAGCATGGTAAGGTAACGACTCCACGAAATCGGGTAGTTGCAAAGTTAGTATTTAAGTTAAGTAAATACGAAGTCACGTCCCTACGTAGGTCGGGTCGTGACAATAGTGGTGTAACTCTGAAACTAATAATTGTGTAATTAATTTAGTTGGTATATAATAATTAATTATATAGATTTTTGGAACCCATATTACATATGTCCAATTAGTCCCTTTACTAGCTCAATATAATTCTTTAATAAATGGTAATCAATTAGGATATTCATTATGGCTTTAATACCATCTAATTGGGATATTCATTATTATTTTAATTATTGGACTTAGTGAATATTAAAATCTGGAATAGCTCCCACAAGGTGTAGGCATTTTTTCTACTAAGGGTAGAATGATAATTTTGTTTCATTTAATTAATTGGATAAATATTTAGTTAGATAAATATTTATTTTAAGATAAGATTTGAAATTGGAATTAATTATAATTATCTTTTGTGATAAATATGAGATTGATTGAAATTAAGAGATATGGATAAATTAATTATTTGGATAATGAATTTAAATATCTAGATAATCTTATTTAAATAAATATTTTAAATTAAATATGGTAATTATCTTTATTTGGATTAGAAATTGAAACAAAATATTATCCTAGTTTACCCAGTGTAGGCATTTTTTATAAGGATAATAGAAAGAAAATATTTTCTCTTTATTGATTTTATTTGGATAATTAATACATAATTATTTAATTCAAATAAAGTTGTCATGATTATGTTTTAAATTTAAATTGGAATTATGGAATATTATCCTTGGAGATAAAATCATAAAATAATCGGAGATAAAAATTTAAATCAAATTTTAAATCTCCTAGACCTATTGTGGGCGTTTTTTTAGTCTCCTGGGCAAGAGCAAAAAATGCAGATTAGGGAAGGAGGAGCAAGAAATTCTTTTTAAAGTGTCATATTTGAGTTCAAATTCCACCCAGTCCATTCAATATAAATAAGACCCAAGAAGCTCCTATTTTATTTAGACCACAGACTCTAAGGTGAACGAGCTTATTATTATTCTCTCATTATATTAATAATAAGCTGCAAGAGTTTTAGGTGGTTGGATGGAGAATGTCATGAACGAATACCGATCGAGAGACCGAGTGCCCACACAGTCTACCGTCCGAGAATTGGAGAATAGTACAGAAGGCTAGCTAGTTAAAACTCTCTTTGATTACATCCTCCAGCATTCCTATTGTCTTCTATCAAGGTACGCAGATTATAGAATAATTTATTGTATATGACAACATGAGTTAGTACGATATTCAGAAAATTCCACTGCACAAATTAGTCATTTTTCCTACATGTGATATCAGAGACAACTCATGATTATTTCATATATATAAATTAGACAATATAATTTTCTCCTTAAACTATGTATGGATTTAATATTTTTTAGAAAGTGGCAATCTAGGGTTTCCATTATGTTGTTATCATGGATTATGTATGATGTATGTGGTTATTTTAATTTTATGGCACGCATGCTCATTTTTGCCAGTCATGGTTCCTTAGAATTTAGAAAAATTGTATCTAGGATTTTTCATGTAACCATGGGAGCGGTTTATCATCACCATAATTTTTCCATGTATTTTTTATTTATTTATTTAAATATTTAGAAAAATTGTACACTGAAAACAATATTGTTTTTTTTTTTTTATGTAATTTACTCATGGAGGAGATGAAGATTGAAGGCCTTAATTTATTTTTCCCACAAATTTTTTTTTTTGTTTTTATTAATTTTTGATATTGAACAAATTAATGTGTGGAAGTCCTAATTCAATTAAGGTTATATAATTAAAATCCTAATTGGAAAATTATGAAAAGGCACAAAAGGGAGGAACTAAGCCCCCACATTGGCAAAATCTAAGGTTCCCCCACCCCCCCCCCCCCCCCCCCCCTCCACCCAAAGTCACGACTGGACCCACCAAACTAAGACCAAAGCGTTAGCGGGGGGAATGACATGGAGACCCAGATGGAGGTGGGGCTGAGAGCTTGCCGGCACGAAGGGGCCGACACCCAGATTGCAAAGGCCAGAAACCCAGATGTAGGGACCCAAACTCGCTGGTGTCGGCCGAGGCAAGGGGGGGCCAAATCTAATTTGGATAGGAAATTACCTATTTGACCTTCAAAATGTTGGAAAAATGGATCCGATATCAGAGTTACGGCGTAGCGGAAGTTTTAAAATTTTTATGCCGATTCAGAAAAGAAGCTCATGATGTATATAATAATAAATTAAATACATGATCAAACGTACATTATTTCTCGGATTCCGGAATTGCTAGAGCTTTGACAAACGTGTCTTTTCTACTATTCTCGAGTCCCCACATCTCAGAGTGTATGTGGGCACACGTGTTATAAATCAAAGCGACCAGTAATTCTTCCGAAGTCTAGATCCCACCATCTCATTCCCGATGTACCTCATTGAGAATTCGATCCGGGTTCTGTAACGCCCTAACCGACGTAGGGCCATTACCGTGCTTACATACTAAATCTTATGGCGACCCACCTTACGTGGCCTCTACTTCATACTTAAACATACTCTTGTATTTTGTAAAAATACGGAATTTTTTTAACTCAATCTATAACTCAAACTCATACTTACATATACTCACTCGAGTACCGAGCTTTCAAACCACATTTTAACAAATCATACTAGTTATCATATACTAGTACCATCGACTTATCATAACATAATACAAACACTTTTTATGTAACATATTTTCAAAACCCGTAGCGGTGTCCAACTCAAATTTCACAATCTGTAGCGCCATCTCTCCACAGTCTTGCATCAAGCATTGCCGGTAGGTTACTTACCTACAGCATGAACGTAAGTTATGAGCTTATGCTTAGTAAGTATAACTTTCTATTCTGCAAAAACATTTCAGTAAAAGAATGTATGTATTGATAATGCATAAACTAATTATGCTTTCTTATGAATCGATTATGCTTCCATTATGAACTTATTATCTTGCTTAACATATAAGCCCCTAGTATACGTACCAAATGCGCGCAATCCACAGAAAGTTTGGGTTTGCAAGATCCCTAACAAGTCTGAAAATCATATACATAACCCTTCACGCATCAACGGAAGGTTGATTATTCCCTCACGCATCAACAGGAGGTTGATAATCATATACATAACCCTTCACGCATCAACGGAAGGTTGATTATTCCCTCATGCATCAACAGGAGGTTGATAATCATATACATAACCCTTCACACATCAACGGAAGGTTGATTATTCCCTCACGCATCAACAGGAGGTTGTTAATCATACACATAACCCTTGACGCATCAATGGAAGGTTGATTATTCCTTCACGCATCAACGGGAGGTTGATAATCATATACATAACCCTTCACGCATCAACGGAAGGTCTGAGAATTTTCTTATACATAATCCCCCACGCATCAACGGGAGGTTGGTACGACACCTTACTTGTCTTGGTTTAGTCTTAGCCTTGTCATGTGATTTATTATTAGTGAGCATGCTTACATGATGCCACAATAATAAAACATAAATCATATGCATTACATACATTAACACATGATGCTTTGAAAAACATGCAAAGCAGTAAAAACATTTTAATCAATGCATGAGTTTTTAAAAACATGCAAAGTAACAAAAATATTTTGCACATGCTGTAGGCAGAGTTGTACTTACAAGTCGTCCTACGCTCTTCATTTATCGTTCCATCAAGGCACAACAACAGGTCATATTTCTGTTTCAAACAGGGCGTAAGATAAGGATCATCCTATCTTACCATAAATCATTACATTCAATACTGGTATCCTAACCAACATTCACCAGTAACTCTTGTTACATGTCCCCCACATACTATAATGATATCTTATTCGGTTACTAAATGTAACCCTAGGGCACATGACCCAATTACACTTAAATAGTATCTTGTTTGATTACTTAATGCAACCTTGGGTATAAGGCCCAATTATACTTAAATAGTATCTTATCAGGTTACTATTAGTAACCCTAGGTATAAACCCAATCATATTTAGACTAATACCCTATTAGGTTACTAAGACCCAATTACTTTTAAAGTAATACCCTATTAGGTTACTATTGGTAACCATGGGTTTTAGGCCCAACCCAATGGCTTGGGTATTATATCCGGTTACCAATGGTCATCACTTTGTTTACTAGGTTTTCAAAATAATTTTTCTTTTGAAAGTCTTTTATAAAACTTTAATTCCTTAAAACCGTATTTTTATAAAACTGTAACTTTTAACCAAAAACTGTCAAATTCTGAAAACACTTTTTAAAAACAGTTCCATAATTTCAGTTATCAGTGCATGTGCAGGAATTGCATGTTCTTGCACTGTTTTAAAAATCCTATGCAGGAATTTCTTGTCTCAGTTTTTAAGATCCAGTTTTGTCTTAAAATCTGTTTTGAATTTGAAAAAGTTTTCTTCATGAAAGTTGTAGACCTTAATGATTCCTACAATTTTCTTTCTTTCTTTTTTTTTTTTTTTTTTTTCTCAAATCTTAATTCTGCCTTTAACCCACCTTTTTCCTTGTTGAAACTACCTGGCTATGCACAAGGTCTGGGCAGACCAAGTTCGGATTTTCATAAAAACGGAAGCCTTTGGAGCTTTTTTTTTTTTTAAATATATCCACGATGCCCCCTAGGGTTTTCAATTTTCTACAACTTTGTAGTTTTAACCTTTTTCAAATTCGGCCTCTAAAGGCCTTAAAATTCCATTTCCAGATTGATGCCCAGTTTAATCCGAAACTAACAGTTTTATCTTTGATTGATTTTTGCGTAAAATTACGCACACCCTACCTCCAACGGTCGAAACCGTGAGCCTACATCAAGCATGCAGTGCGTTATGTACGTTCTCCATCATCATACTCTTGTTCCTTTTACTTACAAAAAACCCATATGGTAATCTTTACCAAATTAGGGTTTTGGATTAATTTTTTAACCCTCCATTCATCATACATCATCATCATCATCATTATCAATCATACAATACTTCTTCTTGAGCATGTGGGGACATATTACAAAAACATAATAGGCGTACACACATACCACAATCTTTCTAAAGCATAGCATCAAAAACATGCGTAAACTCATAAATTAAGACCACTAAACCCTAATCAAGCACATGCTAAGCATTTAAACTTACTGCATGAAAGTAAATGGGTGAGCTTATGTTCTTACAAACCCAACATAAAATATACTTAAATCCTTGAACCATAACTTAATTGAATTGCTTAAGAGGTTTAGGAAGTACCTCTAAGCCTTGAAAGTGGTTCTAGGCCTTGGATCAAAAATTTTCCTTCTTACTTCATTTTCTCCAAAATCCAACCACTCATTTTTTTTTTCCCCTCTTTGGCTTCGACTCCCAAGGTGAGAGGAAGAGAGAGTTGAGAATGAACTAGAAAGTTTGGGGTTTACTAAATGGTTCACAACTAATCCCACATCACCTATTTATAGGTGAAAATTCTTGATTTTTCACCAATTATTTTTATTTTTAAAATTGCATATTAGGGTTTAAAAGCAAATATTTGCTTAAAGACCCCCTTAGATGGTCGGCCATGTGGCTGATTTTGGAGCCAAAAATCTCTTCAAAGTTATCCACTAAATAATCCAATTAAAATCTTCCACACATTTCTTTCTAATTTCCAAAAATCCCAAAATTCACATATTTATCCATGATTACTTGGTCTCCAAGTAAGGCCATGTTTGGCCTTTCCTCTTAATATGCAGTCCATTTTCTTACTAATACAGATATTATAAATACTGTTTTCAACTATTAACAGTACTGCAATACTAAAATACAGTTCAGAATTCATCTGCATTTAACTGGACCGCGTATGAGTTTTTCTTAGGACTTAAAGTTACTTAGTCCTCATTGCTCCAAATATTATTCCTGATTTTCTAAAGCAATCTCATTTCTTATTCTTCATTCTGTATCCATAATGACGGTCAAACACAGTATAATTCATATACTGCTTAATACACTGCAGTACCGTCATGTTCAAGTCAGGAATTATCCTGGTCATACATTGCCAAAATAAAATCATAAATCACAATCGAGTCTTACGATACTACAAGAACTCAAACATACTCTAATAATAAAATTACGAATTTCACATTGATATTCATAATTTCCATGAAACATTGCATAAACACAGAGTACGGACTTAAATTCCTTTACATATAAGGAAATCATGAGTCCGTAAAATTTTCGGTTATTACAGGTTTGTTCTTCAAAACTACAAAACAGGAACCGGTTAACCTTCTGTTAAAAATATCACTCGGCTTAACTTTCCTCACAATTTTGATTGAATGAAAATGTCTCTATTTTTCTCACACCCAAGAAGGACAAATTTTCTTAAGAACAAAAAACCTATTTTTTGCGTTTTCCCTCTCTCCTAAAACCGTCCACTATGAGTATAAGATGATGGTTTTCTTTTTCAAGAATCCCTAGCCTTATATAATATTCCAATCATTTTTCAAAAATATCTCCTACTTGAAAAATAATTAAAAATTATTTTTCTGGATAATCTTTTGAACCAAAGGATCATTCAAATTTCGGGCTAGGTTCTTTAAATCTTATGGACAGTTTTTTGCTAGGAGAAACTCAAAAAATTCATGCTCCACCTAATGTGGAGATTGATTGGTGGTTCAAATTTAAATCAATAATCTAGACTAGTCAAAAAGTCCTAATCCTATCTAGATTCAAACTCCTTTAAACCTTTGAATTTAAATAAGATTCTCTTATTTGAATTTAAATAAATATTTTTCACAAATATTATCCATATTTAATTAATTTAAATAAATGGAATATTTTAGATTTCCTTTCCATCCAAAAACATGCATCATTTTTCAAGAAAAGAAAATCTATTAAATAAGTTTCATTATTTAAATCAATTAATAATTTAATGTTTGTAATATATTTAAACAATTTTGAAACAAAATCTTCTTCCCTCCATCCATTAAAAAACCGTGCACTATTAATTAGGAGAGAAAAATTTTATTTTCAAAAATTAAATAATTCAAACACAATCTTATTTCCAAAATTCAATTAATCAAATAATTAATAAATAATTATTTTATTTACAACCAATCATATGCTGACAAATCACATTATTTGTCTACATTAATTTCACATGTCCAATCCTTTTACGGGACTGCATGTAAGAGAGTATCATGTCTCAATAGACAATTTTAAATTCTCATTTTATTTACCGATCTCATTAGGAACAAATCCCGAGACGCTTCGTGGAACTATATGAGCTAGTAGAGGGACCCGATGGAAATATGTAAAGAGACTCCTATAATTGTGAAAAATTAATCCCGGATTAATTATTCATCAATTATCACCTTCAGGACTATTCCACTAAAAGTCTGAAGCTGAACTCCCGTTTACATACCGTATTACGAAAGCTTTCTAACGCAGTGCTTCTTCCATGATTTATTCATCGATTGCTTAATCTCCATATGTTATCCATGATTGAATTAATGACTTTTTCTATTTTACCTTTTCAATCATTTTAACTTAAAAGTTCCATTATTCTCCATTGAAAGAACCACCAATTGTAAAGCCATACAATCGGTAAACCATCAGAGAACACAAAGTAAACCGATGGCCAAGATTTTGTTATACTATATTTCAATTCCCGAAAAATGCCTTTAAGTAGATAACATGTACTATTGTTAAGATAGCTATGGATTCCGTATTTATGAATCTTGATTTCTCCATCCATAAGTCATACACCAAAAACACAAGTATATTTACCATCAATTATCAGTGTCTCACCTATAGTGAATCAAAGTGCATAAGTCATTGATGCGAACTCAAGTATTCATTTCAGGATTAAGATTAATGCAGGATGATAATTAAAGCATCATTGATTCTTATAAATTGAACTATTAAACCAAATCACTTAACACCTTAGGTCCAGTCCAATATCATACCCCAATACTGGTATACATTAAAATTTCTACTCGGATCCTATCCGATGGTCAAGACAAACCATCCCTCCAAGGAAGTAGATAACCTTTACAATCTTATCATGAGTAAGATCCCCAAATCTTATTCTATCGATTGCAGACCATTTATTTAGACTGTTATCAAATTACCACGTCTTATATGTATACCTCGTATACATATGGTAATTCGATATATTACCAACAACCTAGGAGTATTTTATGTTTACTCAAAATAATCATACAATCAATAAATGAAAGTAAATAGGATACAACTTATTAAACATGAATAACCTCCTTTTATTAATATCAAGATGTCATATTAACAGAAAATTCCTAGAATTGATTTTCTGTCCTTAGGGCACATATGGATCCCAACAATCTCCCACTTGCCCTATGCGAGTAAATGTGACATATTGCGCATCCCCATGCCTTCGACGTGTTCCTCGAATCTTCTGGTCGCCAAAGTCTTCGTGAACGGGTCGGCAAGATTGTCCTCTAATGCGATTTTCCAAACCGTCACATATCCACTTTCAACAAAACCTCTAATAATGTGATATTTTCTGTCAATGTGCTTACTCCTCTTATGATGCCTAGGATCCTTAGTATTAGCTACTGCTGCACTGTTGTCACAGTAGAGCACTATAGCTTTATCCATACCAGGAACAACCTCAAGGTCACCAAGGAACCTGCGGAGCCATACCGCTTCCTTAGATGCCTCACTAGCATCCACATACTCGGCTTCCATGGTCAAGTCAGCAATGCAAGATTGCTTTATACTCCTCCACACAATGGCACCACCTCCAAGGGTTAAGACAGATCCTGAAGTCGATTTCCTCGAATCCAGATCTGATTGAAAATCAGAATCTGTGTACCCTATAGGAACAAGGTTTTAACCGAAATACACTAGCCTATAATTCCTCATTCTCCGTAGTAACTTGAGTATATGCTTGACCGCAGCCCAATGGTTCGGTCCCGGATTCGACTGATATCGACTTACCATACCAACCGCAAAACAAATGTTAGGCATAGTGCATAACATAGCATACATAAGACTACCTACTGCAGATGCATAAGGTACATCTTTCATATGCTCCCTTTCTTCCGATGTCTTGGGACAGTCGTCTCTAGAAAGCTTAGGCACCTTTCTTGGAATCTTTTATAGAAAACCTCTCAAGTACTGTAACGACCCGCCTAGCACAGGCCGTTACCATACATACATACTTAACGTCTCTTTTAATACTTACTTAGCGAAAACAGCGGAATTTTTTTTTATACGGTGCGCACACACACGAATACGTACATATGAAATAACATTTACTAAATAAAAGTGTTCGGACATAAAATAAAACACAAAAAATAAATACATAAAATATCAAAACGCGTAGCGGCACTTATTCCCACATTTCACAGTTCGCCCCGCCACGCTCCACCATCTTGCATCACATACTTCCCGTAGGTTGCTTACCTACAGCATAGACGTCAAACGTGAGCTTTCGCTCAGCAAGTACAACTAAGACATCCGCGACACAACAAACTCTAACATATCATAACTTATCATAGCATAACATAATCATGCATAAGCTATTTATGCTTCATTATGCTTTCTTATTTCTTCATAACATACTTTCTTATCTTATCTTAACTTATGGGCCCCTTAACATAAGTGTATGTATCGGGCGCGCAACTATGGAGTGGTTGGGGCGGCCAGTCCATTTCCAACTCAAACCATAGTCTAACCCGACCTAATGCGGGTCGGTATGACACAGGCAAGCTTGCTTGCCATCATAACTTTCATCGTCTCATACCTTATTCTTATTCTTATTAATTAATGAACATGCTTCGTGATGTCTCACATAATTAAATCATGATCGCATCATAACCATACCATAGCCTTAACATATCTTATGTCCTAACATGACATGATTCTAGCATATTTCATAGCATATAGCATGCATCATAGCACATAGCATATTTCATAGCATATAGCATTTACCATAGCATACATCATAGCATATAGCATTTATTAAACATATAACATACATCATAGCACATAACATTTATTAAACATACTTGGGTAAGTATTCATAACAAAGCCTATGCTGTAGGCGGAGTTGTACTTACCTTATTTGCTGTGTCCGACACTGAGCTTGATCCCGTCAGGACACTACAGCACTCTACCTTCTGTTGTAATATAAAAGTAAAGGTTAGAAATGTTGGTGATATAACCAACATCCATATATAACTTTAGTTATATGTCCATTACTTAATCTCATGTTATCCTATTTGATTACATCAAGTAACCCTAGGGTTTAAACTTACCCTAATCGGATTATTTCAACTTTGGTCTCAAAAATCCTTTTTTACTTTCTTTTGGAAAAACCTTATATTTTATGTACAAAAATCATTTGTTCAACTCTGAAAATTTGTAACTATAAAGTAGGATTTGTCAAAATTATTGACTGTTGGAAAGTGCCTTTGGAACAATTTCACATTGTCAATTTATCTGTGTTTGTGTAGAAATGTCCTTTTCATGCACTGTTTTTCAGAAATCCTGTACAGGAATTCCCTATTTCCTGTATAGTTTTAGAAATCCAATTTAATTTAAAAATCCAAACCGAATTTGAAAAAGTTTTCTTCATAAAAGTTTTAGACCTTCAAAAACCCTACAACTTTCATATTTTACTCAAAACCTAATTCGGAATCTAACCTACTCATTTCCCTATTGAACCCACCTGGCCGTACATGAAGTCTGGGCACGGTCAGGCTTGGATTTTTGTAAAAACAAAGGCCGTTGGAGCCTTCTTTTTCAAAAATGTCCATGCTTCCCCCTAGGAAAACCCTTCTCTACAACTTTCATATTTTACATTTTTCCAAATTCGGCCTCTAAGGGCCTCAAAACCGGGTTTCCAGAAAACTGGCCAGTTTCCTCCTGAACTGGCAGTTTCCTTGATTAAATTGATTTTACGTCCTAATCGTGCACCCTACCTCAATCGGCAGCAGCCGAGAGCTTAAGATCAAACATGCAGCGCATATCTAATGCCAAGTTTTCTCATCCAACAAAATTAGGGTCATACATTAACATCATCATTAAGCATAAAAATCCCTAAACTCATGCAAGCATCAAAACCAACCATAAACCCTAACAATCAAGCACAAGACCTAAAAATCTAATCTAGGGCAATAAATCAAATTGAACTTATGCTCTTACAATTTCAACTTGAAATACACTTAAATTTCAAATTGAAACTTAAATTGAAGAGCTTAGGGTGCTAAAGGGATTTTACCTTGATTCACACAAGGGTTTGGCTTGCTTGACCCAACTTTTCCCCTTTCTCCTTGGCTCTTCCACAATCGGCCTTCCCTTGACAAAGGGGCTACAAAATTTTTCCGGTCACTTAGCTTGGTTCTCACAAATCCGGCCAACCTTCCTAACACTTCCTTCCTTCACTTTTCTCTTTCCCTTACTTGTTCTCCCACAACCGGCCCTTTGGCCTCAAATGGATACCAAAATTTTTTCCAAACTTTTCCTTGTGTTCTAGCTCAAATCCGACCACTCCCATTAAATTTCCCCCTTTGAGTTTTTGATTTTCTCTCTTCTTTCTTTCCTTCCTTGGGTTCGATTTTTAGAGGAGAAAATTGGGCATGGTTTGGCTAACTTTTCCAATTTTTGTGAATAAAATGGCCAACACCCACCACCTATTTATAGGTGATGGAAAACTTCTCAAAATTGTCAAAAAGCCCTTGAAGAAACAAAAATTTACACAAAGGGGAGCTTAGGTGGCCAGCCAACTCATGGTCTAGAACACTCCATATTTCTTTCCATCTTTTGTTTAATTCAATAATGATGTCATAATTTGGGGATTAGATGATGTAAGCCTCATTAAGGCTTGTTTGGCCTTTTTACTCAATATGCAGTCCATTTTTTAGGCTAACACAGATATTCCCAATACTGTGCTCACTAATACACAGTACTGTTATACTGAACTACAGTCTAAAATTTATCTGTATAAAAATGAACTGTGTAAAATTTTTTTTATAACTTTAAGCCATTTGGCCCTTGATACCCTAATTAATGTGCTTGATTTTTCTATGGTGGTTTTGGATCTTAATCATATTATCTTACCCGTAAAGACGGTTTCTGCAGTATATTTTCCATACTACTACTTATATAACAATACCGACATATCTTCGACTTTTCTGGCCAACTATTGACTTTCTTGTCAAGGTTTGACTTCTTTGGTCAATAGTTGACTTTCTTGGTCAACAGTTGACTTTCTTGATCGGACTTTGACCAACATAGAATCATAACATTTTCTACCCCTTTTTACTTAAGAGGTCACATGCTTGGCTAAGCAATCATTTTTGAGTCTTATAAGATCATAAGAACTCACAAAATTTAATAAAAACCCTTAACCGGGCTTTTTCATAAATACCTTCATGGTACAAACAAATTCCCTTAAAAAAATCGTAATGCTAAAAAAAAACTAGTCATTACAAGTACTTTATCAATATATAAAGCTTGGGAGAGTGTTATCGTTTTGTTCTTTCTATCTCTAAAGAGTTGAATTCCAAGAACATAACTAGCTTCTCCTAAGTCCTTCATGTCAAACTGCTTAGCCAACCAAACTTTGACAGATGATAGTGTTGTCATATTGTTTCCAATAAGTAATATATCATCCACATAAAGTACAAGGAAAACCACCTTCTCGTTCTTGATACGTTTATAAACACATGGATCATCAACGTTTTGTTTGAATCCATAGATTTTGATTGCTTGATCAAACCTAATATTCCAAGAATGAGATGCTTGCTTTAATCCATAGATGGATTTGAGCAACTTGTATACCTTGTCTTCTTGGCCATTTGCCTTGAACTTGTCTGATTGTATCATATAAATATCTTCCTCAAGAGAGCAATTCAAGAAAGCTGTCTTGACATCCATTTGCCATATCTCATAATCGAGAGCAGCCGCAATGGATAAAAGAATGCGGATTGACTTAAGCATTGCTACAGGCGAGAATATTTCTTCATAGTCGATTCCTTCTTTCTGCTTATAGCCCTTTGCTACAAGTCTTACCTTGAAAGTTTCCACTTTCTCATCCACACATCTCTTCTTCTTGTATACCCACTTACACCAAATCGGTTTTATGCCTTGGGGTAAGTCTACAAATTTCCAGACACCGTTGGAATCCATAGATTCCATCTCGGTGTTCATAGCCTTTTGCCAAAGATTAGAATCAACATCATCTATAGCTTCCTTGTACGTACATGTTCTATGGATTCTAACTCAAAGACTTCACCATTGAACATATACCTTTCAGGTTCCCTGACAATCCTCCCACTACGACGAAGCTCCCGTGGTTGTTGATTCTTTAGTTGTTTATCCACAGGGTTTTCAGTGACTTTAGGAACATCCAAACTCGAAGTCATCTCCACAAGCACCGCTTTGATACGAGGTTTAAAGTCTTCCATGTAACTTTCCTCGAGAAATATTGCATGTGTGGAGATGAAGACTTTATTTTGCTTTGGATCAAAAAACAGGCCACCTTTTGTCCCTTTTGGATAGCCAACAAACAAGCACACTTATGATCGTGACTCTAACTTCTTCGCTACCTTATCCAGGACGTGTGCCGGACAACCCCAAATTCGAATATGATTCAAATTAGGTCTCCTACTAGTCCATAACTCGAAAGGAGTTTTAAGAATTGATTTAGAGGGAACGTTATTCAGAAGATAACATGCAGTTTATATGGCGTGCCCCCAAAACGACAAAGGTAATGTGGAGTAACTCAACATAGATCAGACCATCTCCAATAAGATCCTATTTCTTCTCTCTGCTACACCATTCTGTGGAGGAGTACCAGGTGTAGTCACCTGGAATTGTATCTCGTTCTCTATCAAATGTCCTAAGAACTCATCCGATAGGTATTACCTACCTTGATCTGATCAAAGTGACTTAATGGACTTGCCTAATTGTTTCTCCGCTTCAGCCCGAAATTCTTTAAACTTGTCAAAGGTTTCGTTTTTGTGGGTCATCAAATAGACATATAATACCTCGAGTGGTCGTCAATAAAGGTGACATAATACGCATACCCACCATGTGCTTCTATGTTCATGGGACCACAAACATCCGTATGCACAAGTTCTAAAAGTTTCTCGACACGACTATTCTTGACAGCAAAGTGTCGTTTGGTCATCTTGCCCTCCAAACAGGATTCACATTGTGGCCAAGGTTCAGCCTCGTACAAGTCAAGGTATTCCTCATTTACCATCCTTGAATTCTGTTAAGGCCTATGTAATCAAGTCATAAATGCCAAAGATATGATTTGTTAGAGTGAGAAGACTTATGTCTTTTAGAGTTCCTTTCCAATTCTGTATCAAGCAGTGACTGCATCTTAGGTTTGATAAAATAAAGATTTTTATGCATTCATCCATTACAGATAAGAGAATTATTTTTCCTAATAACAAAATTAATATTAAAAAAAACCGAATAGGAATCTTTAATCAAACAAGCTACCGAAATTAGGTTTCTCTTAAAACTAGGAACTTAAAAACAATGTCTCAAAATAATAAATCTAAATTCATCAAAATAAAGATGCACATCTCCCACTGCTTCAGCTCGCACCAACGTCCCATCACCGGTTCTTAACGTAAAGTTCTCCTCACGTTGACTTCTCATTACTTTGAACCCCAGCAGAGAAATACAAACATGTTTAGTGGCTCCAGAATCTATAACCCAAGTATCCTTAGATTCTTCCACTAAACAAGCCTCAAGATACAGGATATCGAAATTACCTCTTTGCTTCTGCATAGTCAGGTAGTCTCTGCAATCCTTCTTGAAGTGTCATTTCTTCCCACAGAAAAAGCAGTTAGCCATCTTAGGATCCACCTTCCGCTTCTTAGTCTTGGTAGACTTCTTAGGAGCAGTGCCTTCACCGTAGACTTGTTCCCCTTGTTCTTCCCCTTTGCCTTCTTCCTTTTGGGATTAGGCGCAAGTGAACCAGGTTCAGCCACATTTGTCTCAGCCTTGGATCCAGAACCCTTGAAAATGTTCTCAAAGGCTTGCAACTTTTTCATCAATTCCGTTAGAGACATCTCCTTCCGGTTAAGGTTGTAGGATTCTTGAAACAAATCGAAATCCTTGGACAAGGTTTGGAAAACCATGACCAATTGAGTTGCAGCATTGATCTCAGCCCCATTTTTCTAAGCCTTAGACAAATAAGCCATGATTTTCATCATGTGCTTCTTGATGGGAGTTCCAACCTTTTGCTTGCAGTTCATGAGACCTTTTATAGCATCGGTCTTAGCCTGGATAGTTTATTCACCAAACATCTCCTCTAGGTTGTCCATGATCTGCCTAGCAGTTTCATACTCTTCATGCTATTTCTATAGCACTTTAGACATGCTCATCTGAATATAGCACATAGCACTAATGTTGGAATTATCCCAGCGCTCAAGCGCTACAAATCCCCTATCAGGAGCATCGATCACAGGCGTGTGCGGTCGAGGTTGGGTAAGGACAAAACTGTGTTTCTCAAAGTTTAGGACGAAAAGCAAGTTCCTTTTCCAGTCATTAAAATTCTCACCAGTTAATTTGTTTTGCGTAAGTATCACAAATAATGGACTCGACATTTTGATCTATAATAAGAAAACATGTAATAAGTACGAGCAAACATCCTTTTATTTATAAAAAAAAAATTTTGATTTTGTAATGAAACAAAAGATCTATATGCAATCTAAATGTTTATGTGTAAAGCCCTTAAAAAACACATGTCTTACAATGATAATTCTTAGCTTCTGCTTTCCAAGCTACCGAGGGGTAGTTATGGAAGAACTAACCAAGAACATGGATCCCCTCCGATTAATACATATTCGTCCATGGAGCATAACCCCATTAAATATATATTAACTATCGCTTATTTGGCCACTACTTTAAATATCAAAGCCTCGAGGGAGGATTAATAAATAAAGTAGCATGAGTGTGCAACCATCGTTTACAATTTTGAATCCATATTTTACATTTGCCACCAAGGGATGATCTAAACGTAAATTATGCCCAAAATTGTTATCCTTTCAGAAATCCAAATCAGTGTGCGCTCTAGGTAAAATACCTATCCGAAGGGAATTCCCGGGTCGAACCCGAGTAAGAGGCACTACTATGCGTAACTATTGGACCAACGATGGAGGCCGTAGGTCTTAGTGTGTAAAACCTTCTCTCACTTAATCTTTTAAATTAGGGTTTTTGTTTTTCATGCATAAACAATATTTATTGAGTGGCACTCCCTAGTCTATATGACATGTTATCAATACATCATGAAATAGTATAACATATTTATCTAGTATCGCATCATTCATGGTTTGCAAAATATGTAAATAGTCATGGATCATGATTCCATTCTAGAGAAAAAAAAAATTGCAAAATTTATAAAAAATTAACCGAAACATATATTGGCCGTCTTTTGTAGATCAATACCTTGTATCCTTCTTCAATGTGTCGTCCTTCCTAATGTCACGCCCTTTTAAATTTAAATTAAATTTAAATGTCTAAAAAGATTATATGTGATTTTTAATTTTTAATCAAAATTACAAAATATCAAAAACTTAAATAAAACACATTTTTAATTTAAAATTCCAATTTTAAATTTAAAAAAATGTGATTTTCCAATTTTAATTAAAATCACAAAAATTTTAAAATTCGCAATAAATAAAAACGTCCAATGAATTTAATTTACAATTTTGAATTTTGATTTTTCAATTATCAAGATCACATATCATTGAAACATTAAAATTTTCAAAAGGATTTAATGTGATTTTGTTGCAAAAAAAAAAAAAAAAAAAAAAAAAAAAAAAAAAAAACCAATAATATGAAATTTGAATTAATTAAATTTCCAACTTCAAATAAATAAAAAATCACATCTTTTCAAAATTACCATACATGCATTCATCTTCAATCTCATTGAATCCATTGTAGCCCGAATTTAAAAAAAATTTCCTCTGTCATTTCCGCCTTACAAAAATTCTAGGAATTAAAAGAACGACCTAGCGGTGATAATAGACCGTATCTATTACACTTGAAAAACCTAGATACAAATTCTAACCTCTATGGAATCATAACCGGCAAATTGAACAAGCATCATATATTAAAAATATATATAACGCATTCATTCATCCATACATCCATTCACAATATATTTAACATACACAAAATAAAACCTAGAGTGCCAACTCTCTAAAATATTTCATTAATGCATAGAGAGAAATTTATTTGATCAAATAATTTATGTTATATACATAATCATGAGTTAGCTCTGATACCAATTGTTGGAAAAATGGATCCGATATCAGAGTTACGGCGCAGCGGAAGTTTTAAAAATTTTTATGTTGATTCAGAAAATAAGCTCATGATGTATATAACAATAAATTAAATACATGATTAACAGTACCTTGTTTCTCAGATTTCGGAATTGCCAGAGCGTCGACCAATGTGTCTTCTCTACTATTCTCGAGTCCCCACGTCTCAGAGTGTGTGTGGGCACACGTGCTAGGAATCAAAGCGACCAGTAATTCTTCCGATCCCACCATCTCATTCCCGATGTACCTCAGTGAGAATTCGATCCAGGTTCATTCTGCAAAACTAGAAACAGAAACCGGTTAACCATTTATGAAAATTATCACTCGGCTTAACCTTTCTCGCAGTTTTGATTCAATGAAAATTTCTTTTTTTTTTTTCTCACACCCAAGATGGACGAATTTCTTAAGCAAAAAAAATCTAGTTTTTGCATTTTCCCTCTCTCCCAAAACCGTCCACTATAAGTATAAGATGATGGTTTTCTTTTTCAAGAAACCCTAGCCTTTATATAATATTCCAATCATTTTTCAAAAATATCTCCTACTTGAAAAAATAATTAATAATTATTTTTCTATATAATCTTTTGAACCAAATGATCATTCAAATTTCGGGCTAGGTTCTTTAAACCTTATGGACGGTTTTTTTTCTAGGAGAAACTCAAAAAATTCGTGCTCCACCTAATGTGGAGATTCATTGGTGGTTCAAATTCAAATCAAGAATCTAGACTAGTCAAAAAGTCCTAATCCTATAGAGATTTAAATTCCTTTTAAACCTTTGAATTTAAATAAATATTTTCCACAAACATTATCCATATTTAATTAATTTAAATAAAGGAATATTTTAGATTTCATTTCCATCCAAAAACGTGCACCATTCTTCAAGAAAATAAATCTATCAAATAAACTCAATTATTTAAATCCATTAATAATTTAATGTTTGTAATATATTTAAACAATTGTGAAATGCAAATCTTCTTCCCTCCATCCATTAAAAAACCGTGCACTATTATTAGGAGAGAAAATTTTATTTTCAAAATTAAATAATTCAAACACAATCTATTTCCAAAATTCAATTAACCAAAATAATAAACTAATAATTATTTTATTTACAACCAATCATATGTTGACAAATCACATTATTTGTTTACATTAATTTCACATGTCCAATCATTTTCCTGGACTGCATGTAAGAGAGTACCATGTCTCAATAGACAATTTTAAATTCTCATTTTATTTATCGATCTCATTAGGAACAAATCCCGAGACACTTCATGGAACTATATGAGCTAGTAGAGGGACCCGATAGAAATGTGTAAAGAGACTCCTATAATTGTGAAAAATTAATCCCAGATTAATTATTCATCAATTATCAACTTCAGGACTATTCCACTAAAAGTCTGAAACTGAACTCCCGTTTATGTACCGTATTACGAAAGCTCTCTAACGCAGTGCTTCTTCCATGATTTATTCATCGCTTGCTTAATCTCCATATGTTATCCATGATTGAATTAAGGACTTTTTCCATTTTTACCTTGTCAATCATTTTAACTTAAAAGTTTCATTATTCTCCATTGAAAGAACCACAAATTGTAAAGCCATACAATCGGTAAACCATCAGAGAACACAAAGTAAATTGATGGCCAAGATCTTGTTATATCATCTTTCAATTCCCGAATATTGCCTTTAAGTAAATAACATGTACTATTGTTAAGATAGATATGGATTCCGTATCTATGAATCTTGATTTCTCCATCCATAAGTCATTCACTTAAAACACAAGTATATTGACCATCAATTATCAGTATCTCACCTATAGTGGATCAAAGGGCATAATTCATGGATGCGAACTCAAGTATTCATTTCAGGATTAAGATTAATGCAGGATGATAATTAAAGCGTCATTGATTCTTATAAATGGAATCATTAAACCAAATCACTTAACACCTTAAGTCCAGTTCAATGTTATACCCCAATACTGGTATACATTAAAATTTCTACTCGGAACCTATCCGATGGTCAAGACAAACCATCCCTCCAAGGAAGTAGGCAACCTTTACAATCTTATCATGAGTAAGATCCCCAAATCTTATTCTATCGATTGCGGACCATTTATTTAGACTGTTATCAGATTACCACGTCTTCTATGTATACCCCGTATACATATGGTAATCCGATATATTACCAACAACCAATGAGTATTTTATGTTTGCTCAAAATAATCATACAATCAACAAATGAAAGTACTTATGACACAACTTATTAAACATGAATAACCACATTCTATTAATATCAAAATGTCATATTTACAGAAAATCCCTAGAATTGATTGTCTATCCTTAGGGTACATATAGATCCCAATACAAAAAGCATGAATCGTACTTCTCTCCTACAAATCCATCAGTTTTTTAACGGAAAGAACTAAAATGGTCAAGAAAATAGAAGTTTAGGGTCATCTCGCCTAAAAAAAAAAAAGGAGAATAGGGACCGAACCGTCACCTTTGAAAGAGTTTACGAACTATTTAGGCCAATTACTATTTGTAATTTACAAAATTTTGTAAATAAGTAAATTTTATTTTGAAATGAAAGATTGATTTAAAAAAGTAATTTACTTATTTAATGAAAAGCCACATATTTACATGTAATTATTAATGTTTATTAAGTAAATATAAAGTATCAAATACAAGATAAGTAAAGAATTTACGTATAAATATCATTATTAATTTATCGATTGAACATTTAAAATAGAGTAATTGACCTAAATGATCCCTAAACTATTAAAAATGTGACGATTTGGTCCATGCTTTTTTAATTTTGGCCGAGATGATCTTGAATCCTCTAAATAATGGCAATCTTAGTCCTTTCCGTCTGATTCCGTTAAAAAACTCACATAATGGTCATGTGAGAAGCACACTTCGTGATTTTTGAAGGCCAAATAAGTAATTTTGTATCCAAATTAGATTTTAGGGAAATTTGAGGCTAAAATGAGATGGTTTTTCCCCAATTTGCGAGAAATTAGGGGTTTTTTTTTTTTTTTTTTTTCTGCAACTTCCAGAAACCAAAGATTGGATTGTTTGAAATCAAATCCAAAACTTTCACCTATTTTGCAAACGATTTTTTTTCCTTGACAACCAAACATATTTAGGAACATATCAATTCAAAAGGGTAAAAAAAAATGAGCAATAAAGGATCAGATATAAGAAAATGAAACAAATTTGACAAACTTCAAGGATGATCAAAAAACTTACAACCAACAGGGACTTTGAGTTGAAGGAGTAAGAGAGAGAAAGCTCAAGAGAGAAAAGGCATGGATCCAGAGGAAAGGAGGATTTCAAAGTCCTCCATACTCGACACCTCTAATGGCCCCAAGTACGGCCGTGTTGTCCTCAACCTCGTCTCCCAGCCTGTTGTCAAAGATCAGATCCGCATAGTCGCCTCTGTGAACTTCAAGAACTACCTCAAGTCCGCCAGTCCCCCCGCTGCCTTCGCTGACGACCCCTCTGCAGTTGCTCCCCCATCCCCGATTCCAATCATCCTCTCATGGTCTCCTCCTCCCAGGCATCTTCGACTTTGCATCACAACAGAGAGTGTCGACTTTGCATCATAACAAAGAGAGGGAGGAAGGGGGGCGCAATGCTGTGAATCAGTACTTTTTTTTTTTTTTTTTTACGTTATTGGTGTGAATAAGGGTATTTTTGTCTTTTGATGGTTAATTGAGTCCATGTGATGGGTCACGTGACTAATTTTGTTAGAAACTTAACGGATTTGGATGGAAATGACTAAAATTGTCAATTTTTAGAGAATTTAGGGTCATCTCAGTCAAAATTAAAAAAATAGGGACTAAATAGTCAAATTTTCAATAGTTTAGAGAACATTTAGGTCAATTACTTTTTAAAATATTTAAATGTAATTACTTGAACGTAGTAAATATATAAATTTAATATTTATACGAAAAATATAAAAATTCAAGATTAGGTAAAAAAAAATTACGTGGAAATACCATTATTCCTTAGAAAATATTTGGATTTACTAGAAATCACAATATTATTAGTAGATAAAAAAACATATAAATATTAATTTTTCCTTGTAAATAAATTATAATCAATAAATAAACTTATTTTCTTAGTAAATAACTCTTAATTAAATAAGGTATTTACTTGTAAATGTTATTGTTAGTAAATATCAAACTGTTGGGAATGCGCTAAGAGTGAAAACCATTTTAGTTGTATTTCATTTTTTTGAATTGTTTAATAATATATTTTAGGTTTTTTCATTATAACTTTACTATACTGTCCTCGTCTAGATTTACATGTTAAAGTAAATGTAAGCAAATATGACTCATTGACTGCTTGGTGTTTAAACTGTTAGAATGTTGCATGCAATGATTTTTGTATGCGAGAAGACAACGTTTTAAAGTAAGAAGTCTAAATCTATAGTCCATAGTCTATGGGATTAGAGTGAGCATCTAACTCATATGAAGATTATTATGTTGTGTAAAGTCAATTGGGGAGATGGTTTGTCTTGATCATCTGGAGCGAGCCGACTCCCAAGTAGAGAGATAGATATATTGCCTAGTGGTGGTGATATATTTGACTAGACCAAAGTGTAATTAATCTATAAGTCCGCTTGACTTATAGGTTAATTACACTTTTGACATTCATTATGCAATAACCTTAATCCTGAGTAAGTAAATGACTTCATGTTTAGGACTTGTGTACTTTGATGTTCCAAAGGTTAAAGCGTCTCGGAGTAGTAAGCAATTAGACCTGTTCATTGGGTACATGACTTATATTTGATATGAGTTTTGCTTATAAATATGGAATCATAACTCCCATAAAGAGTAAAGGTTATCATCTTAAACGGCATATACAAGATGTGAAAATGGACTAGGCCTCTGGTTGTTCGCTGGGTAAATGACTAATTAGTCACTTTAGGTGAATAATTATTTTCCTATTGGATGTATAATGAATCTTTAAGATAGAGTTATCAAAAGGTTGAATAGACTTTGACTATAAGTTGATCATGGATATCATATGAGGGTATTGCATATATGACTAGGTCATTGGACTGACGCTACACACTGGCTTACGTAATACGGTATATAATTGGGAGTACAGTTTTAGGTTACAGTGTGACTCTGAAACTAATAATTGTGTAATTTTATTATTTGGTATAGAATAATTAATTACCTAAATTATTGGAGCCCATATTATATATGCTCAATTGGTCCCTTTACTAGCTCAATATAATTCCTTAACAGATAATCAATTGGGATATTCATTATGACTTTAATTCTTAGACTTAATGATGAGAAAAATCTGGAACACCTCCCACAAGGTGTAGGCGTTTTTTCTGCTAATGGTAGAATGAGAATTTTGTTTAATTTAATTAATTGGATAAATATTTATTTGAAGATAAGATTTGAAATTTGAATTAAATATATTCATCTTTTGTGATAAATATGATATTTTAAATTAAGAGATATTGATAAATTAATTATTTGGATAATTAATTTAAATATCTAGATAATCTTATTAAATAATATTTTAAATTAAATATAGTAATTATCCTAATTGGATTTGAAATTGAAACAAAATCGTATCCTAGTCTCTTGTGTAGACCTTTTTTTATGAGGATAAGGAAAGGAAAATATTTTCTCCTTATTGATTTTATTCGGATAATTATTACATAAATTTTTAATGCAAATAAAATTGTCATAATTTGGAGTTAATGAAGATTATCCATGGAGAAAAAATCATAAGATAATTGGAGCTTATTATTATTCTCCCATTATAGTACTAATAAGCTTCAAGAGTTCTGGATAGTTGGAAGGAGAAAGCGCGCACGAATATCGATCAAGAGACCGATTACCCACACACTCTACTATCCGGGAATTGAAGAATAGTAAAAAATGCTAGTTGGTTGAAGCTCTCTTGATCACATCCTTTGGTATTCTTGTTTCTTCTCTCAAGGTACATAAATTGTAGAATAATTTATTGTATATAGCAACATGAGTTAGTAAGATCTTAAGAAAAAAAAATTTTAAATTCCATTGCGTAAACTAGCCCTTTTTCCTACACAAACTAGGTAAATATTACGATTTACTAGTAAATATGAATATTTATCAATAAATAAACTTATTTTCTTGATAAATATCACTATTTATTAGGATGTACAAAACTATGTAAATATTGTTATTTACTTATACATAAATTATTTATCAGCAAATAAACTTATTTTCTTGATAAATATTTTAGTTAAATAATATATTTACTTGTAAATATTATTATTTGATAGTAAATATCAAATCAGATAAATATAAATATTTACTAATAAATATGAATATTTACTTTTTTTTTTTCTTTACAATAGTTTTTTATTAAATTGGAAAAGAAATAATTTAGTAAAACTACAATTTTTTTGTTTTTAATTTATTAGTTACAATTTTTACCCTTAATTTTACAAATAAAAACAAAAACCTAGATCTAACCATGTCGCCACCAGGGAAGAAGACAAACTCAATGACAGGCACGGTCGGCGATCTCGTGGCAGTTGGTCGTTGCTGTCAGTTGTCACTTACGAAGCTCCAGTAAGGTCGTTAAATCGCGATCGAGTGATTTCTCTGCGAAAATAAGGTCTCATCAGGTTCGCGATTTCAATGTGATTCCAACCACACGAGGCCGAGATCGGCGAGGATCTGTTGGGATTTCATAGGCCAAAGGATTTCGATCAACGATGATGTTGGATTCTGATCGACAATGACATTGGATTCCAATCGGACGAAGAATCCGATTTACTAGTGACAGCGGAGCAACAAAGCCAGTGACTGTGATGGCGGATTCCAATCGACGAAGATGTTGGATTGCCGGCGACGGTGAACTTTTAGAATAGGGATAAGGATGGGAATAACATGGGTATTTTCAGGTTTTCATCTTCCAATTTTAATCTAATAATACTATTTGATTATAATAATTTCATTTATGCTAAAATTTCAAAATCTTGTAATCCAATACTCCCTAATTTATTTATATCTTCCCACCTTAATTTCAGGCCACTTTACCCTCGTAAAAAGTCAAGCATTCTTACCTCTCACTAGATCAAGTTCTTGTATTACAATATTACTAATTGCTATTAAACTTATCTAAAGTAGCTTTATTACCAAAGGGAGAATTAAAAACTATTTTATATATTTACTGCTTAATTTGAAGGATTAAAAATCCTTGTCTCACTAACGGATTCGACGTCACCTAAAAAAGTATTCACTAACTGCCAAAAACCACCGACTGATATAATCAGTTATATATTTCACAAATATATATATTTATTTATATGCTATTGCTTTCGCATGTTCTTGTGTCACCAACATCCACTTTCTCCTCCAACAGGGGGAACAATAAAGAAAAAAAAAATGAAATTCTTTCATGAATCAAGTTTCTAGGAAGGCACTAATGTTGGTATTTGTTGAAGTCAGATTTCATACCTCATCTTTCACCCATATACGTGTTTTCAGATATGTCATCGAAGAGTATGAGACAAATCATAGATCAGCCTAAGGACCCAGGAACGAGTCTCAGACGACAATAAAACGACTAGCGGACGACTAACGAAGCCTCAGAGGCCAAATAAGGAAAGTTGACTTCGTAAGCAATAACAAGAAAATTTAATCCAACATATCAGACAAAGGAATCAGCCAGCAAGCATAGATCTCCTCAGAAAAGGTACTTTCCCGTTATCTTCCAGTCATTCCCGAATTGGAAAGTCAATCAACACCTATCCACACCCGAAGGTGGATGGCCGACGGCGGTAACCCCTTGGCTTCGGCCTTCGCCCCGTCCCTCGGGCACCCCATGGGTGCACGAGGGCCTGGGCGGCTAGCCTGGCCAAGGGGTAGCGGGGACTGACCACGGCCGGCGCCACACCCGAAGGTGGATGGGCGATGCCACACAGTCAAACACGGAGTTACCTGCCACTTGGTCCATGCACGTACGCATTCCTCGGACTGGGTAAGAACCGACCACATGTCGGGCGCACAGACCAGCCACTTGGCCCACTCGTTGAGCCCTATTGGTCTTGGCTGAAAACGCTGGATGAACCTGGTCTCAATTTCGGTCCAAGGCAGCGCCAACAGCTATCTGGGTCATGGGCCACGTGTAGACGTCTCTCAGCCCACGCCCCCAGATTTCTCGGCCACTGGTGTAACCGCTCGCCCACTTGAGAGCTTAGCTCTCAAGTGGCCGAGAAATGCGAAGTGAGTAGAGGTGCGGTTCTCAGCCATTGAGAACGATATCGCTTTACTGAAAGCGACTGCTGTTGGTGCATCTAGCAATGCGAGGGGTGGTGAAGGTTCGAAACTAAAAGTTACGGAGCCAAAGCAATTCGGTGGAAGCCGAAATGCGAAGGAATTAGAGAATTTCTTATGGGACATGGAGCAGTACTTCAGAGCCGCTCGTTTGGTGGAAAGGGACCAAGTCACCATTACCAGTATGTACCATGAGGGAGACGCGAAGCTTTGGTGGTGGACCCGATTAGATGACGGCAAGAAGTTAGGCACGCGGGAAGACTAAAGCAAGCATGCATCGGCTCGGGGCCAGGATGAGAAAACTTAGTCAGCCAATCACACAAACTAAGGCAAGCATGCTGGGTATGACAGGATATTTATTCTTCACTGTAATTTTGTTCAAGGCACGGTAGTCAACACACATCCGTAGTGTGCCATCTTGCTTTCTTTAGAACAACACCGGAGCTCCATAAGGGGCTTTCAAGGGCTGAATATAACCGGCTGCAAGCAACTCCCCGAGCTGCTTCCTCAATTCTGCAAGTTCCAAAGGTGCCATAAACCGACACTCTTGCTGCCACTTAGCACAGAAGTAGTGGTAACTTGGATATTTTGAGCCCTCGAATTCACTGCCTTCACTTGGTTTGGGCTCTTTGAGACTTCCAACCCGAGATGATCCACCATAGCTTGCGACATGAAATTGTTGGTAGCACCCGTATCCAACATGGCCCGCACCTGTCTTTCGTTCAAACCAAGGTAAGGCTTGCCTTAGTCTTCCCGCGTGCCTAACTTCTTGCCGTCATCTAATCGGCTCGCTCACCTATCCTGGTCAACATCCTCAAAGTAAGGCTTGAGAAAACTTACATGGAAAGTTGGATGGATCTTCATCCTCTCCGGCAATTGGAGTCGGTAGGCCACATTGCCCACCCGTTTGATCACTTCAAAAGGCCCGTCATACCGCTGCACCAGGCCTTGCCGCCATCATGCTTGTCCGCGAACCCTTCGAACAAGACTTCACCAACCAAGGCCACTCGCCTTGGCTTCGCCACGCCTATGCCGAGGCTTGGCACTGCTCAGCCCGCGCCGGTCCCCACGCAGGCCGCATGCCACATTATGAGGGCTTGACAAACCCACCCCCACCAGATGAAGCCGACGTCCTCTTCGGGAGGGTCTCCAAATATTCCTTGATCTGATCCTCAAATTGCCACAACGTCACGTCATGTTCCCAAGTAGCATTCACCTCACTACTGCCTTCCCATTGCACTAAGTAATCTGTGCGCCGATTCTTTCGACTCGCCCCCATGGTTCGATGGTCAAGTATCTTAACCACATGCTTCTCAAAATGCTTCCGTACATTGGGTAGGGCTCGCCTCACATGTTGCCATTACACAAGAAACAACCCGAGTTAGCATTACCTTGGCTTTGGGGTGGATCCGAACCCCACTGTTTAGATGAGTCCCCGGTCTTCTTGTTCTTGCCCTTCTTATGCTCCTTGCCCTTTTTGTTTTTGCCATCGCCGCCCTTCTTCTTGTCTGCACTTGTTGAAGAAGGATTAATCTTGTAATCAACAAGACTATCTGCTGCCGCTATTGCCGTGGGTAAATCCTTCACATTCTACCGTCTCAATTCCGCTTGAGCCCATGGCTGTAGTCCCGAGAAAAAGTTGAAGAGCTTGTCGTCCACCACATGGTGGATCGCTACCACGATTGTCTTCAACAGTTGTTAGCCATTGCGGAGCGAGTAGAGGTGCGGTTCTCAGCCATTGAGAACGATATCGCTTTACGGAAAGCGACTGTTGTTGGTGCATCTAGCAGTGCGAGGGGTGGTGAAGGTTCGAAACTAAAAGTTCCGGAGCCAAAGCAATTTGGTGGAAGCCGAAATGCGAAGGAATTGGAGAATTTCTTGTGGGACATGGAGCAGTACTTCAGAGCCGCTCGTGTGGTGGAAAGGGACCAAGTGAAGGCAGTGAATTCGAGGGCTCAAAATGTCCAAAAACTAGTAGAATGACTAAATTTACAAAACCGATGATGCAAATTCAATTTTAGAGGAGGGGCTATTTTAGTTCAAGGCCTAAAGTGCGAGGGTTTTTTTTTTTTTTTTTAATTCACACCAAAAATTTCTATCCAAAAACTAGTAGAGAACTTAACAAAAATAATAATTATAGTTTGGAGGAGGGGTAATTTTGTATAAGGTTCAAAGTTGGGGAGGGGAAAAAGGGAACATGAAATTCCCAAGCAAAGAAGTTCTATTTTTAAACTTGTACAATTGAAAAGAAAAATGTTAGGGACATCAATTCTAATATCAATTTTTGAATACTAACTCATATGGCATATGAGTTATTTTTTATTTGAAAGTGTTTAAATCAAACAATAAAAATATAACACACGAGTTGATACTCAAAAGTAAATAGATATAAGATTGTTCATATTAACCGTACTAATGACAGACCGACGACACCAATGGAGAATTGATCAGAAAAATAAATTGTGGTGGTCACTGATGTCGTCAGTAAGTGAAAACTGAACCGTGCTAATGATGGGTAGTGTGCGGCTGTTTTTATTGCTTGAAACCATCTATTACGGAAACATACTGAGATTTCCCTCTTCCCCGACTTTTTTTCTTCTCCTTTTTTTTTTTTTTTTTTTGGTTCCTTCCTTGTTCTTTTGCTTTTTATTGTATGCCATGCTCGCCCCCTTTTTTCTCTCACCACACTCCCATCTAAGTTGAAAGAGATGAAACCCTAGCTCGATGATTAAGCCTACTAGATAAAACACTAACCCTACTAGTGACAAGCCTAATGCTTAGGTTTCTGCCAATTTTTTTTTTTTTTTTTTTTTTTTTTTTTTTTTTTTAATTATCATTCAACTTGAGTGGAACAACATTGTTCCACTTAAATTTATAAAATTAAAAAAAAAAAAAAACTAAATTTTTTTTTTTTTTTTTTATCAGCCTCACTTCCCTCCCTTTCTTCTTCTTCATTCTCTTAGTCGCTGCAGACAACGTTCTGAAAGTAAAATGCCTCGCTGCCACCTCCTGCCTTCTTATTCCCTAGAATCAAGCAACATAATTGACTACAATTGCAAATTTTCAACAAGTTTTCAATAAAATCTTGACACCCCATTTAATCTCGGTGGCAATTTTCATCTCAGAGAACGCTGTCAGTCTTCATCAAACTGACTAATTTAGTTGGTGGCCGACCAACGAACAATCAGATAGCCCATGTTTTGATATTTATTGTCTTAAAAATAAAAAATATTGATCACATTTAAAATAGCAATAAAAAGACGCACATACAACATTGAATTGTTACAAATTTAAAGCAAGAAAGGAAACAAACTCACTGAAAATGACAACAAAGTTAATATATATATATATTAAAAAAAAGGGGGAGTTCTACAATGATGCAAAAAAATTTACCCAATCAATGGAGTAAGATCTAACGAATAGGAATGATTGGATTACAAAGGTGCACTAAATTAGAATGTATCTTACAACATATGATTATATTTAAAAATAAAATAAAATAAAATAAAAAATAAAAAATAAAAAATAAAAAATAAAAAACTCTCTTCCCAACCCTAGTGAACCACCACCACTCGAACATGTGGTTGTTGGTTGGGGCTGATTCGCCGTCGCCGAACGTCGGGAGGGGGGGGGGGACTTGCTAGTGCCTCTTTCTCGAACAATATCCTTCTTCTTCTCCGATAGGAGTTTTGAGTTTTTTTTTTCCAAATGTTTTGCAAAATGAAATTAGGTACAATAGGTTGTATGTTTTTTTAGTGTATCTTTTTAATTTTGATCGTCGAAAAATGATCGGATAGTCAAAAAAAATTTTGCACTATCAATGGGGTAAAACCACTTTACCTTACTGTAGAATTCCCAAGAAAATAAAAATAAGAATAAAATAAAAATAAAATAAAATAACAAACACCCAATGTTTTTTTCTATGAAAATAGATATGTTATCGGTGTTTTTTTCTATGAAAATTTATATGTCATCCCCTAATTACATAATGTCTAGGCAATATCACCAAGACACCTACCTTAAACAACTTTTCCTTTTTCTTTCTATGGGAAAATTTTCGGATCAATGGGCCCAAAAGTTACTTCTGAGCTTTCATTTTCTACAAACTTGTCATTGTCTAATAATAAAATTTCATTGACAAAAAAAAAAAAAAAAAAAAAAAAAAAAAAGAAATTTACAAAAAATTTCAATACGCAAACAAATGTCCATTAAACAACACATCCACTTTATTATTTTACCCCAAAAAAAAAAAAGAGTTTTATTTTCTCTTTTTCTTTTTTATTTTTTTCACTCTAAAAATTTGCATGAAATCATCCACGTGCCATCTCCCCTTCATCCTTCATTTCAAAGAACCGCAACAAAAAAAAAAAAAAAAAATATATATATATATATATATATATAGATATGTATATATGTATGCATTTATTTATATTTCCTTAGGAAATAAGAAAGGAAAAAAATTAAAAATAAAATAAAATAAAATCTATCTGCTGTCTATTTTTCTGAATTCGCGCAAAGGCGAAAACTTTTCTTTTGTGTCTTGGCAGACTCGTTTTTTCCCGAGAAAAACAGGAACCCACCTTGGAAAAAAAAAAATGATTTGAGAAAAACTAGCGAGATTCCCACGGAGAAGAAGAAGAAGAATATAGTTATGGAGTGTGGCGAAGACGAGGCGAGAGGAGATTCTTCCGACCTCTGAATCTTAAAGGGCTCTTCTTACGCGACCTTTTTTGATTCTTTTTCGGACTTCTCTTCTTTGTTGTTGCACCGCCTCTTTCTTTCGTCTTCTCGATAGCTGGTATGCTCTGTTTTTCTTTCTTTTAAATTTTTTTTTTCCGTTTTTTGTGCTTTTTTTCACTCGATAATCATGGAATATTTGTGTTAGCTTCGTGTTGGATTGAGATGGGCCGTTGAGGTTTTGTGAGATTAATTCCAAACATGAATGTTAAGAAAATTGATGCCAACAAAAAATAATAATAATAGTTAAAATCTTCAGAAACCCAAAACCCTTAAATTTTTTTATTTAGTGTTTCTATATCTGCGTATGTGGCTTTGATTTATGGACTCTTGGTTTGGAATTCGTTGGTTGCAGATATGGCGTTTGATCAGAACTCGATTCCGAAGGATTTAAGACCGTTAAACATAGTTAGAAATGTGGTAGAAGAGCCCCGCATTGTGCCGGCCTCGGCCGGTCGGAGCCCTGAGGGGTATTTTCCTAACCCAGTTCGTGAGAATGGGAGCCCCGAGTCGGTGCCGGTTTATTACCCGGCTGCTGTGCCCGTGTCTAAAACTGGAATTGTTGGTTTAGGATACGGGAATGCTGCGCCTAGTGTTGCTGCATGGTGCCCTCGTGTGGCAGTGCCAGTGGCGTACCCAAGTGTGAGCCCCGCTGTTGGATTTGGTTACGGTCCTAATTTGGCCAACCGGGTCGGTGTAAGCAGTTCGGGAGACTTTATAAGTAGCACGGCATCAACCGCTTCGAGAGGTAGCCCGAATTTGGGCAATCTGGTTGGTGGGACTGGTGGTGCCAATCTTGCTAGTCATGAAATGGCTGCTAAGACTGGATATTCTCCTAGTGTGAGCAGTAGGGTTGCTGGCAATGCCACTGATCAGATTGTGAGTGATTCCGCAGCTGGGCCTGGTTATACTCCCAATTTGGGCAGTCGGTCTGGTGGTAATGCGGTTGATCAAACCAGTGATGAGGGTGGAGATGATTCAGTTTCAGGGAAGAAAGTAAAATTTCTATGCAGTTTTGGGGGCAAGATTTTTCCTAGACTGAGTGATGGGGTGTTGAGATATGTTGGGGGACATACGAGGATCATTAGTGTTAAAAGAGATTTAAGCTTCAATGAGCTTGTGCAGAAGATGGTGGATACCTATGGGCAGCCTGTGGTTATCAAATATCAGCTTCCAGACGAGGATCTCGATGCTTTGGTTTCAGTTTCATGCCCTGATGATCTTGACAATATGATGGATGAGTATGAGAAGTTGAGTGAGAGGTGTCCGGATGGGTCGGCTAAGCTAAGGGTGTTTCTGTTTTCGGCCTTAGAGCTTGATCCGACAGGTATGGTACAGTTTGGAGATTTACATGATGGTGGGCAGAGGTTTGTTGATGCGGTGAATGGAATTGTGGATGGGATCACTGGAGGTGGTAGTGCTGGTGGTGGTGGTGGTATCACAAGGAAGGAGAGCATTGCAAGCGCAACATCAACGCAAAATTCTGATTTTAGTGGGAGCGAGGCTGTTGATAACTCATTTCCTAGTCATGCAGATGTTACTGGACCTGTATCAAATAACATTCTATTGCGAAAGCAGAATTCAGGTAATTCTGATGACATTTCTCCAAGATTGGTGCGTTTGGATCCCAGCCCTACAAGCTTTGTTGAAGCTTCTGGAGTCCCGTTGTGCATTCCTATGGTTAAGTCTGGTCCTCCACAAGCCTCGTCTCCTCGTCTGGAGGTTGAGTCAGAAAGGCCTATTCCTGTGGCAGTACCGCAGCAACAATTGGGTTTGCAGCAACCTGGAATGGAAATCCCAACTCCTGCCTATGTGCAAACATATGCTGATCCTCACCAGGAAGTTGTGAACCAACCAGATTATTTGCAGCTTCCGCCTCAGATGGGGTTCCCAAATCCTCAACTGTTGGGGACTGCTGGCCCCATATATACTCGACAACAGCTCCATAGTAATGGTGCTGGTGTAGTCGCACGTCAATTTGTACCTGCGGTGTGCACAACAGTGAATCCTTCACCTTCCCATGTTGGTATAAGGCAAAACGTGGTTCAACAAATTATGCAACCTCAACAGGCTCGAATGGATACTTATGCGGATGAAAGAGCATTTGGTCCAAGGGTTGTGCAGCTGCCTGTTGAACAAAGCTATAATTCATATCAGGTTCAGGTTCGCCCTTCAGTGGTCGGAGGTAATTATGCTTGGCATCAGGTTCCGTCGCAGGAGCATATTGTTTTCTCTGATGGTTTGCTACCCCACCAACAGGTAATGGTTTCTGATCAAATTCCAAGATTTGAGGACTGTTATATGTGTCCGAAAGCATTGCCTCATGCATATTCTGATACCATAAAACAAGATCAGAGAGACAGTGGTGCCAGCTCTGTATCTGAGTCAAACCCAACTTATCACAGTCTCCATTTGGATGACCATTTGAGAGCTCAGCCACCAACTAGGGTCGTAGTAAGTGGTGCCTCGGGGGAAAGCACTCTTGATCAAGGAGTTGAAGGCCGATGCCAGGTCCTTGCTCATGCGGATCCTCAAATTGGAAGTCTTCCACCAAAGGCAAGTGCTTTCATTCCGCATCCTGAGACAAAGCTTGAAAAGGCAAGAATTTATACTCAACATGTAGATAACGTTGAGCACTATAGAATTTCTGCTCCTCAAGCTGTAATTGGAAGGACTACCGACGTACAGCCACCTAATAGTGCATTCATGGGCACCATTCCACGGTCTGTTCGAGATGATCCTGTTCAGCAACACTCTGTTGCAGCCCAGTACCTTGTTAAACAGGATGCCTTGAACAAACCTGTTACCCAGGATATGCTACCCGTTGGAGGCATTCCTGTTCAAACTTCAGAGCGGTTAATTCATGAATCTCCGAAATCTCCAATAGATTATTCTAACAAATTTCCTGGTGTTGTTCCAACAGAAGATGCCATGGAAACTTGCGTTTCGTACGACCAAATCAGACCAATTGAAGGCAGGATGGAGGCACTCAGGATGTGCCCCACTGAAATTTCTGTCGGTAACGAGCAAGGTAAATTACATGTTGATAAATTTGAGGCTAGTCATGGTATACCAACTGAAGTCCTGCCGTGCTCTTCTACAGAACCTCCGCATATCCCTACTTCACGGCTAGTTGAATCATATGAGGTGGCACAACCAGCTATATGGGGTAATCCTGGACCTTACGGACAACCAAAAGTCAGAGGGCTTCAGTTGGATTCTAATGTTGTTCAATACGGCCATCCTCCATTTCCCGGGATGGATGCTCCATCTAGTAGGAGTGCAGACGTTCAAGATTCCTCAAATTCACTTTTCAGCAATCAGGATCCTTGGAATTTGCGCCACGATTCTCATTTTCCGCCTCCTAGACCTAATAAAAGCCCATCTAAAAAAGAACTAAACACAATGGAGGATGGAGTTCAACAATCATTGGGCATCTTGAATAAAGACGAAGGTTCAGAGCATACTCAGTCGGCAAAAGGTTGGTGATATGTATACATATATCTATTTTATGTTTCAAAGAATTTTTAATGATTTGTTTTTGCAGTGATACTCATAGTTTTTGATCTTCTCTATCAAATGATTAGGCTCAGCTGAGGAACAAATTAGGAATGATCTTCAAGCTGTTGCTGAGGGTGTAGCTGCTTCAGTTTTCCAATCAGCGACATCGTCAAATCCCAACTTGCATGACAAAAATGAGTTGGCTAATGAATCCATTCAAGATCGATATGTTGACATCAAAGTTGAGGTGATTAATGTACGTATTCAGCTTGTAACATCCGCAGAAGCATGTTTATCCTACTTCCTCATTTCTTGTTTCCATTTCAGGATGTTAAGACCAAAGTCCCAGAAAGAGCAAACATTGGTTTTCCAGTATCCGATGGCATTGGACGCTTGCAGGTTAATATTTAAGTTTCGCATGCCTTAAATTGTTCTTCTCTTCATTTGATGTTTGTTCATTAATCTGATGCATACATATATGTATATATATAAATATGTATATTTATATATTATCTGGCAGATTATAAAGAACAGTGACCTTGAAGAGCTGAGAGAATTGGGTTCTGGGACCTTTGGCACAGTCTATCATGGGAAATGGAGGGGTACCGATGTTGCCATCAAACGGATCAATGATAGGTGTTTCGCTGGAAAACCTTCCGAACAAGAGCGCATGGCATGTGTCTTTCATTGAAACACAGATTTTCTTTTCAATTTTTTGTTTCCCTCAATAGCCTGCTCATTATGACCCTCTTTGACTTCAGAGAGATGATTTTTGGAATGAGGCCATCAAGCTGGCCGACCTGCACCACCCAAATGTCTTAGCTTTTTATGGTGTTGTCCTTGATGGTCCTGGAGGTTCAGTGGCAACAGTGACGGAGTACATGGTTAATGGTTCTTTGAGAAATGCTTTGCAGAAGAATGAAAAGTAATATGCCCTTATCCTTTATTTTCCTTTATTTTATTCAATTTTAATTACCGACTTGCCAATGTTTACTAAGTGATGACGCATTTGACGAAGAAGTTTCTGTATCAGGAGTCTTGACAAGCGCAAGCGTCTATTGATTGCCATGGATGTAGCATTTGGAATGGAGTACCTGCATGGAAAGAATATCGTGCACTTTGATTTAAAAAGTGACAACTTACTTGTAAATCTTCGAGATCCTCACCGTCCCATCTGCAAGGTTAGTGACATCGCAGTTTTGGTGCCTGTTCTGTGGTGAACTGTATTCTCTTATGCTAGCAAGAAACCTTTTCAAGTGTGGTCATCATTGAGTATTTGCTGTCACATCTTCAAGCAATTCTTACGCACTTGGGAGACTTTTGTTTGGTTAAAGCAACCCAACAAAGAATCAAATTTTAAATAAATCTTCTAAACCGTTATTCTTAGGAAGCACTGATCTTCCATTTCCTGTTGTCTGTCTAGAAACTTTGTTTCTACCATAATATAAGCTGTTGTTAATATTTAGGTGAAACTGATTTGGAATTTGATAGTGGTAAAATGAGTTATAATTTTTGTTTTTTGTTTTTTGTTTTTTTTTTGGTTATTGGGAGTTTAACTTATTTTATTACTGGTTTCAGCAGTTAGCTATAATTCCAGGATGTAACTTTGTGACATTCTGTGTTTGGTTTGAGCATTTATTTCATTTGCTTTCCCTTACAAGGTAAATTTACACATATGCTTTCTACAATCAGGTTGGTGATTTGGGCCTATCCAAGGTGAAATGTCAGACACTGATCTCTGGTGGTGTGCGGGGAACACTTCCTTGGATGGCACCAGAACTTCTGAACGGCAGTAGTAGCCTCGTCTCTGAGAAGGTTTGGCTTCAGATCTTGCTAAATAAGACTTGGGAGAAATATATTATCTTCTCTCTCACACGTATGAACCTCGAATCTGTGTTGGTCCTACTCTAGGTTGATGTGTTTTCATTTGGTATCGTGATGTGGGAGCTCCTCACCGAAGAAGAACCATACGCAGATTTGCACTATGGGGCCATCATAGGTAAATCTCACCTTTGTCTTTCTTATCTTTTTATTTATGAAATTATTTGTTAAGTATTTATATTGTTCCCTAATGGTAGACTTTTATTCGAGTGTTAATTAGTGGTCTACATCATGCAGGTGGTATTGTGAGCAACACCTTGAGACCACCAGTACCCGAATTTTGCGACCCTGAATGGAAATCACTCATGGAGAGATGTTGGTCGTCAGAGCCATCTGAGAGACCGAGCTTTACTGAAATCACAAACCAATTACGTGCTATGGCGGCTAAGATACCTCCAAAAGGACATAGCCCGCAGCAACCCCCGACAACACAGCCTCCTGTTTTAAATTGAACTGCTATAAAAATTACTACCTCTTAATTCGTTTTTCAATTTGTTTCAGGCTGTTGGCAAAATAACTGACGTGCTTCTTTTTTTTTTTTTTTTTCCTTAAAATATATATATATATATATATATGTGTGTGTATATATACATATATATAGGGAAAGGTTGTTTCACTGTTTCCCCCAATAGAAATTTTATCTATTTTAGTTCTTAAGAAGTGCCTCAGTTGTTAGGCTTTTTTCACACCTTTGGTAAAATGTGTTGTTACATGTATATTTTGACCTTTTTACTGTAAGAATGTGGGATTAAATTTTTGCCATTTTTGTGTTGGCCTTTCACAATTCGTTCAACATATTGTTGGATATAGAAACTGTACTTTTATGTATTGTTATGAGATGTGTTATCCTTGTCACCTTTTTTCCCCCTAATTTAACATATACTTTAATGGTTGTACTTTCTTTAGATGGTTTCTGAACGCAAAGTTCAATGTTTGAAATTTCACTCTTTCTTTTTTTTTTTTTTTTTTTTTTTTTTTTTTGGGTTTGTTTTATTGCCTTTGAGTGGTGAACCGTGTTCTAGCAATTTGGACAAAATTGACAAGGATTGTCAAATTTAGGATTCAAAAGTATGAAAATCGAAAGTTGGTTTTTAATTTGTAAATGGCGAAAAGTTCAGAGGAGTCGTCCGAGGGGATTTACCTGTTTTTTTAGGCCTAACTTTTCCTGCCTCAAAGGAAGAGTAGGAAGAAAAAAGAACCAAACGAAGAGGAAAAAAGACTGAAATGATAAAGTGATTTGGACTCGTGTTGGAATTAATTAATGGTGTCAGAAAGAAAGTGGGTTTGGATCAAATTTTATTTTATTATTTTATTTTATTTTATTTTATTGTTTAAGAATGGGTTTGCATCAGTTTAGTAATGCACTTTTGCTATTAAAGATAAATGTGATTTTTCTCCCTAAAAATTTTCATGTGATTACTATCGATTTGCACCCGATAAATTTTGCAATAACTTATTTACTACTTTTGTTTTAAGCCTAAGCTGTCTTACTAGGACTTTTTTTTTTTCCTCTGAACTTTAGTATTTATACGAGTTTAATATCCGTGCGTTGCACAGGAAAAAAAAATAAATTAAAAAATTAAGTATTATATAAAAAAAATAATTTGTTGAGTTAAATATTATAATTATAATTAGTATAATTTTTGTTAAATTTTTTTTTTAATAGTGAACATGTAAAATCAAGATGATAATAACACTAATAATAATAAAGGTGAAAACAAAAGCAAAAAGATAAATTTTTTTTTTTTACAATTATACTTATTTAAAGGAAAAATTTAAAACAAAAATAAAACAGGGGGAAAAAAAGGGAAGGGAAAATTTTTGAATTGAAAAGAATTCGAAAAAATTATTCTTAACAAAAATATTATAACAAAATAAAATATATATCTTATTTAATGAGTTTTTAAAAATATAAAAAATAAAATAAAAAAAAAAACCAAAAACCAAAAAAACAAAAAAGGAAAAAAATTATTTGGTTATATATATGTAAAAAAAAGAAAAAAATAAAGGAAGTTTTTAATATAGAAAAAAAAAATAGAGAAAAAATTGCATGTGGAATGATAAAAAATAAAAATAAATTAAAAAAAGGAGTGTTTAAAAAATAAAATAAAAGAAACAAAGTATGAAAAAATAAGAAAGATAATATATTTACAATAATTTTCGAAATTAAGTTTATTTTTTTGGATATTTATATTTACATTAAGATGTCTGAATTGTATATATTAGTATAGATATATATTTATATTTATACATAGAAAAAGTCTTGAAGTAGCAAATTTTTTTCTTGTAGAATGACCAAGCGTCACCCGTGTTTAATTTTCTTTGTCTTATCCTCCGATCTGTTATAATAAAAATATTTATATGTGTTAGTAAGATGATGTTTATATTTAATATATAAATTGAAATTAATTTATTAATTTATTATGTAATTATATAGAAAAAATAATATTTCCTGGTTTCTTTTCATTTTTTTGTTGGATCGCTTGGGGATACAATTTGACCATGCGATGGGAGAGGTTGATGTTGAGGACTAAAACAACAATATATAAAATTATATAATAATTAATAATATATAAATATATATATTAAAATAAATAATCAAAAAATCAATATTAAAATATAAATAATAATATACCTTGATTCAATTTCTTCGATGATAGGTTCGGTAAAGATCAGTTGTTTTTTTGCAGCTTTTTTGCTTCCTAACTGAGGTGTCTCTGGATCAATAGAAATTGATGATGGTGGAATTTTTTCGAATGACATTGTTGTCGGTGCAGGCAACAATATTGGTTGTATATCATCATCAAATGTTTTTACAATATCTGCATCGATGAAGGCACTTCGTAGATGAAATTGGATCACAAATATTTTTGATATACCTTTCAATTGGTTCAGAATAGGAGGAATAACTGTTGAATCAGTGTATCCCTTTTGGATCGTCAAGATGGAGCAAGGTTTGTTTATTAATGATTGAATTGTTTTTTCAAACATGACGATATTCATCCCTCCGGTGTTGTCTTCAATCCGTGCATTAATTTTGTACCTGTTGAAAAATTTTAATATTTATTTAATTTTTAATTATTTTGATATTCACGTATGAAAAAAAAAAAATTTGATAGAGATAAAGTTTATTACCAAGTGATTGGCATAGTAGTCAAATGTCCATGACTATCGCATTACCATGATGTCCCTGATTGTTTTAGTTGTCTGTAACATCTTGAACATGCATTGTAGAACCAACCTTGACGAATATCACGCTCAGTAATGGTCGCTTTAACAGTGAATTTTGTTTCCTGTTTAATAAAATTATATTAATAATGTTGAGTAAATTATTTATTTTATTTTATAGATAATAATTTAATATTTACCTGATTTTGATATGGATTTAAAGCTTGAAGTTCAACGATTGTTGTTCGGTTGGAAATCTTTTGTTCTTCTAATGATAACACTTGTTTTGTTGATCCAACAATAAAATCGATTCCTTGGATAGAATGATTGAATCTATAGAAAATCAATATATTAAATAAAATTAGTCTTTTTTTAATTAGTAAATATAAATAATTATAATAATTTATGAATGACAATTTATAATACCTTTTTTTGATTTTTTTTGGCTTCAGCAATGTCTGGATCAGGATAATATGAAGAACCAGTGGTGCTAGCGACATAAAGTCCGCCTGTATATGTATGATTATAATAGTTGGTGATTAATAGTAAAAATTTTGTAATTTTTTTAGGTTAAGAGAGTGGAATTTTTTTTTTAATTGTTGTATATATACTTACCCATATATTGTTTGGCCGTCATTGCTGAAAATGCTACTACAACTGGTTCAGGCATTGTTTGAATTGCATTTTCATCAAAATTTTCTCCAAATTCTCCCCAGAGAGTGACATTAAGCGTTTCTTCTCTGTGGAATAAAATGAATACAAACAAATAATATATCAAGAATAAATAATGAAAATTTTAGAAATATATTTTTAATAATATATTATTTTTAATTACCTGATATTTTGAATGGCGACACTTCATCTTTTTACCGATCTATCATTTATAATAGATTCTTCAATACTTTTGATGGAGATTATGCGACCAATTACATCTAACACAATATAATAATTAGGAAGTCATTAGTTATTATTTTATATAGAATTAATTTACTAATTATTAATTATAAATTAACAACTATAGATATCAAATATGATTTACCTGATAGAAAATCATTAATGTCGACTTTTGGTGTAAGTTGGTCGAACTCCACAAAGTTAAATTTGAGTTGAGGTATTTCTGGTATATCGTCCTCAATATTTTTGAAAATAGTGGATCTTGCAAATTGCAACATCGCAACGTGAGGGACGATCTTGTACCTTGTTTTGTTGTTCGTGATGAAGAAGTTGCTGATTTCATATATGCTGCCTACTTGTATTTTATTTGTTATGAATTCAGCATCCTTCGCACAAATAAAACCGTGTATTACCTCATCCTGTATTAAAAAAATATATATTAGTTATATATTAAATAATAAGCAAACATATTTTTTAAACGCATCATAATATTAATGAGAAATAAAATGAATTACATGTTTGTCAACTAATAAACAATCAAGGCTTATCAGTTTTCCGGTTTTGTAATCTGTGTTTCTCCATAACCGGCATATTCGAGTGCATATTGCTTGATGTGTTTCTCCTGGTTTCAGCACTCGTATTGGACTGAATATTTTCTATAAATAGAAATAATATATATAAATACAAATGTTATTACGTTGTAAAGCTCATTGAAATGAAATCAGTATTACTTTATTTTTTAATAGATATTTATCATTTTTGATGAAAATTGTGTAATATTTCTTTATAAACAATGTTTTTGACATAATTTGGATATTTATTAATTGAATCATGTATTAAAATATGTAATCCTTTTGGTGAAGTCACTCTAGATAAAGCAGCATATAATTGACCATGACTAAAAATTTCATCTTCTAAATATAATCCGACTTTATTTAAAGATTGACCTTGACTTTTATTTATTGTCATTGCATAACAAATTTTATAAGGAAATTGTCGTCTTTTTAAAGTAAATGGCCATTTTGATTCACGAACTGTCATTTCTATCCTTGGTATATAAACTTTTTCATTTGTATTATTAGAGTTGATTATACGTCCTTTGACAATTCTTTTGTAAAAATATATTACATATTTAATAAATCTATTTTAAATAAAATATTTATGTATAACATTTGTAATAATTTGCGTACAATTATTATAAAATATATTTTTTATAATAAAATTTATCACAGGGAGGAAAAAAAAAATATCTATCTATCTTGTTCTAAATTTATATCTAATTACTATTTGATTTTCTGATATTATAACTTAATTGTGTTAATTCAATTTTTAAATAAGTTAATTTAGTTCCAAATATTTTTTTTTTCATGTAAAATTTTTTAAAATTTAACATTTTATAATTTTTAGATATTATTTTATTTCTGTATTTTTATTTTACATAAAATTAAATGAATAGAATATCACTCTTTACTTTATAGTTTAATTTATTTAGTTTTTTTTTTTTTTTGTGTTGGAATGTATTTAATTATTATTTTATTTTTTGATATTATAATTTAATTATATAAATTAAAATTTTAAATTAGTTAATTTAATTCCATTTTTTTATGTAGATTTTTTTAAAATTTAAAATTTTATAATTTCTAGCAATTATTTCATTTCTGCAATTTTGTTTTACATAAAATTTAATGAATAAAATATTACTCTTTACTTTATACTTTAATTTATTTAGTTTTTTTTTTTTGGTTGGTATGTATGATATTGTTTTATTAAAAAATTTTATGTACTTGTTAAATTAAATTATTTTATCATGTTAATTGTTGCTTAATTTCTTGGCTCATTAAGTTTCTTTCAATTCAGTATTTTGTAATTTCTATATGTTTAATTTTTTTTTTGTCTCTATAATTTTTTCAATTTATTATTTTGTAATATTGTTATATTTATATAATGTTATATTACTTAAAATTAATTGGAGTAAATTATTTTAACCTTCTTAATATATATGTTTGTAATTACAAACTTTCTATTATTTGTTTTAACCATAAAATTCCGCACGGGTGACGAAAAGTTTGTGTTCAAACTTTAACTATTGCTATCTTATAATAATTTATGAAAATGTTATTTTGTAACCTAGGCGGTTATTATAATTTTTTTTAATATCAAAATTTACATTTATTTGATTAAATAATGAGCAAATTATGTTTAATTATGTTCTATAACAAAATATGAATTTATACTCAATAAAAAATTTAATATAGATTAATAAAAAAACCTAATTTACTAAATTGTTAAGTAATGCTACCTCTTCCCCCCCCCCCCCCCCCCCCCCAGCAAAAAAACCTCAACTTCTATTTTGTTTGGTAAAAATTTGCATTAACCAAATCAAATAAAGAATAAATTAAGTCATGCTAATTAACCATTAAATATCCTATAGGCAAAAAAAAAAAAAAAAAAAATTATCCATACAAATAAAAACTATACAATTACATAATAAAAAAACTTAAACAATACAATTAAAATTACAATAATTTCTAATCATAAAACTATTTAAATACAGAAATTCTTATAATAAATTTAAATATTACAACAATATACTGCCAAAAGAAAAAGAAGCTCCCGGGGTAATAGAGGAGGAAAAAAAAAGGGAAAGGAAAAAATCAAACTATACAACAACAAATCAAATAAGGATAATAACAATAATAAGACATCATAAAAACACATAAACTTAAATATGCATTACACTATGATATACATTAATCTAAATACATAACTAAATATACAAACATACATAAATATATATACTACAAAAAATGACAAAAATAATTTTATAATATATTTTATACTATACTCAGATCTCATTAATATTATCTATTAATGATAACCATAATACAATTCAACATCATCTTCCACGACTACCAAGTGTGATGTTTGGGAATGTGTCGAAAAGAAAAAAAGAAAGAAGGAAAAAAAAAATGATGCAAACTTTACAAATGTTTTCCCCAAACAAAGAGAACAAATAGAATATGAGAAACGGTCATTACAGATAAAAAAGGGGAAAATAGTTTCAAAATATTACAATAGTATGGAAACAGAATTATATAATATGAATACTATTACAGGATGACAAAAACAAATTCAACACAAAGTCCCAAACACCCACGGCAACCCTAAAGATGGTCAAATAATATATGCAACATATACAATCGATAATATCATATTCAGCATCATATACCAAATTAAAAAAGAAATCTGGTATATGCATCATTGCACAGTTAAACAGAGATCATCATAGCATATAAAAACTCTGATCCAAAACTTTTTGTTAAAAATATTTACACCAACAAAAGACGGGAATCAGAGAAGGAGGAAAAGAAAAGAAAAAGGAAAAAAAAAAAAAAAAAGAAGGAACACAATAGAAAACAGTCAGGTTGTCACATAAAATGGCAAACAAAAAAAAAGAGCCAGGAAAACAAAAAAACAGAGATGGAAAAAAAACCACAATGGAAAAAAAAAAAAAATCTGTTTACAATATTATAATCATCATAATAAACATATTGACATAATATATAAATCAATAGAAAAACCGACAAACAAATTATTAACAATATACAAAATGAAAACAGTAATCAAGACTCATTAAAAGTCTTAAATAAACACAGTACCTGGATAACAGAATAGAGCAGGCTTGGACAGAAGTCAATTAAGATTCAGAACAAAGCACTTAAGAAGGATTTTACAAAACCAATAATAGTGAAGGGAACGGATGAAGCAATAAATGAACATATCTTGTTTATAAAAGAGAGCTAATTAAATTAAAAGAGTCGGTGCAAGAGACATAGACGGTGAGGAAGGGTATTTGGAGATAACAGATAAGCCAAAAAAAAAAAATTAGCATAATTACTTGCATTAATGACAGTAGTCCAGTCGGAAAAAAGTTCACTCAAGGTAATGATGAACAGTAACCTACAGACCCCTAACAAATCACAAAATTACAACAGGGAAAAAAAACCAGATAATATAAAAGCATTAAATGTGAAAGACAGATTTTGCAAACTGTAATCATAAGCACATAAATAAACAGTAGAAAAATTTAGGAATTGGTTCAAATCTAACTATATCATCACATACCACAATTACTAAATTTCTCACTGATTACTCAAAACAGAGTAAAAAATCATGATAACAAAACATCACACATACTAAGCCAATTATATCAGAATTGCAAAGAAATTCAGGAAAATATTACCCGGGGAGGAAAAAGGGCTAAAAATTACATATTTAAAAATCAACACACAAAATATCCTCAATGTTTCTCTCCATACGTCCATTTGTCCATTCTGTCAGCACTATCATCCCAATCTGCAAAAACCATTCAGAAAAAATAAACAAAAACAAAAAACGGAAAACAATACCGAAATCAAATAAACCCAAGAAAAAAAATATTTCAACATACCCAATATTTTCTTTACATTTTTACTCTGCCTTTGTTTTCAAATATGATAAAAACATATCAGAATACTCGTAATAAAAAAAAGCAAAAAATGTTTCAAGAGTAGAAACGCAAACTCAAAACTGATAAAAATTACAAAAAACGAAACAGAAGTAACAATGAAGCCAAAAACCCAAAATCCGAAAAGATAAAACACAATCACCCACAGCTTGCATGCATGTTGCTTTAATATGATATCCAACACTCTTAACGCCTCTTGGGAGTTCTCAGATTCTTGACCTCGCAAAGCATTTGCAATTGCTTGCATGGGAATTTTTGCAGCAAAGCTAATTTCCACTTTAAAATTTTTGACTAATACTGTCGGCGCATTTTCTTTCGGTCATTCTCAGATGGACTTCCATAATCGTCAGCACTACAGTTTCCATTGCTCTTATACCAAAACAAAGCACAAAAAAAAAAAAATAATAAATAAATAAAAAAGCAACAACAACTAATCAAGCCATGATAGGCAAGAAATCATTCAGTAACACCCAACACATCCATCTTTCTGCTGAAACATCATCAACCACAACAGTGAACTCAAGTTTGTTTCGTGGAAGAGAGCCAACAGTAAATAAGCTCTTCTCACCATCATAGGCAAAGTCCTTATCAGCTAAACAACAATGAAACACAAAACAACACAATAAACACTACAATGTACACCTTCAACAACCCCCCCCCCCCCCCCGGAGAGGGAAAAAAAAACCAACATTTAAAAATTAGGGTTCGGAGATAGGGAAAAAAATTTCCAAAATCAAAACTTACCAATCCGACAAAATGAAATAAAGAGAACGCAAGAGAAAAATTCATTCAAAAGTTTCCTCGCCCTCATAGCAATTTGAGGGCAAAATCGCCCATTCACTGTGCGCTCCCACCCGGCAGGGAAAAAAACAGAAGGACAAAATCGTAAATGCACTGTACAATACTGTGCGGTTCTGTAACTTGAGTTGGGGGGAGGGAAGGGGGAAAACACTGTTAATTACTGTTCAAAGAACAGTAAAACCTCACTTCACTTTAGTATATAGTAATAATAACTTTACTTTTTTTTTTTTTGGGATAATTAATCTTACAAAAGAGGAAGCAAAAGAAAACAAAAAAACACCGACAACAACTAAAAAACTTTAACTAATAACACTAGGGGTGGCAATACGGGTCGTGACACGACGATACGACTCGAAAACGACATGAATTTCGCGGGTTTAAGTTGGGAAAAATAGTGGTCGGGTCAAATTCAGGTCACCCGAAATTGACACGGGAAAAAACGGGTCGTGTTCGAGTTGAACTCGTAGAACCCAAACACGACCCATTTTTTTCGTGTCAATTTCGGTTCAAATATCGTGTCAATTTCGGGTCAGATTTCGTGTCAATTTCGGGTCAAATGTCGTGTCAATTTCGGGTCGAAATTCGTGTCAATTTCGTGTCAAATTTGTTGGTGTTATGTTGTTTGAATTTAGACTTTTTAATGTTTGTATTTGGATTTGTGAACTTTATTAAGATGTTTGTAGTAGGACTTTGCCTAACTATGATTGTGAACTTTGTCCTTGAGTTGGGAGTTTAATTTTATGATTTTCTATTTGAAAACAATCCTTAAAACTTATTGTTTTGTTAATGGTATGTTTTTGTTGAAGGTAAATTATTATTCTTCTAGGTTTTTTATGAATTTGGGATATAATTGCTTAAATTGAATTGGTTTTTGTGTCAAATTCAAATTAATTGCGAGTTCAATTTGGGTCAAATTCGAGTTGCGGGTTCAATTCGGATCAAATTCGTGTTGCGGGTCAAATTTGTGTCGCGGGTCAATTTTGTGTCACGGGTCAATTTCGTTTCGCGGGTCAATTTCGTGTCGCGGGTCAAGTTCGGTTCATGTCGTGTCAACCCGTTACGGGTTCGTGTCGTGTTCGAGTCGCGGTTTCGAGTCAGGGGTCGTGTTCGGGTTGGGGAAGAAAAAATTCGACGCGTCTCTAACACGACACGAATCCGACACGTGACACAAATTGCCACCCCTAAATAACACCACAGGTCACAGCCATACTTGGCATTTGAGGAAACAAAGAAAATGAGTTATGGCCATAATGAAAATGTCCACGACATAGTTGATATTTTCATGATATTATTCATATTTTAAAATCTCGATACAGATAATAGGAGGAATGATTTTTTTTCTCGTGTATCCTTTAAATGTCTACAATGTCCAAACATATCCGCAGTATCCGTGAATATCCATAAATATCTAGGATATTTTTGGATTAGAGTAATTGGCTCAAATAGCCCCTAAAATCTTTTAAAGGTGACGGTTTGGTTCCTACTTTATTTATTTTTTACCAAGAAAATCCTAAACTCTTAAAATATTGACCGTTATAGTCTTTTCCATCCAAACCATTAAATTTCTAACAGAATCTTGCACAAATCATAATTTTTGTAGTAAAAAGATCAAAATGCCCTCTAATCTCCCAAATTTCTCTCGTCTCTTCACATCTCTTTCTCTCTCTAGAATCGCAAACAACACGGAAGCTCAATCCAGAACCGAGCTCAAAACGATGCCGAATCCATGGGTGTGCCAGCATTATACCATTAGATGGCCGATCGCTACCCACTCTCGATCTCCGAAGTCGTCAAAGAAAAGCCCAATGAGGACTCCAATGGCATTTCTTCGCCCATCGACGTTTTGAAACCTAACCCCAACGGCATGGAGTTCGACAACCTCTACCTCAACATGAACGGCATTATTCACCCTTGTTTTCACCTCGATGGCAAGTTTTTGTTCTTCCACAAATTAGATTTGATCTGCCACCCACCCCCCCCCCCCCCCCCCCCACACACACACACACACACACACACACACCCAAAACACCAGTTTTGTCGATTTGGGTTTTGAGAAATGAAGAGGAGGAGGGCGGGAGGAAAGGAAATTTAGTTTCTTTTTTATTTTTGTTAAATCAATTATTGTTAGATTACTAAAATACCCTCTAAAATTTAATCACATGCATTGTACATGACTCATTTCGTTACCTTTAAAAGAGTTCAGGGACTATTGGGACAATTATCTTTAGGATATATCCACAAAATGTCAACAAACTCAAGTATTTGTTTTTCAAAAATTTCAATTTTGTCACACATTTCATTTTTCTTAAATATGAAAAAAAATGTGAAAACAAGTTACATAAGATGTAGATTATTGTTGTAGGGCAATAAGTGAGGGTATTGGAGATCGAGACTTTTTTCGATATATTAGTATACTCTCCACCATAAATTATTATCGAGATGTTACTACATACACATCAAGACTACTCATCAAAGTAGATAACTCAACAATATCTAATATATGAGTTAATAGTTAGAAGAGACCAAGAATCATACACACATTAACAATTACATTGAAAATTATTCAAGAATAATATTTTGGCAAATGTAGTTTAGATCAAGATCAACACATACGTTTTGTTTCCTAACCTACTAAAAACTCTTTTTGGTATTAAGTACACACAAAACTTATATGTTCTCTTTTATATTTGACATTTCATTTTTATGTACTCTAGTAGATTATTGTATTGTTTTGTATTAATTAATGAGTACGTAATAACATATTGGAATTACAAATAATGTTTAATTATTGTGATTTCCTGTTGCATTTTGCTATATAACTCTCATATTTAATAAAAAAAAAATGTATTGTTTTTGTTATTAAATTAATTCAGATTATGTAATATTTATTGTTTTAACATTTTGTAAAGTTTCAGCAAAAATTATAAGTTTTTCTTTGAGTATTCATTTTTTTATGGGATATCCATTGATATTGACATTGACATGTCCATCGACATTATCCGTAAATCAAAACATCGACAACTTCGTTGACATCGACATTTTCATCCTTGGTTATGGGGCACATCAAACCATGAGTTGGATGAGCCTAGAGCACCCATTTGGCCACCTTCTACATAAGAGAGTTTGGTTCTCTTGGAATCCATCCGAACTGAACATCTTGAAAGCACTTCTTCAAACAAAATCTCATCACAAATGCTTGTAACACACCCATTAGGATGATTCTCAGCGTCAACGGCCTTAATTGTTGTCTGATAATCACTCTCACAAATAGTCTCCTCGCAAAGTTTGCCCCGGCTAGTTTCAAGGCCCCCCCAATAAAGCCAAGGCCTCGCCTACTTGAACCTCTCTTTTAATCCATTTGTGCATAATAGTCCCGTTCCCATCCCTAGCAACCACAACCAAAGCTGTGACTTTGTCACCAACAGCTGCATCAAATGATAGATACTTATCAACCAGACTTCTTGTTTCCTTAAATCCTTGCAAAGAAACACAAACATAATCAGTGACTCCCGAATCAATGATCCAAATATCTTTTGAATCTTCCACCAAACAAGCCTCAATATAAAGAAGAACCTTACCTTCCTTGGCCTTGGTGGCTAAGAACTACTTGCAAATCTTCTTAAAGTGACCTACCTTCTCACAGTGAAAGCACTTGGACTTATTAGGGTCCTTTTTCTTCTTCTTCTTCTTCCTGTTCTTCCCACTAGTCGGTAGAAGCTACTTTCTTCTTGGTCTTTTGCTTCTTCTTCTTGTTCCCAAAGGAATCAGAAGAGCCAACAATAGCCAAGTTGGCCTCTCCCTTGGACTAAGGTTGGACTCTATCATTGAGCATTAGCTCATAGGTTTGCAACTCTTTCATGAGTTCGATCTGACCTAACTCTCTACCTTCAAAGTTATATGTGGCCCAAAAGCCCAAAAAATCCTTGGACAGAGTCTTGAACACCATCTCAATTTGAGAGTTGTAGTCCAATTTAGCTCCAGTTTTGGTAGCCTCCTCAAAGTACCCCATGACTTGTACATGTGATACTTAATATGAGTACCTACCTTTTGCTTGCAATTCATCAAACTTATGATGGCAGCTTGTCCGGCCAAGATAGCTTGGCCACCAAACATGTCTTCCAAGTTATCAATGATCTGCCTTATAGTGACATAACCCTCGTGTTGCTTTTATAGAGCAATAAACATGCTCGCTAGAATATACCAACGGACTATTTCAATGGATTCCCTCCAACGAATGTATAGGGGGAATCCTCACCTTGAGGTGCAATATGAGGTGGCCCGAGGGGGCAAGGTTCGCCCAATACGAACTTGTGTTTATCACAGCTGGGAATGATTATTAAGTTTCTTTTCCAGTCTTTGAAATGATCTCCATTTAATTTGTTTTCAATAAGAATCGAAATAAGAGGGCTAGGTGACATTTTAAACTAAAATAAATATTTGAGACAATATATCAATGCACAAGCAAATATAAAAACAAAATTTTGCAAATGAAAAACATTTGAAAAAAAAAATGCTTCTTTATGTAAACCTTTAAAAACCATTTATCACTGCAGCGATATTTTTTAGCCCTTATTGTTCCAAGCCACCGAAGGGTGATCATGAAACAATTAGCCAAAAACATGGATCACATCCAATAAATACATGTTTCTTTAAATCCTCCAAAGTTAAGACATATATTAATAGCCGTTTGTTTTGACTACCAATTTAATTAACAGAACTCCTAAGGGAGGTTAATAATTAAATTAGTCTTGAATGTATAACCATTGTTTACAAAACCCGGTCCATGTGCTATTTGAGTCATCGAGGGATGATCCCAAATAATACATGCTCAAGCACATTTTCCACAAAGGAGATCCAACTTAGTATACATATGGCGGTAAACACCTACCGAGGGGTGTGGTCAGGGCGGAACTGACAGGAGATGTATAACATACTAATTAAATGTGAAAGTTATACTGCAAAATGTAATAGTAAATATTCATACTAATTAAACATTGATTGTTATTTCAATATGCTATTATGTACTCATTAATTATTTAAAAAAAATACTACAATATAATAGGGTACATAAAAATTAAATGTCAAACATAATAGTGTACATATAAATTTCGAGTATACTTAATTCAAAAGGAGTTTCTAGAAGGCTAGAAAAAATTAGATAGGCGTTGATCATGATCTAATTTAAACAATACATTGGCCAAGATATTAACCCTTGAATGGTTTTGAAGGTAATTGTTAATGTCTTACATGTATGTTTCTTGGTCTCTTCTAACTATTGACACATAAATTGGATATTGTTGATTTATTCAATTTGATGAGTTGTTTTGATGGGTCCAGATGGCATCTCAATATCAATTTATGATAGAGGGAGGATATACCAACATATCAAAAAAATTATCTCAATTTTATACTTCTAAACTATACCCCTTTTAAGAACTATAAGGAGATATTATAATCGTATGAATTTTGCTCAGTTTATAGGCTCATGAAATCAAAACTCAAGGTAAATTCTTATCAATTTGACTCATTTTAGTCACACCACGTCTTCTATACTATTTTCCAATCGTCCCAATACACTCACATGCTATTTTACAACCATCATTTTCATCTTGTGTATTGTCATATTTTATTCATATTTAAAAAAATGAAATGTATAACAAAATTGAAATTTTTGAAAAAAAATTCTCTGAATATTTAGATATTTTATATAAATATCCAAAAATATCTTAAATATTTATGGATATTCACAAATATTATGAATTTTTTTGACATTATGGATATTTGATAAATGCTTCTTGAAAAAATACTTTTTCATTCCTTATGTTATCAGATTTTAAAATATGAATAATATCAGGGAAGCTCAACTTGGTAAGGGCAGCAATATTTGGCGTGGAGTTAGTGCGGTTGGCTGACAAATGCATAGACTTTCTCAGGAAAGAATGCACGGAAGTCAGGCTAGCTAGTTGAGGAAACGGCTTTATATTGGGGAGGAAAAGTAATTGTGTGAATAAAAAATAAGGAAAGGAGAATATGAAAAATACAAAGAAGAGAAGTGTAACAAAGTCTACTTTGAGTGATAACGGTGATGTGAATTCGATAGTGTGATACGTACATGTGGTAGGATGTGAGAACTTGTTTTGTGGTCCACATCCCTCCTACCCACTCACCCTGTTCTCTCTCCCTCCCTATCTCTTCCTCCGACACCCACTTTCCTTCCTCGCTCTCTGTTTTATTTATTTATTTATTTATTTTTTAAAGACATTAATAAACCGAGAAGAAAAGGTTCAAGAAAATTTTCTTTGTTTTCTTATATTTTGGATAATCGCTCCTAGTTATGGTTATTTAGCATTTAAATATTTTTTCACTGTTCCAAATACAGTGAGAAAGCATTAATCTAATGTTTTGTGATTAAACAGTGTTAAATACCGTCCCCTTTAACTTCATTTGTGGAAGCATTCGTCTCGCATATTACCAAAACTACGGCCAAAAACTTATGTGCCAGACCGGCAAGGACGATGATGACGGTAACAATGGTCCCTCCACCATAACCACCGACACCGACACCGACACTGACACCGACTCCCCGTCAACACCCTCCTCGACCTCCCACTTTCACAAAAAACCACAAGCATAAGCAAGCCCAAAAGCCGCTCAATCAAGCTCTAAAATTCATTCGTCGTAAATAAGTTTAATAGTGAGAATAAAAAGTAAGTCACTGCTTTATTTGCTTCTAAGAGCCTCTTTTTTGGGCTCAATACCATTGAAATCCTATGCCAACCACTTCAACATCAACCCAGGTTCAACAAACACGTCGATTCCACCTGATTCTATCCAATCTCCGTGTTCTGGACCGTACGGCCCGTCGGATTCTGGTGAGGCAATACAATTCGCGATGGCTCGTCGGTTGGTACAAAAGTAACGTTCTCATGGCAGTCAAATCAGTTTTCATATTAATTCTTTATCTGCTCCCAACCTACAGATGTGGCAGTCTCTTTTCTAGGCTACCCCTAATTTCCCTGTATCAAATCTGACCATCCAATTGTCATGCAATGGTCGGCAAGAAAGTGTCCGATATATCCGGTGAAAATCCCTCCTTGTCGGAGGTGAGACTCTTCATATCTATATATATATATATATATATATATATATTTTAAAAATGAACTCTAGGCTGTTATTATTATTTTTTTTATTTTTATTTTTGTTCAGTATAAGCCATTTTTTTCTTCTTCTTCTTTTTCTTTTTCCTTGTAAATTGGAATAAATGAGTTTGTCTAGCTCATTTGGTGGCTCTTTGTGAATGTAGTGGCATTTGAAGCGTGTGGTTGCCGAGACTGACCAATTACTTCACCGCGTATCAAATCCCATCCGGCAAACTTACTCGTCAAATTTCTACCCAAAAAAAAGAAAAAAAAAACGTACTCGTCAACTAGACAACGACCCTTAATAATTATCTTAATTTAATTCTCTATCAAACTCCCATAATCTATACATATATAAAATGCACAAAGAGAGTTACTGTGCTCTCTTTTACAACCAAAACAGCTTGTTTTGGTTGAAACAACTTTTTTTATTTTTAATCGGGAGTGTCTATGGTAGATTCCATTTAAGGAGCACTATCATAGAGTTCAATAGAACTAAATTTTAGAATCATTTAGATCAAAACGTATGCATAGGATTGCATAGTTACACAAAATGCCACATACACATGGCCATAGGTAACAGTATTGACTTATTTGTTTAATGTCCAGTAAAAAAAATTAAATTAAAAAAAGGGCGAGCCCAGACAACTCCCCCCTAGGCAGATCCTGCTGGCCTCAGATCCCCCCCCCCCCCCCCCCCCCCCCCCCCGACCACGTCCCCAGATCCCATCAGCCCGCGACACCCCCCTTTAGACCTCCAGTAGAGTCCCCCCCCCCCCGCACAACCTTCAGCAAAGTCGCCCCACAACTCCAGCAAAGTCGCAACCCCTCGAGGCCTCGACAGCCTCCTTGCGGCCAAATCCTACCAACCCGTGACCCCATACCCCCCCCACCCCAACCTTCCACCGATGAAGTTTTTGTATTTTATTTTATTTTTTTAATTATTTTTTAAAATTTTTGGTCTAGATTATTATGTGATAATGTGTATTATAATTACCATAGACATGCAATATCTCAGCCATTCGATTACATTTAAACGGTTTTAAAAATGAGTTCTACCGATTAAATATATAAAAAGAGCTTTATCACAGACCTACCCTTTTTAATCCTTTATTTTTTTTTCTTTTGCTTTTCAGCTTAAAATTTTTTTCGTCCTTTCTTCATATTTAATTATTATTTTTTGTTTTAATGCTTTGTTTGCGTTTTTTTTTTTTTTTTAATCATGCACCCCTCTTTTATTTTTTTTTTAGTCCTTTTTTATTTGCACCAAAATGAAAAAAAAAAAATTAAAAAAAATTGGTCCGTCTATTTTCTTTTTTTCATTTTTGAGACTATTTTTTATTTTTACAGTTTAGTCATTTCTTTCCATATTTGTCATTTCTTTTTATTTTAATCCATTTATTTTTTGGTATTTTATTCACGCCTCTCTCTTTTTTTTTTTTTTAAATTTTCATGTCTTTTTTTTATATCTATTTTTTTTTTTACTTATAATTTTAATTTTCCTTTATTGAGATAAAATTCTCAAATAAATCCAATTGTGCACATGTTTTAAACTAGTCTTTCTAAAAGGAAAACAAAAACGTACTTAAAATAAATATATATGTTTATAGACAAAAACCTATCTATAATTTTGTACTTGAGAATAATATAATATGTAAAATTCAAATCTCTTACGTCTAAATTTATAAATAAAAAATTAATTAAATTGATAGATTTTAAATATTTATTTAAATAAATTATCGAAATTTTTAATCAACAAAAATAACTGTTAATAAATGAAAATGTATTAATATAAATTAATAACATATTAGTTAGGATTAATTAATCAATTTGTGATTGATTAGCATTTAAAACGGATCTTTTTTTTTTTAATTTTAAAAAATCATTTATTAAAAGATTTCTTGAAAAAAGATCATTTATTTACATATTCCTCACAACTTAAAAAAAAGTATTTGCATAATTCTAGGCACTGTAAGCCACGTATGCATTACAAACTCATGAATTTGACTTTTCCTCATTCAAGTGGCGTAAGCAAAATTTTATTGGAATTATTCCGTAAACTTCCAACCTCCAAAGACCTAGTTGCCTATATTTTCTTGTACAACTTCCTAGAAAGAAAGAAAGACAGAAAAATAATAATAATAATAATAAAATTTCTCACTTTTCACAAGCCCTTCTCCAACCCTTTCCTTCTTCGATATTTCCTCTTCCCTATAACTTGAAAGACCCTTCTTCTTTTACATTAATCCAAGTCCCTCATTCAGAAATTACTCTCTCTCTAGAATGTCTACACCGGTGGAGAAACCGATCTTGAAAGAAGAAGGCCAAATACACGACTACGAAGATTCCGGTTCCGCAACTGAGTGTGGTTGTTTTGGGCTTTTTGGGTTCAAACGTTTGAGAATCAACGACAACCAATTGGAAGATAAACGACCGCTGTGCAAAGAAACGACATGGTGGGTGAAGAAGATGAACAAGGTGAAGGAGTTGTCGGAGGTATTTGCGGGGCCAAAGTGGAAGACCTTCATCAGAAAGGTCGGTGGGTATTGCAAAGGAAACAAGCAGAACAAGGCTCGGTTTCAGTATGATCCTCAGAGTTATGCTCTGAATTTTGATGCTGGTGGTGTTGATAGAGAAGAAGATGGTCCGCTTCTTGATTTCTCTTCAAGGTAGTAATAGTGCGATATTTGTGATGCAAATAAACATATATTTCATTCTTTTATATATATATATATATATATATATATATATATGAGGTTTTCTTTTGGCTAGAGTGAGTGAGAGAGAGAGGTTTTGATGAATTGTATTTTGTAGCCATATGTTTATATTTATTCACCTATGGCTTATTCCTATGTATCCCTCTTTTTTAAATTTACTGGTATTGAAATGTGTTGGGTAAAAATATATATTGATTTCTTTATTGAGATTTTTCTGTTTTCTGTTTTCTTTCTCTCTTTCTTTCTTCTTCTTATTTTTCTTTTATTTTTTATTTTTGATTCCTCGTTCTTTTAAGACTTTTTGTCTCTTCAATTGCTACCTTGATCGCCTTCTGCTAGTGCTGCCTGGAAGCTACAAGGCAAAGATAATATTTTACATAAAACGAACGAATCTTGATCTTTAAATTAGAAAAGAAAATGCCACACGAAAAAAAAAAAAAAAAAAAAAAAAGGACTTTCGTGCACTTTTGGTGGGATTGCTCATCGGTTTCTTGCATTTGGCCAACCTGCATGGTGAATATCTTTTTTCCCTCTAGAATGTTTTCTTGGTATTTTTCCCTCGAAGGTTTTGACTAGGAGAATTTTTAACGAAAGAGTTCACGCTTAATCGTACGAAACTGCACTCGAACTAAGCTTTAGAGCTTCTTTAGGTTCTTCAGCTTTGCTTTTTTCGTTGATGTTATTTTGTTTTCCCTCATCAAGACCTTTATGTACTCTTTTCGTCTTCATTGTAATATTTTAGTGACATGGAAAAAGGAATGAGAGTGCTACATAATGGGAAGGTATTGATACATTTATTGATTTTAATCATCACTATTTATTCAAAAAAAAAAACCCACGAATAAGAGGTCCTAAGCAAAGTGCTTTCAGTCACATGATCCTCTAGAAATCAATTTATAAGCTGCTTAAAAAAAATAAATAAATAAATAAAAAGAGCTTTTGGGGCGAAGAAATCAATTTATAAGCGTTTATCCCCATTATTATTTATTTATTTATTTATTTTGACCTTTTCCCGTTTCTGTTCATATCGATTTATCAGTTACGACATTCTATTTCTAATTTTCCACAATCTAATTCATTTTGCCTCTTTTAAGTTTCTTTAAAAAAAAAATAAATAAATAAAGAAGAAGAAGAAATAAAGAAATAGAAACTCACAGGCTACAAACATTCTCGTTCACAAAAATATAAGATGCCATAATAATACCCAGAATTTATAGACACTTGATACACAAATGCTATCTGGACTGATATGCCACATAAGCAGAGATAGGATTATCCAAAACTCTGTTCCATTGGTAAGAGATTCCGCGGAGTCCCTTCGTGTTCATGACCCTTGTCAGGCATATTTGTACACTGAAAGCGATGAGCAGCTTTGAACCAACCCACTTAATAGGTAACCAATGACAGCATCAAAATACTTCCTCTGAACATGACAAGCATATTTCTCCATAATAGAATTTCTAATCTTCTCTCCTCGCCAGTGTTCTGGATCGTCTTTTTACACTGATGCTAACTTCCAATGGACTTGGAGCTTAGTATCTATAAGTAGTAAAGATAAGAAGAAATCAGCCGTTTGTACCAAGTCATTTACATGAAATTCTTGCTGCCAGTTTCACCTGCATTAGTTCTAAAGTTTTAACACACATCCATGAGGTAAATTTGAGATAAAACAGAAAACTCATGTTAATTATCGTCCTACCTCTTGCGTTTACTCTTCAAAGAAGGCGACGGAGAAAGGTTATTGTGCCAGTTTCTTTTCCTCTGATTTATAAACCAATTATTTATCTGCTTCAGTTGTAAGCCTGTTTCCTGAACCAGTCTCGCTTTATCTTCCTCCTATAACAGAATTCATAAGCAAAAATAAGTAAGAAAACACAAAAATAGCACGTTTTCGAAATGTTGAATTGGGGATGGTTAAGCTAATCTTACTGTTGGGTATGGCCACTTGGAATGTGACTGCCACCATGCTTTCAAGAGAGAAGTGGTATCACCTGGTAATTTTCCAGCCTTTCTCTTACGGATAATTTCCTCTCTAATGTCCACAATCTTCTCCTTGTAACCCTGAGAAGCAGAAATATCAGCTTCAACCAATACCTGTCCAGAAATATATGACTCAATAGAGCATGAATTTTTACCTGTTTTAGTTCATGCTTCAATTCTTCCCTCACGCGCTCCATTAAGGACCTCTCAGTTTCAGTAGGGATGAGAGGACCAAATCCCATGCTATCAGGCCCATCCAGACTTCCATCATAGAAGTTCATATCACTGTCTAACTGGTCATCATTGTCATCAGACATTGTTGCGCCTGTGCCTTCACCTGGAGATACACCTTAAGCATGCATTTTCCCAAATTACAGCAAGTAATTAGCTTTTCGTAGTTTTGAACAAATATAAACAAGAAAACAATGTTAAAAGAACAAAAGGAAAACAATGGAAAGTCTTAAAAACATGGATCGTAATCACATTCAGTGTATTAGAGGTAGGTTGTAAAGAATTCAAACATCTGAGTAAAAGACCATTGCTCCTTCCAATAAATATGAAGAAGAAGCAGAGACAAAAGCATCTGAATTCATCACTATTCTGCAAATTCGGCCCAAAACAAGGGGAACAAGCTAGTCTTTTACACCTGATAAAGATATTCATTACTTAAGTTCACTTGTGAAATTAACTTGGGTTAATCCCTGTGTGCACCTTACAATCTAAGAAGATATTCTATTTCAAAGAGGTTCAAGTTATAGCTAGAAATTCTAAACCAAAACATTAAGGACCATTCTTAGATGGCAGAGACCTAATATATTATAAACTCCATGTTTGCAATAATGGAAACCCGATAATCAAAGATGCTGTTGTCCACAAAATAATAGGCAATATCCCAGGGCCAGGAATTACAATGAGAGGGGGATGGGGTGGGGGTTCGGCTAATTTTAATGAATATTTAAATATTAAGCATTACAATCGAAGTCATTAATTGTTGATAGGAAAATATCTCCATAAGATTATTTTGGTGTAATTGTTAATGTCAATGCTATATGCAGTTAAAAAAAGTAAAAAAATTAGCCCAAGTGTTTAGAATGAGGGGAGGCTATATGTAAATTTGTTCAAAATATGTAGGCTAAAAAGAAAAAGGGAAAAGTTGAGGGGAACTTAAGAGGGACAGTATGTAAATTTGTTTATAAATATGCGGGCTAAAAAGAACAAAAAGAAAAACTTTTAGGGGGGGCTGGGGATTATTTGGCTTCGTCTCCAGGCACAGCCGTTGTAGGGGCATCATAGGCCTTACGGCTGTAGTTTTATTGCTCTTCCTCTCTCTTTAAATTTCCCTCAATTGGGCAAAAAGAAAAGAACAGAAACATCGACTTGTGAAGGATATGACATAGAGGTTCCCTCTCCCTCTCCCTCTACTACAGGAGTAACATTCCCTAAATATTAATAGCAAAATGCAGGGGGAGACGAGGAGTAACAAAGTTAGTAGTCAACATAGAAATGAATTAGTATGTTATGGTCCGACAAAATTATTATTTATTAGTCAACATAGAAATGAATTAGTATGTTATGATCTGACAAAATTTTTATTGGGTCTAAAATCAAGAATTTGCTTTTACCCGTTAAGCTTTGTAGAGCTTGCTCAAGCTCCCAACAAGCCATCACTGCCTCCATGGCATGAATGCGGACGTGTTGCTGCAACTGCTCTTTAAGGGAGCAGAGCAACACAACATAATTTGTCTGCCATCCAAAGGAGAGAGAAAAATTAGACCAAATGAAAAATCAAGGTATAAACGGCCATAAACATTATAAACTTATGACGACTGTCACTTTACATGCATTGAGTTGGCCCCAAGTACCCCAGTTTTGGAATACTTTAAATGAACACTTCACATCGCTTTAAGTGAATAAACATGGCCTAATTATTGGTAATATCTAAATTTTGATGGAAACCATTAAAAATAAAATAAAAAAATAAAAAAACACACACACACGCGCACACTCACACACACGCACACACACAAAATCAAATACTTGATGTTGATCTATTACAGAACAAATTCCACAAAAACATACCAAGATAAGAACAAGGTATCTATCTACAAGTGGGAAAACATAATAGCATTAACTTAAAAAGAAGATTCTCCAAAGCACAATCAAAGTCCAATAAGTGTACTTGACAGAATGTTTCCTCTAACAGTTCAACAACATGACATTCTGATTAGGAGAATGTTTCCTCTAACAGTCCAATATTGTTTTCCAATATGAAATCCCTCCAATAATCTTTCCTGTTTAGGAGAGGTGTTTTGTAGGATTGGGAGTCCCTCATTTAATCCCTTCCTTCCTTTTTTCTCTCCTACCAAACAACCATGAATATCAAAATCATTTCACTAATCCATCCACCCCTCTTCTTCCTTCCACTTTTCTTTCCTACCAAACACACTCTTAGGATAAATACGACTGATAAGACTGTCCTTAGAATTGGTACAAGTCCCTCCTCCTCCTTCTTCTTCTTCAGCAAAACCATTTTAATTTTGAACCCTTTTTTAATTTTTAGGTAATTTAATATTGGACATGTATTGACATAAAAGGGAAAAGAAAAAGAATGGTATTTTTTATTGTTCATAATTTAAACTGTAACGAGAAACAGCAGTTTAAGCATATAGATGAAAAATAATAACCAAGTTACAATCTCATCAATAATATATGACTCTGAAAATCAACAAAACTGAAATACAGTTCACAAAAACCAGAAAGTTTTCAAATTAAGCTCAATAAATCATGTATACGCGTTCATCAATCGCGTGGATCGTATTGAAAACCATAAACATCCAAAAAGAGAGAAAATCTCCACAGAACAAAAAAAATCAGATATTAATTCCTGGAAAAAGACAAGAAGGAAAAAAAAAATAAATAAATAAAGAAGAAGAAAATTAACACCGGCAAAAAGAAACTTGAAAATAGACAAGGAAAAAAGGATTTGATAAACAAACAAACCATGAATTGATCAAGATCTTTCTCATCCACCACTTGGATACCGCCACCGGTGCCGAGCTCAGAGTACTTGCTGACAACGCGTTGCGACTGCGAGAGCTGCTCGTCGATCCTCGGCAGCTGGTCGACCGGCGTCGCGATCCGCAAGCACGAGACGTGCGCCGATAGCAACTGCTCGTACAGAGGATGTCTCAGAATATCCGATTTGTACCTCAAACCCTCACTTTCTTCATCTTCAACCTCTTCCTCGTCATCATCCTCCTCCTCGTCGCCATAGCCGCCCCCTCTGCTGCGATCGGAGGTCCGATCGCCGCAATCGCCGCTGCTCTTGGCCGCCAGAACGTCGTCGCTTTGGGGCTCGGATTCGGAGAGCAAGTGGAGGAGGTTCTGCTGCCTGAACACGGAATTGTTGAGCCACGTCGGAGCTCCATCTCCGGCTCCCATTCCGGCTTCGTCGTTATCGCCGGCGGAGAGAGACAATGGCTGGTCGGAGAAATTCGGCTCCTGGAAGGCCATGTCGTTGGGGATAATGTGGTGATGGAACGCCATTTTTGTCGGTGGATTCAGTGCATTGGCTAGTGGGATCGCCGATTTGGGAAGAGGTTTTAGAGGAAGGAAAGAAGGAAGGTTGAGCTTCTGTAAATGGAGTGGGTGGGCTTTGTAAGTAGGAAAGTGCTTCTGGTTTAGGAATTAGGACAGATGAGAGAGAGAAAGAGAGAGGAGAGAAGACTTGAATTCAATTACTTAAATAAATAAATAAATAAAATAAACTTATTGAGTTATGATTGACGCAAAGGTCAATGTGGAAATTGCAGTACGAGACAGTGATGATAATTCTATCTTTTAATCCCTTATTTCTCTACATACTAATTATTCCCACTGTCTTATTATTTTTTCTATTTTATTTAGAAGAGAGGTTGTGATAGAATCTCTCTTAGAATAACTATTGATAAAAAAAAAATTTAAATCGATAAGATTTAATCGACTAGTTGATATATTGTTTGTATATCATAATTACCATATGCCTTACCTCATCTTACAACTTCCCACTCCAATCTTCTCTGTCACTAGCGACCCCCCAACGCCAGTGACCACACCCCCAGCCCCCCCACCACCCCAAGCCTGGCCGGCCCCCACCCCATCATCGGCAACCCCCCCTCCCCCCCCCCCCTCCCCGGCCTCGCCCCCCACCCCAGGCCCGGCCGGACCCCCACCCCCAAAGCCCCCACTCCCACCCCAGGTCCCCCTTCCCCCGGCCCCCACACTCCCCGACACCCCCAACCCAGGCCCCTCTCCCCTGGCCTTCCTCCACCTCCCCCTCCGACGGGGACCCCCTACCCCCCTCTCTCTCTCTTCCAGGCCCGGGGCCTTCTCCCGGACCCCCCCACACACCCGACGCGACCGACTCCCCTCAGCAAGAGAAGAGAGTGAGAGAGGGGGGGTCCCCATCAGGGGTGGGGCTGGGGTGGGGTGGGGCGGCTAGGGGCAGGGAGAGAGGAGAAGAGAGAGAGAGAGGCGTCGGGGGGCTGAGAGAGAGGAAAAGAGAGAGAGAGGGGGGGCCGAGGAGGCCTGGGTGGGGGGGTCGCAGCCGAGTTAGGGGAGAGAAGGAGTGCCGGGGAGTGGGGGGGGTCGGGGGAGGGGGACCTGGGGTGGGAGTGGGGGCCCGGTGGGGGGGGGGGGGGCGAGGGGGGTGATGATGATGGGGTGGGTGTTGGGATCTATATGTGCCATAAGAATAGAAAATCAATTATTGGGATTTTCTATAAATATGACATTTTGATCTTAATAAAAAGAGGTTATTCATGTTTAATAAGTTGTGTCCTATTTACTTTTATTTATTGATTGTATGATTATTTTGAGCAAACATAAAATACTCCTAGACTGTTGGTAGTATATCGGATTACCAAATGTATACGGAATATACATAGAAGACGTGATAATTTGATAACAGTCTAAATAAATAGTCCGCAATCGATGAAATAAGATTTGGGGATCTTATTTATGATAAGACTGTAAAGGTTGTCTACTTCCTTGGAGGGATGGTTTGTCTTGACCATCGGATTAGTTCCGAGTAGAAACTTTATTGTATACCAATATTGAGGTATGACATTGGACTGGACCTAAGGTGTTAATTGATTCGGTTTAATAATTCCGTTTATAAGAATCAATGACGCTTTGATTATCATCATGCATTAATCTTAATCCTAAAATGAATACTTGAGTTCGCATCCATGACTTATGCACTTTGATCCACTATAGGTGAGACACTGATAATTGATGGTCAATATACTTGTGTTTTGGGTGTATGACTTATGGATGGAGAGATCAAGATTCATAGATACGGAATCCATAGCTATCTTAACGATAGTACATGTTATCTACTTAAAGGCATTATTCGGGAATTGAAAGATAATATAACAAGATCTTGGCCATCGGTTTACTTTGTGTTCTCTGATGGTTTACCGATTGTATGGCTTTTAAAATTGGTGGTTCTTTCATTGGAGAATAATGGAACTTTAAGTTAAAATGATTGAAAAGGTAAAACGGAAAAAGTCCTTAATTCAATCATGGATAACATATGGGGATTAAGCAAGCGATGAATAAATCATGAAAAAAGCACTGTGTTAGAGAGCTTTCGTAATACGGTATGTAAACAGGAGTTCAGCTTCAGACTTTTAGTGAAATAGTTCTGAAGTTGATAATTGATGAATAATTGATCCGGGATTAATTTTTCACAATTATAGGAGTCTCTTTACATATTTTCATCGGGTTCCTCTATTAGCTCATATAGTTCCACGAAGCGTTTTGGAATTTGTTCCTAATGAGATCGGTAAATGAAATGGAAATTTAATAATGTCTATTAAGACATGGTACTCTCTAACATGCAATCCCGAAAGGATTGAACATGTGAAATTAATATAGACAAATAATGTGATTTGTCAACATATGATTGGTTGTAAATAAAATAATTATTTGTTAATTATTTTGGCTAATTGAATTTTGGAAATAAGGTTGTGTTTGAATTATTTAATTTTTGAAAAAAAAAATTTCTCTCATAATTATAGGGTACGATTTTTTAATGGATGGAGGGAAGAAGATTTTGTTTCAAAATTGTTTAAATATATTACAAACATTAAATTATTAACTGATTTAAATAATGGAGCTTATTTGATAGATTTTCTTTTCTTAAAAAATGGTGCACATTTTTTTTGGTGGAAAGGAAATCTAAAATATTCCATTTATTTAAATTAATTAAATATGGATAATGTTTGTGAAAAATATTTATTTAAATTCAAATGAGAAAATCTTATTTAAATTCAAAGGTTTAAAAGGAGTTTGAATCTAGATAGGATTAGGACTTTTTGACTGGTTTAGATTCTTGATTTAAATTTGAACTATCAATCATTATCCACATGAGGTGGAGCATGAATTTTTTGAGTTTCTCCTAGTAAAAAAACCGTCCATAAGGTTTAAAGAACCTAGCCCGAAATTTGAATGATCCTTTGAATTATCCAGAAAAACAATTATTAATTATTTTTCAAGTAGGAGATATTTTTTAAAATGATTGGAGTATTATATAAAGGCTAGGGGTTCTTGAAGAAAACTACCATCATATCAATAGGTGGATAGTTTTTAGGAGAGAGAAAAACGCCAAAATCTAGGTTTTTGTGCTTGAGAAAAATTCGTCCTTCTTGGGTGTGAGAAAAAGAGAGAAATTTTCATTGAATCAAAACTGTGAGGAAGGTTAAGGCAAGTGATATTTTTCATAGAAGGTTAACTGTATCCTTTTTTGTAGTTTTGAAAAACGAACCCGGATCGAATTCTCAACGAGGTACATCGGGATTGAGAAAGTGGGATCTAGACTTCGGAAGAATTACCGGTTGCTTGGATTTAGAGCACGTGTGCCCACACACACTCTGAGATGTGGGGACTCGAGAATAGTAGAGAAGACATGTTGGTCAACGCTCTAGTAATTCCGGAATCCGAAAAACAAGATACGTTTGATCATGTATTTAATTTATTGTTATATACATCATGAGCTTCTTTTCTGAATCGGCATAAAAATTTTAAAACTTCCGCTGCGCCGTAATTCTGATGTCAGAACCATTTTTCCAATAGTGGGGGCAGGCCAGGCCTGGGGTGGGGGGGGGGGGCTGGGGGTGTGGTCGCCGACGACGGGGCGCATGTCACCGGCGACGGAGAAGATTGGGGTGGGAGGGGTAAGATGAGGTAAGGTATATAGTAATTATGATACACCAACAATATATCAACCATTTAATTAAATCTTAACGGTTCAAAAAAGAGCTTTACCGATAATTACTCTGTAAGAGACTCTACCACAATTTTACCCTTTATTTAGTAATATTATTTTTCTATATATTTTTTATTTTATTTTAGTTAAAAAAACTATTAGGATATTGTATTATTAACGCTTCCATGATTCAAAAATACAAATTGTAATATTCAAACATTACACAAACATGTTTACTCATAACTAATCTAATAAACATTAGCCTCCTACAATAATAGTCCAAAAGACTCTAAATGAATAAACTCATTAAAAATTAAAAATTTATGTATCAAATTTAAATTTGAAAATATGCACATAACAATACAATTGATAGAAAATTAAAAGAGAGAGAGAGAGAGAGTGAGGGAGAGAGGAACTTAACATCAGAAAAAAATTAAGATGGATCAAAGAAAGGAACAATAGAGGAAATTTAAAAAGTAAATGACTTGGAAGTATATATGAAAAAAATTGAATTTACGAAGAATGCAAGTAAAAGATATTAAAGAAAATAATATTTTAATGATAAACATAATAAATATGTTTTTTTTAATAAATAATAAGATTTATGAAAATGTATAGTTAAGTCAAAATGTGTGTCTTGATCTTATAGCATAGATAATTATTTTAATTTGACAATTAAGAAAAAGTATTTATCATGGCCAGGTACATAACACGATATTTAACAAGAAAATAAAAAACAAACACTATCATAAGTAAAATTGAGAAAAAATTAATACTCATACTCTCTCCTTCTCTTTCTCTATCTGAATACGAAAAATAGTTGCAGTATTTGGTCAGAGCTTTAGCGCCGCCTTCAAGCGCGTCGTCAGGCTTCCGACCTTGAAGTTCAGTTCTCCGACTCATCTCGACATTGGCTTTCTCGTGATGGTGGCTGTGTGTGGAGCAGCGCATCCGTTGGGGCAGATCTAACCTGTCTTAGAGGTGGATTGTTCTTATGAGGTGGCTCCGTTCAAATCTGGCTTCCGTTGACGATCGATGGCTTACTACCGGTGGATCTTTATTTTGTTTTGTTGTAATAAGGGCATTGATATTTCTGTTCCTTTAGTGTGTTTTTTTTTTTAATATTTACTCTGGTGTTTTTGCCTCGGCAATAATGGAGGCGATGTCCTCCGCTTGTGTCTACCATCCATTTGTTATTGGATGTCGTGGTGTGAGTGTCCCTGTTACGTGGGGATTGGTCTCAGTTGACTGAGCTAGTCCTTCAACTATTTGGGTGTTGTTTAACTAGTAATGATCAAGCTCGAAGTTTATGTGCCGAGCGGGTCTTCTCCCTTTTGAGTCTCGATACTTATATTCACCCATGTGCTATTTTGGTCTTTACTGGTGGATCCAATATTTGATTTGGGGTCAAATTCCTTCATATTTCGGGCAATATGTGTCTTATGTATTTTTGTTTCTTGTGAAATAAAATTTCCCTTTTTAAAAATAAAATAATTTAAAAAATAAATATGTAAGTAAAGACATATTAGAGAAATATTACTATTTGCGGATTTAGTTTTTTTTTAATTTTTACAAAATTATTGAAAAAAATGTTTAGTTGAGAATGTATTTGAGAGGAGAAAAAAACATTTTCACATTAAGTAAATTTAAATATTTAATTTTTTAAAGATGGACACTAAGATATATGTTTTAATCAAAATATGGATTTTGGTTGGAATAAAGACGTGCCTTACTTTTAAGGGGAAAAAAAATTGAAGGAAAATCTAGTAATTTTATTCCAAATCAATGATATCAGTTTTAACAAACGAGCCCAGAATTTAGACAATACATCAAGCCAGACACGAGAACAAGAAGAGACAACGCTAACCTGGAAAAAAAGTGGGCTATTAAATTTTCTTCACGAGATCCATAGCAAACCAAACTACTTATTACTTGCAAACAAGAATCACGAATGTTGTCAATGACATTTGCTTCAACAGAACGTTGAATTAGAGAGTAAACTATTTTATAAACACTGAGAGCATCCATCTCGATGATCCACTTCGAGAATCCACGAGATAGAGCTAACCATGCACCTTCCCTAACCGCCAAGTATTCGCCTACATGAGGAGAGAAAAGTCTAGCCATCTCCCTAGATACCGCCCCAAGTACTCCCCCTCGATCATCTCTCGCCACAACTCTAATACCGATAAAACCAAGAGCATCATCGATTGCAACGTCCCCATTATGCTTAACACATCCATGCTCTGGAGCTTTCCATTTATGCTTAGAAACCACTTGTTTTGGTTTAGCGATTTCATCTAAACCATTACAAACTAAGAAATCCCTAAGCAATCTCCCAGCTCGAACCACAACCTCCTTTGGTTCATCAAATCTGCCCTCAAAGATGCGCCTATTATGATCACTCCAAATAGCCCAGAGGATCATACAAAATACATCAAAATCATCTATATGGCAATAAGTTGCAGCATAAAGACATAAGGCACTAACCAGCCCACCCTTAAAAAGTTCCAAGATACCACCAATTTCTGATTGCATTCAAATCTCCCAGACCACAGGACACAGCCAAAGACCATGGCAAGAGTCCTCCTCCATATCTCAACATCGTGAACAGTTTAAGTCAACCATCACATCCTGTCTAGCCAAGTGAGAGCGGGTTGGAAGAGCTTTATGAAAAGCTCACCACACCATTAATTTGACCTTACTTGGGACTCTAGCTGACCATAGTCTCCTCCACCAAAAACCCTCAGAGTTACGTCCAAAGCCACATGCCAACAGCCTATCTTCCATTTCCACCTTATACCCCGATTTCACAGAGTAAGCACCTCTAGAATCAAAATGCCAGATCAAACAATCATCCCTTCTCCTGGTACTCAAGAGGATGCTCAAAATACTCTCCAATCTACCGGCGAAAATATCTCTCAATCAAAGCTTGATTCCAACCAGTATCCATAATAAAGGAGGAGACTCTCAAGTCGGACAAATTCGTCGGAGGGGTAGTGATCGGACAAAAAGGAAAAAAATATGAATGAGCCAAAATAGAAACCAAATTAGAGATTTATGGAAAGGAAAATATTTTTTTTAAGTAAAAGAAAAATAATTTTTGATTTTTAAGGAAAAAATTATGAATGAGTCAAAACAAATAGAAACCAAATTAGAGATTTATGGAAAGGAAAATAATTTTTTTGAAGTAAAAGAAATTTTTTTTTTTGAAGTATAAATATATTTTATAAAATTTATTTCAATCAAACTATTAAAACAAAAGGTATTTAAAATATTCACATGGATAAAATAATATTTATGAGGATAATAAATGAAATATGTAAGTAAAGATATATTAGAGAAAAATTATTTTACTAGACAAGTTGAAAGAAAAAACTATCCCGAAAAAAACATTTTTTGTAAAGCTGCGGTAAAGGCCATTTTATATACTATATCGATAGAGCTCATTTTTAAATCGTTAAGATGTAATCGAACGGCTGAGATGTTATTTGTGTATAATAATTATCATACACCTTATCTCATATTAGTATAGATTAATAAAAAAAATTTAAAAAAAAATGAAAAAAGGCCAACCACTTCCCTTTCCTGCCGCCGGTGACTTCCCCGACAATGGAACCCCACTCCCCCCAGACCAAATTTGCAACCCCCCCGGTGCCGACCAGCCCAATTCCTCCCTATTTCCCAACCCTGGTGACGAAACCTCCCCTCCCCCCAACCTTCCACCGGTGAAGGTGGATTTTTTAAACGTTTTTATTTTTTAATTTCTTAGTCAAATACTACTGTAAGGTAAAATGCTTGATAATTACCGTATACAAGTAACATTTCAACTGTTTGATTACATCTGAATGGTTTAAAAATAAATTCTATCTATAGGATAAATAAAAAGGATTTTACTGCAGTTTTACTCTTTAAAAAAATTTAAGATAAAAGAGTTTAAAGAAGGGAAAAAAAAAAAAAAAAACAAAAGAAAGAAAAGAAAAGAAAAAGAAAAAGAGGAACACATAAGTTGAAAAAAGACAAAATAGGGAACTGGGCCAAAGCTTCCAATCTCCAAAGGAGAATAGTAAGCCCAGCGAAGAAAAAAAAAATAAAAAGATAAAAACCACAAAACGTCAAAATTGATGGACGAAAGTTTGAACAGTGAACATGTGAGAAGAGGTAAATTTTTTAGGGGGAGCTACAGTAAAAACTATGCTTTCTATATGTGTCATAGATATAATAGATATAAAAAAACATGATGAAGCAAGCAGTATTGCAACTTACCACTGAAGGTTGTGATGTAGTGGTTAAGGGTCTTGTTTAAGGTCTCTCCATCTATTAAGGTTCAAATCCCATAGCCTGTAACTCAGGGTCTTACTCCAGTTTTGACTGATGAAGTGTTAGAGCCAATGACAAGAGGTAGTGACCCTCGATTGAAAGCTTGATGAGACTAGATTTAGGCCTCAATTACTACGTGGTGGTCCCTAGGATTGCTATACAACCAAAGGGGCATGGGAATAGGATGTGCACAACTTGATTCCCCTTTTTTTCGAAGCAAAAAAAAAAAAAAAAAATTTGCAGTGTTGTAACTTTTATTTCTAACTAGATCACACGTGCATGTTGAGTTTGTTATTCTTTTGACATGGTATAAAATAAATACTTAAATAAGATTGTAATTAAGAAAAAAATTCCTTCTAACAAAAATAAATTTGAAAGAAAAAGTATTGTCATAAATCAGTTAACAGTTAAAAGTATAATGGGAAAGTCTGTTATAAAGCCCTTTTGAAAGACATTATGGTGAGTCTTTTTTTAGATCGTTCGATATTGAATCCAATGATGTGATGTACAGTTGCACAAAAGCTCACGTGCACATGACCATAGCATATTATCAAAAAAAAAAAAAAAAAATTGGGAAATCCCTTCACCAAATTGGACACCTTTCCTCCTCCCTGGATGACGTCGTCGTCTCACCGTTTGGGCTCATCTCGGATTCCCTGTCTTGGTTCTTCGACGCCATTGGAATAATAATATGTCTCTGTTTGTTGAAAACAAACTGAGCTTGTACTGAGATGAGTCTTGTGTTAGTTTCGAAAACCGATTTTAAAAAAATTAGCGGAAGCATGATACGATTAAATTGCACAAATAAAATTTTTTCTTAAAAATTTTATTCGGCGACAATACTTATATTAATTTGGTAAAAATAAATGAAGAAGAAGGTTTAGAGATTGATCGTTATTCGATTAGGTCGAAATTCTTAAACTCCTTCAAGAACCTTCTTGAGAACTCCAAATCCTTCGGAAATACCAACGATTCTTTCTCAGCATTCTCTAAGTCACGATGAACAGGAAACAAGTGGGCATTTTTGATTTTGGGTTTGATCACAGACCTGAATTTTGATTCACTTTACGTTCTCAACTCATGAGACAAAGTGAAGGAGAAGAGGAGAAGAAACTCTCCGGAAAAAAAAATACGCATTTTTTTTCTGTCAAAAGAAATTAGTATTCATCCCTATTTTTTTGTCAAAAGAAATTAATATTCACCCCCTTTTTCAGATACATCGTATGTACTCTTATTTAATATTACAGAGAAAATAATTGACCCTTCTTTATTTTATTTTTAATTAATTAATTAATTAACTAACTAATTAATCCACCTCTCCCATTGTGGAAAAAACACACGCCCACTACCTCCCTAGAGTGGGCGTGTTTGATAAATATCTCTCTCTCATTATCTAATCAGTTTCCTCTTTTTTTTTTAAATAAAAAAATATTTTATTTTGAACTATTCAAAATAAAAAACAACTGATATTTTCTTTTCCACATGTGTCGAAATTTAAAATTCCACATGCACTTTGTGGATATAATGTGAACCACCTTGTGGTGCACAATTACGATGTGGTCCTTACCACATTGTATAATCTATAATTTAAAACTATTTTAAATTTATTTTAAATAATCATATTATTTAAAATATAAATTAATCCAATTAATTTATTATGTGAATATTAATATATAATTCTCAATTCCAAATTAATAAATTAACCCAGCATAAAATAATGTTCAAATGATTCCATGGAGCCGTTGAGAGGAACTATAGACAATATAATTTTAAGCGCCAATAATTTTGACAATTAATTAACACCTTAATTAAAATATCAAAATTATTAATTCCAAATTATTCCACTAAAAATTTGGAATTGCACTCTTAAAATTAAAAAAAAAAAAACAATAATATTCAAAGGATTTGAATTGCCCATTGATATAGTCACTACATATAAATCAATTCTCCATAAACGGTTCATAATTAAAACTAGGTATTTTCCGTTAACCTCTTTAATTATATCTTTCTCCTCAAGTACCATTGATTCTCTAATGAATAATATATTTATGATCTAATCATACATTGAGCGCTCTTCTTATTCAAGTCCCGAATTAATACTTAGGGGAACCGTCCATCTGACTTTTTTACAAATGAATATATTTCATCTTGTATATTAATATTCCCGGCTATTTATTATATAATATTTAAAATATACCAAGAATTTGATACTACTCATTTGTGTCATTATTCGATATGTCAAAAAATACAATACAATAAATTGGAGTATATTAATTACTCAGAATTAAGATCGATTCATATATGACCATCATTGATTAATTTTGAATACTCTATATGAAAACGGAAATTATTAGAGATTCATAATTAATCGTATTCCAGTCCTATATAATCAAATAATATAAAGTGCTTTCATTCCAATAATCTCATTATTAACAATCCGGATAAGATTGTTTCATTCAGAAAGTAATGAACCATGCTACTAATTTTAAATTAAAAATCTCAACTTTAATTTTAATTACGGATAAATTTATATTTTTTTAATTTAAATATTATTATCCTGTATATAACACTTATATACAATATTTAAAGTTACATTTAGATAATTTAGGGTTTTCGATATTTATAAAGCAGCTAAACATGCATGTAAAAATAATATTGAAAAAATTCCTCAAATTAAATCAGTATAATAATACATAACACTTGTTTATGGGCACATATCCCAACATCTTGTTGTTTGATTAGAGGTCCTTATGAGTAAGAAGAGTTTTCAAAAAATCCAGAAAAACAAATCATAAGCAAAATCCAAAAAACTCTTTAGATTTACATGACCAAAAAAATCTTTTCTTTGCACCTATAATCTAGAACAAAAATATGAACTAAATTAAGAGAGAATTAACGGAAGAATCATTATTTGAACACCTCCTTATAATTTTGCTTACTCTAACGTTAAAATTGATAATCTTAACTTTCATTTTTTTAATTATTTTTCTCTTTAAATTTCTAGTTTTACCCTTGCTTAATTACATGAGTTTAAATTTGGGGTTTCACTTTTAATTTGTTTTTCTCACTCTTCATTTTTTTTTTCCTCTCTCTCATAACTCACAGACCCCTCTCTCTATAGAACTCGGAAATCTCGGTTTCTCTCTCATCTGCAACTTCTCTCTCCAACCATTCTCTCTCCTCTTTCCTCCCTCGCCAGTTGTCTCCGCTCTTTCTCCTCCATCCCTCTCTCTCCTACTGTTCTCTCACCGTCGTCAGAGTTGCGATCGGCATCCTCTACGCATAATCGATCATGGTGGTAGTCTTCCTTTTGATGTCGGATTTCACGATGATTATCACTCTGGTGACGTCAAGGCCTTTTGGAAGCAGCATCTGAGTTTGTCAGTGTAAGAACTATCGTGGATAGGGGAGGCGATGCGGATCGAGAAGGCAAGTTCCCTTTCTTGGAGTTCTGCATCAAAAATCTGATAAGTACCTTACCAATGTACGAAGCCTAAGACAATGCCAGAAGCCTATTATTGCGATCCCGTATAATCTGGATACCAAGAATGTAGCTTGCCTCTCCCAAATCCTTCATTTGGAATGCCAGCTAATTCTTTACCTTTAATAGAGATTCTACATCATTCCCAATAAGTAGAATGTCATCCACATAAAGAACTAAGAATACCACTTTATTCCCTTATATCTGCTTATAGACACAAGTTTCATCTAGATTTTGTTCAAAACCATAAGACTTTATGGTTTCGTTAAATCTGATATTCCAAGATCTAAAAGCATGCTTAAGTACATAACTGGACCTTTGCAGTTTGCAGACTTTCTGCTCTTGGCCTTTGACCACGAAACCCTCTTGTTGGACCATATGAATGGTCTCTTCAAGATGACCGTTCAAGAACGCCGTCTTGACATCTATTTGTCATATCTCATAATCATAATGAGCAGTAATGGATAAAAGAATCTGAATGATTTTAGCATGGTCACTGGAGAAAAAGTATCCTTATAGTCTACTCCATCATTTTGGGTAAAACCCTTTTCCACCAGCCTAGCTTTGAAAGTCTCCACTTTCCCATCGACTCATCTCTTTCTCTTATAAATCCATTTGCAACCAATTGGCTTAACACCTTCTGGTAGATCTACGAGCTCCCAGACTGAATTAGAGTACATAGACTCAATTTCGAGTTTAATGGCTTCCTGCCATTGCTCTCGATCAATATCATCAATTGTCATCTTGTATGTCAATGGATCACTATCACTACCATCAGTGACTGCAACTTGTGCTTCTCCATCTTCACGATAGCGGATGGGCAACTTATTTCCCTCCCACTACGTCTTGATGGCTATGTTGTTTGATCACGAGTAGTGGTCTCTACTCTTTGTCGTTCAATAACTGTTGTTGGCGTGGGGCCGATCTTATTAGCCAACAACTCTTCCAGAACCACTTTACTTTTGGGTTTGAAATCTGCCATATAGTTGTACTCGAGAAACGCAGCATTGGTCGACACAAATACTTTGTTATCCTGAGCGCTATAAAACAGACCTCATCTCGTGCCTTTAGGATAGCCCACAAACATGCATACCTCTGAGCGAGGTTCCAACTTCCCAGACTTTCCCTTTAATACAAGTGCTGGGAACCCCATATGCAGATGTGTCTCAAACTAGGTTTGCGACCGTTCCACAACTCTAGGGGAGAGTCTTAAGGATTGACTTAGATGAAACTAAATTCAGAATATATACAGCTGTTTGTAGTGCATATCCCCAAAATGAGTTAGGCAAATAAGAATAGCTCAACATTGATCTCATCATGTCAAGCAAAGTACGATTTCTTCTTTCGGCTACACCATGTTGCTGTGGTGTTCCAACTGCTATGAGTTGCAATAGTATTCCGTTCTCAATCAAGTGGTCGTTGAATTCATAATCCAGGTACTCTCCTCCTCGATCCGATCGAAGAGTTTTGATTGATTTGCTGAGTTGCTTTCCAGTTTTAGCACGGAATTCTTTGAATTTTTTAAAGGTCTCAGATTTTCTTTGCATCAGGTATGCATATCCATATCTTGAATAATCGTTAATATATGTGACAAAGTATTCATAGCCCCCTCTAGCTTTGACATTCAAAGGGACACATACATCAGTATGTATGATCTCTAGAGGTGCTTTTACTCTTTCACCTTTAGCCGAAAAATGCCTTTTTGTCCTTTTACCTTCTAGGCAGGATTCACAGACTGTTAGAGTGCCAACTTTTAGCTCTCTCAAAGGACCATCCTTTGCTAGTCTTTCTATCCTATCTATGTTAATGTAACCAAGCCTTAAAGGTCACAAATATATGTCATCTTTATCATTAGATATCTTTCTTCTTTTAGGAGTTGGTTCAGTGACTTTAAACATTTAGGTTTGAAGTAAGTTATTGGAAATTGGTTTAAAAAAATATAGACCATTATCCACATAACTAGAACAAAATATTTATACCATTCTTATAAATTGAAACAGAGTCAACTTCAAAAGAAACTGAAATAAATTGTTCAAGCAACTTTGAAACCGAAATCAAATTCCGTTTGAAATCCAGAATGAAATAAACATTGTCTAAAACTAAATATTTATTATTAGCAAATGCTAGTCGTACTGTCCCTACTGCTATCGCTGATACTCGTGCCCCATTGCCAATTCTTATTGTTAAAACTCCTTCAAGATCCCTAGATGACTCAAGCATCTACAAAGAAACACAAATATAGTTAGATGCCCCTGAATCAATAGTCCAGCTTGAGAAATTATTCTCAACTAAGCATGTTTCCATGACTAATAAATCTGATTTACCTTGTTTCTTCTTCTATCTCAGCTCATCAAGGTTCTTCTTACAGTTCCTTTTCCAATGGCCATCTTGATTGCAATGAAAATATTTTCCCTTAGGTTTAGGCTCAATAGGCTTGCCCTTCTTCTTTTGGATCTTCTTTTTGCCCTTTTGCTTTCCCACATTTTTCATCTCTTTATTCTTTGAAGAAGAAGCCTTCCTCTCAACTGCATTGGCTTCGACAATATTTGCCTTGACACCTTTATCATTTATAAGGGTCTCATAGGTTTGCAGCTCATTCAGAAGTTCCGTCAGATTATACAACTTATGGTTCATGACGTAATTCATCCTAAATTGGAGAAAAGTGGGAGATAGTGTCTCCAAGATCATGCCAACCTGGGTCTTTTCATCAATGTTCACACCATTGATTTCAGCCTCATTAAAGTGATGAATTAGTTTAAGGACGTGCTCACCATTCTTCATTTTGCCATTCATAACGGCTTTCACAACTTCGTGGCGGGCTTGCTCAGATGGGCGTCCAAATATGTTTTGCAAAGATTCCATAATCTCGCTAGCAGTCTCCAGGGCCTCGTGCTTAGCTCTAAGCACTTCATTCATTGCCGCTAACAGGTAGCGGCGGGCCTTGTTGTTTGCAATAACCCAACGGTCGTACTTGTCCAAGACAACAGGCATTGGCTGAAGGCATTGGAGGAGGATCCTCCTTAAGGACAAAGTGGTAGTTTTCATTTATTAGGAGAATATTCATGTTGTTTTTTCATTTGACAAAGTTTTTACCAGTTAAAACTTTAGAGGCAAGAAGTGAGAAAATCGGGTTTGACATATTTGCTGAAAATAATCAAGAAATATTTTTCAAAAAATAATTGCATAAATATCGTGACAAAATTAGAGGCAAAGTAAATATGATGCATGAATGCACATGTTAAAATACACAAAAACATGTTTACTTTAAAAGCCTAAGGAATTTTAATTACCATAACTAAGTGCCGCCGTAGGGTAGATCAAATATTTGCTAATTAAAATGAGACAATCTCAATTAATAAATATTACCCGAAATATCTCATATTTCTAATATTTATTAATTTCCTTTAATTTTTGATCAAGAAAATAATTAACTAATTTAAATATCTCTTTATGAGTGTAACCAACCATATAAGATTTTTTAGACTTAACTTAGAAATTGCTGCCGTAGGGTAGGTCAATTCTAAAATACATCTTAAAATCCTATGGAAGACGACATTGGTATTGTATTTAATAGATATCTTCCGTAGGGAGGACGAAATCAAAGCGTCTCTGGGCACTATTAAAAACTCACGGTGTTGTACTAACGGTGGAGACCTTGGGTTTATATTGTCATGTTACCCGCTCCCACTCATTATTTTACAAAAATGTATTTAATTTATAAAACAACTCTTGTTTTATAAACCTTAAAAGAGCATTCTAGTAGAATTAGAAGAGCATTCTAGTATAATTAAAAGAGCATTCTAGTAGAATTCAATATGTATTCTTTAGAATCCAAGAAGTATTATGTAAAATCCATTTTGGATTCTAACATAATCTTTGATGACCTGATCTTGTGGCATCTTTATTGAATTAAAAAAAAAATTACAGAATCTATTTTAGATTCTAAAAGAATCTCTTCAATGACCCAAGCCAGTGACATCTTTGTTGAAATCTAAAAGAAAAATTTTGTCATAATCCATTTTGGATTCAAATAGAATATCTCTGGTGACCGTCATTGACACCGGTGAACAGAACCAGAGACGTTTGGTCAATCTTTGTTGAAATTAAAAAAAAAAAAAAAATTTGTTAGAATTTAAAATGATAGAATCTATCTGCAAATGGCGCTGGTAAATGGAGCTGAAGACGTCTGGTCATTTTTGTTGAAATATTAAAAAAAAAAAAAAAAAGAACAAGAATTTATGTTAGAATTCTTTTTGGATTCTAACAGAATCTTTGCGGTGGCCGGCGTCGACAACAAGAAATCAGCAACTGACGTGCGTCAATGATCGGAGTCAGATACATCCAGACATCTTTGTTGAAATATGAAGAATATTTTTTTTGTCAGAATCCATTTCGAATGCTAACAAAATCTCTTCGATGACCAATGACCAGCCGGTGCCGAAGACTGGCAACTGACGATCGGTTGGTGTTGGAGACTGGCGACAGATGACTGGTCGGCATTAGAGACCGACCTTCGACGACCGGCCAACTTTGGAGACCAGTGACCAACTGACATCGGAGATTGTTGATTAGCCGACATCGGAGACTAGTGATTGGCCGACGTCGGAGACTGGAGACTAGAGACTGGCGACCGACATGGACACTGGTGACCGGAGTCGGATGGATCTGGTTATCTTTGTTGAAATATGAAAAAAAAAAAAAATTCTGATGGCCGGCGACCGACGACTGGTCGGCAGTCGGCGACAGGTGAACATAGTCAGAGATTTATAAAACAAATATTTCAATAATAAAAAAGAGAAGTAAATAAAGAATTATAGATATTTTTGTCTATTTACTATTTTTTTCATTTAATTATTTAATTAAATATTATGAAATGATAAAAGTATCAACTTACTCTTTTAGTGGGTAAAATTATAATGAGGTACCAAATTTAAGACATTCTTTAAATAATTCGTTAAATTAAATTAAAAAAATAAAAAAAATCCCCAACCTTTTCGTCTAGAGAAGGGGCATTCCCTTGTTTAAATTAAAAAAAAAAAAACACAAACGCAGGGGCATTTTGGTTGACGAACCAACAGAGGTCGTGGTGGACAGCGACGTGGGCGAGCTTTTCAGTGCTGATGTTGGCGGAGCGGAGGAGGGAGATGTGTCTAGTGAGAATGGCTGAATCGCGAGGCGAGAATCATGGGCGGAACCACAATAGGATAAACGTAATTCAGATCGGAAAAACGCGACGGTGCCACTATTTCACAGGATTCTCCGACTCCGGCGCCATGATTCCACAGTCTTCTCGGGCTCCGACTCCGACGCCGTGATTTCACTGTGTTCTTCAACTCCGTTTCCGGCTCTGGCTCCGGTTCCTCTTACAACCCAAAACTCAGTTTTTATTTTATTTTATTTGGGCAAATATTTTAGAAGGATGATGATTGTATGTACCCAAATGTATATTAAGATATGATACATTTTACTCCATCATCGTTCATTTCATTTTAACATCATTATTGATCCTTAGATTATACCCCATGGTAGTGCCCCTAAAAAGGATTAAAGGATTTACCACAGCCATTCACAAAATTTAAAGTCAACAAAAAACTCTTTAGCAAAAAATAAAAAATAAAAAACAAGAAACTATCCCCTTTTTTTAAACGCTATTGGATTTTTCCAACTGAGTGGTTCTGGAAGGCATTTCTTCCACGGGGGTCGATTCCTATTAATTGATTTTTTTGCAGTCTATTTTTATCCTCATTTTATATTTATTTTTCAGTTACGCTTATATAAATGCAATATTTAAGCTTAATAATATTGCAGGTTGCCATGTACAGTTTTCCTTCAATTGAGGATGCGGCTGATATTGCTACACTGCCTTCTGGTAGACATGTAGGAAATTATGTTCCTTTATGTTCGTTCCCGTTAATTTGCTTTACATATTTTCCATTTATTTTCGATAGGTATCAATGGTAGAGCTGGATGAGGTTTAAATCAGGGCCATCAATATTGCTAATGGCAAGAACATGCTGAAACTCCGACCTTAATGTTTGAATTCATCGGCACAGGTGAATTAAAATACATTCCGTTTGCCTATTCAATCCTTATTTATTGCTAATAAAAGCAGAGAGATGTGTTGATTCTTAAACTCTTATTTGTGCTTCAAGAGGCATATTCGCGTGAGCAAACACAACTTATTCAGAAGATTGTTTCCGAACACAGTGGCTCGGACTTTGTTCTTGCTGAGGACCCAGAAGCAAAAAAAGAACTTTGGCGGGTAGGTAATACTTGACCTATATAATGACTAGGATATGTCCCTGTGTTTATGATTTTATGCTCTGACATTATTTCATGTATACTTGTCGTCTGTGAACTTATGCATTTTTGAGTTAAATTCAGGTTCACATCTCTCTTGAAACATAATTTTCAAATTACTCTTTAAAGAACAACACTTGGACACCTAGAGTTTTTGTGCATTTAGATAGAGACAACATTTCCTTGCTAAAACATTCCTCAAATTTTTTTTATGAAGTCAATTTAATTACTTTTTAGCAATCATATATTAGTTCAGATTAACTTGTATAAAATTCAACCTTTTTATTTCATCATTGAAGATTTTTTGTTGCATTTTATAGTTAAAAATATGACACTCACGAGAACTAGCAATTTAAAATAGAGTAATTGGCCTCAATGGTTCCTGAACTCTTTACGAGATGACACTTTGGTTTCTGTTCTTTTTTTTAAAAAAACTCTCTAAAAAGATGACAGTTTGGTCCTTCTGTCCACATCCATTAAATTTCTAACGAAATCTTACTGAAATGATTAATTTTAATACTAAAATGACTAAATACCCTCCCCTCTCTCTCCCTCCCCCCTCCCCCCTGCCCCTCTCTCTCTGTTTTCGCCCCCCCATCTCCCCACCCTCTATCCCCCCCCCCCCCCCCCCCCCCCCCCCCCCCCCCCCCCCCCCCCCCCCCCCCCCCCCCCCCCCCCCCATCTCCAACCCCGACTGTGCCCCTTACTCCCTCTCTTGGTTTCGCCGCTCCCCCTCCCACCGTTGTTTCCCCCTTACACGCGACTGGATCCCCCCCTTACGTCGCCGTTCGCCCCCACCCTGCAATTGGGTCGCCCCGCCCCGCGCCCCCCCCCCCTAATTCGCGATATGGGTTCCCCCCTTGAACTGAATTTTGAGAAAAGAAGAGAGAGAGAGAGGAGATGATATTTTTTTTTGATATTTTTTTAAATTTTTTGTTAAATTAATTAGTGTTAGATTACTAAAATACCCCACAAGTTAACAGATTTGGACGGAAATGACCATAATAGCCAAAAAATAAGAGTTTAAGGTCAGTACGGTTAAAAAAAAAAAAAAGAGACCAAAGTATCACTTCGTAAAGAGTTCAAGAACTATTTAGGCCAATTAATCTTTAAAATATTTGTAAGGTTTCAACGTATAAAACATACAAAGAGTAGCATGTTGTTTTTGTTTTTTTTGAACTTGGGGTTTGAGGATTTGAACTCTACACCTCGAGGTGGAGTCAAGTGTGAAATACCGCTAAGTTATGCCTGCAACCACCAAAGAGTAGCATTGTTGCTTCCAAACTTATTGATTTTCTAACAATTTTTGTAATTTATTCTTTTAACTTTCTAAATTGTTATAATTAATCCCATTTATTAGCTTCAATAAACTGAAAATTTACATTAATGTTTGTGTTAGATTTGAAAACTTTTATCATCGTATAAGGTCTACATGGGTTTCTATGTCCAATTTAATGGAAAGTTAAATCAATTGATTCGCATTGTGACAATTTAAAAAGTTCAGAAGGTAAATTACAAAAAAAAAAAAAAAAAAAAGTGAGGGAAAATTACTAAAGGGTATTAATTTTTTGGTAAAAATTACCAAAATAGGAAAAAAAGTTGTTTCTTCTTCATCCTAATTGTGAACCACTTTCTACTTTACGTTGTCCTTGTGTGCATATTTTGCTGTCCTGAACAAATTACTCTGTCAAACGTTGCTTAGACTTCCTTTCATTACATGCTTTTTATTTTATTTTATTTTATTTTTTATTTTTTGAAAGAGGTAGTTCATTAATTTTCTTGTTAAATATTACCTGTTATTTTTTGGAGGACAATATTATCTATTATGCTATAATTTGAGTTCCATATATTATTTCTTCCTTTTAAATCTATATCTATATTTACATATGTTTCTCAAAATTACTTGTCATTATACAATCAACTTTTCACCTACTATTCAAAATAGAATTGAAGGATTACTCTGCTAATGTCATTATTAAAGGTGCTCCGATGCTTCCCATCTATGTACAAATGTAAATGTACTTTTATCTGTTCATGTGTCTTTAACAACAAACCTATTAGATAAGAGATTAATTTTTAAATTTTATCAATGCTGTGTATGCTAATTCAATTAATTTCTTACTTTATTAGTTTCTTAATCTATTGCTGATGTTGAATCAAGTTGTGTATAAAGGATAATACATATAAACAATATTGTTTTTTTCACGATGTTCAATGCTCACTAGTTTAACTCTTCTCAAATTATGTAAACCTGTCATCACCCCCCTCACTAATCTTTACCAGCTTTTATTCACAAACACTTCAACTATTCAATACCTTGCCAACACCTCCAGAAGAAACAATGTCATCGTTCAAAAAAAAAAAAAGTGGAGGTCTTGCACTCATTGTCTTCAAATATTCAAATCTGGGAAATTTAAAAATCGTCTTGTAAGTGCAAAAACCTCTAATATAATCTTTTCCTAATATTATACCCCAAATCATTTGAGTTAATTTTCCCTTTGCTTTCGTATAAATAACACATAATATACAAAGCTCTTATAATTTACTTTTTTTTTTTTACAGAAAATATCTTGCAAATTTACTAAAGCCCTTGTTAAAGCCAACATTAACAACGACATAGAAAAATCAAGACTCATCTTCATATATATTATGTTCGCCTATACTGTTCTCAACGAGGCTCATTGCATTTCAACACGTAACTGGAAAAATATCGTAAAAAAACACCGCTTGAAAACTGGGAATAGGCTTGCCTTCACCTTGAAGAAGGATATATCACTACTCCTTACAATATTTGCTAAGTCAAAATCCAAAAAACAATTCAAAACGTTGTTCCTCAAAAAAGTCGGAACTTTAACTTGCTACTAATATCATGCTTATATCTTCTACACGATTATTACATTGAACTTTTCTTCTTTTAAGCATTCAATCAACAGTAATATTTGCAAATATTCTCTATATTGATAATTTTTCTCTTCATTTTGTATTATTTTACCGCGTTCATTTTACTTTGCTAATCTCTTGTACCATTAAAACAACTCAAATCCAAAGGTTTGGAGGCCCTTTTCCATGTGTAATACCTTTCATTGTAGTTACCTTATACCTTTTTACCATCGCCTTCATTTTTCTTAATCAACATTACTTTGTTTTTCTTTGCAGGCTAAACTATAAATTTCTTCACAAATTTATGTCCATATAATCAACCAAGAAGCCTTGTTGACTTCTGGCACTAGAATATTTTGTACGACATTAGAGCAACTTTTTATTTATTTATTTTTTAATATGATCCATTCTGTAGATGTTCTCCTTCACCTTAATAGTTGCTTGGTCAAGACTATAATTGCAACTTTTTAACATAAACTGTTGTACTCGAAGCTAATTTTGTAAGAAAATTTTAAATCAAACGGTAATCATCTTTTTAAGTCAATGATATCACCTTATACTGATCAAAATGCAAACAATAACAACATGACTTTTTTCATACCGTAGCCCTTTTCAAGTTTTAATTATATCCATTACAAACATGAATCACATTTGCAAAAAACTAACCATCAATGTCCTGATTGAACCAAATAGTACAGTCAACATTAATTATCCACTTAAAATATAACACTTATATGTAAGTTAAAATAAATATTCATTTTTTTTTATATTTACATATTTTCCCTGCTATTTTATTTAATCAAAATAGTGGGTATTCCAAAATATTAAGTTTTTCATGTGAAAACAGATTTTGAAAATCCAACCTCCAGTATCATCAAACAAACGAAAATAAAAGCAAGAAATAAAACTACAGACATCCAAACCCAGTCCACAGAGAGTTAAATTATACATGCCTTTGAAGTAACAAATGACTAGAAATGAAAATACGAAAAAAATCGCCACTGAACCATAGTGGCCTTTAAGTCACACTCGTCAACTCGGTACTACTCCTAGTACCTCCCAGGGGGGTTTAAAATAATAAAACGTAAGCTACGAGCTCAGTAGGATACAATAGACTCATTTAAAATACTTTGAAAAGGTTAACAGCGCTATTATAAAAAAAAATAACAAGGCTAAAACAATTTAAATGAAATAAACAAGCAAATGCATAAATAAATTCGTTAAACATAATTTACTCATATATCCAACTAAGCCGGAAACACCACCACAGTGGAACACCACCAAAGTGGACCGATCAGTTAAAGGTAACATCTCAATACCCAATAGGCCCTAATATATACAAATATCATTTGCCGGTATCTAACCGGTCAGAGTTTCAAATTCTCATTTAACACATTTGGACATACAAGCCAAGTCTCAAAACATCTCACTTTAGTCTCTTAAAATAATATATCTGGTTATATATATAAATATCATTTCACACAAAACATTTTGTATGCGTGTGTATATATATATATATATATATATATATTCTCCATTTAAATCATTTTTCATAAAACCATTTTATTTTCAAAATGGGTTTTAAAATGAGAATTTCACAGAATAATAAACCAAAAATTTCTTACAAAAGTAGGGTTGGCGTATCCTACAGTCATTTAAATTAAAAATAGTGAGGGGGAATGTATCCTACCTCTTTTGCAAAATAAATCTACGGATAACTTCACTGCATACAAACCGAGACTCCTTGGTGATCTTAAATTCAACAACACAGATAAGTTTAATTATATGTCACAACACAAATCTTAATTAAATTAAATATCAGGTCTAATTAGGGTATTTTTCAGTACCCTATTAAAATATTATTCTGCAGTAGTTATTTTAAAATTGTTATTTTATTTAAAATCACATGCATGCAATCATATATAAAACCCCAACTGAAAACTTATCCAAAACAGAACCAAAACAATTCCAAATCAGTTTAGAAAACATTTTAACAATTTTCAAAATACATGCAACCCGAATTTAATTCAGAACCCATAATACTACACACTTAGGTTTCGTTTCGCGTTTCAGTTTAACTCAAACTAAATTGTACTTTTCATCTCAGTTTTTTTTTTTTTTTTTGGAAAGTCAATAAAATTTATAACTAGATTTTGAAAAGTCAATTAACTTCATATTAAAAATTTCATCTCCAACAAGCGAACCAAACGCAAGCTTAATGAGCACTCAACGATGGGTTAGTACTGTAGAAAACCAAGAAACAATTTGGGAACAAGAGAAAGCTAGGGTTTCTTATTCCAATTAATGAATCCAAATAATACATTAAGAAAGGTTTATATAGACTAACTTGAAAAATATATAAAAAAGACTAATCTATGCTTAACTGCTGAAAAGAATGAAACCTAATAATAATAGGAAACAAGTAATAAATAAATATAAAACTATATAATCTAACATTCCCCCTCAAACTCACAATGCTGTTGCAAGTAGCATTGAGAGTTTGTCAAATAAGAAATGGAAACATGAAGCATAAAGCACTTTGGTAAACATGTCAGCAATCTGTATGGAAGAAGAAATGAAAGGCAATGCGATGGTGCCAAGTTGATAGTGATGTCGAGTGACATGACAATCAATCTCAATATGTTTGGTCCGCTCATGAACACCGAATTGTGAGCAATTTGAATAGCAGTCTAACTATCACAATATAAGGGAGTAGGTTGATGAAGAAAAACACCCATATCTGCAAGCAACCAACTTAACCAAACTATCTCACAAGTAGTAGAAGCCATGACACGATAATCTGCTTCGGTGGAGGATCGAGAAATAACATCTTGATTTTTACTCTTCCAAGAAATAAGAGAGTCATCCAAAAAGATACAGAAACTAGTGGTGGACTTATAATCTGTCGGATTACTAGCTTAATCAGCATCAGAGTAAACACATAGCTCTAAGGACGAAGTAGATGGAAGTAAAAGACTCTAAAACTGAGTGCCCCGAAGATACTTCAAAATGCGAAGAATTACAACCCAATGAACTGTAGTAGGTGCAGTGACAAACTGGCTAACTATATGAACCACATGTGCAATATCTGGTCGAGTGATAGTGAGATAAACCAAGCTGTCGACAATAGTGTGGTATAAACTAGGATCCGGCAAAGCAGGACCATCAGAAGGAGAGTACCGAGAATTAGTCTCAACAAGTGTACCAACAATCTTATTATCAAATAAGACGTGCACGCTCAAATATATCAGCTATATACTTTGATTGGGAGAGAAGATAACCTTTCGGAGAATAGGCGACCTTAATGCCTAGAAAATAATGTAGTGAGCCTAGATCTTTCATGGCAAAATAACGAGCAAACTCAATCTTCAATGCTGCAATCGAGTCAACATCATTGTAGGAAAAAGGAGTAATTTACGTAGCGAAATTAAAAAAAAAAAAATTTCTTAAGATCGTAGTAACTCATGTTTCCATATACAATAAATTATTCTACAATCTCTATACCTTGAGAGAAGACAACATGAATGCCGGAGGATGTGATTAAAGAGAACTTACCAACTAGCCTTCTTTACTATTCTCCAACTCCCGGACGGTAGAGTGTGTGGGCACTCAGTCTCTCGATCGGTATTCGTGAGCGGCTTTCTTCTTCCAATCACCCAGAGCTATTACATCTTATTATTACTATAACAAGAGAATAATAATAAGCTCGCTCCACTTAGAGTCTGTGGTCTAAATAAAATAGGAGTCCTTAGGGTCTTATTTATAGTGAATGGACTTGGTGGAATTTGAATTCAAATAGGACTAAGAGATTCAAAATTTGATTCAAATTTTTTATCTCCAATTAACTTATGATTTTATCTCCATGGATAATGTTCCATAACTCCAATTTAAATTCAAAATAAAATCATGGGAACTTTATTTGAATTAAATAATTATGTAATAATTATCCAAATAAAATCAATAAGGAGAAAAAATTTTCCTTCGCTTATCATCATAAAAAAGGCATATTTAATTACCAAGGTAGACTAGGATAAAATTTTATTTCAATTTCAAATCCTAATAGGATAATTATCATATTTATTTTAAATATTTATTTAAATAAGATTATCTAGATATTTAAATTAATTATCCAAATAATTAATTTATATATCTCTTAATTAAATTAATCTCATATTTATTACAAAAGATAAATATAATTAATTCAAATTTCAAATCTTATCTTCAAATAAATATTTATTCAAACTAAATATTCATCCAATTAATTAAATGAAACAAAATTCTCATTCTACCCTTAGATGAAAAAACGCCTACACCTTGTGCGAGGTATTCTTGATTTTTCTCTTCATTAAGTCCAAGAGTTAAAGCCAAAATAAATTTCCTCCGTTAAGGAATTATATGAAGCTAGTAAATGGACCAATTGAACATATATAATATGGACTCCAATGAGCTATGTAATTAATTATTCTATATCAAATAAATTAATTACAAAATCATCAGTTTCAGAGTCACACCACTATGAACCTGAAACTGCACCCCTAATTATATACCGTATTACGCAAGCCAGTGTGCAACCGTAGTCTAATGACCTTGTCATATATGCAACACCCTTATATGATATCCATGATCAACTTAAAGTCAAAGTCCGTTCAACCTTTCGGTTACGCTATTTTAAAGATCCATTATACATCCAATAGGAAAATAATTATTTACCTAAAGTGAATAATTAGTCATTTGCCTAGCAAACAACCTGAGGCCTCGATCATTTTCATATCATGTATAATGTCGTTAAGAGGATAACTTTTACTCTTTATGGAAGCTATGATTCCATAACTATAAGCAAAGCTCATATCGAATATAAATCATGTAAACAACGAGCCAGTCTAATAGTTTACTCCGAGATGCTTTAGCATTTGGAACATCAAAGTACATAAGTCATATATATAAGTCATTTACTTACTCAGAATTAAGGTTATTGCATAATGAACGTAAAAAGTGAATTAATCAAATCAAGCGGACTTATAGATTGATTACACTTTGATCTAGTTCAATATATCTGTAATAACCAAACTTTTTGGTGAACTCATGATTGCCTTAAATATAAAAGAAATTTAAGTCTGTACTAGGTATATAAATGTGAGATTCATAATATGATTATCAAAATATGTTTGAGTTCTTATAGTGTTATAAGACTCAATGATAGTTCATCAAAACAGGTAAGAAGCCTTACGGTGAAAAAGGAAAAAAATCATGAATTATCTTGTTATTCTGGTCAATGAATGACCATGATGGCTTATAAAATGATTAAGGCGGTACTGCAATTTATTAAGCAGTATTGAAATTATTCTGTGCCGACCATCATTACGGATACAGAATTAAGAATCAGGATTAGGAACATTCTAAAATAGTCTGGAACAATATTTGGAGCAATAAGATTAAGTGGCTTCAAGTCCTAAGAAAAACCTATACGTGGTCCAGTTATGTGTAGATAAATTCTGGACTGTAATTCAACATCATCAGACTGTTGGTAGTTGAAACAATATTTATATTATCATTATTAGTAAGAAAATGATTGCATATTAGGAGAGAAGGCCAAACATGACATTACTTGGAGGCTAAGTAATTGAGGATAATTACACTAATTTTTGGATTTATTGTTTTTATGAAAAGAATTAAAGAGATAAGCATGAGATGATTTTTTGGGCTCAACACTCCACATGGCCAGCCATTTGAGGGACAAGAAAGTTAAAAAATATTGTCATTTAAGGCCAATTATGTAAACCAAGGAGAGTAGAAGAAAAAAGAATAATTGTGGAAAAATTTAGAAATTTCACCTATAAATAGGTGTAAGTAGAGGAGAATTTGGCCATTTTGTTATCTTCTCTTCTTTTCCTCTCTAGTTCTTAGACAACCCAAAAAAAAAAAAAAAATAGAGATAGAAGAACACAATTGTCCTTGGGTGGCCAGTTTTTTTTGGAGTAATAGGACACAGATTTTCTCTCATCCAAGACCTAGAACCCACCCCCTTCAAGCTTTAGAGGTATATTTCGTGATCCCTTAACTAAGCTTTAATTAGTTTTGGTTTCGTGCAATTTAAGTTATGAGATGTAAGAGCATAAGCTCATGTTCTCTTATTTTTCTATTTTATAGTGTTTAATGCTTGATTTATGTTTTGATTAATATGATTTGCTAGCTTTAAGCTTGGGTTTGATTTAATGCTTCAAAATGAGTTTTGAAGATTATGTGTATGTGATTATACTCTTATATGTTTAGTTTGGTGATTATATGCATGCTGGCTAAAAGATCAACATAAAAACACAATTTGGTAAATTAGTGAGTTATCAATATTGTGTTTTTCAAGTAAAGAGACAAGTGAATAGTTAAATTTTAAGAATGACCCAAACACACTGCATGCTGACTTAGGCTCACAGCTTTGACCGTTCGAGGTAGTGTGTACGATCTTTTAAAATAGAACCAACAAAAAAATAAACTGTCAGTTTTCAGAATAATTTGGACAATTTTTTGATAACTCAATTTTGAGCCTCATAGAGGTCGAATTTGAACAAAGTTATAACTGGAAAGTTGTAGAACATAGAAAGTTCTAGGGGGCAACATTGATAGTTTTCGAAAAAAAAAGACTCCAAAGGCCTCCGTTTTTATCAGTTTTCAAAATTGGTCGGTCTAGGAACTGTACACAGCCAGAACCTTACAAAAGTTGTAGGTTTTGACAAGATCTATAACTTCCGGATAGAAAATGTTTCCAAATTCCAAAAAAATTAAAAGATAAAACTGAATTTTCAAAACTGTGCATGAAATTGGAAATTCTTGCACACATACATTCAATCAAATTAAAAGGATGTGTTGAAATCAATTTTTAAGGTTTTGTGACCCTTTGAAGAGGTACTATGGTTTTACAAAAATAGTTTCAAAAAGGTTTAAATTCATTTGAATTTCACAAGTGAATTTTAAACCTTAATTACATACTATGTATTGTAAAATACAATTTCAAGTATTGTATCAAGAAATGCTTAGTTTATGAAGTTAAGTTTTAAATAAAGGGCAACTTATTTGACTTTCTTCTTATACCAAAGTTACTTAAGAGTATATAAACAATTATATGACTGGAGTTAGTAGTGATTAAGAAGATAACTAATCGGTTTGGAGGCCGATTCATTACTTAACTAATATGTTATGGATTGTTAAGTAGCAATGCAGAATATTTCTTACGCTCTGTCTAAAAACAGGAATATAACCTGTTGCCTTGTCTTTTGGAATGCTAGAACAAGAGCGTAAGATAGCTTGTAAGTACAATCCCGCCTATAGCATGGGCAAAAATATTTTTACTGTTTTACATGTTTTCCAAAAAATCATGCATTGATTTATATGACGCATATATGCTTTATGTTTTGATTTTATTATTATTGTGGCATCATGAAAGTATGCTCACTAACAATCAATCACATGACAAGAACAAGATCAAGTTTTCAAGTAAGAAACAATTAAGATTTAAGTCTTCAAGTATGATCAGATCAAGAACAAATTTTCATATATTAAATCAAGCAAGTTTTCTTGTATCGTACCGACCTGCCACAAGAGCGGGTTTGGTCTATGGTTTAAGTTGGATTGAACTGGCCACCCCAACCACTCCATGGCTACGAGTCACGGTTCGTACACCCAAGTTAAGTAAGGGGGTCCAAAACTAAGTTGACATAAGAAAACATAATTGATTCATGCATTATTTTGCTACGAACATTTTACAGGTTTAGGAAGTTGTACTTGCTGAGTGAAAGCTCATGACTAATGTTCATGTTGTAGGTAAACAACCTACTAGTAATGCTTGATGAGCACTTTGGAGAAATGGCATGGCGGATTGTTAAATTTGGGTTGGACACCGCTACATATTTTGTAAAATGTATTCGTGTTATGCTATAATAATATGATGGTACTAATACTTAGTGTTGGAAACTACGATTTCTACTGTGGTAGTTAGCATGAATTGTAAAATATGTTAAGATGGTTTGAGAACTCAATACCTAATTAAGATATACATATAAGTGTGAGATCAAGTTAGGTTTTAAAATTTGAGTTTAAAAATATATATATTTCTATATTTTACGAAAATAAGAGTAAGTTTAAGTATATTTAAGTAGTAAGTAGTGGCCACGTAAGGTGGGTCGCCACAATATCACCACCACCAGACAATATATCTATTTCTCTACTTCGGAGTTGGCTAGTTCCAGATGGTCAAGACAAACCATCTCCCAAATTGGCTTTAGATAATATAATAATCTTCATATGAGTTAGATGTTCACTCTAACCCCACTGACTACGGACTACAGATTTAGTGTGATGCCCTAGAAATTCATAAACTTGATTCACAAATTGTTATCATGAATTTCCTTCATTAATATACTTCTAATGAATTATTTTGATGAATATCAAATTTCAAGATCATGAATGATTGTACATGTATCATCAGTATGATGATGTCGATGATCTAACAATATTGGGTTTCTCTATTTAGATTAGAAATTATAGATACATAGAAGATGAGTTGAATGACATATAAATTTATTCGAAAAATTTATTATGTCGTATTAGAGGGATAAATGTTAATTTTTGGGAAAGAACCCTGATTTTTATTAGTAGGTCAATTTGATAACCTTAATATTTATTTTGGTCATATCAATATTTAAGTTTTGAGAGTATGATTAGGAAAATTAATGTGTCACATAGATAGAAGATGAATAATTAGGATTTTTATTCTTAGAAAATCCAAAGGTGGAAGATTGATCAAGAATTATGCTTAGATTTGAAATCAATGGTGTAGATTTTACGTTAAATTTCCTAGGCAAATCAATAGCCAAGTTTTGGATGATAAGTGACAAATGAGAGCTTAAGGATTGGTGTGATGGAAGATCCAATGGATGAGAATAAGAATGACAACCTTTGATCAATGGTGGAAAAATTGGAAGAAAGAAAAACAAAATAAAAATGAGAAAACCAAATGGGATATCCGGATTTTGTGGTCAAAAGCAAGAAGAAATTTGAACAAATGAGAAAAAAAATAAAGTGGTGCATGCATGTAACTAGGGGTGGCAATACGGGTTGCGACACGACGACTCGACTCGAAAACGACATGAATTTCACGGGTTCGGGTTGGGAAAAATAGGTGGCGGGTCGTGTTCGGATTGGGAAAAATTGACACGAAAAAAAACGGGTCGTGTTCGAGTGGACCCGTTTTTTTTTTTTTGTGTCAATTTCGTGTCAAGTTCGGGTCAATTTCGTGTCGTGTGTCAATTTCGTGTCAATTTCGGGTCAAATTTCGTGTCAATTTCGTGTTAATTTCGTGTCAATTTCGTGTTGCGGGTCAAGTTCGGGTCAATTTCGTGTCGCGTGTCAATTTCGTGTCAATTTCAGGTCAAATTTCGTGTCAATTTCGTGTTAATTTCGTGTCAATTCCGTGTTGCGGGTCAATTTCGTGTCGCGGGTCAATTTCGTGTCGTGTCGTGTCCACCCGTGACGGGTTCGTGTCGCGATTTCGTGTTGTGTTCGTGTCGCGGGTCGTATTCGGGTCGGGGAAAAAAAAAATCGACACGGCTCTAACACGACACAAACCCGACACGTGACACGAATTGCCACCCCTACATGTAACCTCATGTAAGAGATGGCATAGCTTGTTTTGACAATATGTCACAAAGAAAAGACAATTGAAAGTGACCCATTGTCTCAACTTTGTTGAACAAAATTTTCAACCCAACTCCCTTCCTTAAATGGCGGCAATGCAAGGGGAAAATCAGTCAAAATTTTCCATTCTTACCCCTCAAAATACAGCTCCTTTAAAGCAAATATTGACTAAAAACAAGCCACCAACATCTCATTTTATTCTCATACAAGTTAAGCTAAAAAAAAAAACCTAGCTTCTCTAGCCACCATCAACACTATTCTCTATCTCCTAACACTCCTCTAGCACCGTCCTCCCTCTATTTTTAAGCTCCAAGCAACCCCGTTACTAAGTTCGAAGAAGTGTGAAGCGGAGTTAAAGCACGTATTACTAAAGGTAACATAATGGTATTCTTTGTGTTTTAGTAATTTTTGGAGAACTAAAGCATGATGTTTAGTTAGAATCATAATGTTAGACTTCTTCTTACCTAGTAAAGGTTTTGAGAAGAACTTTGGAGGTCTGAGAACTTAACGGATCCACGGAGCATTTCTGTAAGATCTACGAACTTTGTTATAGCTTGTGGATTTTGTGGTAATATGGCATGCATTAGAAACTTTGGTACAAAAAATAAATTATAGGATAATATTCTACATAGGGTAAGCTTCATTTTAGGATTTGGAATCACTTGGTTTGCTTTTGTATGTCTAAAGTTATGTGCATTTGAAGTTGTGACACAAAACTAGAGAGAAAAGGAACCTCTGGGGTACATTCTAGCCATGAGTTTTATGTACTCTGAACCATTTAGTTTCAAAATTTTAAATTATAAGTTTTAGATTTAAAAACTAGATTCTTTAAGCTTTCCAACAAGGTATCGCCTCAAATGGATAAATGTGCAGTTTTTGGTGAATTTTACAAGTTTGGACTATGAACCGATAGTTTTTGCTGGAACCCTGCACTAGCCACGGGTTTTGTATATTTTGGGTTAGTAAAAACATAATTTTTTACAAGTTCTAAGCTTTTAAATGACATATATTTTGCCTTATTTGGACTTGTAAGTGAATTGTTTTGATTTTTCTAAGTTTACCTATAAATCTGGACATATGATATATATTTGGGATCAACAGTAACAAAACATAAGTATACGGTATGAAACACTCAAACACTAAAAGAAATAACTATATGGCTATAAAGTAGACATCTCAAGCTTTGAAATGAGTTATCATGCATTTAAAACGGATATGTACATAAATTTTAATAAATCACATAATATTGTATAGTAATATGGTAAATTGAGATTTCACCATAAGACACTTAGGAAAACGTCCACATTAATGTTTGAAATGCTTGCAATCTTGGAAAAAAAATTATAAAGACAGAAACTAGATACTTCAAGCTTTCCGACGAGTTATCAAGTGTCCAAAACGGGATTATACTCAAATTTAAATAAATCTTACAAGTTAAAATCTCATACCGACAAAACGATTAAATATTAAAATGTCACATAAGGGTAAGTCATAACATATGAACATATTTATTTGTGAAATGAGTTGGTATTAAGTGTATGACCAAATAATGTGAAAAACCCTAACTTTATAAAATTGAATCACAAGTTTTAAATAGACTAAGATAAAGTACACAAGAGGATTACTGGACATATACCAAGAGATTACCTTAGCCTAACTAAATGATCATAACTAATGAGATTGGGCCTTACAAGCACAATACTAGATGGAATGTATACACTTAGGTGACTCATTGTCACCTTGATTAATTAATTAATTAAGGAATAAATAAATAAATAGATAAACTAATAAATACATAACAAATGTAATTATGCTAAGAAAGTTAATTAGTAATTAAAAAGTAATTAATAAATAAATAAATAAATAATAATTAATTAACTATAAGAGTTATAAGTGATAATTAGCCAGGTAAGTAAGATTATTATATTGAGTAACTACATAATTAAAATATATGATTAATTATAGATTAATTGTTCACTAATCATGATATAATTGTTAATATAACTATGGATGATTAATCAGAGATTAATCAAATTAAATTATTGATATGAGAATTGATAATTGATAATTATTATATGAGAAAGAATATTTAAGTAACATAATTAAATTATTAACGATATAATTATTAATTAGTCAATTAAAATTATGTAATTTAATTATAATTACTCAATTAAATAAAGTAATAATTAACTACTACCTAATTAATTAGTAATTAATTAATTAATCAATAAAATAAAATAAATAATAATTAGTATAAATTTATTTAACACTTAATAATTAATTTAAATTAATTGTTAAGGTTGATTATGATATAAGTAAATTAAGCTCACTTTAATTTATAAAATAAATAATTAAATGAATAAAGTTACATAACTATGATTCTATCTAATAATGAGATATTATTAAATTATGTCAATTTCTCAAAATTGCGTAGGAGGAGGTACAACTTCGAAAGTTTAAGCATATAAGACAAGTAAGTACAAACCTCATCTACAGCATGTAATAAAATATTTTTCTCTGTTAATGTTTTATGTTTGCTATGATTTGTCTTGATAATGTGATGAATATATGAGTTATATGTATTGTTTTGATTAAGCGTTTGACGTGTATAATTTATCTTGCACTAACATGATCGACATGTGTCACAAATATTAATGTCATAATGATAGATGTATAGTGACATATAAATCTACACATTGTCACAATTAATAAGAATGAGGCTAAGGAAAGATAGGATTAAGTGTCGTACAAACTTCCAATTAGTAAGAGGATATGATAAGAATAAAAGTTATAAGTTATGACCTTAAAGATTGTTGAAGGGTTGCTTGCACGTATATGGGTACGACATAGGGGCCCTTAAGTAGACAAGACATGTAATGAAGCATAATTAAACACACATAGATCACATGCATTTTTGAACATTCATGATGTTATGTGTGATTATATGATTTTATAGAAATATTTTGTAAGATATTGTTTGTACTTGCTGAGCGAAAACTCATACGTGTGTGTTCGTGCTGTAGGTAATGCGGGTAAGCTCATAGGAGTGGGATACCACAACGAATTTAATTTTCACATTTAGACTTCTTAAATTATTTTATATCGACCATATTTATAACTATGTTTTCAATATTTTGGTACTACTAAACTAATATGAGTACTTGACGAGAAAAATACTTTAGGGTCTTTCCTTTTAACTCACATGACGTTATAACTTTTTAAATATTATCTAAGTATGAATTTGAATAAGATATTTATTATCTAGATATTTTCAATTTCCTCAGTTAAATATTTTAGTTTATTAAACTCTTCAACTACAGATATAATCTGCATGTTAAAAAAAATATTTATTTTTGGAACCTAACATAAATAAGTGTATAGACTAAATGAAATAAGAATAAGTAAATTAGTTAACGGTCCGAAAAACCGGGTCGTTACATTTAGACTACTTACTTTAGAACGTTGTCTTCTCGCATACAAAAATCAATTGCATGCAACATTCTAATAGCAAAAATGTAATTTAAAAAAACTCGAATGTATTATTAATCAGTTCAAAATAAATGAAATACAACTAAAATGTATTTCACTCTTAGGGCATTCTCAACAATCATCACTAATAATAATCATATCATCAATATATAAAGACAGTTGAATACAACCCGCACCAGTACATATGACAAGCAAAGCTGAATCATGATGACTAGAGTGAAAGCCAAGTGAAGTAATCACCGTAGAGAACTTCTCAAACTAGGCTCAAGGTGCCTATTTGAGACCATAAAAGGCTTTTCTGAGCCGACAGACTTCACCAGGTTGATGAGAAATACCAAGAGGAGGTACCATGTAAACTTCTTCATGAAGATCACCATTCAAAAATGCATTTTTAACATCCATCTGAGATATATACCATTGACGGACAGAGGCAACTGCGATGAGAGTGCGAATAGTATTCATTTTTGCAATTGGGCTGAAATCTCCTCATAATCCATACCATACTCTTGAGAGTAACCTTTAGCAGCAAGTCGAGCTTTGTATATTTCAATAGAATCATCAGACTTGGTTTTGATTTTATAGACCCAACGAGAACCAATTACTCGATTACTTAGTGGTAAAGGTACCAAGTCCCATATATGTGTCTGATGCAAAGCAATAAGTTCCTCAGCCATAGCATCCTACCTAAATGGATCACAAACAACCTCTCTATAGGACAATGACTCAGAAAGACGATGAATAGAAGCTAAAAAGGAAGTGAAAGAGCTAGAATAACAAGAGTAAGCAAAATCTGGTAGCTTAGTAGACTTACGAGAACGCGTAGAGTGACGAATAGGAGGATGAGGAGGAGGAGGAGCCGCAGTCTCAGGAGGTGATTGGGCAGCCGTCTGAGGAGAATGAGCAATGGTAGTATCACGAGTCAGAGTACCAAAATCTGCTAGCTATCAGTGGGAACTCTGTAAGAAACATTATCTGAAACTGGATCTGTAACACTATCAGTGTAAAGAACATTGTCAGTGTCAAGAGTGAAATGATCAATATGTATAAGATTAGACTTGATTGCACTATGAGAACTAGCGATAAATATAAAATAATGAGATATGTTCAAGAAACACAAAATGACTAGAGACACATAAGTTTTTACTAACTGGATCAAAAACACGATATCGTTTTTGATTTGCACCATAACCCAAAAGACGCCATAACAGATCGCGATGACAATTTACTACACTTGACATGAGGACGAAGGACAAAACAAGTGGAACCAAAAACACGTAAGGAAGAATAATTAGGAGCATATCCGTACAACTTTTAAAACGGTAACAGACTTGAATTGTGGGAGGTTGGAATCCTATTAATCAAATGAGTAGCAGTAAGAATTGCTTCTTCTCAAAATTCACCATGAACATTGGTAGACAATAAAAGAGAATGAGCAGTTTCAACACGATGCCTATGTTTCCTTTTGGCAACACCATTTTGTTCCGGAGTATCTATATAAGAAGTTTCATGAACTGTTTCATTGGAAGCGAGTAAATTAGAAAAATCATTAGAAGTATATTCTCCTCCCAAATCATAACGAAAACACTTTATGACAACCAAATGTTGAGTTTTTACAAGAGCTCGGAAAGTATTGAAAATAGTAAGAAAATCAGAACGACACTTCATAAGATAAACCCAACAATATCGAGTGCAAATCATTAATAAACGAAACATAATTTCGCAACTTCCCCTTTGTGAGCATAGGAGAAGGTCCCCACATATCTGAATGAACGAGATCAAATGGTGCATGAGAAAAAGAAAGACTTTTACAAAATGATAAAGCAAAAAATTTTGTCAGTCTGCAAGCACTACAATCAGAAATATCATGAGTTTTTAAATTGCCTAATGCTCCCGTAGAAGCAAAAAACTGTAAACGAGACGTTGAAGCATGATCAAGATGAGGATGCCATAATTAAAAAAAAGAAGACGAACAACTCAGACGAAAGGATGACAAGTCCACACTAGAAGCTACAACTTCTGGTACTTTGTGCTCATCCAAAACATAGAGTCCCCTTTGCCTACTACCTTTCCCAATTAGCTTCTGAGATTGCGGATCCTACATATAACAAGTGGAAGAAGAAAAAGAGACTAAGTATCTTGACTCACACAATTGACTAATAGAGACAAGATTTAAATTAAAACTGGGAATGTGATAAACATTAGAAAGAGACATATAAGTTGTGACAATCGAACCAATGCCTACTAGTGACATAGGAATACCATTAGCAGTCATAACTGACACAGATGAATTAGGAGAGAAAGAAACAAAAGATGATAGATTAGGGGATATATGATGAGAAGCTCTAGAATCTAAGACCCACAAGGAGGAAGATATACCTGAATGACTAGAGGATGTAAAACATATATGAGAGAAGGTAGATTTAGCTTGTGGCTGTGTGGCAAATAATTTCTGAAACTGCTCGAACATAAATGAATCTAATGACAATGCAGCCATTTCAGGATTTGGTTGAGGTGGTCTGTATGTCCACTGTTGATTGCCAAATTTTGATAAATGGGGAGGCAATAATCACTAAACAAGAAAGAACAATATTGCGATGCAAAATCAAACCAATCAAGACGTTTAGAAGCGAGCAAATAGAAGCAGGGAGCGATTGTACGAAAGATCCGGGAAAATACGACGCTCTTGTACAAACGGCGACGATGCTCTTGTATGGACATGTATGGACGGCGGTGCCCCCCAGCAGAAATCAACGAGGAATTCGATGAGCAATTTTTTGCAGAAAACAAATGTTCTTCAATAAGATTAACAAAATCCATATTATGGTGTCTTTGATACCATATAGAAAACCAAGAACCAATTTGGCAACAAGAGAATGCTAGGGTTTTTTTATTCCAATCAATAAATCAAAATAATACATTAAGAAAGGTTTATATAAGTTAACTTGAAAAATATATAAAAAAGACTAATTTACCTTTAACTATTGAAAAAAAAAAAAAACCTAATTATAATAGGAAACAAGTAATAAATAAATATAAAACTTTATAATCTAACAAATACAAGTCTAATGTTAGAAAGACAGCCCATGGATTTTGGTAGAAAATCTCTTCAAAACTCCAATTTTGCAAGAGAAAGAAAGAGACCGAGAGGGTCAGAGTAAAAGAGAGTGTGAGTGTGTGTGTGTGTGTTTTCTTCTTTTCTTTTCTTTTTTTTTTTTTTTTTGGTGGGGGGGGGAAGTTTCTTAGTGAAAGCATAAATAGAGGAGCAAAGAGAGGACGTGAGTGGGAGAGAACGGGAGTTAAGATGGGACTTTTGGGTCTTATTTCACAAAATTCCAAGTGTAATTTAACATGATAATGATGATAATTTCATCTTTTGTCATTTAAAAAGGCTAACTTGTGGGGGTATAATTATAAATCTAATCGGGATAAATTTGTAAATTTAGATTCAGAAATAGTTTTTTAATTATCTGGTAGAAGTATTATAATAGTAAGTTAACGTATTGATAAAGGAAAACAAAGTAATGGATGCATGTGGGTCATTTTAAGCAACACAGATATGTCGTTTTAGTATTTTCACCATGGACTACAATTTGATGTCACGCCCCCTTCCAAACTTCTGCAAATTCATCATCCTCGATCCCGATTGGATTTCTGAAACTGCTTAAATTGCCGTCAAGTCTGGTTTTCCAAAGACTTGGTCTCACTCTCGGTCTTGGTGGATCACGTCGATGGTGGTGGCGAAAGTAGATGGTGAACTTTCTAGTGGCTTCGGCTTGGGAAAAATAATTGAGAGACGTGAGCTTTAGAGGCAGCTGAGCAGCAGCGTTGATCGTTATTAGATTCTGGGCAGGGTTTGAGGGAGCAGCAACATCTGTGGATTACTTGTAGCAGAATCAGAAGTCATGTTGAAGAGGGAAAAAAAAAAAAAAAAAAAAAGAAGAAGAAGAAAAGGTTGGATCTAGCTCGTTAGAGGAAAAACTCTGATACCACAACAAGTTTTTATGATATGAATAATGACTTCATCAATTGAATTTAATGTAGCTTTGTTAGACGTAAAAGTTCCTATATACAAGGGAAGGATAAAAACAAACTTTTGAATTACAAACAACTGTTATAACAGATTAAGGATTTATTTGTTAAACCCATTTAACTTAAACTAAACTGTACTTTTTCATCTTAGTTTTTGTTTTTTTCTGAAAGTCAACAAAAATTATAATTAATTTTTAAAAAGTCAACCAACTCAAACTTAAAAATTTCAACTCAAACCGTTTCATCAAACGGACTATAAATTTGTTGAAATTGCTGCAACTAAACTGTTTGAGTCTAGTGAGAGAAAAGTGGAGACCAAGGCTTGAGGGGAGATTCATGATGTGGCGTCATCTGAAGGAGATTCTCTAACATGAACGGCCTCCCTGCAAGCCATTAGGGTGTGGATGAGTTGGATCCCGTTCTCCTGCAAGTCAACCAGGACGATCGGCATGGTGGAGGATTTTGCCAGAGCCATGAACGAATCGTCGGCCGACGGTGACGAAGGCAGAGAAGGCGGTGGCGCTGCCATAACGAAGTCAAAAATAGGGGAGGATTAAGCTCCTTGAGCAGGCTCTTGAGCCAAGTTGAGAGATCGGAAGGGGTGTCGGAAGCGAGAGGGGAGAGATTGTCTTGCTAAGCCGAAAATCGCCCTCATACTGATCCAACTGCTGGGCCACTTCCTCCATGTCCAACGACTTGACCTTGTACCCCAACACGACCTGGAGCTCGTCCATTCCGCCGTCGTCTTCCACCCACAACTTCGATGCCTTCTCCATTACCAAACAGAGGAAAAACATAGGAGAAGGATTGCTTGTTCGGTGTTAGCTCTATGAAAGCAATGCTAAGGGAGCTTTTTCGTGAGTTTTTTCTCTCTATTTCTCTCTCTCTTTCTCTCTCACGATGTGACGTTGAAGGACAACTGTTGAATTTTTTATTTCTTTTTTAATGAAGTTTATTTACTCAACTGGCAGTAAGTGAATAAATTTTTGAAATGTCCATGATTACTCAACCGGGGGATATGTTTAAAATATGAAAATATGTTATTTTATTTCTTTTAACGGTGGAGATTCCTTTTGGGTTTGGTTCCTTAGATTTAAATTTGGGGACTGTAGAAGAGCCCATTATATTATTTTTTTTTTCCTTACTCTTTCTAATGTTGGCTGTTGCAGGTGCGTAGGAAAAGGATTTTAGCATGTCAAGGAGTTCCGTGCCGCAGTAAGGCGGTGAAGAATTGCAGAGGTTATTTTGCAATTTTTGAAACGTTAGGGGCCAAAATATAAATATACAAAAGTTGAGGGGTGAAAATGTAATTTTCAAAAAACTTTTAAAATTTAAATTGTGAAATTTCAAATGCTGATTTATTATTTTTAAACACATTTTAGCACATCAATTAATCCTATTGAGTTTAATTAAGCATAATTAATTATAATGGACGTTATACAAAGAAACCGTATCGATTTTGTACTTCTAAATTAGACCCTATTTGAGAACCATGAGAAGAGGATTATAACTTTATGAACTTTACTCGGTTCCTAAGCTCATGTAATCAAAACTCAAGATGATAGAATACTAATCAGTTTGACTCATTTTAGTCATATCATGTTTTCTTATATGTTGTTTTGGTATAACCATTATGGGTTGAAAAATACTATCACATTTTAAAAAATGGAATGCACAACAAAATTAAAATTTTTGAAAAAAAAATTTCCCCGAGGTTTTGGACTTTTTGTGGAAATTTCCAAAAATATCTTTGATATTCTTGATATTGCGGATATTTTTGAATATTATAGACATTTGATAGATACTTTGGGAAGAAATATATTTCCGCTCATTATCCATATCGACACTTTAAAATATAAATAATATCGTGGAAATGTCGACGATGTCGTGGACATTTTTATCCTTGCTTTAGAGTTGGACCTTTCCTACCAGGAGGAGGAGGAGAAGAAGAAGGAAAAAAAAAAGAAAAAAAACTTTAGAGCTTCAGCAGATTACAATATTAATATATATTAAAAAAATATATATGTGCTTTTGTTTCTTGTTTTGTTTTTATGTTTTCCCGCTCCATGCCAGAAATGATCTATATTCCTCCTCCAGCCTCATACTCAATTCCACGAAATACTGGTTTCTGTTTTTTTTCTTTTTTTTTTTTTTTTTTGCTTTTTTGTTTTGTGTTTTGTGTGTTGTGTTTATTTATTTATTTTTTTTTGTTATTAAATTTTTTTTTTTCCAACAGCATGACAAAAATCATGTAGGAGAAGAAATCGACTTAACAAAAGGGAGATAAAGGATTTGGATGATACTTCCAATTTATGCCATATATTGGCACAGAGCATGAATAAAAATACCTTTACAACAATATCAAATGAATTGAACTGTGGTTTATCGTTTTTTTATTTTTTGGGCACTAAACTCACAACAATCCTTTTCAGAACAGAACATCATTTGACTTGCAACAACGTTAAAATAAACCAGCAAAAACTACTTCCTCGTGGAAGTTTGAAAATTTGTCCGTACAAAAAATTGTATCAATCAAGGCAGACTAGGAGTAAGCGCAGGCTTTGCCACTTTGAGCTCTCCACAGTCACTGATGAAAACAGTCTTGAGCGGTCTGTTCCAAATTGCACGAGCGTTCTGAGCCCTCTCATCGCCAAGAAACTTAGCCAAATCATTGAATTGCCGGATCCTCTCCGCCGGTTTGTATGTAGGTATTGCGGCTATGGCCGTCACGACATCTAAACCTGCTATTGAGAAAGATGAATGAGAGAAACATAGAGAGAGAAGAAAGATCAAAGAGCGATTCTGAATTGTAAATCTCCCATTAGCTTGCTAGGAACAGAATTACTCAATACATCTTCTAACAGAAACTACTTCGCAAACTGTATACCTAATAAATCATTACAAGTTGATCAAGTGGACTCGGAATTAGCTATTTTTGAAAAATCAGCCTGACTAGTAACAGCAGCCACTAATCCTTTTCTCCGACACCTGCGAATCCGAAATCCGATATCCAACTCCAAACCTCATCCATTTCCATAGCAATCACTTATTAACACAGCAACATAATACATGGCAGCGCTAGTCACTAACTTAATAAACCTATTCCTAGAATTATTCCAAAAAAAAAAAAACCGGGAAATTCTTTCTGTCTTTAATCTGAGATTGAAGTCTTCAGATATTAAACTATGTACATGTCCTATCCTGTTTTTGTTTATGTTACGAGAATTATTTTTTAGCTCTGAGAATTCATGTCTATACATAATTGTAATTAGTGCCAAACCAAGAAAATTCTGATTATTATACCTTAAGTTCCCCATCAAATTCCAAACCTGAGACATTTTAATCACAACTACACAGTTAACAACACATGTAGGAGTTGCTTGGCAGTGACAAACTTATCTGATAAAATCATCTCTTAAATTCATCATACAAATATGGTCATCTCCCATCAAACGTAAGTTATGATTGAAATAAGAAACTGGTTCTTTCCCATGTTCGTATCGAATTCTACTTATCATGGTATTACGACAAAAATCATGTTTTTCTTTTCCTAATTAATTGAATGCATATTTCCACCAAATCTACAAAATTCTGATGATTTCTACCATCAGTTCTAAATCAAACTCCTAATTTCAGTCATTTTCCATACAATCACACACTCAGCAAATGTAATAACTATATGCCAGTGACAATCACTAATCTAGCAAAATCATCTCATAAATCTTATATTTTGATGAACTAAGTTCTATTCCAGATTTCGACAATTAATTCACCTTCAAGAACTGAACCGAAGACAATGTTCTTGCCATCGAGCTGAGGGCAAGGACCAGGACCAGTGGTGATCAGGAATTCAACGTTCCGATAATCAGGATCGAGCTTAATGTCGTCGTCGTCGTCGTTTTCGGAAAGGCAGAGCGAGAGCAAGCCAGGCCTGGAGTGAGTTAGGGCAAAGGACTTGGAGTCGACGGTCTCGGTGTTCCACGCCAATCCGGAGGGGCGGCGGACCTCGCCGGGCTTCTCACCCTGGCGGCCGGCGAGGAGGAACTGGCCGGGGAAGAGCTTGTGGACGAAGGTGTATTTGTAAGTGTTGGAGGTGCACATGGACTTGAAGTTGGAGACTGTGAGGGGGACGAGCTTGCCGTAGAGGCCGAGGACGACGCGGCCGAGGAGGAGGGAATCGGAGCAGAGGGAGGAGACGTCGTCGGAGAGTGTGCGGTCGGGGCGGAAGTAGTTGGGGCAGAGACTGAAGTCCAGGTAGATGCGGTCGGTGATTGTGGTATCCGGGGGCGGCGACGGCGGCCGCGGAGGAGGAAGTGAGGCCGTGGACAGCGGTGGAGAGGAGAGGGTGAGGGAGAGGGTGGTGGTGGAAAGGAGGAGGGAGCGGCGTGTCAGGTGGAGCTGGGGGTTGATGGTGGTAGTGGCGGCGGCGGAGCTTTCATGGAGGCGGCGGTGGTGGGAGAAGATGGGCGAGGGAAGCGGCGGTGGGGCGGTGACGGAGCAGCCCATGAGGGGAAGATGGTGGTGAGAGCATGGTTTGGGTTTTACTTTTGGATGAGGAAATGGACGGAGAGAATTCCTATTGGTGGCCTCCGGTCCACAGAGATTGGGTTGGGTCCCACAACCGTCCTACAATATTTATTTTAAATTTGGTGATGTTCAGGATGAAATTTAATAAAATAAAATAAAATAAAGATAAAATTAAATGAAGAGTCATGTTTTGAATATCTCCTTTTAATTTTATCCACTTTAACATTGAAGTTCATAATTTTAGTATTATAAAATGATAAAATTATCAACTTTAATGCTAAAGTTGATAATTTTTTATCTCCCTATCTCTTTCTCCATGCCTTTCTCTTTCTCAGCATCTCTCGCTTCTCAACCTTAGTGATCAGACCAGATCTCAGAGATTCCTTGGCGTCGAATGGCAATCGCCCCACCATCGTGGCTTTGGCCATGGAGGGTGTTGCCGCCATGTACAACTCATATTTTAAGTTTTTTTGTGGTTTAAGCCTCCACATGGCCCGCTATTAGGTGGACTTGAAAGACAAAAATTTTATCTTTAAGGACTAATATGCAATTCAAAGAAAATTGAAGAAAAAAAAATAATTGTAGAAAATTTAGAAATTTCCACCTATAAATAGGGATTAGTAGTGGAAAAATTGGCCATTTAGTCATCTTCTCATTTTTAGTTCTCTTCTCAACTTTTCCTCTCTAGCCTAAGGGAAAAAAAAAAATTCGGTGTTTTACAAAAAAATAAGTTTGAGTTTAAATATGGTTAAGTATGAAGTAGTGGCCACGTAAGGTGGGTCGCCACAATATGACAAGCCAACATCTGGCCTTGGAGTTTGCACTACACGGAGTGAATCAACAAACGACAGTTGCTACTACGCGACTCCTCATAACGAATTCCTAGTCGATTAATTTAACTATAGTCGATTGATCACATTGGCTCCTGGGTCGATCAGCTACATTGACTTCTCGAGGTGTTCAATCACATCAACGTCCTAAGTCGATCAGCCATATCGACTCCCAAGTCAATTAGTCACGACAACTCCAGCATCTATCAAGGCATCAATTTACAAGTCAATCTCCTAAATCGACTTCCAGGTCGATAAATCACATGAACACCTCCAGGATCAATCCATCCTACATTGACTCCTTCGAAGATTGATTGCTCTCACTTCAAGCTAGTCGATTATCCATTAATCAAATCCTTAATCAATGGGAACTCTACGAAGAACCAAGTCAAATTCGCAATACAGGTTGTGTCTTCCCATCCTTTTTTCATAACACCTTGAGATTCTTTGCCGAATAGTGATTTGTTTTTCACATCTCTTGACTTTTAGCAAGAATCTCCTTCAATGGATCAACACCACGACACCCCAAATGATGTCTACTATCACATTTAAGTCGTCATGACAAAGAGCTTTTATAGTCGTTGCAACACGACTCTTCATGCATAAGCTCATGTAGGGATCGATTCATCTAACAACTGATCCCTCCAAGATCGAGTCAACTCAATCAACTCTTCCCGAGTCGACTCCCCAACGGTCAAACATGACTAGCAAGTCGATGATGATCAAATAGCCAATCATGGCTCTCTATATCTTGTGTTATCGCAGCTATCTTAGGGTTCATTACACCCAAATGTCCACTGTGACTCGTTAAGTCGACACAACACTAGATTTGCACAACCTCGACAGTCGACTTACCAATTAGGTATACGATCTATTTGAGTTATTCTTTTTATTAAGAATCTCTCTATTTCAGGAAATCACTCAAAGCCTCCAATCACGGAGTGAAACTGTAATGACTAACTTTTGACGGACTTGTGATTTCCTTTGATATCAAGGAAATCTAAGTCTGTACTATGTATGCTTATATATGTATGATTTGATTTGTCAGAATATATTTGAGTTCTTATAAGCTATAAGACTCAATGTTAGTATGAAGCCTTTTGTCGAGAAGGCGAGATCATGATTTATGACTTTATTTTGGCCCATGTATGACCAGGATAACTCATGACTTGAACATGACGGTATGCAGTGTATTAAGTAGTATAGGAATTATACTGTGTTTAACCGTCATTACGGATATAGAATGAAGAATAAGGAATGTGATCACTTTAGAAAAATCAAGAATAATATTTGGAGCAAGGAGGACTAAGTAGTTTCAAGTCCTAAGAAAAATCCATACGCAGTCTAGTTAAGTGCAGATGAATGATGGACTGCAGTCCAGTATTATAGTACTGTTGATAGTTAAAACAATATTGATATTATCTGGATTATTAAGGAAATGGACTACATATTAGGAGGGAATGCCAAACATGGCCCTAATTGGAGGACACCTCACCAAAGATAATCATCCAATTTTGGGAATTTTTGGTAATTATGGAAAATGGATAATTATGAAAAGATTTTTTTAGTGGAATGAGCTCCACATGGACGGCCACCTCAAGGGACTAAAGGGTAAATATTTTATTTTTAAGGTCAAATATGCAATTTTAAGGAAAAAAAAATTGTGAAAAATTAAGTATTTTTCACCTATAAATACGTGTAGAAGAAAACCCATTTAGTTGGACCCCAAATTTTTTGTTCTCTTTCAACTTTCCTCTCTAGCTTTAGGGAAGAGAGAGAGAGAGAGAGAGAGAGCTTGGAGTGGCCGGTTGTTAAGGGGAGAGTGTTGAGCAAATTTTATCTCACCTCAAGGTTTAGAACAACCTTCCAAACTTTAGAGGTATTCCTCTTAACCCTCTAAGAATTTCATTAAGCTTTTGTATTAAGGATTTATGTGTATTTTCAAGTTTGGGTTGTAAGAGCATAAGCTCATGATTTTTTTATGTTATGGTTTTTACATGGTTGAATTATGCTTAGGATATCTTGAATACTAGCCCTAAGCATGAATTTAATTTTTATACTCTAGAATGAGTTCTAGGGTTGTATGTGCTCACCAAGTGCTTGTGAATATGTCTTCACATGTGTAAGAAGGAAAAAGTTATGTGTGATGCTGAATGGTGATGAATGATGAAGATAATGTTGATGATGTATATGTAGGTTAAGAAATTAACTTAAAAACACAACTTGATATGCTAATCCATAATGTGTTTTTAAGCAAGAAGATATGTGTATGGTTAAGTGTTATGAATGAAACCGACACGCTGCATGTTGATGTAGGCTCACGATTTCGACCGTTTAACGTAGTTTGTGCGAAATTTTAAGCGAAAACCAACAAGATCCAAAGTTGCCAATTTTTGGATTTCACTGGACAGTTTTCTAAAAATCTGATTTTGATCCCCTTAGAGGCCGAATATGGAAAAATCCCAAATTGTAAAGTTGTAGAAAATGGAAAACCCTAGGGGCAGTATGGACAGTTTTTGAAAATAAGGCTCCAAAGGCCTCTGTTTTTATCAAAATCCGAGGCTGGTCAGTACAGACAGTGTACACGGCCAGAATTTTTCAAAGGGGAAAACGAGTAAGTTAAAGGTAGATTTAGGTTTTGGACAAACAAAAAGTTGTAAGTTCCAATGAGATCTACAAGTTTCATGTAGAAAACTTTTTCAAATTTTAAACCGATTTAAAGATAAAATAGGATTTTTAAAACTGTGCAGTATACAGGAAATTCCTGCACAGGATTTTCAAAACTATGCAGTGTACAGGAAATTCCTGCACACGAACTTTTAACCAGATTAAAAAGCAGTTTTCAAAGTTTTACAGTTTTACAACTTCTTTTACAAAGAAACTATGGTTTTACGAAAAACAGTTTTAAAAGGGTTTTAATCCATCAAGAAATTTCACAAGTAATTTTTAAAGACAATTTTAAGTAATAAATCAAGATAATAGTTGATTTATAAAATCAAAATATTTTTCAATAAAACAAGGTATTTTAAAAAAGGATAAGATGGGCCAAAGTTACTTAAAAAATATTAGTAACAATTCTATGACAGATAGTAACCAATTTGGAGACCAAACTAGGATCCAAGAAAATGAAATAGTAAGCCCAAGTCACATAGACTATGGTGAACAATAATATGACTAAAGGTAACCGGGTAGAATACCAACTTATTATAATAAAGTTTGTATCTATGATTACCAAGAGTAATCAAATGGGATACCAATTAAGTATGTCATGGTTTATGTTAATAGGAGTGTAACCTGTTGTTGTGCTTCGTTGAGCGATAGACCAAGAACGTAGGATAACTTATAAGTACAACTCCGTCTACAGCATAGGCAAATTATTTTACTACTTTGCATGTTTTTCAAAGCTCATGCATTAATGTATGTGATGTATATGATTTATGTTTGTGGCATCATGTAAGCATGCTCACTAATGATAAATCACATGGTAAGAATAAGATCAAGTTTCAAGTAAAAAACTATTTTCAAGAAACTGTTTTCAAGTAAAAAACCGTTTTCAAGAAAGAAACTGTTTTCAAGTAAGAAAGTGTTTTCAAGTATGATGTTAAGCAAGTTTTCTCGTGTCATACTGACCTGCCACGAGGGCAGGTCTGGTCCATGGTTTGAGTTGGACTGGGCTAGCCGCCCCAACCACTCCATGACTGCGTGCCACGGTACGTACACTCATGTTATGTAAGGGGCCTAAAATTATGCTAACCTAAGAAAGCATAATTGGTGCATGCATTGTTTATTAAGAAATGTTTTGCGGAAGAAAAGTTGTACTTGCTGGGTGAAAGCTCATGATTTATGTTTATGCTGTAGGTAAGTAGCCTACTGGTAATATGTGATGCAAGACTGTGGAAGAGGGCACAATGGACTGTGAAACTCTGTGCTGGACACCGCCACGCGTTTTGAAAAAAAATTTATATAAATGTTGGTATTATGTTATGATAATTTGTTGGTACTTAAATCTAGTAATTAGTATATGTTGTAAATGTGTTAAGATGGTTTAAAAAAAAAAAAAAAAAACTTAGTACTTGCCTTAATCAAGTACATATATATGAGTGTGATGTTAAATTGGGATTTAAAGTAAGTTTTGAAAAAAAAAAATATTTCCGTATTTTTACATGATGTTAAATTGGGATTTAAAGTAAGTTTTGAAAAAAAAATATTTCCGTATTTTTACATAAGATAAGAGTAAGTTTCTAAGTAAAGTAAGTATGGTAACGGCCTATGTAAGGCGGGTCGTTACAGAGTTGGTATCATAGTAGGTTTCCTGCTGTCCAGTTTCACAGTTTTGCTGCCAGCACCACAGTTTTTGTAAGTTGATTTTCTTACTTTATTACATGTATACTTATTATGCGAAGTATAGTATACTTTATGGCAAGCATACCCGAATGAGTCCATGGGCCACTACTGCCGATGGTTTCGAGATGCTATGTTACCTTACATCCCATTGGATATAGAGAGACCTATGATGCAGGCCTTACACATACTTATGGATGGACTACCTCTGGAGGTCAGACAGTTCACTCCGCCACCCACTATAGTGATGACGTTGGACGAGATGATAGATACTATCATAGAGGTCGAGATTATAGCTTATATACTACAAGTTGCTGCACCTGAGGATGATCACCCGTTTATACCGGTCGATGGCGTAGGCATCGGGGAGCCAGTCTTTCACGACGGTCCGTTTATGCTAGAGGAACCCATTCTAGCTGTATCGATTCAGGCTATTCCACCACAGGAGGAGGATGCCGATGAGGATGCGGATGCAAATGCCGATGCAAAGATGGACCCGGCTAACCCAGGGGAAGACCCGGAAGACCCTCCAGTAATCATCATCGTTAGTGATGATGAGGAAAAGATCGAGGAGGGGCAGGAAGAGCTGGAGGAGGACCCCGAAGAAATCTTGTTTGACGACGATGATTGGGATGCAGATACCGAGATCTTTTCTGATGTTACGATGGAGTAGCTAGTTTAGATCTTAGTTTTGATTCTTTTATTCTTTTTGACCCTAGGATTGTACATATGTATGATGGTTAAGTGGTAGACACTTCCATCTTGACTTCCTATGTATATTAGGCCTGACATGTACCGGACAAGTGTTAGACACTGCCAGAAGACTATATTCTTTTTGTACGATGTACTGAAAGACAGAGTGCATATATGAAATGTATATATGATGTTATTATCAAGTATTATTCATGACAAGTTTATGATGAGTTTACTATATGATATGATGAGATCACGATAGATCTCTAATATGATGTTTCTATGCCATGATATGATGACGTTATGATACTTCTATGCTATGACATGATAAGTTACGATGATTCCATGATATGATGTTTTAAGATGTGAATGAAAGGAATGGATATTAGAAGTATAACAGTATCCTTGAATAGGAACTAGAAGATGGTTCGCTCACGTACACGATTAAACCCAGCTCCTCAAGAGCCTAATCTTGAAACGGTGGTAGCTGATTTGCAACGATAATTGTTAGAACAACAGCAAGAAACCAATAGGCTTTGGGAACAACTAGCCCGAATGAATCAGATGCCTCGTGTTGATGAAGTTCCACCGCAGAATAACCTTGATCCCCCAATAGTTCCTTAGATGCCAGAGGTGAATCAAGGCATTCCACGGAATCCAGGAGTTTCGATAGCACCAACCGCACCAGCAGGGTTGCAAGCGAACCCACCTATGGTTCGAGAAGATTTGTTGTATGAATGGTTTAGGCGTATGAAAGCGCCTGAATTTGAGGGACTTATGGACCCGATAGAAGCCAATAATTGCCTTATTGATATCCAAGTAATTTTGGATTTTATGGGACTCACGGAACAGGAAAAGGTCCTTTGTGCTTCTTTTGCACTTAAAAAGGATGCCCGACATTGGTGGATGACCGTCCAAATGCGTAGAAACATGACAACCATGAGCTGGTAGGATTTTATGACTGAATTCAGAGCGATGTACTACAATAGAGAAGTTCTTGTAGCTCAGCAAGACGAGTTTAACAATATGAAGCAAGGATCGATGACAGTACTGGAAGCTGTAAAAAATTTGAACAACTAGCTCGCCTATGTCCGTAACTTGTACCAAATGAAATGGAGAAAGTAAGCAGAATGATGAAGATGTTTCGGACATATGTTGCCAAACAAGTAAGTACTTGAAACAACCCTCCAACCCTTGTAGTTGACTGTATAAGTCGAGCTATAAGAGCCGAGTACTGGATCAGCCAAGATAAGTAGGCGAGGGCTCAGATCTTTAAAGTCAAAAAGGAAGAAAAGGCTCTGTTGATGCAGTCGCAGCCTATGCAAACTCAGGAATTGTATTCAAAGGGCCAGACCAGTTCGGGAAGAACAAAAGAAAGGGGAATGCTTCCAACCAGAGTCAACAGAGGAATTACCCTCAGAAGAAAAACAACCAAGGTACTGGGGATAATAATTATCCTATGTGTGCGAAATGTGAAAAGAAGCATTTTGGAGTTGTAGAATGGGGACAAATGCCTGCTATCTTTGTGGCAAGGAAGGCCACTATGCCAGGAATTGTACCTCAAATTATCAGAATCAGAATCAGCAGTACCCGAACAGAAATTCAAGCAATTAGCTCCATGCAGTGCAAGCCCAGATTGAAGGTCCATCGATTGCACAAGGAATATTAGAAGCTCCTGAACCACAAGCTAGGATCTATGCTTACACTAAAGGAGATGTTGAAGCTGTGACTTCTCAAGTGGTAACAGGTCAGATTTTTATCACCAACTTTGATGCAATCGCCTTGTTTAATTCTGGTGCCACTCATTTGTTTGTATCGAAGGAGTTTGCCTAGATTCTAGGTTTTCAAGTATGATGTTAAGCAAGTTTTCTCGTGTCGTACCGACCTGCACTAGGACAGGATTGGTCTATGGTTTGAGTTGGACTGGGCTGACCGCCCCAACCACTTCATGGCTGCGTATCACGGTACATACACTTATGTTATATAAGTGCCCAAAAATGTGCTAACCTAAGAAAGCATAATGAAGCATAATTGGTACATGTATTGTTTTATTACGAAATGTTTTGCGGAATGATAGTTGTACTTGCTGGGCGAAAGCTCATGACTTATGTTTATGCTATAGGTAAGCAGTCTATTGGCAATACTTGATGTAAGACGGTGGGGCATGGCATGGCTAACTGTGAAACTATGGGATGGAGACTGCTATGCGTTTTGTAATAAAATATTTGTATTTGTTATTTAGTACAATCTGTTATATGTTAAAATAAGTTTAAAACTTAAATACTGAATTAAGTATGTATATATGTATATATGTAAGTACATGGTCGAGTTCGGATTCAAGTTGTTTTAATATATATATATATATATATATTCCATATTTCCGCTTGTTAAGTAAGTTAAGTAATTATTTAAGATAAGTATGGTAATGGCCTACGTAAGGCGGGTCGTTACAGGTTTGGTCCATGATTTGTGTTGGACTGGGCTGGCCGCCCCAACCACTCCATGGCTGCGTGCCACGGTACGTACACTCATGTTATGTAAGAGGTCCAAAATTATGCTAACCTAAAAAAGTATAATTAAAGCATAATTGATGCATGCATTATTTATTAAGAAATGTTTTGCGGAAGAAAAGTTATGCTTGCTGGGCGAAAGCTCATGACTTATGTTTATGCTGTAGGTAAGCAGCCTACTGGTAATATGTGATGCAAGACTGTGGAAGAGGCACAATGGACTGTGAAACTCTGGGCTGCACACCGCCACGCGTTTTGAAAAAAAAAATGTATATAAATGTTGGTATTATGTTATGATAATTTGATGGTACTAATATCTAGTAATTAGTATATGTTGTAAATGTGTTAAGATGTTTAAAAAAAAATAAAAACTTAGTATTTGCCTTGATCAAGTACATATATATGAGTGTGATATTAAATTGGGATTTAAAGTAAGTTTTGAAAAAAAAAACATTTCCGTATTTTTATATAAGATAAGAGTAAGTTTCTAAGTAAAGTAAATATGGTAACGGCCTACATAAGGCGAGTCGTTACAGAGTTGGTATCAGAGCGTGTTTACTGCCGTCCAGTTTCACAGTTCTACTTGCCAGCACCACAGTTTTTGTAAGTTGATTTTCTTACTTTATCGCATGTATACTTATTATGCAAAGTATAATATTATAGATAAAATGGACCCGAGGCAGATCGAAGAGAATCGTGAGGCTTCCTTGGCGTTTTTGGGAATGGAACCACATACTTTTGACGAAACCCAAGGAGCGGCGGCATTAGCCGAGTGGTTGCACGATATGGAGACCATATTTGGTCGATGTCATATAGGAGCACATCTCCAAGTTATGCTAGCTAGTCGACGATTAGTCGGAGAGGCACGCTTATGGTGGCTTAGTTTAGAGGACCTTGAGATCCCTAGGAATGTATGGATGAACTTCCGAGCCCTAATCATTATGGATAAGAGTAAGTTTCTAAGTAAAGTAAGTATGGTAACGGCCTACGTAAAACGGGTCGTTACAGAAACCCTCCAATCACGAAGCAAACGCCTCTAAACATGGAGCAAGACCCTCCATCACGGATATGAGCAAGAGAAAGACATAAGACGGATCGTACTTGTAATAACCGAATTTTTCAGACTTGTGATTTCTTTATATTTATATATATAAAGAAATTTAAGTCCTTACTAAGTATTATTATGATGTTTCATGGAAATTATGGATATCAATAGGAAACCCATGATCTGATTACCATAATATGTTAGAGTTCTTACAGTGTTATAAGACTCAATGACAATTTAAGTTTAAGTATGAGGCCTTATGATGAAAAAGTCAGATCATGATTTATGATTTTATCCTGGCCAATGTATGACAAAAAAAAAAAAAAAAAATTATGACATGATTAAGACAGTATAATAAGCAGTATTAAAAGTATACTGTGACCAACTATCGTTACGGATGCAGAATTAAGAATGCTCCAGAATGATCAAGAATAATATTTGGAATAATGAGGACCAACTAGTTTTAAGTCCTAAGAAAAACTTATACGTGGTCCAGTTAAGTGTAGATAAATTCTGGATTGCAGTTCAATATTACTATATTGTTGATAGTTAAAACAATATTTGTACTGTATGGATTATTAAGGAAATGGGCTGCATATTAGGAGGGAGTGCCAAATAGGGTCCTACTTGGAGGCCAAGTCATGATAGATAATTATGCAAATTTTGGGATTTACGGATTTTATGGAAAGAAATAAAAAAGATAGGCATGAAAATATTTTTTTTGGTCAAAGCTCTCCACAAGGCCGGCCACTTTGAGGACTTGGAAGGCAAAACTTTTGTCTTTAAGGAAAAATATGTAATTCAAGAAAGGTGAAGAAAAAAAAATAATTGTGGAAAATTTTGGAAATTTCACCTATAAATATAAATAGAGGTGGGTGGTAAAGAGTTGGATTATTTAGTTAGTCTCTCAACTTTTAGTTCCCTTCAAACTTTTTCCTCTCTAGCCCTTAGAAAAAAAAAGGGAGAGAGAGAGATAGGGTGGCTAGTTGTGGTGTGGAGAAGTTGAGAGCAAAAATTTCTCTCATCCCAAGGTCTAGAAGCAATCTTTCCAAGTTTCGGAAGTATTGTTCTTGATCCTCTAACTAAGATCTTCATTAAACTTTGATTGAGGAATTATTTGTATTTCAAGTTATGGGATGTAAGAGCATAAGCTTATATTTCTTATTTTGCTATATTACGGTTTTTATATGATTGGTTTATGCTAGATCTATGCTTAAGTTATCTTGTGGCTAGCTCTAAGCATGTATTTGATTTTATGCTCTAGGATGAGTTTTAAGGTTATGTGTGCTCACTATATGCTTTTGATTATGCTCTCACATGGTTAAATATGAGTATTTTATGTATGATGGTTATGTGAATGATTATATGTATCTTGGTTTTAAAAAAAAAATCAACCTAAAGACACAAGTTGGTGAAAATAGCAAGTTATCAATGTTGTGATTTTCAAGTGCAGAAGATAAGTGATGATTGAATTTTAAAAACGAATCCTACATGTTGCATGTTGATGTAGCTCACGGTTTCGACCATTTGAGGTAGTGTGTACGAATTTTTAAGAAAGAACCTACAAACTACAAACTGGCGATTTTTTGAAAATAAATTGGACAGTTTTCTAAAAATTGAATTTTGAGCCCCTTAGATGCTGAATTTGAAAAAAATTATAATTGAAAAGTTGTAGAAAACGGAAAAACCTACAGGATAATTGGATAGTTTATGAAAAAAGGGCTCCAAATGCCTCTGTTTTTATGAGTTTTCCAAACTAGTCGGTCCAGGTACTATACAAGGCCAGAATTCTTCAAGGAGAAAAACTAGCAAGTTAAATACGGATTTAAGTTTCAGACAAAAACTTAAAGTTGTAGCTTCCGATGAGATCTACAACTTCTATGAAGAAAAAATTTTCAAATTCCAAACTGATTTAAAGATAAAACTGAATTTTCAAAACTGGACATGGAAGTAGAAATTCCTGCACACATACAATTTAAAATGCTGTTTTTATCTGGAAAAATTAGTTTCCAAGGTTTTATAACTCTTTCTAAAGAAGTAATGGTTTTATGAAGATAAGTTTCAAAGAGGTATAAATCCATTTGAAATTTCACAAATGATTTTTTTTAAAAGGATAAATTCAAGTATTGTATTAAGAAATACTTGATTTATGAAGCTAAGGTTATGGAGACCGATTTGTGGTATCATGAATATGTTATGGAGACCGATTTATGGTTCAATGAATATGTTATGGATTGTTAAGGTAGAATGGAATGATTATTACGCCCTGTTTGAAAACAGGAATATAATATAACCTGTTGTCGTACCTTGTTGGAATGATAAACCAAGAGCATAGGACAATTTGTAAGTACAACTCCACTTATAGTATGAGCAAAATGTTTTTACTGCTTTACATGTTTTCAAAAGTCATGCATTGATTTACATGATGTACATATGTTTTATGTTCTATTATTGTGGCATCATGAAAGCATGCTCACTAGTAATAAATCACATTACAAGAATAAGATAAAGTTTTCAAGTAAGAAACAATAAAAATTTAAGTTTTCAAGTATGATCAAATTAAGAACAAGTTTTCAAGAATGAAGGCAAGCAAGTTGCCTTGTGTCGTACCAACCTGCCACAAAGGCTGGTTTAATTCATGGCTGTGCACCACGGTACGTACACTCATATTCATGTTATGAAAGGGGCCCAAAGCTAAGTTAAAATAAGAAAATATAAGTGATTCATGTTAAGTTAACATAAGAAAGTATAATTGATTCATGCATTCTTTTATTAAAATGATTTTACGGGAAGAAAGTTGTACTTGCTAGGCGAAAGCTCATAACTTATGCTTATGTTTATGCTGTAGGTAAATGGTAAGATGCCCATGCAATGATATCGTGATCTTAAGCAACAACCATGCAATGAGATCTAAGGCAACAATCCCTTCTCCATCATCTCAAGAAATCCAATAGTATTTGAATCAATTCTTGTATGTCACTTTGCTTCTCACCGACATAGCATCACCGACTTAGGAACCTTGACTCAACTCGACAAGAACGACTCAAAGGCCGATGAACCATATGGTCAAGGCTCGAAGCAACTCACCAATCGAGTTAATCATCCGTTGGCAAGTCGATCCCACAATCGCAACATCTCCCATAATTGGAAACTCACTCATGTTGGCCTCGCGTTGGCCAAACGCTGGTAATTGAGCCACAAGGTATGTATTCCAACTTTGTAGGTCATCATGCAATTCGAGGAGCAATTATCCTTCACCTCCTCTGGCAAGCAATTACATCCAATAAATTGCTTGTCCGCAACACTCGTGTAAAAAGCCAATTTCAGCTCAGCGGGTCACCAATCGACTTAAGCTTCATAGCTCTCTCGTGAAACATCAGTTTCATGTCCATCAGGGATATGCTCACCCTTCCGGACAACACTTCAACCGATTCAAATAGACGAATTGCCTCATCATCAGTCACATCGACTCCCTACACAACGAGTTGATAACTCTTTAGCCTAATCAACTACAAGCTCAACAACATCAGAAATCGGGGGCTCATTTGAACAGCTCCCCCAGCTGATCTCTTCTCATCGACTCAATCTCAACATAGATCCACGATGATCATCGCTCCAATTGAGTCAATATAAACCGATTTGGTAAGTTCCTACACATAATCCAAGTTAGTTTCAACTTTGTATTTGAGGAATTCTACAGGAAAAAGAGGGTATCTCCTCTCAACTATTCAACATCAAGCAAAATGGTTTGGACATCGACATCAAAGCGAACATGACTGCTTTAACTTTAGCACAATCAGGTGTGATCAAGTCAAGATGCGATCTCAAAAGCAAACATCAACTTCATACCTCAGCTGCCACTTTAACGATTTCAAGATCAATGTGAGACGGATTCCATAACGCAATCAGTCTGACTCAGTGACAACGCCAAGCAACGATAATTTAGATCTCACTTCGGATCATCGGACAATAGAAGCATATGAGGACAACAATTAACGATTTCACGAAAGACCCGACTTTAAGCAAGAATAGTCGATCAAGTTGACGAACAACTCGACAAGACACTCTTGTAGCCGATTTCCATCGACTAAGGAGTGGGGGGACTTATTGTTGAGGTCAAAATTCGTACCTCATCTTTCACCATCCACGTGTCGACTTGGATTGCTCATAGATCAAGGATCAGCCCGGAAACAACTCAGAAAACTTCATCAGCTGATAAGGAAGCTCGACTCTCGAGTCGACGGACCTTAACCTTTACTCGATCGACATCACTTCTAAGTCAATCAAAGTGCATGAATCAGCTTGAAGACAACTTAGATTGGCTCGAGACATGATACAAACCACGCCAATAAACTGACGCGACCCTAACCAAGTTGGTCTCCAAGATTGAAATCCTAAACGGCTTTGAATGGAACCACGACCCAATGCCTAACAAGAAGCACAGACCTTGGTATGCGAAGACGCCACAATCAGTTATGGAAGGACTGATTGATAAGTCGTATGAACGCCACGGAATTCTCCGATGAGTTCAAGAAGTTCGTTTAAGAACCAAAGAGGATTAGTGATACGAACCACGCCAACAACGTGACGAAACCTGATACCAAATCTGGAAACGGAAACCCAAGATCTTTCAAGTTTGATGAAAACCGCGACCCGTTGCTTAGCGAAGCAAGAACCTTGGTATGGTGAAGACGCCACAAACGGTTATGGAAACTCCATTTGATAAGTCGATTTGAACGCCACAAGGAATCCTTGATAAGTTCAGATAAGTTTCTTCAAGAACTCAAGAAGAATAACTCACAATATGAATAAACATAAAAAATCTTCGATTCCATAATCTGAAATCTGCCTTTATATTGGCAAAGTTACAATTTGTAAAATTCCTAATCTAGCCTTAAGGATTAAACATGCCTAAAAATCAGATTCATCAACTAAAATTTAAATAAATTCGGAATTAATTTTAAAATTTAAACTAAAACTTAAAACTAAAAATCAGATTACAAAGAAATCAAATCTTGATCAGATCTGTTTTGAATTTTGAATTTTTTTAACTTTGGAAAACGTAATCTTGACTTGATTCTTTGTTCGAAAATAGCGTCCTCTTCAACCTTGGAAAATAAAAATGCCCACATCAGTCTTGGTTCTCTTTCGGGTCAAATTTGATGAGTAAAACCAGCTTTTGTTCACCCTCAGCAGTGAACACGTTATCGTTTTCTTGTAGAACTATGTGGACAAAGTTATTTAGCTCTTCTTTAAATCTTTTAGCTCGAGCTCTCATCACCGGACCAACTGGTACTTGAATTGGTTTGTGAGAATTCCATTGAGCCTTGATGTCCTCATCATTTCCCCCCTTTTGAGAAGATTTTGCCCTCAAATCGTCACCTACGTCAAAAGGACTCAAGTCAGTAATATTGAGAGTAGCACTAACATTATACTCACCCGGTAAGTCAAGTTTGTAGGCATTGTCATTGATCCGTTCTAGCATTTGAAAAGGACCATCTCCTCGGGGCAGCAACTTAGAACGTCTTTGCGCCGGAAATCTCTCTTTCCTCATGTGTAACCAAACCCAATCACCGGGTTCAAAAACCAGCTTGTGGCGTTCCTTGTTAGCTTGCTTGATGTATTGTTCGGTTCTCCTCTCTACATTGAGCCGTGCTCTCTCATGGAGTTGCTTCACAAATTCTGCCTTCTTCTTACCATCTAAGTTCACATGCTCAGAAACAGGTAAAGGTGATAAATCTAATGGAGTTAAAGGATTAAAACCGTAAACAATTTCAAACGGTGAGAACTTAGTAGCAGAATGAATCGTACGATTATAAGCGAACTCAACATGTGGTAAACATTCTTCCCAAGTCTTAATGTTCATACTAATGATAGCCCTCAACAAAGTGGATAGAGTCCTATTAACTACTTCTGTTTGACCATCGGTTTGAGGATGACAAGTCGTAGAAAATAAAAGTTTCGTTCCTAGTTTTCCCCATAATGTCTTCCAAAAGTAACTCAAAAACTTAGTATCCCGATCTGACACAATTGTCCTAGGCATACCATGTGATCTCACAATCTCCCTAAAGAACAAATCGGCAATATGAGAAGCATCATCCGTCTTATGACAAGGGATAAAATTTGCCATCTAATGATGAGGACGTCAGTAGCAAAGGCATGAGCACATGGGATGAAGCTTATTTAGATCCAGTTCAAGTTCCCGTTGGTCCGGTTACGAGGGCTCGCGCAAAGAAATTCAAAGATGCACTTAATGGGCTGATTCGAGCAAGTTGGTCTCAAGCTATTGCATGGAGGCCCATCGAGGGAATTACAAGCGACAACCAGCACAACAAATGCGTAATCCAAGTAATCGAAGAGACCCAGTAATTACGCTTGCAAGATCAATAGCTGTCACTTTGTTTCCGTTTTGAGAACTCTTCCATCCTCAAGCACAATTGGTGACAGCAAATCATCTATGCATTTATTATTCAGATTCCTTTTATTTTGAAATATTGTAAGGCTTTTCAGCCATTTAGGGAACATGCCATATTTGCCTTGTTTTTATTGCTTCAGAATTGGTTATTTCCTTTTTGGGGTTACTGTCTAGGGCAATTAGGGATGCAAAACCCTCATATATATATGTACCGTACGGATTTCTTAGGAGGCAGATCAGTTTTATGAAAAAAATTTTGAGACTTAATTCTCTCTAGTTCTTAGACGAACTTTTTGAACTTATCGGAGAAATCCGTGGCGTTCATACGACTTATCAATCAGTCCTTCCATAACTGATTGTGGCGTCCTCACATACCAAGCTTCGTGCTTCTTGTTAGGCATCGGGTCGCGGTTCCATTCAAATCCGTTTAGAATTCGATCTTGGAGACTAATTTGATTATGGGTTTCGTCACAAGTTGGCGTGGTTCGTATCATTTGGTATCAGAGCCTAGGGTTCTAATCAGGTTTTGCTTATCCTAACTTTTAATTTTCGTTTATGTTCAAATAATCTTGAGTCTTGATTCACAGAATTGATTCGGTATACAAAAAAAAAAAAAAAAAAAAAAAAAAAAAAAAAAAACGTCAAAAAAAAAAAATGGTCGAAAGTCTTCAAGAACTTAGGGTTAATTAGGTTTTCTTGTTATTGTTGGGATTGGAATTTCGTGGGGACTAATAGTCCTTTTTTGTTTGCTCTCAGTCGAAACTGTGTAGGAGACGATTTAAAAAAAAAAAAAAAAAATCAAATCCAGATTATCAAAAGAAAAGGCAGAAAAAAAAAAAAAAAAGTATGGAAAACTTTCTTAAATTTTTAGGCTGTTTCTTGTTATTCAGGGTTAGGGAAGTCCAAAATTACGTTTCTTTTGGGGTGTTAATTCTGAGCCTATTTTCTGTCCGCGTTTGTTATCATTATATATTTAATCTAAGCTTTCTTGGTAAATTGGTTTGTGAATTGCCACGGGAGATTCGATATTGATTTGATTAGTTCTATAAGAACTGAGTGAGGATTAACGAGTGGAAAAAGGCAAGAGAGGCGAGAACATTACAGAGAACAAAAGCCCAAAAGTATTGAGTGTAAACACGAGAGAAATTGTGTGAAAACCAGTTCAAGAGAGAAACACGTAAGGGAGTGTGGTAAGGTCCTTTGCATTATTTCTGACTTTGTTTTGCAGCATATATATATATATATATACGTATATAAATAATGTCAAACAACAGCAAAAACACTACCGAAGTTACCGCTGGAGCGGCAGATCCAAAACTCCTCATGGAAGCTATGATGTGAGAGATGAGGCGAATGTTGAGAGGAGAGTTGGAGCAGCTACAAGAGAGGGTAGACCGAATAGAAAAGCACGCGTGGAACAGCCACAACATGTTCCTCACGCGCGTAGGCGAGAGAGGGTACCGGTTAGAGGAGAGGCCCATGATTACTACGGAATTGATGGGGATGAGTTCGGTGAAGGAGAAGACTCCGCGGGTAGTCACAGAAGATTTGGACGGGATAGAGGAGTTAGGAATCGGGGAAATGATGGTATGAGTGGCATCAAAATGAAGATACCGTCTTTCCAAGGCAAATCTGATCCCGAAGCATACTTAGAATGGGAGAAGAAAATGGAGTTCATCTTTGACTGCCAAAGCTACTCTGAAGCGAAGAAGGTAAAATTAGCCGTAATTGAATTTTCTGATTACGCTATAACTTGGTGGGATCAACTTGTCATAAATAGGAGAAGAAATAGAGAGCGGCCTATCGAGTCATGGGAAGAGATGAAGGCTGTGATGAGGAAGCGATTTTTGCCAGCGTACTACTACCGGGAGTTGTACAACAAGCTGCAAAATCTTAAGCAAGGCACCCGGAGTGTGGAGGAGTACTACAAGGAGATGGAGGTCATGATGATCCGCGCAAATATAGAAGAGGATCAGGAGGCTACAATGGCAAGGTTTTTGGCGGGCTTGAACCGAGAAACTCAAAATGCCGTCGAGTTGCAACATTATGTGGAGTTGGAGGACATGGTCCACATGGCTGTCAAAATTGAGAATCAACTCAAGAGGAGGGGCAGTAACACGCGTCCAAGCCAAAATCCGAGTACCTCAGCTTGGAAGGCGCAAGCATGGAAGAAGGATGAAAAACAACTCAACCCAAGGCTAAAAGCCGAACAGAAACAGGAGGAGGCCAGCCATAGGAACCAAGGTAAATCCGATTCTTCCACTACTCGGAATCGTGATATTAAGTGCTTTAAATGTCAAGGCAGGGGTCACATAGCTAGCCAATGTCCGAACAAACGAGCTATGGTGATGCGAGACAATGGAGAGATTGAAACCGACGAGGAATCGGACAATGATTCTATGCCTTCATTAGAGGATGTCGACGTTGAGGAGTACGCTGTCCAAGGTGATTTGTTGGTTGCAAGAAGAGCTCTAAGTGTGCAAGCCAGAGAAGATGAAGAGGAGCAGCGGGAAAACATCTTTCATACTAGGTGCCATGTCCAAAACAAGGTATGTAGTGTGATTATTGATGGTGGAAGTTGTACTAACGTTGCTAGCGCAACCATGGTAGAAAAGTTAGGGCTGCCGACAATCAAGCATTCTCGACCTTATAAATTGCAGTGGTTGAATGATAGTGGGGAGGTAAGGGTGTGTAAACAAGTGTTAGTTTCTTTCCGCATTGGAAGATATGAAGATGAAGTTTTGTGCGATGTAGTTCCGATGCAAGCTGGACACTTGTTACTAGGTCGACCATGGCAATTTGATCGACGAGTTAAACACGACGGCTTCACAAACAAATGCTCGTTCGTTCACAACCAAAGAACGGTCACTCTTGTGCCGTTAACACCAAAACAGGTCTATGAAGACCAAGTGAGCTTACAGCGAGAAAGTGAGAAAAAGAAAATGAGTGAGGAAAAATCAAGAGTGGGAGTGCAGAGAGAGAGTTCGGCCAGTGAGAGAAAAAAAGAAGAGGTGGCCGAGAAAAAGGAAAGCAAAGAGAGAAAGGGAGAAAAATCGAGAGGACTGAAAAGAATACACAACAAGCCATTGAGAGAAAAGCAGAGAGAAAAATAAACTTTTATGTGAGGGGCGGTGAGATCAGAAGGGCGGTGTTCTTAAATCAGCCAATGATTTTACTTTTGTTCAAAGAGGCACTTTTAAACACTAATGATCTTGAACCTGCATTGCCTAGTTCTGTTGTTTCTCTATTGCAGGAATTCGAGGATGTATTTCCGGATGAGGTGCCTGATGGTTTACCACCAATTCGGGGAATAGAAAATCAGATAGATTTCGTGCCAGGCGCTTCAATTCCAAACCGACCGGCTTATAGAAGCAATCCCGAGGAGACAAAGGAGCTTCAAAGGCAGGTTAGTGAGTTGATGAAAAAGGGGCATGTGAGAGAAAGTATGAGCCCGTGCACCGTTCTGGTTTTACTTGTGCCCAAGAAGGATGAGACATGGAGGATGTGCGTGGATTGCAGAGCCATTAATAATATCACGGTAAAGTATCGCCATCCTATACCTCGATTAGATGATATGTTGGATGAGTTACATGGAGCTTCAGTGTTCTCAAAAATTGATCAGAAAAGTGGGTATCAACAAATTCGCATGAAACCTGGAGACGAGTGGAAGACAGCCTTTAAAACGAAACAAGGTTTATATGAGTGGTTGGTAATGCCTTTTGGCTTAACCAATGCACCTAGCACATTTATACGTTTAATGAACCATGTTTTGCGAGCATTTATTGGCAGGTTTGTTGTTGTGTATTTTGATGATATACTAATTTATAGCAAAGATTTGAACCAACATGTAGCGCATTTAAAATCTGTTTTGGATGTGCTTAGAACGGAAAAAATTGTATGCTAACTTCAAGAAGTGTACTTTTTGCACAGATTAGCTTGTCTTTCTTGGTTTTGTTGTTAGTGCGGACGGTATACAGGTTGACGAAGAGAAGGTGCGAGCCATTCGGGAGTGGCCGAGTCCAACTAGTGTGAGTAACGTACGGAGTTTTCATGGACTTGCTAGTTTTTACCGGCGGTTTGTGAAAGATTTCAGTACTTTAGCCGCACCACTGACTGAAGTGATCAAGAAGGACGTTGGGTTTAGATGGGGAGAAGAGCAAGAAAGTGCATTCCAATTAATCAAGGATAAGTTGACCAATGCTCCATTGTTATCTTTACCTAATTTTTCCAAAACTTTTGAAATTGAATGTGATGCTTCAGGTGTTGGAATTGGTGCCATTTTGATGCAGGATAGGCGACCAATAGCATATTTCAGCGAGAAGCTGAACGGAGCAGCTCTTAATTACCCAACCTATGATAAAGAGTTGTATGCGTTGGTTCGGGCGTTAGAGACGTGGCAGCACTACCTATGGCCTAAGGAATTCGTGATTCACACCGACCACGAGTCCTTGAAACATTTGAAGAGCCAACATAAGCTGAACAAAAGGCATGCTCGTTGGGTAGAATTCATAGAGACATTTCCGTATGTCATTCGCTACAAACAAGGTAAGGAAAATGTCGTTGCGGATGCGCTCTCTCGCAGGTACGCGTTAATCTCAACTCTTGATTCTAAACTGCTGGGTTTTGAACAAATCAAGGAATTATATGCTGATGATCGTGACTATAGTGTTGAGTATCAAGCTTGTGAGAAATTCGCTAGTGGTAAGTACTTTAGGCATGAGGGATACTTGTTTCGGGAGAATAAATTGTGTGTGCCTAATTGTTCGGTAAGAGATTTGTTAGTGAGAAAATCCCATGGGGGAGGTTTAATGGGACATTTTGGAGTTGCCAAGACCCTAGCTGTTTTACAAGAACATTTCTTTTGGCCGCATATTAGACGCGATGTTGAGAGGCTTTGTGATAGATGTGTAACTTGTAGGCAGGCTAAATCGAGAGTGCAGCCACGGTTTGTACACCCCTTTGCCAATCCCTAGTGAACCTTGGACTGATATCTCAATGGACTTTGTGTTAGGTTTGCCTAGGTCTAAACTCGGAAGAGATTCGGTGTTTGTGGTCGTGGATAGGTTTTCCAAGATGGCACATTTTATCCCAGGCCACAAGACAGATGATGCTTCCAATGTTGCTGACTTGTTCTTTAGGGAAATTGTGAGACTTCATGGTATGCCTAGGACAATTGTTTCTGATAGGGACGCCAAGTTCTTAAGCTACTTTTGGAAGACTTTGTGGGCTAAGTTAGGGACTAAGTTGTTGTTTTCGACTACTTGTCACCCTCAAACCGATGGTCAAACAGAAGTTGTGAATAGGATATTGTCTACCTTGTTGCGGGCTATCATTAAAAAGAACATCAAAACTTGGGAGGAATGTTTACCACATGTCGAGTTTGCTTATAATCGCTCTGTACATTCTGCTACTCAATTTTCACCATTTGAAATTGTTTATGGTTTTAATCCTTTAACCCCTTTGGATTTAATGCCATTACCTTTGTCTGCGCGTGTGAATTTAGATGGAAAAAAGAAAGCTGAACTTGTTAAGCAGATACACGAGAAGGCAAGACTCAACTTTGAGCGAAGGACCAAGCAATATGCCAAACAAGCCAATAAAGGGCGTCACAAGCTCCTCCTTGAGCCCGGCGATTGGGTGTGGTTGCACTTCCGCAAAGAACGATTTCCAGACCAAAGAAAGTCTAAGTTGTTGCCTAGAGGGGACGGTCCTTTTCAAATCCTTGAAAGGATCAATGATAATGCGTACAAGTTAGACCTGCCAGGTGAGTATGGTGTAAGTGCTACGTTTAACGTTTCTGATCTAAGTCCATTTGATGCAGGCGACGATTTGAGAACAAATCCTTCTCAAGAGGAGGGGAATGATGAGGACGTCAGTAGCAAAGGCACGAGCACATGGGATGAAGCTTATTTAGATCCAATTCAAGTTCCCGTTGGTCCGGTTACGAGGGCTCGCGCAAAGAAATTCAAAGATGCACTTAATGGGCTGATTCGAGCAAGTTGGTCTCAAGCTATTGCTGGAGGCCCATCGAGGGAATTACAAGCGACAACCAGCACAACAAATGCGTAATCCAAGTAATCGAAGAGACCCAGTAATTACGCTTGCAAGATCAATAGCTGTCACTTTGTTTCCGTTTTGAGAACTCTTCCATCCTCAAGCACAATTGGTGACAGCAAATCATCTACGCATTTATTATTCAGATTCCTTTTATTTTGAAATATTGTAAGGCTTTTCAGCCATTCAGGGAACATGCCATATTTGCCTTGTTTTTATTGCTTCAGAATTGGTTATTTCCTTTTTGGGGTTACTGTCTAGTGCAATTAGGGATGGAAAACCCTCGTATATATATGTACCGTACGGATTTCTTAGCAGGCAGATCAGTTTTATGAAAAAAATTTTGAGACTTAATTCTCTCTAGTTCTTAGACGAACTTTTTGAACTTATCGGAGAAATCCGTGGCGTTCATACGACTTATCAATCAGTCCTTCCATAACTGATTGTGGCGTCCTCACATACCTAGGTTCGTGCTTCTTGTTAGGCATCGGGTCGCGGTTCCATTCAAATCCGTTTAGAATTCGATCTTGGAGACTAATTTGATTACGGGTTTCGTCACAAGTTGGCGTGGTTCGTATCATCTAAGAAAACCGATCTATAACCACAAAGATTGAATCCCTCCCACGCCTATTCCTAGGTAAACCCAAAACAAAGTCCATTGAAATATCAATCCAAGGTGAATTCGGAATAGGTAGGGGTGTGTAAAGACCATTCGGCTGAACCTTTGATTTAGCTTGCCTACAAGTAACACATCTACCACAAATTCTCTCAACATCCCGTTTCATGTGAGGCCAACAGAAGTGCTCCTGCAACATAGCTAGAGTTTTAGCGACTCCAAAGTGTCCCATTAACCCTCCACCATGGGATTCCCGAACTAACAAGTCTCTCATTGAACAATTAGGCACACACAACTTATTCTCTCTAAACAAGAAGCCCTCATGCCTATAGAATTTACCCTCAGCTGATTTTTCACAAGCATTATAAACCTCCCTAAAGTCGTGGTCCTTGTCGCCAATTGCTGCCTCAAAATGGAAAAGTTCTCAAAACGGAAACAAAGTGATAGCTCTTGATCTTGCAAGAGTAATTACTCGGTCTCTTCTATTACTTGAATTACGCATTTGTTGGGCTGGTTGTCGCTTGTAATTCCCTCGATGGGCCTCTACACAATAGCTTGAGACCAACTTGCTCGAATTAGCCCCATGAGTGCGTCTTTGAATTTCTTCGCGCGAGCCCTCGTAACCGGACCAATGGGAACTAGAATAGGATCTGAATACGTCTCATCCCACGTGCTCTTGCCTGTGACGACGTTCTCATCATTCCCCTCCTCTTGAGAAGGATTTGTCCTCAAATCGTCGCCTGCATCAAAAGGACTTAGATCAGAAACGTTAAAAGGTAGCACTTACACCATACTCACCTAGCAGGTCTAACCTGTACGCATTATCATTGATCCTTGCAAGAATTTGAAAAGGACCGTCCCCTCTAGGCAATAGCTTCGACTTTCTTTGTTCCGAACACCGTTCTTTGTGTAATTGCAACCACACCCAATCGCCGGGCTCGAAGATGAGCTTTTGACGCCCTTTGTTGGCTTGTTTGGCATATTGCTTGGTCCTTCGCTCAATGTTGAGTCGTGCCTTCTCGTGTATCTACTTAACAAGTTCAGCTTTTCTTTTTCCATCTAAATTCACACGCGCAGACAAAGGTAATGGCATTAAATCCAATGGGGTTAAAGGATTAAAACCATAAACAATTTCAAACGGTGAAAATTTAGTAGCAGAATGTACAAATCGATTATAAGCAAACTCAACATGTGGTAAACATTCCTCCCAAGTTTTGATGTTCTTTTTATTGATAGCCCGCAACAAGGTAGACAATGTCTTATTCACAACTTTGACCATCGGTTTGAGGGTGACAAGTAGTCGAAAACAACAATTTAGTCCCTAACTTGGCCCACAAAGTCTTCCAAAAGTAGCTTGAGAACTTGGCGTCCCTATCAGAAACAATTGTCCCTGGCATACCATGAAGTCTCACAATTTCCCGAAAGAACAAATCAATAACATTGGAAGCATCATCTGTCTTGTGGCATGGGATAAAATGTGCCATCTTGGAAAATCTATCCACGACCACAAACACCGAATCCCTTCCCCGTTCAAACCTAACACAAAGTCCATTGAGATATCAGTCCAAGGTTCACTAGGAATTGGCAAAGGAGTATACAAACTGTGGGGCTGCACTCTCGATTTAGCCTGCCTACAAGTTACACATCTATCACAAAGCCTCTCAACATCGCGTCTCAAATGCGGCCAATAGAAATATTCTTCCAAAACAGCTAGGGTCTTGGCAACTCCAGAATGTCCCATTAACCCTCCCCCATGGGATTCTCTCACTAACAAATCTCTTATGGAACAATTAGGCACGTACAATTTATTTTCCCGAAACAAATATCCCTCATGCCTAAAGTACTTACCACTAGCGAATATCTCACAAGCTTGATACACAGCACTAAGGTCATGATCATCAGCATATAACTCCTTAAAATGTTCAAAACCCAATAGTTTAGCATCAAGAGTTGAGATTAACGCGTACCTATGAGGGAGCGCATCCGCAACGACATTTTCCTTACCTTGCTTGTAGCGAATGACATACGGAAACGTCTCTATGAATTCCACCCATCGAGCAAGCCTCTTGTTCAGCTTATGTTGGCTCTTCAAGTGTTTCAAGGACTCGTGGTTGGTGTGAATCACAAACTCCTTAGGCCATAGGTAGTGCTGCCATGTCTCTAACGCCCGAACCAACGCATACAACTCTTTATCATAGGTTGGGTAATTAAGAGCTGCTCCGTTCAGCTTCTCACTGAAATATGCTATTGGTCGCCTATCCTGCATCAAAACGGCACCAATTCCAACACCTGAAGCATCACATTCAATTTCAAAAGTTTTGGAAAAATTAGGTAAAGATAACAATGGAGCATTTGTCAACTTATCCTTGATTAATTGGAATGCCCTTTCTTGCTCATCTCCCCATCTAAACCCAACATCCTTCTTGATCACTTCAGTCAGTGGTGCGGCGATGGTACTGAAATCTTTCACAAACCGCCGGTAAAAACTAGCAAGTCCATGAAAACTCCGTACGTTACTCACACTAGTTGGACTCGGCCACTCCCGGATGGCTCGCACCTTCTCTTCATCGACTTGTATACCTTCAAGCACTAACAACAAAACCAAGAAATACAAGCTTATCTGTGCAAAAAGTACACTTCTGAGGTTAGCATACAATTTTTCCGCTCTAAGCACATCAAAAACAGATTTTATATGCGCTACATGTTGGTTCAAATCTTTGCTATAAATTAGTATAGAATCAAAATACACAACAACAAACCTGCCAATAAAGGCTCGTAAAACATGATTCATTCATTAGACGCATAAATGTGCAGGTGCGTTGGTTAAGCCAAAAGGCATTCCAACCGCTCATATAAACCTTGTTTCGTTTAAAGGCTGTCTTCCACTCATCTCCCGCTTTCATATGAATTTGATGATATCCACTTTTCAAATCATTTTTGAGAAACAGAAACTCCATGTAATTTTATCCAACATATCATCTAGTCGAGGTATAGGATGGGCGATACTTTACCGTGATATGTTAATGACTCTGCAATCTATGCACATCCTCCATGTCCCATCCTTCTTGGGCACAAGTAAGACCGGAATGGCACATGGGCTTCATACTTTCTCTCACATGCCCCTTTTTCATCAATTCACTAACCTGCCTTTGAAGCTCTTTGTCTCCCTCGGGATTGCTTCTATAAGCCGGTCGGTTTGGGATTGAAGCGCCTGGTACAAAATCAATCTGATGTTTGATTCCCCGAATTGGTGGCAAACCATCAGGCACCCTCGTCCGGAAATACATCCTCGAATCCTGCAATAGAGAAACAACAGTAACTAGGCAATGAATGGTCAAGCTCGTTAGTGTTTAAAAGTGCCTCTTTGTACAAAAGTACAATCATAGGCTGATTTAAAAAACATCGCCCTTTTTAATCTCACCGCCTCTCGCATAAAAGTTTGTTTTTCTCTCTGCTTTTCTCTCATGGGCTTGTTGTGTCTTCTTTTCAGTTCTCTCACTTTTCTCTTCTTTGCACTCCTTTTTTCTCGGCCACTCCTTCCTTTTTTGCTCTTACTGGCCGAACTCTCTCTCTGCACTCCCACTCTTGATTTTCTTCACTTATTTTCTTTCTCTCACTTTCTCGCTATAAGCTCACTTGATCTTCATAGACCTGTTTTGGTGTTAACGGCACAAGAGTGATCGTTCTTTGGTTGTGAACCAACGAGTACTTGTTGGTGAAAACCGTCGTGTTTAACTGGTCGATCAAAATGCCATGGTCGACCTAGTAACAAGTGTCCAGCTTGCATCGGAACCACATCACGCAAAACTTCATCTTCATGTCTTCCAATGCGGAAAGAAACTAACACTTGTTTAGTTACCCTTACCTCACCACTATCATTTAACCACTGCAATTTATAAGGTCGAGGATGTTTGCTTGTGGCAGCCCTAACTTCTCTACCATGGTTGTGCTAGCAACATTAGTATAACTTCCACCATCAATAATCACACTACATACCTTGTTTTGGACATGGCACCTAGTATAATAGATGTTTTCCCGTTGCTCCTCTCCATCCTCTCTGGCTTGCGCACTTAGAGCTCTCCTTGCAACCAACAAGTCTTCTTGGACAGCGTACTCCTCATCGTCGGCATCCTCTAACGAAGGCATAGAATCATTGTCCGAATCCTCGTCGGTTTCAATCTTGCCATTGATGAGGACGTCGGTAGCACAGGCAAGAGCACCTGGGATGAGGCAATATTCAGATCCTATTCAAGTTCCCATTGGTCCGGTTACGAGGGCTCATGCGAAGAAATTCAAAGATGCACTCATGGGGCTGATTCGAGCAACTTGGTCTCAAGCTATTGCGTGGAGGCCCATCGAGGGAATTACAAGCAACGACCAAACCAACAAATGCGTGATCCAAGTGCTAGAAGAGACCGAGTAATTACGCTTGCAAGATCACTAGCTGTCGCTTTTTCGTTTTGAGAACTTTCCAGTTTGAAGTAATAATTGGCGACAAGAATTAGTATTGATTGCTTTAATATTTAGTTTCCTTATTTTAGAATATTGTAATGCTTTTTAGCCCATTTAGGGAACTTACCTTATTGCTTTATCATTATTTGCTTTAGAATGGTTATTTCCCTTTTTGGCTATGTCAATTGCCGAAATTCCTTAGGCAATTAAGGACAAAAAATCCACAATGTGAAAGACTATATGTACTGTATGAAATTCATTGGGAGACAAATCAGTTTGTACAGAAAAATTTGAGGTTTAATTCTCTTTGGTTCTTAACGAAATTTTTGAACTTATCGGAGAAATCCGTGGCGTTCATAGACTTATCAATCAGTCCATCCATAGCTGATTGTGGCGTCCTCACATACCAAGGTTCGTGCTCCTTGTTAGGCATCGGGTTGTGGTTCCATTCAAATCCGTTTAGAATTCGATCTTGGAGACTAATTTGGTTAGGGTCGTGTCAGTTTATTGGCGTGGTTCGTATCGTTTGGTATCAGAGCCTAAGGTTTCTAGTCAGGTTTTGCTTATCCAATCCTTTATTTTATGTTTATTTTCTGTTGAATGTGAGTATTGATTTCTAGAATAAAAGTCGTTGTAAAAAAAAAAAAAAAAAAAAAAAAAAAAGTTGTTGTCTGAAAATCTTCAAGATATTAGGGTTTTAACTAGGTTTTTTTTATTTATAATTTTTTTTCATGTTACTGCTGGGAAACGAAATTTCTTGGGATTACTAGTCCTCTGCGCTGTAGAACGTAAAAAAAACAAAAAAACAAAAAAACAAAAACTCTAGATTACCAAGAAGAAGAAGGTCAGAAAAAAAAAAAAAAAAAGTCTGGAAACCTTTCTTAATTTTTTTCTTTTTTTTTGTTTGAATATTGTTATTCAGGGCTTAAGGAACTTCGAATTTCGTTTCTTTTTGGGTGTTAATTTCGAAAGCCGTGCTTGTTACATTCTTATATCTAATCTAAGTCTCATTGGAAATCTGTTTGTGAATCGTCATGGAAGTTTCGATATCGATTTGATTAGTTTTATAAGAATTGAGTGAAAATAACGAGTGGAAAAAGGCAAGAGAGGCGAGAGCATTAGAGTGAACAAAAGCCGAAAAATATTGAGCGTCAACATGAGAGAATTGAGCGAAAAACTTGTAAGGGAGGGTAATAAGGTCCTTTGTATTCTCTCTAACTTTGTTTTGCAGCAAAAATAAAAATGTCAAACATAGCAAGAACACTACTGAAGGTACTACCGGAGCGGCATATCCAAACTCCTCATGGAAGCGATGATGGGAGAGATGAGGGCGAATGTTGAGAGGAGACTTGGAGCAGCTACAAGAGAGGGTAGACCGAATAGAAAACGCACGCGTGGAACAGCCATAACATGATCCTCACGCGCGTAGGCGAGAGAGTGTCCCAGTTAGAGGAGAGGCTCATGATTACTACGGCCTTGATGGGGATGAGTTTGATGAAGGAGAGATTCAGCGGGTAGTCACATGAGATTTGGACGAGATAGAGGAGTTAGGAATCGGGGAAATGATGGTATGAGTGGCATCAAAATGAAGATACCGTCTTTCCAAGGAAAATCAGATCCCGAAGCATACTTAGAATGGGAAGGAGAATGGAATTCATCTTTGACTGCCACACCTACTCCGAAGCGAAGAAGGTAAAAATTAGCCGTAATTGAATTTTTCTGATTATGCTATAACTTGGTGGGATCAGCTTGTCATAAATAGGAGGAGAAATAGAGAGCGACCTATCGAGTCATGGGAAGAGATGAAGGCTGTGATGAGGAAGCGATTTGTGCCAGCGTACTACTACCGGGAGTTGTACAACAAGCTGCAAAATCTTAAGCAAGGCACCCGGAGTGTAGAGGAGTATATAAGTAGATGAAGGTCATGATGATCCGCGCAAATATAGAAGAGGATCAAGAAGCTACAATGGCAAGGTTTTTGACGGGTTTGAACCGAGAAATTCACAATGCTGTTGAGCTACAACATTATGTGGAGTTTGAGGACATGGTACACATGGCTGTCAAAATTGAGAATCAACTCAAGATGAGGGGCAGTAACATGCGTCCAAGCCAAAATCCAAGCACCTCAGCGTGGAAGGTGAAATCAATGGAAAGAAGGATGAGAAGCAACCCAACACAAGGCCAAAGACCGAACAAAAACAAGAGGAGGCCAGCCATAGGAATCAAGGTAATCTGATTCTTCAGCCACTCGGAATCGTGATATCAAGTGTTTTAAATGTCAAGGCAGGGGTCATATATCAAGCCAATGTCCGAACAAACGAGTAATGGTGATGCGGGACAATGGCGAGATTGAAACCGACGAGGATTCGGACAATGATTCTATGCCTTCATTAGAGGATGCCGACGATGAGGAGTAAGCTGTCCAATGAGACTTGTTGTTTGCAAGGAGAGCTCTAAGTGTGCAAGCCAGAGAGGATTGAGAGGAGCAACGGGAAAACATCTATTATACTAGGTGCCATGTCCAAAATAAGGTATGTAGTGTGATTATTGATAGTGGAAGTTGTACTAATGTTGCTAGCACATCCATGGTAGAGAAGTTAGGGCTGCCAACAAGCAAACACCCTCGACCTTATAAATTGTAGTGGTTGAATGATAGTGGTGAGGTAAGGGTAACTAAACAAGTGTTACTTTCTTTTCGCATTGGAAGATATGAAGATAAAGTTTTGTGCGATGTGGTTTCGATGCAAGCTGGACACTTGTTACTTGGTCGACCATGGCAATTTGATCGACCAGTTAAACACGACGGTTTCACCAACAAGTACTCGTTGGTTCACAACCAAAGAACGATCACTCATGTGCCGTTAACACCAAAACAGGTCTATGAAGTCCAAGTGAGCTTACAGCGAGAAAGTGAGAGAAAGAAAATGAGTGAAGTAAAATTAAGAGTGGGAGTGCAGAGAGGAGTTTGGCTAGTGAGAGCAAAAAGGAAGGGGTGGCAGAGAAAAGGAGAGCAAAGGAGAGAAAAGTGAGAGAACTGAAAAGAAGACACAACAAGCCCATGAGAGAAAAGCAGAGAGAAAAACAAACTTTTATGCGAAAGGCGGTGAGATTAAAAGGGCGATGATTTTAAATTAGCCAATGATTGTACTTTTTGTACAAAGAGGCAGTTTTAATACTAACGAGCTTGACCCTGCATTGCCTAGTACTGTTGTTTCTCCTATTGCAAGAATTCGAGAATGTATTTCCGGACGAGGTGCCTGATGGTTTGCCACCAATTCAAGGAATCGAACATCAGATTGATTTTGTACCAGGCGCTTCAATCCCAAATCGACCGACTTATATAAGCAATCCCGAGGAGACAAAAGAGCTTTAAAGACAGGTTAGTGAATTGATGAAAATCGGGCATGTGAGAAAAAGTATTAGCCCGTGTGCCGTTCCAGTTTTACTTGTGCCCAAGAAGGATGGGACATGGAGGATGTGCGTAGATTGCAGAGCCATTAACAATATCACGGTGCAAACCATCCGGGAATGGCCGAGTCCAACTAGTGTGGGTAACGTACGGAGTTTTCAGGGACTTGCTAGTTTTTACCGGCGGTTTGTGAAAGATTTCAGTACCATCGCTGCACCACTGACAGAAGTGATCAAGAAGGACGTTGGGTTTAGATGGGGAAACGAGCAAGAAAGGGCATTCCAATTAATCAAGGATAAGTTGACCAATGCTCCATTGTTATCTTTACCTAATTTTTCCAAAACTTTTGAATTGAATGTGATGCTTTATGTGTTGGAATTGGTGCCGTTTTGATGCAGGATAGGCGACGAATAGCATATTTCAGTGAGAAGCTGAACGGAGCAGCTCTTAATTACCCAACCTATGATAAAGAGTTTGTATGCGTTGGTTCGGGCGTTAGAGACAAGGCAGCATGATACGAACCACGCCAACTTGTGACGAAACCCGTAATCAAATTAGTCTCCAAGATCGAATTCTAAACGGATTTGAATGGAACCGCGACCGATGCCTAACAAGAAGCACGAATCTTGGTATGTGAGGACGCCACAATCAGTTATGGAAGGACTGATTGATAAGTCGTATGAACGCCACGAGTTTCTCCGATATGTTCAAAAAGTTCGTCTAAGAACTAGAGAGAATTAAGTCTCAAAATTTTTTTCATGAAACTGATCTGCCTCCTAAGAAATCCGTACGGTACATATATATAGGAGGGTTTTCCATCCCTAATTGCACTAGACAGTAACCCCAAAAAGGAAATAACCAATTCTGAAGCAATAAAAACAAGGCAAATATGGCATGTTCCCTAAATGACTGAAAAGCCTTACAATATTTCAAAAATAAAAGGAATCTGAATAATAAATGCGTAGATGATTTGCTGTCACCAATTGTGCTTGAGGATGGAAGAGTTCTCAAAACGGAAACAAAGTGACAGCTATTGATCTTGCAAGCGTAATTACTGGGTCTCTTCGATTACTTGGATTACGCATTTGTTTTGTGCTGGTTGTCGCTTGTAATTCCCTTGATGGGCCTCCATGCCAATAGCTTGAGACCAACTTGCTCGAATCAGCCCATTAAGTGCATCTTTGGAATTTCTTTGTGGCGAGCCCTCGTAACCTGGACCAACGGGAACTTGAACTGGATCTAAATAGCTTCATCCCATTTGCTGCGTGCCTTGCCTACTGACGTCCTCATCACAGCACTACCTATGGCCTAGAGGTTCATGATTCACACTACCACGAGTCCTTACCACTTGAGAGCCAACATAAAGCTGAACAAGAGGCATGGCTCGATGGGTGGAATTCATAGAGGACGTTTCCGTATGTCATTCGCTACAAGCAAGGTAAGGAAAATGTCGTTGCGGATGCCGCTCTCTCGTAGGTACAACGTTAATTTCAACTCTTGATGATAACTTTGGGTTTTGAACATTTTAAGGAGGTTATATGCTGATGATCGTGACTTTAGTGCTGAGTATCAAGCTTGTGAGAAATTCGCTAGTGGTAAGTACTATAGGCATGAGGGATATTTGTTTCCGGAAAATAAATTGTGCGTGCCTAATTGTTCCATAAGAGATTTGTTAGTGAGAGAATCCCATGGGGGAGGGTTAATGGGACATTTTGGAGTTGCCAAGACCCTAGCTATCTTACAAGAACATTTCTATTGGCCACATATGAGACGCCATGTTGAGAGGCTTTGTGATAGTTGTGTAACTTGTCGGCAGGCTAAATCGAGAGTGCAGCCCCACGGTTTGTACCACTGCTTTGCCAATTCCTAGTGGACCTTGGACTGATATCTCAATGGACTTTGTGTTAGGTTTGCCTAGGTCTAAACGGGGAAGGGATTCAGTGTTTGTGATCGTGGATAGATTTTCCAAGATGGCACATTTTATCCAGATGCCACAAGACAAATGATGCTTCCAATGTTGCTGATTTGTTCTTTAGGGAAATTGTGAGACTTCATGGTACGCTTAGAACAATTGTTTCTGATAGGGTCGCCAAGTTCTTAAGCTACTTTTGGAAGACTTTGTGGGCTAAGTTGGGACTAAGTTGTTGTTTTCGACTACTTGTCACCTCAAACCGATGGTCTACAGAAGTTGTGAATAGGACATTGTCTAACTTGTTGCGGGCTATCTTTAAAAAAGAACATCAAACTTGGGAGGAATGTTTACCACATGTTGAGTTTGCTTATAATCGATCTGTACATTCTGCTACTCAATTTTCACCATTTGAAATTGTTTTATGGTTTTTAATCCTTTAACCCCTTTGGATTTAATGCCATTACCTTTGTTTGCGCGTGTGAATTTAGATGGCAAAAAGAAAAGCTGAACTTGTTAAGTAGATACACGAGAAGGCACGACTCAACATTGGGCGAAGGACCAAGCAATATGCCAAACAAGCCAACAAAGAGCGTCACAAGCTCATCTTCGAGCCCGCGATTGGGTGTGGTTGCACTTACGCAACGAACGGTTTCCAGAACAAAGAAAGTCTAAGCTGTTGCCAAGAGGGGACGATCTTTTTGAAATCCTGAACGATTAATGATAATGCATACAAGTTAGACTTGCCAGGTGAGTATGGTGTAAGTGCTACATTTAATGTTTCTGATCTAAGTCCCTTTGATGCATGCGACGATTTGAGGACAAATCCTTCTCAAGAGGAGGGGAATGATGAGAACGTCGGTAGCACAGGCAAGAGCACATAGGATGAGGCATATTCAGATCCTGTTCAAGTTCCCATTGGTCCGGTTACGAGGGCTCGCGCGAAGAAATTCAAAGATGCACTTAATGGGCTGATTCGAGCAACTTGCTCTCAAGCTATTGCGTGGAGGCCCATCGAGGGAATTACAAGCGACGACCAAACAATAAATGCGTGATTCAAGTGCTAGAAGAGACCGAGTAATTACGCTTGCAAGATCACTAGCTGTCGCTTTTCTGTTTTGAGAACTTTCCAGTTTTAAGGCAATAATTGACGACAAGAATCGATATTGATTGCTTTAATATTTAGTTTCCTTTATTTTAGAATATTGTAAGGCTTTCAGCCATTTAGGGAACTTACATTATTTGCTTTATCATTATTTGCTTCAATGGTTATTTCCCTTTTTGGCTTAGTCAATTGCCGAAATTCCTTTGGCAATTAAGGATAGAAAATCCACAAAGGGAAAGACTATATGTACTGTACGAAATTCATTGGGAGACAGATCAGTTTATACAGAAAAATTTGAGGTTTAATTCTCTTTGGTTCTAAACGAACTTTTGAACTTATCGGAGAAATCCGTGGCGTTCATAGACTTATCAATCAGTCCATCCATAGCTGATTGTGGCATCCTCACATACCAAGGTTCGTGCTTCTTGTTAGGCATCGGGTTGGCGTTCCATTCAAATCCGTTAGAAATTCGATCTTGGAGACTAATTTGGTTAGGGTCGTGTCAGTTTATTGACGTGGTTCGTATCCGCCATTGTCACGCATCACCATTAATCGTTTGTTCGGACATTGGCTTGATATAAGACCCTTGCCTTGACATTGAAAACACTTGATATCACGATTCCGAGTGGTGGAAGAATCGGATTTAACCTTGATTCCTATGGCTGGCCTCCTCTTGTTTTTGTTCAGTCTTTGGCCTTGTGTTGGGTTGCTTCTCATCCTTCTTCCATTGGTTCGCCTTACACGCTGAGGTACTTGGATTTTGGCTTGGACGCATGTTGCTGCCCCTCCTCTTGAGTTGATTCTCAACTTTGACAGCCATGTGTACCATGTCCTCTAACTCCACATAATATTGTAGCTCAACGGCAATGTGAATTTCTCGGTTCAAGCCTGCCAAAAACCTTGCCATTGTAGCTTCCTGATCCTCTTCTATATTTGCGCGGATCATCATGACCTCCATCTCCTTATCATACTCCTCTCCACTCCGGGTGCCTTGCTTAAGATTTTGCAGCTTGTTGTACAACTCCCGGTAGTAGTACGCTGCACAAATCGCTTCCTGATCAAGCCTTCATCTTATCCCATGACTCGATAGGTCGCTCTCTATTTCTCCTCCTATTTATGACAAGTTGATCCCACCAAGTTATAGCGTAATCAGAAAATTCAATTACAGCTAATTTTACTTTATTCTCTTTGGAGTAGGTGTGGCAGTCAAAGTTGAACTCCATTCTCCTTTCCCATTCTAAGTATGCTTCGGGATCAGTTTTGCCTTGGAAAGATGGTATCTTCATTTTGATGCCACTCATACCATCATTTCCCTGATTCCTAACTCCTCTATCCCGTCCAAATCTCCTGTGACTACCCACTGAATCTTCTCCTTCATCAAACTCATCCCCATCAATGTTGTAGTAATCATGGGCCTCTCCTCTAACCGGGACCTCTCTTGCCTACGCACGTGAGGAACATGTTGTGGCTGTTCCACGCGTGCGTTTTCTATTCGGTCTACCCTCTCATGTAGCTGCTCCAACTTTCATCTCAACATTCGCCTCATCTCTCCCATCATAGCTTCCATGAGGTGTTTTGGGGTCTGCCGCTCCAGTAGTACCTCAGTAGTGTTCTTGCTATTGTTTGACATTTATTTTTGCTGCAAAATAAGTTAGAGAGAATACAAAGGACCTTACCACACATCCATACGTGTTTCTCTCGTGAACTGGTTTTCGCTCAATTTCTCTCGTGTTTACGCTCAATACTTTCCGCTTTTGTTCACTCTAATGCTCGCGCGCCTCTTTGCCTTTTCCACTCGTTAATCCTCTCTCAGTTTTTATAGAACTAATCAAATCAATATCGAAACTTCCGTGACGATTCACAAACTAATTACCAAGGAAGCTCAGATTAGACGCAAGATTATAACAAGCGCGGAAAGTAAAGGCTCTCGGGATTAACACCCAAAAGAAACATAATTTGGGACTTCCCTAAACCATGGATAACAAGAATTAGACGAAAAATTTTAAGAAAAATTTCAAGACTTTATATATAGATTCTACAGCACAGTCCAAATAAGAACAAAATAGAAATGGAATTCCCAAAGAAATATCGACCCCCTAGCAGTAACAAGAAAACCTAGTGAAATCCTAAGTTTTTGTAGATTTCGGACAACAATATATATATAGTTTTTTGATAATCTGGATTTTTTTTTTAAAACAACCGACTCAATACTGGAAATCAAGTCTCAAGATTAATAGTACTTAAACGTAAAATAAAGGATAGGATAAGCAAAACCTGATTAGAACCCTAGGCTCTGATACCAAATGATATGAACCCGCGCCAATAAACTGATGCGACCCTAACCAAGTTGGGTCTACAAGATCAAATCATAAAAGGCTTTGAATGGAACCACGACCTGATGCCTAACAAGAAGCACGAACCTTGTATGCGAAGATGCCACAATCAGTTATGGAAGGACTAATTGATAAGTCATATGAATGCTACGGAATTCTCCGATGAGTTCAAGAAGTTCGTTTAAGAACCAAAGAGGATTAGCCTCAAAATTTCGTGTAAAAACTGATCAGTCCCTTTTACAGCCAATTCGTACACTTTTAAAGGTATTTCCCTATGTGATTTTCAGCCATTAATTGCCCAAGGAATTTTGGCAATTCTCTAAGTCCACAAAAAAGGAAATAACCAATCTGAAAGCAATAAAGACAAAGCAAATATGGCATGTTTCCCTAAATGGCTGAAAAGCCTTACAATATTCTAAATAAAAAGGAAACTAAATAACAATTGCGTAAATGATTGGTTCTTGTCGCCAATTGCTTCCTCAAAATGGAAAAGTTCTAAAACGGAAAACAAAGTGACAGCTCATGATCTTGCAAGCGTAATTACTCAGTTTTTTCTATTACTTGAATTACGCATTTGTTGGGCTGGTTGTCGCTTGTAATTCCCTCGATGGGCCTCCACACAATAGCTTGAGACCAACTTGCTCGAATCAGCCCCATGAGTGCGTCTTTGAATTTCTTCGCGCGAGCCCTCGTAACCGGACCAATGGGAACTAGAATAGGATCTAAATACGTCTCATCCCACGTGCTCTTGCCTGTGACGACGTTCTCATCAGGACGTAGATCAACCCGAGCACCTATCCGAGGTCAACGCACAAGAAGATCTGGAAACTTCCCAGATTCATTCCTGCACAAGAATCATGCACAAGGATTACTTTTGGATTCAATAAAGCAAGCTATGTTAGAAAAGTCAACCTATATCAAAGAAGGCAATTCCTCATCAACATATATGGAAAGATCTACACCAAATCAGGCAACTAAAGTCAACAATCATCATCTATAAATAGAACGCATCACCACATGCCCAAAGGATCCAATCTCATATTCAACACCCAAAGAAGAGATTTTCGCCTGAGGCATAAGAGAAATCATTAGAGATTCGTCCAATTCATCGTACATTAAAAACAGAAAATGATTTTGGGAATTGTTTCTGTATATTGACTTGCCGTACATGTAGACTACTTATAGGAAATACAAACCAGGAAATCAGGAAATTGCAGTTATTCTACAGAGAAAACTTACCTAATTATCGTATTTGGACTAATCCTATATTTACATAAATAGTACAGCTATCGAATCTCAATGATTTCGCAATATCTCAGTCAAAATCATCTAATTTCCAACACTCCCCCTCAAGCGGTTTGAAAATATCTTCCATAGCCAGCTTGCCAACAAAACGTCAAATTGATTCTTGTGTAGTCCCTTCATGAGAATATCAGCAACCTGATTTGTGGTTGGAATGTATGACATGCAAATCAATCCATTATCGAGTTTCTCTTTAATAAAATGCTTATCCACTTCAACATGTTTTGTCCTGTCCTGAAGAACTGGATTATGAGCAATGGGGATTGCTGGCTTGTTGTCGTAGTACAACGTTCATTGGTGAGGAATTAGAAATCTTCAGCTCCTCTAGAAGTCGCTTAATCCATAAAAATTCATAAATTCCATGGGAAACTGTAATCAGCCTCGGCACTGCTTCGGGCAACTACACTTTGTTTTTTACTCCTCCAAGTAACAAGGTTCCCACCAACAAATGTACAGTAGCTAGAAGTTGATCTTCTATCTTCTATACTTCCAGCCCAGTCTACATCAGTGTAGGCTTCTATTTGTAGATGTTCACACTTACTGAACAACAATCCTCTTCCTAATGTTCCTTTTAGATATCTTAAAATCCTCTAAACCGCATCAAAGTGTTCCTATCTTGGTGAGTGCTTGAATTAACACACCATGCTTATTGCAAAAGCTATATCAGGACATGTATGAGATTTAAAAAAATAAGCTTGCCAACAAGTCTCTACTACTCCCTATTCATCACACTCTCGAGTTTGATTGATTGTAGCTTCAAGTTGGGTTCAATTGGTGTTTCAGCAACTTTGCAGCCCGTCATCCCTGTTTCTCCTAGCAAGTCAAGTACATATTTTTTCGTTGGCTCAAAATATTCCTTCCTTAGACCTGGCGAACTCCATCCCTAGAAAGTACTTCAAAGCACCCAAGTCCTTAATCTCAAAGTCATCAGCAAGTTTCTTCTTTAGTCTCTCCAACTCTACATCACCGTCACTTGTCAAGATTATATCATCAACATAAACAATCAAGATTTCGGACAACAAATTTTTATTTTTATTTTTAAACACCGACTCAATACTAGAAATCAAGTCTCAAGATTAATAGAACTTAAACGTAAAATAAAGGATAGGATAAGCAAAACCTGATTAGAACCCTAGGCTCTGATACCAAATGATGCGAACCCCGCCAACTTGTGACGAAACCCGTCATCTAAGAAGGAACCCAAGAATGTTCTACGATCAGGTTTGGATGGGAGACATCGACCCGTTTGCTTCAACAAAAACAAGATAATGCGAACCCCACCAACTTGTGACGAAACCCGTCATCTAAGAAGGAACCCAAGAACTTTCTACGATCAGGTTTGAATTGGAGACCTCGACCCGTTGCTTCAACAAAAATAAGAACCTTGGTATATTTGACCTCAACCCATTGTTTAAATGCGAAACAAGAACCTCGATATAAGGAAGACGCCACAAACGGTGGTGGAAAATCGTTTGATAAGTCGATTGTGAACGCCACGGAAAATTCTGATAAGTTCGAATGGTTTTTCAAAGAACCGAAGAGAAAATTCTCTCACTCCAAATACGCCTCGGGTTCATTCCTTCCTTGAAATGATAGAATTCTCATCTTAATACTACCCAAATCATTATCCTCTCTATTCCTATCTCCTCGAACCTGTCCAAACCTCCTAACGCTACCCATCGAGTGTCTTTCATCCTCCTCCTCAAAACCTCCCTCTTTGAACTCCTCATAGTCCTCCGCTTCATGTCTCGGTTGAACTCTTCCGTTCTTCGCACATTAGGAGCGGGTTGTGGCTGCTCCAAACGCGTATTCTCCATCCGATCTATCCGCTCGTGAATCTGCTCTAATTCCAACCTCATCACATGCTCCATCTCACGCATTATGGCCTCCATAAACAACATCGGATCCGTGGCACCATCGGTAAAGCTATTGCAAGACATGATTGCTACAAAACAAAGTTAGTAATAAAGGACCTCACCAATTCACTCCCTCACGTGTTTTACTCGAATAATGGTTTCAACTCATACTCGTATTTGCACACAATAAGATGTCACTCAAGTCCTCACAATTCACTCTTAGAAATCCTCTTGAGTTCTTATCAAACTAATACAAACATCAATCAAGATTCGCGAATGACAGTCAATCCAAGCTTATCAATGGTTTTCAAAAATTTCTAAAAAAATGTTGTTGGCATTTGGGATAAGGTGATTTTGGCTTATTGGGACCTAAACTGATGAAAACAAACACAATTTTTTTTTTTTTCTTAACAGACTCCTTTCTGTTTTCTTTTTATTTATTTTTTTTTTGTTGACGTTTTTTTTTTTTAAATTTTACAGACTCCTTTCTGTTTTCTTTTCTTTTGTTTTGTTTTCTTTTTTTTTTTTTTGATTTTTTTTTAATTCGAATTTTTTTTTGAACTATCAAGAACTGAAATAAACGAGAATTCGAAGAAAAAAAAATTAAATGATAGATAAACCTGAGACTAGAACTGAAGCTCTGATAAATCCTAAACGGCTTTGAATGGAACCGCGACCCGATGCCTAACAAGAAGCATGAACCTTGGTATACGAAGACGCCACAATCAGTTATGGAAGGACTAATTGATAAGTCGTACGAACGCAACGGAATTCTCCTATGAGTTCAAGAAGTTCGTTTAAGAACCAAAGAGGATTAGCCTCAAAATTTCGTGTAAAAACTGATCTGTCCTTTTTTACAAACCAATTCGTACACTTTTAAAGGTATTTCCCTTTGTGGATTTTCAGCCATTAACTGCCCAAGGAATTTCGGCAGTTCTCTAAGCCCCAAAAAAAGGAAATAACCAATCTGAAGCAATAAAGACAAGGCAAATATGGCATGTTCTATAAATGGCTAAAAAGCCTTACAATATTCTAAAATAAAAAGGAAACTAAATAACAATTGCGTAAATGATTGGTTCTTGTTGCCAATTGCTGCCTCAAAATGGAAAAGTTCTCAAAATGGAAACAAAGTGACAGCTCTTGATCTTGCAAGCGTAATTACTCGGTCTCTTCTATTACTTGAATTACGCATTTGTTGGGCTGGTTGTCGCTTGTAATTCCCTCGATGGGCCTCCACACAATAGCTTGAGACCAACTTGCTCGAATCAGCCCCATGAGTGCGTCTTTGAACCTCTTGATGAGAACGTCGTCACAAGCAAGAGCACGTGGGATGAGACGTATTCAGATCCTGTTCTAGTTCCCATTGGTCCGGTTACGAGGGCTCGCGCGAAGAAATTCAAAGACGCACTTACAGGGCTGATTCGAGCAAGTTGGTCTTAAGCTATTGCGTGGAGACCCATCGAGGGAATTATAAGCGACAACCAGCCCAACAAATGTGTAATTCAAGCAATGGAAGAGACCGAGTAATTACGTTAGCAAGATCACTAGCTGTCATTTTTTTTCCGTTTTGAGAACTTTCCCGTTTTGAGGCAGCAGCTGGCGACAAGAATAAGTTATTGACTGATTTATTATTTAATTTCTTTTCTTTTAGAATATTGTAAGGCTTTTCAGCCATTTAGGGAACTTTCCTTTTTTATGTTTTGTCTTTATTACTTCAGATGGGATATTTCCTTTTTTGGGTTAGTTAGTTGCCGAATTTTCTAGGGCAATTAGGGCTGGAAAATCCTCTTATAAATATGTACTGTACGGAATTCTCAAGGCAGATCAGTTTTATGAAAAAAAATTTGAGACTTTATTCTCTCTAGTTCTTAGACGAACTTTTTGAACTTATCGGAGAAATCCGTGGCGTTCATACGACTTATCAATCAGTCCTTCCATAACTGATTGTGGCGTCCTCACATACCAAGGTTCGTGCTTCTTGTTAGGCATCGGGTCGCGGTTCCATTCAAATCCGTTTAGAATTCGATCTTGGAGACTAATTTGATTACGGGTTTCGTCACAAGTTGGCGTGGTTCGTATCATTTGGTATCAGAGCCAGGTTCTAATCAGGTTTTGCTTATCCTATCTTTTAATTTTCGTTTTTTGTTCAAATAATCTTGAGTCTTGATTCGCAGTATTGATTCGGTATACGAAAAAAAAAAAAAGGCCGAAAGTCTTCAAGAACTTAGGGTTAATTAGGTTTCTTGTTATTGTTGGAATTGGAATTTCGTGGGGATTAATAGTCCTTTTTGTTTGCTCTCAGTCGAAACTGTGTAGGAGACGGTTTAAAAAAAAAAAAAAAATCAAATCCAGATTATCAAAAGAAAAGGCAAAAAAAAAAAAAAAAAAAGTCTGGAAACCTTTCTTAAATTTTTCGGCTGTTTCTTGTTATTCAGGGTTAGGGAAGTCCAAAATTACGTTTCTTTTGGGGTGTTAATTCTGAGCCTATTTTCTGTCCGCGTTTGTTATCATTTTGTATCTAATCTAAGCTTTCTTGGTAAATTGGTTTGTGAATTGTCACGGGAGATTCGATATTGATTTGATTAGTTCTATAAGAACTGAGTGAGGATTAACGAGTGGAAAAAGGCAAAGAGGCGAGGGCATTAGAGTGAACAAAAGCCGAAAGTATTGAGAGTAAACACGAGAGAAATTGAGCGAAAACCAGTTCACGAGAGAAACACATAAGGGAGTGTGGTAAGGTCCTTTTTATTCTCTCTAATTTTGTTTTGCAGCAAAAATAAAATGTCAAACAATAGCAAGAACACTACTGAAGGTACTACTGGAGCGGCAGATCCAAAACTCCTCATGGAAGCTATGATGGGAGAGATGAGGCGAATGTTGAGAGGAGAGTTGGAGCAGCTACATGAGAGGGTAGACCGAATAGAAAACGCACGCGTGGAACAGCCACAACATGTTCCTCACGCGCGTAGACGAAAGAGGGTACCGGTTAGAGGAGAGGCCCATGATTACTACGGAATTGATGGGGATGAGTTTGATGAAGGGGAAGACTCCGCGGGTAGTCACAGAAGATTTGGACGGGATAGAGTTAGGAATCGGGGAAATGATGGTATGAGTGGCATCAAAATGAAGATACCGTCTTTCCAAGGCATATCTGATCCCGAAGCATACTTAGAATGGGAGAAGAAAATGGAGTTCATCTTTGACTGCCAAACCTACTCCGAAGCGAAGAAGGTAAAATTAGCCGTAATTGAATTTTCTGATTACGCTATTACTTGGTGGGATCAACTTGTCATAAATAGGAGAAGAAATAGAGAGCGGCCTATCGAGTCATGGGAAGAGATGAAGGCTGTGATGAGGAAGCGATTTGTGCCAGCGTACTACTACCGGGAGTTGTACAACAAGCTGCAAAATCTTAAGCAAGGCACCCGGAGTGTGGAGGAGTACTACAAGGAGATGGAGGTCATGATGATCCGCGCAAATATAGAAGAGGATCAGCAGGCTACAATGGCAAGGTTTTTGGCGTGCATGAACCGAGAAACTCAAAATGCCGTCGAGTTGCAACATTATGTGGAGTTGGAGGACATGGTCCACATGGCTATCAAAATTGAGAATCAACTCAAGAGGAGGGGCAGTAACACGCGTCCAAGCCAAAAATCCGAGTACCTCAGCTTGGAAGGTGCAAGCATGGAAGAAGGATGAGAAGCAACTCAACCCAAGACCAAAAGCCGAAAAAAAACAGGAGGAGGCCAGCCATAGGAACCAAGGTAAATCCGATTCTTCCACTACTCGGAATCGTGATATTAAGTGCTTTAAATGTCAAGGCAGGGGTCACATAGCTAGCCAATGTCCGAACAAACGAGCTATGGTGATGCGAGGCAATGGAGAGATTGAAACCGACGAGGAATCGGACAATGATTCTATGCCTTCATTAGAGGATGTCGACGATGAGGAGTACGCTGTCCAAGGTGATTTGTTGGTTGCAAGAAGAGTTCTAAGTGTGCAAGCCAGAGAAGATGAAGAGGAGCAGCGGGAAAACATCTTTCATACTAGGTGCCATGTCCAAAACAAGGTATGTAGTGTGATTATTGATGGTGGAAGTTGTACTAACGTTGCTAGCGCAACCATGGTAGAAAAGTTAGGGCTGCCGACAATCAAGCATCCTCGACCTTATAAATTGCAGTGGTTGAATGATAGTGGGGAGGTAAGGGTGTGTAAACAAGTGTTAGTTTCTTTCCGCATTGGAAGATATGAAGATGAAGTTTTGTGCGATGTAGTTCCGATGCAAGCTGGACACTTGTTACGAGGTCGACCATGGCAATTTGATCGACGAGTTAAACACGATGGCTTCACAAACAAATACTCGTTCGTTCACAACCAAAGAACGGTCACTCTTGTGCCGTTAACGCCAAAACAGGTCTATGAAGACCAAGTGAGCTTACAGCGAGAAAGTCAGAAAAAGAAAATGAGTGAGGAAAAATCAAGAGTGGGAGTGCAGAGAGAGAGTTCGGCCAGTGAGAGAAAAAAAGAAGAGGTGGCCGAGAAAAAGGAAAGCAAAGAGAGAAAGGGAGAGAAAATCGAGAGGACTGAAATGAATACACAACAAGCCCATGAGAGAAAAGCAGAGAGAAAAACAAACTTTTATGCGAGAGGCGGTGAGATCAGAAGGGCGATGTTCTTAAACCAGCCAATGATTGTACTTTTGTACAAAGAGGCACTTTAAACACTAATGATCTTGACCATGCATTGCCTAGTTCTGTTGTTTCTCTACTGCAGGAATTCGAGGATGTATTTCCGGACGAGGTGCCTGATGGTTTACCACCAATTCGGGGAATAGAACATCAGATAGATTTCGTGCCAGGCGCTTCAATTCCAAACCGACCGGCTTATAGAAGCAATCCCTAGGAGACAAAGGAGTTTCAATGGCAGGTTAGTGAGTTGATGAAAAAGGGGCATGTGAGAGAAAGTATGAGCCCGTGCGCTGTTCCGGTTTTACTCGTGCCCAAGAAGGATGAGACATGGAGGATGTGCGTGGATTGCAGAGCCATTAATAATATCACAGTAAAGTATCGCCATCCTATACCTCGATTAGATGATATGTTGGATGAATTACATGGAGCTTCAGTTTTCTCAAAAATTGATCTGAAAAGTGGGTATCATCAAATTCGCATGAAACCTGGAGACGAGTGGAAGACAGCCTTTAAAACGAAACAAGGTTTATATGAGTGGTTGGTAATGCCTTTTGGCTTAACCAATGCACCTAGCACATTTATGCGTTTAATGAACCATGTTTTGCGAGCATTTATTGGCAGGTTTGTTGTTGTGTATTTTGATGATATACTAATTTATAGCAAAGATTCGAACCAACATGTAGCGCATTTAAAATCTGTTTTGGATGTGCTTAGAACGGAAAAATTATATGCTAACTTCAAGAAGTGTACTTTTTGCACAGATAAGCTTGTCTTTCTTGGTTTTTTTGTTAGTGCGGATGGTATACAGGTTGACGAAGAGAAGTTGCGAGCCATTCGAGAGTGGCCAAGTCCAACTAGTGTGAGTAACGTACGGAGTTTTCATGGACTTGCTAGTTTTTACCGGCGGTTTGTGAAAGATTTCAGTACTTTTGCCGCACCACTGACTGAAGTGATCAAGAAGGACGTTGGGTTTAGATGGGGAGAAGAGCAAGAAAAAGCATACCAATTAATCAAGGATAAGTTGACCAATGCTCCATTGTTATCTTTACCTAATTTTTCCAAAACTTTTGAAATTGAATGTGATGCTTCAGGTGTTGGAATTGGTGCCGTTTTGATGCAGGATAGGCGACCAATAGCATATTTCAGCGAGAAGCTGAACAGAGCAGCTCTTAATTACCCAACCTATGATAAAGAGTTGTATGCGTTGGTTCGGGCGTTAGAGACGTGGCAGCACTACCTATGGCCTAAGGAATTCGTGATTCACACCGACCACGAGTCCTTGAAACATTTGAAGAGCCAACATAAGCTGAACAAAAGGCATGCTCGTTGGGTAGAATTCATAGAGACGTTTCCGTATGTCATTCGCTACAAACAAGGTAAGGAAAATGTCGTTGCGGATGCGCTCTCTCGCAGGTACGCGTTAATCTCAACTCTTGATTCTAAACTGTGAGAAATTCGCTAGTGGTAAGTACTTTAGGCATGAGGGATACTTGTTTCGGGAGAATAAATTGTGTGTGCCTAATTGTTCGGTAAGAGATTTGTTAGTGAGAGAATCCCATGGGGGAGGTTTAATGGTACATTTTGGAGTTGCCAAGACCCTAGCTGTTTTACAAGAACATTTCTTTTGGCCGCATATGAGACGCGATGTTGAGAGGCTTTGTGATAGATGTGTAACTTGTAGGCAGGCTAAATCGAGAGTGCAGCCCCACGGTTTGTACACCCCTTTGCCAATCCCTAGTGAACCTTGGACTGATATCTCAATGTACTTTGTGTTAGGTTTGCCTAGGTCTAAATGCGGAAGGGATTCGGTGTTTGTGGTCGTGGATAGGTTTTCCAAGATGGCACATTTTATCCCATGCCACAAGACAGATGATGCTTCAATTGTTGCCGACTTGTTCTTTAGGGAAATTGTGAGACTTCATGGTATGCCTAGGACAATTGTTTCTGATAGGGACGCGAAGTTCTTAAGCTACTTTTGGAAGACTTTGTGGGCTAAGTTAGGGACTAAGTTGTTGTTTTCGACTACTTGTCACCCTCAAACCGATGGTCAAACAGAAGTTGTGAATAGGACATTGTCTACCTTGTTGCAGGCTATCATTAAAAGGAACATCAAAACTTGGGAGGAATGTTTACCACATGTCGAGTTTGCTTATAATCGCTCTGTACATTCTGCTACTCAATTTTCACCGTTTGAAATTGTTTATGGTTTTAATCCTTTAACCCCTTTGGATTTAATGCCATTACCTTTGTCTGCGCGTGTGAATTTAGATGGAAAAAAGAAAGCTGAACTTGTTAAGCAGATACACGAGAACGCAAGACTCAACATTGAGCGAAGGACCAAGCAATATGCCAAACAAGCCAATAAAGGGCGTCACAAGCTCCTCCTCGAGCCCGGCGATTGGGTGTGGTTGCACTTCCGCAAAGAACGATTTCCAGACCAAAGAAAGTCTAAGTTGTTGCCTAGAGGGGACGGTCCTTTTCAAATCCTTGAAAGGATCAATGATAATGCGTACAAGTTAGACCTACCAGGTGAGTATGGTGTAAGTGCTACCTTTAACGTTTCTGATCTAAGTCCATTTGATGCAGGCGATGATTTGAGGACAAATCCTTCTCAAGAGGAGGGGAATGATGAGAACGTCGTCACAAGCAAGAGCATGTGGGATGAGACGTATTCAGATCCTGTTCTAGTTCCCATTGGTCCGGTTACGATGGCTCGCGCGAAGAAATTCAAAGACGCACTTACAGGGCTGATTCGAGCAAGTTGGTCTCAAGCTATTGCGTGGAGTCCCATCGAGGGAATTATAAGCGACAACCAGCCCAACAAATGTGTAATTCAAGCAATAGAAGAGACCGAGTAATTACTTTTGCAAGATCACTAGCTGTCATTTTTTTTCCGTTTTGAGAACTTTCCCGTTTTAAGGTAGCAGCTGGCGACAAGAATAAGTTATTGACTGATTTATTATTTAATTTCTTTTCTTTTAGAATATTGTAAGGCTTTTCAGCCATTTAGGGAACTTTCCTTTTTTTGTTTTGTCTTTATTACTTCAGATGGGATATTTCCTTTTTTGGGTTAGTTAGTTGCCGAATTTTCTAGGGCAATTAGGGCTAGAAAATCCTCCTATAAATATGTACTGTACGGAATTCTCAAGGCAGATCAGTTTTATGAAAAAAAATTTGAGACTTAATTCTCTCTAGTTCTTAGACGAACTTTTTGAACTTATCGGAGAAATCCGTGGCGTTCATACGACTTATCAATCAGTCCTTCCATAACTGATTGTGGCGTCCTCACATACCAAGGTTCGTGCTTCAACAAGGCATCGGGTCGCGGTTCCATTCAAATCCGTTTAGAATTCGATCTTGGAGACTAATTTGATTACGGGTTTCGTCACAAGTTGGCGTGGTTCGTATCACCTCTTCGTGCGAGCCCTCGTAACCGGACCAATGGGAACTAGAATAGGATATGAATACATCTCATCCCACGTGCTCTTGCCTGTGACGACATTCTCATCACAAGAACCTTGGTCTATTTGACCTCAACCCATTGTTTAAATGCGAAACAAGAACCTCGGTATAAGAAAGACAGCACAATCGGTGGTGGAAATCCGTTTGGTAAGTTGATGGTGAATGCCACGGATAATTCTGATAAGTTCGAATGGTTCGTCAAAGAACCAAAGAGAAAATTCTCTCACATTTCTTTATTCCCCAAAACTGATCATTAGCTTCAAAACATGCCTTTTATAGGCTGCTAAATACAAATATGTTTTTTCTAAATTTTCTCTAATAAATTCGGATTAAACTCCAAAAGGAAAACAAATCAGGAAACTAACATATTCTTCCTAAATCACTCCTACAACTAGAAAAGGAAAAATAAAATAAAATATTTAAATTGGCTTTATTATCAGCCATTACCTACAGAATCACTACTAACAAATAAGGAAAGTTAAATAATTTGTTAGCAAGCCTTACAAACCAGTTTAACTTGCTAAAATTAAACTTAGCCTTTGGCTAGATTCTTCTGTAACTGATATAGGATCAACATTCCATGCTCTTGTGCTTGCCATGTCCTCATCAATTCATCTCCTACATTACTGCGAATTTCCAATTCGGATCATCTAGAGCTTCCTGGATGTTTCTTGGAATAAATAAGTAAGAAATCTTAGAAAATGCTCTATGATTATGGGAAAGTTTCTGGTAAGATAGATATTTGGCAATAGGGTGTTTGGTACACGTACTGATGAGGACATCAAGGCTGCAAGGAATGCTCACGAACCAATTCAAGTTCCAGTTGGTTCGGTGACGAGAGCTCGAGCTAAAAGATTCAAAGCAGAATTGAATAAATTAGTCTGATGAGTTCTACAATAAGAAGAGAGTGTGTTCACTACTGATGCTGAGCAAAGACTGATTTTACTCATCAAAGTTGATCTGGAAGAGAGCCAAGGCTGATGTGGACATTTTTATATTCCAAGGCTGAAGTGGACATTATTTTCCAACGAAGAATCAAGTTAAAATTACGTTTTCAAGTGTTCAAGAAATTCAAAATTCAAAACAAGATCTGATTTCTTTGTAATCTTATTTTAGTTTCAAGCTTTAGTTCAAAATTTGAATTTAAATCTGAATTTAAGTATTTTTTTTTTTTTAGATAAATCTAATTCCAAGGTTTATTTAGGAATGTTTATCCTTTGGGGTCGATTAGGAATTTTACAAATTGAAATTCAGCTATATAAGGCCGATTTTCTGACTATGGAAGCAGTTTTTTATGTTTATTCATATTGTGAGCTATTCTTCTTGATTTCTTGTAGAACCTTATTCGAGCTGATCAAGGATTCCCTGTGGCCTACAAATCGACTTATCGAACGGATTTTCCATAATCGTTTGTGGCGTCTTCACCATACTAAGGTTCTTGCTTTGCTAAGCAACGGGTCGTGGTTTCCATCAAACTTGAAAGATCTTTGGTTGTTGTTTCCAGATTTGGTATCGGGTTTCATCACATTGTTGGCGTGGTTTGTACCAGTTGGTATCAGAGCCAGGTTCATCCAGTTTGCCTATCATTTTCTTGTTTTTTCTTTTTTAAATTCCTCCTATACCAAAAAATAAAATAAAATAAAATTTTTCTGCACTAAATCCGTTTGTTCTCTCCTTAAATCAATGATATTAGTGTTAAATTACGTGCTTTGAGAATGAAATCTTCTAGGATTTTAAAACCATAATCCGATTCCCACTAGGTTTACAAAAAATAAATAAATAACCAATTGGCCAGATTTCCTTTCCTTTGATTTTGATTCTTGTTCTTGTTTGGATTGCTCTTTAAATTCATTTTCCTACAATCATTAGAGACAAAAAATCCATAAATTAATAAATAAAAAAATCACAAGAGTAGCGCTAGGGAAACCCTTCTTAAATTTTTTATTTTTTTAGGACGTTCTCCGTTGTGCCTCCTATTGATGCACAACTGGTCCCACCACACAATAGCATAATCAGTAAATTCAATTGTAACATGTTTTACCTTTTTTAATTCAGAGTAGTTGTGACAATCGAATACCAACTCCATCTTCTTTTCCCACTCAAGGTATGTTCGGGATAACTTTGTTCTTGAAATGCAGGAATTTTCATCTTGATAATTCCCAAGTTGTTATCCACCCGGTTCCTAGCTTCTCTATCCCGGTCATATCTCCTTTTGCTGCCCACTAAAATCATATCAAACTCCTCCTCTAAATATTCCCCTTCAAATTCACCAACATCCTCAACTTCCCTTTGATGCAACCAAATCCTCCTTGGGGCGTTCGGAGCAAATGGTGGATGTCCCCGTTGTGTTCCCTCTTCTACCCTATCCAACCTCTCATGTATATGTTCTAACTCCACCCTCATTATCCGTCTCATCTCCCCCATTTATGCTTGTATTTGCAGTTTTGGATCCGCGGGTGCTGAAATCTTTTCGTTTGTGTTTTTCTCTTCATTTTGCGACATGATTGAAATCTGCAAACCAGGTTAGAACAATACGGAAAAAAGAAAAGGTCCTCACCACACTCCCGCATGTGTTTCACTCTTATTATTGAAACACTTTCCTTTTTTCTTATACCAGAGCCTAGGTCCTCCGGTTTGCCTATCATTTTCTTGTTTTTTCTTGTTTTAAATTCGTCCTAAACAAAAAGAAATAAACAAAAAAAAAATTAACTGCTGCACTAAAAATCCGGTTTTTTTTCTTTCCTTAAATCCATGATATTAGTGTTTGATTCAGACTTAAATTACTTGCTTTGAGATTGAGGTCTTCTAGGATTTTGAAACCATATTCTAATTCCCACTAGGTTTACAAACCAATTGGCCAGATTTACTATCCTTTGATTTTGATTCTTGTTCTTGTTTGGATTGCACTTTAAATTCGTATTCTTGCAATCATTAGAGTCATAAAATAAAAAGAAAAACAAAAGAGAAAAAGAATCCAAAAAAAAAAAATTGTGTTTTATCTTGTTTCTTAAGTCCTTGACCCCTTTGGCCAAAACCCCACGTTTGAGTTTCATAAATCATCAGAATCCGTGACAAATTTAATCTGTTTGGTTTGCTTCTCGTCTTGATTTGCTGCTTAAATCCTTGTTATTCTTGTTTGTTTAGTTTTGAAAGAACTAAAAGAAGAAAACGAGTGGAAAAAGGCAAAGTGTGTGAGTCTATTAGAGGGTAGAAGCCAAATTAGATTAAGTGAAACGCGAGTGGATTTGATTGAATTATTCTTTGAGTGAAACACATAAGGGAGTGTGGTGAGGACCTTTCCTTTTTTCCGTACTGTTCTAACCTTGTTTACAGATTTCAATCATGGCACAAAATCAAGAGAAAAACACTCTGAGAGGTTGGATAGGGTAGAAGAGGGAACACAATGGGGACATCCACCGTTTGCTCCGAACACCCCAAGGAGGAATTGGTTGCATCAAAAGGAAGTTGAGGATGTTGGTGAATTTGAAGGGGATGATTTAGAGGAGGAGTTTGGTAGGATGTCAGTGGGCAGCCATAGGAGATATGGCCGAGATAGAGGAGCTAGGAACCGGGTGGATAACAACTTGGGAAGTATCAAGATGAAAATTCCTGCGTTTCTAGGAAAAAGTGATCCCAATGCATACCTCGAGCGGGAAAAGAAGATGGAGTTGGTATTCGATAGTCACAACTACTCTGAATTAAAGAAGGTAAAATTTACTGCAATTGTATTTACTGATTATGCTAATGTGTGGTGGGACCAGTTGTGCATCAATAAGAGGCGGAACAGAGAACATCCTATTGAAACTTGGGAGGAGATGAAGAGAGTGATGAGATGATGATTTGTACCAATTCACTATTACTGGGATCTATACCTCAAGCTGCAAGGTCTCCATCAAGGTGACCGGAGCGTTCATGAGTATTATAAATAGATGGAAATAGCTATGATTAGAGCCAACGTGGAGGAGGATTGGGAGGCGAAAATGGCCAGATTTTTGAATGGTTTAAACCGAGAGATTGCTCACACAATCGAGATACACCATTATGTGGAATTGGAGGATTTGGTGCATATGGCAATCAAGGTTGAGAGGCAACTCAAGAGAGGTGGAACACAGCCTAGGCCAATCCCACAAAATTAGAGTGCATTACCTTGGTGGTCGAACTACCCAAAGAAAGAAGAAAACCCATCCAACTTCAAGGCCAAACCCGAGTCCAAACCAGCCACCAATACCATGGCCTCTCAAGGTAAATTAGCCCCTACTTCGACTCGTTCTAGTGAGATTAAATGCTTCAAATGTCAGGGAGAGGGCACATAGCTAGCCAATGTCCAAACAAGCGATTTATGGTCATCTGGGAAAGTGGTGAAATTGAATCCAAGGACGAAGCTGATCTAGATGGCATGCCACCATTGGAGGACGGCCCCATAGGAGATGAGGAGTTCTGGGCAGATCATGGTGAGATGCTTGGACTAGTCGCACGACGAGCCTTAACATATAAAAGCAGAGGAATAATAGTAACGTAGAAAGTATGGAAAAACATGAACAATAATAATTTAAAATAAAACAGAAATAAGAAGTTTAATTAATTTAAACTTATATAAATTGAAGAAGTGGGAATCCTTGATTGAGGTTCCAACTGTTACAGCAAGCACACTCAAAGCACACTTAAAGCACACTCACACTCAAAGCACTCTTTATACAAAAGCACACTTAAATATTTTACAAAAGAAAACTCAAAATATTTACAAGTTTTCTACTCCAAGTTTTTTTGCTCTATTTTTTCATCGTATTGTTTCCTTCTATCTTTTTCGTTTCCTTTTCTTGTCCTATTTTTCTGTTCTGTTTTTTCGTTCTGCCTTCAAGCTTCTCAACTGTTCCTTTTAGAAGGACTTGAGAAGGGTCTATGGATTCACAAGAAGAGGAAAAGGATCAAAGGATTCTTTAATCACATGAAACTTTGCCTTACATTTTCAAGACAAAGAGTCAGAAAGTTTTGGATTCTTTACTCACGTGAAACTTTGCCTTACGTGTTAAATACAAAGAGTCTGAAAAGAAGAAGATAAGGAGTATGGTTTTATGGCTCAGAAATATATGTACTGGCAAGAAGACAAATGGACTATAGATCCTGAGTTCACATGTGAAGAACAAAAGGAACATAGGACCAAAAAGAAACTATTGGTTTTCAGAAAGTTACGTAGAGATAGATAAAAGAGCTAGAGGTACTATGTGATAGACAAAAGAGCGAGAGGTACTATTAGTTCATATGCGAAACAAAGAGACAAAAGAGCTATAGTACTTATTAGTTCACATGCGAGGCTAAAGGCAAGCAAGGGAAAAATTTTAAAGAAAAGGTAACCTTGATTGTACAGCACATGGACGGCTACCTTTGCGAGAATTTAATCACATAATCAAAATAGTTACCAAGAGAGAGAGAAAGAGAAACGTTTAAACATTTCTTCGGGAGAGAAAGAGATCTTTTTTCTTTTTTTTTTTTTTTTTTTTTTTTTTTTTTTTGCAATGGGTTTTTTACAGGTTTTTGTAATCCTCATAAGGATCTTGAGCAAAATGTTCTCCATAAACAGCTTTGTAACTATCTTCGCTTATTAACGGAAATCTGTCTTCTTGATCATATTCGTCTTCAGATGAATCTTTTAGAAGTTGTTTGAGTTTTTTCTTTTCTTCGGGAAGAAGCTTTCTTTTCTCCTGAGTTAAAGGAGGAGATGAGCTAAGATACAGATTCTTTCTTAGAAGGGGTTGTTTTTGACTTTTCTTCTTCTTCATAAGGATGATGTTAATATTTTTCTTCATGAGATGGTTGTAGTTAAATTTTTCCCACCATCTTCCAAAAAGTATTCTTCCTAATCTTGGAAATCCATCATCTGAGTTTTCAAGAATAATGTACTCCCATTTGAAAATCTAAGGTACCTCATATAAGGCTATAAACAAGAGAAGACTGTCATCAGAACTTGGGACCTTCTTACTATTCTTTTTGAGAAGAGTTCCAAAGCCTTCTTAACTTCATCAGGCAGGATGGCTGTGGATGGTCCAAAGTAGTCAAACCAGTCTTTGAACCAATTTGGAAAGCTGTCTTCTGCATTTTTTTTCCCTGTTTTAAGGGTGATAAACCACGAATGAGAGTTTTTAGTGTTTTGGTAGTAAAGGGTTTGTTCCCAGGCTTCTTTATAATCAATGTAACTGTAAGATCATGGTTGGATCGACACATTTTTGAACACATTTCTTTGATGTGGGCTAAAAGCCCAATCCTCGAAAGAGAGAATTTTATGGACTTTAAAGGAGGAATAGGCTATTTGAGTTGAATTTCTATATTTATGAGAATAAGATATAGATTCTGTATCTGTTAAGATGGCCTCATACCATTCCCTAGATTTAGGGATAGTATTAGGGTGAAGATGGAATGGTAAATAGTGGTTGGCTACTTGGTCAAGGGGTTTATGAATTTCATTGTCCTCTATAATGATGATTTCCTTCTGACCAATCGTTTTGCATTCTTCCTTTTTATAAGGAGGTAAGCTGATGTGTTCTTGGATAGACGATTCTCCATTTATCATCTTGTTTGGAGTCCTGCAAACATTAAGAGATATTAATTTACATGAAATCTATTCGGTATGTTCTAAAATATCTTTTTCAATTTGAGCTTCCACTTTAGGTCCGTTGGTGAGAGATTTTTCTGATTTAGTGACCTTAATTCTTTTATATAAGAATTTAGAATCACTTTCTCCATATGTAACTAGAAACTGAAATTTTCCCCCATCTTCTCCAAGAGGTCCTACTTTAGGATCTCCCATCTCGTATCTCTCTTTAAGAGATACCAATTTTGAATAATAATTTTTTCTATGGTATTAATAGACTCGGGTATTTTTGAAGAAGAAGGCATATTTTCAAATATTTCAACAAAGTCTGACCCATCTTTTTCTTCATCTTTTTTAGATGAATTGACTGAGCTATCAAATGATTCTAAGGCTTGAACTCTAAATTTAAGTTCCTTAAACTCTTTTTTCATTTCGCTGATCTCCTGTTTAAGATCTAGAATTGTAGGTTCCTTTTTAGAATTCTCAGTTTCTATTCTTTTAAGAATTTCTTTAAAGGAATAACCTTGAGATTTTTCTTGTAAAGTTTTTTGTATTTTACTGTCCTGATATTTAGGACTTTCCTTGGCCATAAGGATATATTCTTCTAAAGCATTTTGTTTTTCTTTTGGATCTTCTATCTTATATATTATTTTTAAAATAAGATCTTCTTTTGAGAGAACATTTAAGTTTAAACCATTCATATTAAGAATGGCTTCATAATGATTACACTTACATTTAGCTTCAGATTCTTCTTCTTCTTTAGAAGATGAATCTTCAAGTTGGATTTGATTGACTAACAGTTTCTCTTCACTTTCACTCTCAGAAGAACTTCTTTGATAATTTAAGAAGTGTTTTTCTAGTTACCGTTTTATATTTTCATCTAATTCTAGCTCATTTATTTTTACTTGAGTCCAACATCTATTGGCATACTGACCTATTTTTCCACATTTATGACATACAGGAGCTTTTTCTTTAGAACCTCTTGTCTCTTTCCTAGGCTTATCATATTTTTTAAAAACTTTTCTTCTTTATTGTAATTTATTAATTACTGGTTCTTCATTATCGCTTTGAAGTTGATTAATAATCTGATTAAGATCATTGTCAGAGATTTTGTTGATATCTTGTTCAGATATCATAGACACAAATTTTCTTTTTCCTGAAATATCTATTTTGGATAAACGGGTGATAAGTTCAGACAAAAATTCAGGATTAGTGGTTTTATCAAGTTTAAATTTGGATGTATCAGGAGGAGGTTTAAAGAAAACGGGTTGGACAAAACTGTTGGTATTTTCTTTGGAAGAGGATTTTCTTGTTTCTTTTGAGGATTCACCTGTCTCTTTGTTTTTTGAAATTTCTATCCTGTTCAGCTGTTTTCCTATGATTTGAAGGTACAAATTTGTGTAATTGTTTTGTTCAACTACTTGGTTAACAGCATTGATACTAACAGGTTCATTCAAATTTTTTGAACAAGTTTTATAGGGGACATCTAACATATCTTTTTGAATTTGACCAGTGGCTAGTGGTGGATGGACTGAAGCAACTTTTTCTCCTGTTGATAAGGAATATTCTTGACAAGTTTTTTCAACTATAATAAGTTGAGGATTTTTCTTTTCAAATTTCGGGAATTGTTTTCCTTTAACTTTAAAATAAGTTTCCATAAATATAAAAAAGTCTGCTTCTATTTTGTAAATATAAATAAACTTATTATATTTTTTATGTAAGAAACTTTTTCTTTATTTTCGTCCGAATAAAACGTCTGAATAAGATGTTTCTTGTCAATCTTTTCATTAGATTGTTCTAAGACACAAATATTATTATATCCCATATCAGAAGGGGTAGGACTAGAAGGATCTTGTGGCTTATAAACTGGTTTTGAAATTCCATTGGGATTCTCATGGGTTCCACTAATTTTGAATTCAGAAGATATTCTAAGAAGAGTTGGTTTTTGTTGGATTTTCCCTAAATCTAAGGGAGATTGGCTTGTAAAATTCGAAATTCTTGGTGGGGGAGAATTGTTTCTTTCTTTGGTTACTGAAGCTTATTTCAACAGTACCATCCGAGAAAGTGGTGAAATTGAATCCAAGGACGAAGCTGATCTAGATGACATGCCACCATTGGAGGACGCCCCCATAGGAGATGAGGAGTTCAGGGCAGATCATGGTGAGATGCTTGGACTAGTCGCACGACGACGCTTAAGCTTGCAAGCTAGAGAAGAGGAAGAAGAAGTACAGCGGGAAAATATCTTTCACACTCATTGCCACGTGAAAGACAAGGTATGTAGTGTTATTATCGATGGCGGTAGTAGCAATAATGTTGCTAGTACTTCCATGGTTGAAAAGCTAGGGCTCACAACTCTTAAGCACCGTCGTCCATACAAGCTACAATGGTTGAACGATAGTGGTGAAGTGAGGGTTACGAAGCAGGTTGTTGTACAATTTTGGATCAGTAAATATGAAGATGAAGTATTGTGCAATGTGGTACAATGCAAGCTGGACATCTTCTCTTAGGAAGACCTTGGAAATTCAACCGACATGTGCAACATGATGGCTTCTCCAACAAATACTCATTCTCGTGAATCAATGGATGGTCACTCTAGTTCCGATGACACCAAAACAAGTCTATGAGGATCAAGTGAGGTTGCAAAAAATTAAGTGAACAAAAGAACTTGAGAGAGCAACAGAATGAGAGTGAAAAGAAGAGTGAGGCCGAGCATAGTGAGAGTAAGGGAAAGAGAGATACACGGCCAAAGTGAGAAAACAAAGAAATTTCTATGCAAAAACAAGTGAAGTTAAGCAAGCGTTGATTTCTAAACGGCCGATGATTGTACTTATGTACAAGGAGGCTCTTTTAAACACTAACCAACTTGACTCTTTGTTGCCTAGTGTTGTTGTTTCCCTTTTGCAGGAGTTTGAGGATGTGTTCCCCGAGGAGGTACCACATGGTTTACCACCTATTTGAGGGATTGAACACCAAATCGATTTCATTCTTGGTGCATCAATTCCAAACCGACCAGCATATAGAAGCAACCCGGAGAAGACAAAGGAGCTTCAAAGGCAAGTTGAAGAATTGTTGGAGAAAGGGCACGTGAGAGAAAGCATGAGTCCTTGCGCAGTTCCGGTGATTCTAGTGCCTAAGAAGAATGGGACATGGAGGATGTGTGTTGATTGTAGAGCCATCAACAACATAACAGTAAAGTATCGACACCCTATCTCTCGCTTAGATGATATGCTAGATGAGCTGCATGGTTCTTGTGTGTTTTCTAAGATCGATCTTAAGAATGGGTATCATCAAATAGAGTGAAAGAAGGAGACGAATGGAAGACAACATTTAAAACTAAATATGGATTGTACGAGTGGTTAGTCATGCCGTTTGGATTAACTAATGCACTTAGTACTTTCATGCGCCATGTTTCACATTTGCATTGGTAAATTTGTTGTGTCCTTTCATTGGTAAATTTGTTGTTGTTTATTTTGATGATATTCTAGTTTATAGCAAGAATTTGCATGGCCATGTTTCACATTTGCATTCGGTTTTGGATGTGATCAGAAAAGAGAAGTTATATGCTAATCTCAAAAAGTGTACTTTCTGCACCAATAAGCTTGTTTTCCAAATTTTGTTGTGAGTGCTAAAGGTATTGAGGTTGATGAAGAAAATATCAAAGCCATCCAAGAGTGGCCGACCCCCTCAATACCTTGATGAAGAAAAGGTATTGAGGTTAATGTTAGTAGTTTTCATGGACTTGCTAGTTTTTACAAAAGGTTCGTGAAAAATTTTAGCACCATCGTTGCACCGCTTGCCGAAGTTATCAAAAAGAACGTTGCATTCAAATAGGGTGAAGAACAAGAGAAGGCGCATCAGCTTATTAGGCACAAGCTTACTCATGCTCCTTTACTTGCTTTACCTAACTTTTCCAAAACGTTCAAAATCGAATGCGATGCTTTTCGTATAGGTATAGTAGCTGTTCCTATGTAATATGGGAGACCACTTGCGTACTTTAGCGAGAAGCTAAGTGAGGCTGCACTAAACTACCCCACCTATGACAAAGAGTTGTACGCATTGATTCGAGCTTTAGAGACATGGCAGTACTTTTTGGGGCCAAAGGAGTGTGTGATTCGTATGGATACATGAATCCTTAAAACATTTGAAAGGTCAACACAAGCTGAACAAGAGACATGATAGGGTAGAGTTCATCGAGACTTTTCCCTATGTCATTCGGTATAAATAAAATGGTGAAAAGAAGGCAAAATTAGTGAAGCAACTCCATGAGAGGGCACAGCTGAACATAGAGATGAGAACCGAACAATGCATCAAGTTAGCTAACAAGGGACGTCACAAGCTGGTTTTTGAACCCAGTGATTGGGTATGATTGCACAAGAGGAAAGAAAGATTTCTGGCACAAAGACATTCTAAGTTGCTGCCCCGAGGAGATGGTCATTTTCAAGTGTTAGAACGAATCAATGACAATGCCTACAGACTTGACTTACCTGCTGAGTACAATGTTCGTCCTACTTTCAATGTTACTGACTTAAGTCCTTCTGATGGAGGCGATGATTTGAGGACAAATCATTCTTAAGAGGGGGGATTGATGAGGACATCAAGGCTGCAAGGAATACACACTAACCAATTCAAGTTCCAGTTGATCCGGTGAAGAGAGTTCGAGCTAAAATATTCAAAGCAGAGTTGAATAACTTAGTTCGGAGAGTTCTACAACAAGAAGAGAGTGTGTTCACTACTAATAGTGAACAAAGACTGATTTTACTCATCAAAGTTGATCCGGAAGAGAGCCAAGGATGATGTGGATGTTTTTATTTTCCAAGGCTGAAATGGACGTTATTTTCCAACAAAGAATCAAGTCATGATTACGTTTTCAAGTGTTCAAGAAGTTCAAAATTCAAAACAAGATCTGATCAAGATTTGATTTATTTGTAATCTTATTTCAGTTTTAAGTTTTAGTTCAAATTTTGAATTTAAATCCGAATTTAATTGTTTTTGTTTACATAAATCTGATTCCTAGGTTTTTTAGGCATGTTTATCCTTGGAATTACTTTTTCATGCATGTGAATGAAAAGTCAATGGGAGGACTCGCCAATGCATTTAACCCTTTATGGGAAACACTTCGTAAGTGTCGAACGAATAAAGTCGAGAATTGAGAAAACTATTCAAATTCTTACGTGAATTTGTTGATTTTATATTGCAGGTAAGAAGTTGAAGAAGCTACCTCCGAAAGCTCTTTTGTTCGAGGAGAAGCTCGAACGCTTCAAAGAGATTCAGGGCGTCGAGCCTTTGGAAGGACTTTTTCGAACTCCCATCAGGTATTGCTAAACGAGTTCCTTCCTGGGTCTATTGGCCGTTTGTGATTAGGGGAGCGTTGAGGAGACTCTTCAGCCCTCCACTATTCATCGAGTCCCTTTTTGACGAAGAGGCTTTTATCGTAGAATTTGCTTTGGACACGATGAGCGTGGCATTGCCCAGTGCTAAAGACCTTCTTGCAAAGAAAGAAGTCGAGAAGGCAGCCAAAGCTGCAGCGGATGCAGCAACCTCAACTGCTCCAGAATCGAGTCTTCTCCAGAACCTCTGGTTATGCCCGTGCAATCCCCTGCTAAGAAATGGAAAGCAGATGGGAAACCTACGAGAAAGATTTTGGCAAAAAGGAAGAAGGCTTCAAAGATTGCTTCCCCATAAACAAACGTCGAACTGGAGAAGTCTGAGCAGCAGATGGAGGTGAATTTGCCACCAAGGGCGAGCATCCTTCAGGATAGGAAGCTGAGCGTTTAGATCGTGCGTCAGTTGTTGACTGACGCCGATATCGAGACCATAAATAGTGGTCGGATTCTCAATCTTGTTGATGATTTACTATGGGATGGTTTGAAGGTATGTTTCCTTATCATGTAAATCCAAATTTCGACACTAATGCTCGTCTTAGCAATGGTGTTTAACAATGCTTTTATACTTGCAGAGTAATCTGCGAGCTCTGGGGTTAATGTACCGTACTATTGATACAGTACTTGAGAAAAGAAATCAAATCAAGGAGCTTGATCTTCCAGCCTTGACAGAATTTTCTGAAATTGCCCGAAATGAATTGGGATCCATTGTCCGTGACTATCTCCTGAGTGATATGAACCTCGCCGATGAAACGACGAAACCCGACACCAAACGTGGATTCAAACCCCAAGACCTTCAAGATGCAAGCTTGTTTGAGCCTTGACCCGTTACCTAGTGAAATAAGAACCAAGACTTCGGATATTGACAAACGCCACACCAAGACTCTCAAGAATGTCTCAAGAACCTAAATGAAAAGTTTGGCTGTTGAACGCCACAAGAATAACTTAATAAGTTCAAAAGTCTTTTCAAGAATGTAAGAACACACAATTCTCACTTTTTTTCTGCATTCTCCAAAAAAAATTCCCCTTAGCTTCCAAAGCAGACCTTTTTATAGGCTGGTGAATACAATTAGGTTTTTTTTCCTAAATTATATTCTAATAAATTCGGATTTAATTCCAAAAGGAAAAACAAATTAGGAAAACTGATCTACTCTTCCTATTTAATGCCTAAAACTAGAAAGGAAACATTATGTATTTAATTTGGCTTTATTATCAGCCATTACACCAAAAGAATCATGCCTAAATAAAGAAAGTAAAAAAATTAGTATCCAAGGCTTAAAGTCAGACCTAACACACTAAAACGGAAAGTAGACATGCTGAAATTAAACTTGTTTTTGACCGGGCTCTTCTAGAACTCCAATCATGGTAATGTTCTTCTGATGATAAAGTGGTCCAAGCTCAACGGGCTTCCACGAATTTACGTGAGTGCAAACTTCTTGAATCAGCCCATTCAATGCTTCTTTAAATCGCTTGGCTCAAATTCTCGTAATTGGTCCAATTGGCAAGCCTAATGGATCACGTGGGTGCTGCTGCCCTTAAGTCCCTCCAATCCCACTTGTTACTTCCCCGTCATGTATGCTTGGACGTGCAACCTTATTCGCATCACTGAGGCAGGCCAAACTCAAAAGTTGAACAAAGGATATCGTTGAACAAAGAATCAAGTCAAGATTACGTTTTCCAAAGTTAAAAAAAATTCAAAATTCAAAATTCAAAATAGGATCTGATCAAGATTTGATTTCTTTGTAATCTGATTTTTAGTTTTAAGTTTTAGTTTAAATTTTAAAATTAATTCGGAATTTATTTAAATTTTAATTGATAAATCTGATTTTTAGGCATGTTTAATCCTTGAGGCTAGATTAGGAATTTTACAAATTGTAACTTTGCCTATATAAAGGCAGATTTCAGATTATGGAATAGAAGATTTTTTAAGTTTATTTATATTGTGAGTTATTGTTCTTGAGTTCTTGAAGAAACTTATCCGAACTCATCAAGGATTCCTTGTGGCGTTCAAATCGACTTATCAAATGGACTTTACATAACCGTTTGTGGCGTCTTCACCATACCAAGGTTCTTGCTTTGCTAAGCAACGGGTCGCGGTTTTCATCAAACTTGAAAGATCTTGGGTTTCCGTTTCCAGATTTGGTATCGGGTTTCGTCACGTTGTTGGCGTGGTTCGTATCAGTTGGTATCAGAGCCTAGGTTCATCCGGCTTGGCTATCCTTATCCCGCTTTTCTTTTCTTCTAATTCGTTCTTATATTAAAAAAACAAAAATTCGTCCAAAAAAAAATTTCGTAAAAAAAAAAAAAAAAAAGTTCTGCTTCATCAAAAAAAAAAAAAAAAAATCTGGTTTTTTGTTTTTTTTTTTCTTTCCTTAAATAACTGATATTAGTGTTTGATTCAGAGTTGGATTACTTGCTTTGAGTTTGAGTTATTTTAGGAATTAGAAACCCTAATCCAATTCCCACTAAAGTTGACAAAAAAAAAAAAAAAAAAAAAACGAAAATTGAGTTTAATCCTGTTTTTAACGTTCTAGACCCATTATTTTCCCACAAGCCACGTCTGGGCATTAAAAAAAAAATCAAAAAAAAAAAAAAAAAGAACCGTGACGAATTTGATCTATTTGATTCGCTTGCCGTTATATGATCTGCTGCTTGAGATCTTGTTACTCTTGTTCGATTAGTTTTGAAAGAACTAAAAGAAGAATATGAGTGGAAAAAGGCAGAGTGTGTGAGTCCATCAGAGGGTAAAAGCCAAATTAACTTGAGTGAAACACGAGTGAATTTGAGTAAATTATTCTTCGAGCGAAACACGCGAGGGAGTGTAGTGAGGTTCTTTTTTTTTTTTTTTTTTGCCGTACTTTTCTAACCTTGTTTGCAGAATTTCAATCATGTCGCAAGATAAAAAAAAATACAAACGAAGAGCTTCCACCAACCAATCTTCCAAACCTGCAAATGCAAGCGTTATTGGGGGAGATGAGACTGATGATGAGGGTAGAGTTGGAGCATATACATGAGAGGTTGGATAGGGTAGAAGAGGGAACACAACAGCGACAGCCACCGTTTGCACCGAACGCCCCAAGGAGGAACAGGTTGCATCAAAGGGAAATTGACACCGTTGGTGAATTTGAAGGCGACGATTTAGAGGAGGAGTTTGATAGGATGTGCGTGGGCAGCCATAGGAGATATGGCCGAGATAGAGAAGCTACGAACCGGGTGGATAACAACTTAGGAAGTATCAAGATGAAAATTCCTGTGTTTCAAGGAAAAAGTGATCCCGAAGCATACCTCGAGTAGGAAAAGAAGATGGAGTTGGTTTTCAATTGCCACAACTACTCCGAACTAAAGAAGGTAAAACTTGCCGCAATTGAATTTACTGATTACACTATTGTATGGTGGGATCAGTTGTACATCTGTAGGAGACGGAGCGGAGAACATCCTATTGAAACTTGGGATGAGATGAAGAGATTAATGAGACGACGATTTGTACCAAGCCACTACTACCGGGATCTGTACCTCAAGCTGCAAGGTGTCCATCAAGGTAACTGAAGCATTGATGAATATTATAAAGAAATGGAGATGGCGATGATTAGAGCCAATGTGGATGAGGATCGGGAGGCGACAATGGCTAGATTTTTGAATGGATTAAACCGAGAGATTGCTCACACCATCAATGTGCACCATTATGTGGAATTGGAGGATTTGGTGCATATGGCAATCAAGGTTGAGAGGCAACTGAAGAGGGCTGGTACACGGCCATGGCCATTCCCACAAACTTCAAGCATGGCACCTTGGAGGTCGAGCTACCCAAAGAAAGAGGAAAATCAGTCCACGTCTAAGGCCAAACCTGAACCCAAACCAGCCTCCATTACTACTGCCTCTCAAGGTAAATCAGCCCCTACTTCGACTCGTAAAAGTGAGATTAAGAATTTCAAATGTCAGGGGAGAGGACACATAGCAAGCCAATGTCCAAACAAGCGAGTTATGGTGAACCGAGAAAATGGTGAAATTGAATCTGAGGATGAAGCTGCTCTAGAGGATATGCCATCATTGGAGGACGCCCCAATTGGAGATGAGGAGTTCGAGGCCAATCAGGGTGAGATGCTTGGACTAGTCGCACGACGAGCCTTGAGATTGCAAGCCAAAGAAGAGGAAGAAGAAGTACAGCGGGAGAATATCCTTCACACTCGTTGCCACGTGAAAGACAAGGTATGTAGTGTTATTATCGATGGCGGTATTTGCACTAATGTTGCTAGTACTTCCATGGTTGAAAAGCTGGGGCTCATAACACTTAAGCACCCTCGTCCATACAAGCTACAATGGATGAACTATAGTGGTGAGGCGAGGGTTACAAAGCAGGTTCTTGTATTGTTTTGAATTGGGAAGTATGAGGATGAAGTATTGTGCGATGTGGTTCCAATGCAAGCTGGACATCTTCTCTTAGGAATACCGTGGCAATTTGACCGACGAGTGCATCATGACGGCTTCACCAACAAGTACTCATTCATACACAATCAACGGACAGTCACTCTAGCTCCGGTGACACCAAAACAAGTCTATGAGGATCAAGTGAGGTTGCAAAAATTGAGTGAGCAAAAGAATAAGAGTGAAAAGAGGTGTGAGTCCGAGCATAGTGAGAGTGAGGAAAAAGAGAGATACACAGCCAAAGAGAGAAAACAAAGAAATTTTTATGCAAAAACAAGTGAGGTTAAGCGAGCGTTGATTTCAAAACGGCCGAAGATTGTACTCATGTACAAGGAGGCTCTTTTAAATACTAACCAACTTGACTCTTCGTTGCCTAGTGTTGTTGTTTCTCTCCTGCAGGAGTTCGAGGATGTGTTCCCCGAGGAGGTGCCTCCTGGTTTAGCACCTATTCGAGGCATTGAACACCAAATCGATTTTGTTCCCGGTGCATCAATTCCAAACGGACCAGCATATAGGAGTAACCCGGAGGAGACAAAAGAGCTTCAACGACAAGTTGAAGAATTGTTGGAGAAAGGGTACGTGAAAGAAAGCATGAGTCCTTGTGCAGTTCCGGTAATTCTAGTGCCTAAAAAGGATGGGACTTGGAGGATGTGTGTTGATTGTAGAGCCATCAACAACATAACGGTAAAGTATCGACACCCCATCCCTCGCTTAGATGATATGTTAGATGAGCTATATGGTTCTTGTGTGTTTTCTAAGATCGATCTTAAGAGTGGGTAACATCAAATACGAATGAAAGAAGGAGACGAATGGAAGACAGCATTTAAAACTAAATATGGATTGTATGAGTGGTTAGTTATGCCGTTTGGATTAACTAATGCACCTAGTACTTTCATGCGTCTAATGAATCATGTCCTGCGTCCTTTCATTGGTAAATTCGTTGTTGTTTATTTTGATGACATTCTAATTTATAGCAAGAGTTTGCATGATCATGTCTCACATTTGAATTCAGTTTTGGATGTGCTTAGAAAGGAGAAGTTATATGCTAACCTTAAAAAGTGTACTTTCTGCACCGATAAGCTTGTTTTCCTAGGTTTTGTTGTGAGTGCTAAAGGTATTGAGGTTGATGAAGAGAAGATCAAAGCCATCCAAGAGTAGCCGACCCCCTCCAATGTAGGTAATGTAAGAAGTTTTCATGGACTTGCTAGTTTTTATAGGAGGTTCGTGAAATATTTTAGCACCATCGTTGCACCGCTTACCGAAGTTATCAAGAAGAACGTTGCGTTCGAATGGAGTGAAGAACAAGAGAAGGCGTTTCAGCTTATAAAACACAAGCTTACTCACGCTCCTTTACTCGCTTTACCTAACTTTTCTAAAACATTCAAAATCGAATGTGATGCTTCTGGAGTAGGTATTAGCGCTGTTCTTATGCAGGAAGGAAGACCACTTGCGTACTTTAGTGAGAAGCTAAACGGGGCTGCACTTAAGTATCCCACTTATGACAAAGAGTTGTATGCATTTGTTCGAACTTTAGAGACATGGCAACACTACCTGTGGCCAAAGGAGTTTGTGATTCACACGGATCATGAATCCTTAAAACATTTGAAATGCCAACATAAACTGAACAAGAGACATGCTCGATGGGTTGAGTTCATCAAGACTTTTCCCTATGTCATTCGGTATAAACAAGGTAAGGAAAATGTAGTTGCGGATGCACTTTCACGCAGGTATACCTTAATCTCTACTCTTGATGCTAATTTTCTTGGATTTGAGCACATTAAAGAACTTTATCATGATGGCCACGACTTTAGGGAGGCTTATAGTTCTTGTGAAAAATCAACTGAGGGTAAATTCTATAGGCATGAGGGATTCTTGTTTAGAGAGAATAAGTTGTGTGTGCCTAATTGTTCAATGAGAGACTTGTTAGTTCGGGAATCCCATGGTGGAGGGTTAATGGGACACTTTGGAGTCGCTAAAACTCTAGCTATGTTGCAGGAGCACTTCTGTTGGCCACACATGAAACGGGATGTTGAGAGAATTTGTGGTAGATGTGTCACTTGTAGGCAAGCTAAATCAAAGGTTCAGCCGAATGGTCTTTACACACCCCTACCTATTCCGAATTCACCTTGGATTGATATTTCAATAGACTTCGTTTTGGGTTTACCTAGGAATCGGCGTGGGAGGGATTCAGTCTTTGTGGTTGTAGATCGATTTTCTAAGATGGCACATTTTATCCCTTGTCATAAGACTGATGATGCTTCTCATATTGCCGATTTGTTCTTTAGGGAGATTGTGAGATTACATGGTATGCCTTGGACAATTGTGTCAGATCGGGATACTAAGTTCTTGAGTTACTTTTGGAAGACATTATGGGGAAAACTAGGAACGAAACTTTTGTTTTCTACGACTTGTCATCCTCAAACTGATGGTCAAACAGAAGTAGTTAATAGGACTCTATCCACTTTGTTGAGGGCTATTATTAGTAAGAACATTAAGACTTGGGAAGAATGTTTACCACATGTTGAGTTCGCTTATAGTCGTACGATTCATTCTGCTACTAAGTTCTCACCATTTGAAATTGTTTACAGTTTTAATCCTTTAACTCCATTAGATTTATCACCTTTACCTATTTCTGAGCATGTGAACTTAGATGGTAAGAAGAAGGCAGAATTTGTGAAGCAACTCCATGAGAGAGCACGGCTCAATGTAGAGAGTAGAACCGAACAAAACATCAAGCAAGCTGAGAGGGGACGCCACAAGCTGGTTTATGAACCCGGTGATTGGGTTTGGTTACACATGGTCCTTTTCAAGTGCTAGAATGGATCAATGACAATGCCTACAAACTTGACTTACCGGGTGAGTACAATGTTAGTGCTACTTTCAATATTACTGACTTGAGTCCTTTTGATATAGGGGACGATTTGAGGGCAAATCCTTCTCAAAAGGGGGGAAATGATGAGGACATCAAGGCTCAATGGAATTCTCACAAACCAATTCAAGTACCAGTTGGTCCGGTGACGAGGGCTCGAGCTAAAAGATTCAAAGAAGAGCTAAATAACTTTATCCACATAGTTCTACAAGAAAACGATAACGTGTTCACTGCTGAGGGTGAACAAAAGCTGGTTTTACTCATCAAATTTGACTCGGAAGAGAACCAAGACTGATGTGGGCGTTTTTATTTTCCAAGGTTGAAGAGGATGCTATTTTCGAACAAAGAATCAAGTCAAGATTACGTTTTCCAAAGTTAAAAAAATTCAAAATTCAAAACAGTATCTGATCAAGATTTGATTTCTTTGTAATCTGATTTTTAGTTTTAAGTTTTAGTTTAAATTTAAAATTAATTCCGAATTTATTTAAATTTTGATAAATCTGATTTTTAGGCATGTTTAATCCTTCAGGCTAGATTAGGAATTTTACAAATTGTAACTTTGCCTATATAAAGGCAGATTTCAGATTATGGAATAGAAGATTTTTTATGTTTATTTATATTATGAGTTATTATTCTTAAGTTCTTGAAGAAACTTATCCGAACTTATCAAGGATTCCTTGTGGTGTTCAAATCGACTTATCAAACGGAGTTTCCATAACCGTTTGTGGCGTCTTCACCATACCAAGGTTCTTGCGTCACTAATAAACGGGTCGTGGTTTTCATCAAACTTGAAAGATCTTGGGTTTCCGTTTCCAGATTTGGTATCGGGTTTCGTCACGTTGTTGGCGTGGTTCGTATCAAGTGCTTTCGCCATACGTAGTCCAGCGATTAAGGCTTCATATTCAACTTTGTTGTTCGAAGCGCTGAATCCTAAGCAAAATGATTGCTCGATTATATCACCGTCCGGGGACTTGCAAAATACTCCTACTCTAGATCTTTTGACATTTGATGCTCCGTCGACCATGAGCGTCCTGTAGCATTCTTTTTGAGTGTTCGACGTTGAAGGGTCTAGAGTAAGTTCAGCTACAAAGTCAGCAAGTACTTGTGATTTTAAGCTGGTTCGGACCCAGTATTCGATGTCGAATTCGCTCAACTCGATTGCGCACTTTGTCAAGCGTCTAGATAAGTTTGGACTATGAAGAATGGCTCGTAGGGGATAGGTTGACATTACGACTATCGAGTGTGATTGGAAATATGGCCTCAGCTTCCTTGCAGCGGTTATGAAGGCAAGGGCTACCTTCTCAACCACCGGGTATCTTGTCTCCGCATCAAGTAGTGTGTTGCTGACGTAGTAAACTGGCTGTTCGCTGTTCGCATCTTTTACTAGGACGGCGCATGATTGCTTATTCCGTTACTGCTAAGTGCAAAAATAAACTTTTACCGGTTAGAGGTTTGGCTGGAATCGGAGGGCTCGAAAGGTACCTTTTAAGCTCATTGAAAACTTTTTGACATCGATCGTTCCACTTGAACTTCTTGTTCCCTTAGCTTGAGAAATGTGATGCAAATAAGGTTGCACATCCAAGCATATTGATTGGAGGGACTCAAGGGAAGCAGCACCCACGTGATCCATTAGGCTTGCCAATTGGACCAATTACGAGACTTAGAGCCAAGCGATTTAAAGAAGCATTGAATGGGCTGATTCAAGAAGTTTCCACTCAAGTAAATTCGTGGAAGACCATTTAGCTTGGACCACATTATCATCAGAAGAACATTACCCTAATTGGAGTTCTAGAAGAGCCCGGTCAAAAACAAGTTTATTTTCGGCATGGCTACTTTCCGTTTTAGTGTGTTAGGTCTGACTTTAAGCCTTGGATACTAATTTATTTTACTTTCTTTATTTAGGCATGATTCTTTTGGTGTAATGGCTGATAATAAAGCCAAATTAAATACATAATGTTTCCTTTCTAGTTTTAGGCATTAAATAGGAAGAGTAGGTCAGTTTTCCTAATTTGTTTTTCCTTTTGGAATTAAATCCGAATTTATTAGAATATAATTTAGGAAAAAAAAAAAAAAACCTAATTGTATTCAGCAGCCTATAAAAAGGTCTGCTTTGGAAGCTAAGGGGAACCTAATTTTTTTTTGTTTCTGCTGGGAGTCAAAAAAATTTTGGGATTAGTACTCAGTTATTTGTTTCGATTCAGACCATTTGTTGGAGATTGTCTCTTAAAAAAAAAAAATCCGAATTATCAACAGTATCATATTCCTTACTGTAATTCGTTTTGGTTTTGACCTACCATCTCATACCTTAGAACCATCTTTGTCAATTTAATTGCTTGCACCAGTTTCTTGGGAATTGCCGATTGAATATTGTGATTTGTTTTGGTTGTTTTTTTTCTCATCAAATTGCTGCTTGAATCCTGATTTTTCTTGAGTCTAATTAAGAATCAAAGAAGGCACAACGAGTGGAAAAAGGCTACCATAACTACTCCAAAATCAAGAAGGTAAAATTAGCAGTGGTTGAATTTTCTAATTATGCTATTACTTGGTGGGATCAACTTGTTTTAAACAGGAGACGGTATGGAGAACGACCAATAGAGACGTGGGAGGAGATGAAAACGGTGATGAGAAAGCGGTTCGTTCCAACTCATTACTACAGGGAGTTGTATAAGAAGTTGCAAGGCCTTAGGCAAGGGAGTCGGAGTGTAGAGGATTATTATAAGGAGATGGAGGTTGTCATGATCCGAGCTAATGTAGACGAAGATCGAGAGGCTACGATGGCTAGGTTTCTAATGGGACTAAACCGAGAGATCCATGATCGGGTTGAGATGCATCACTACGTGGAGTTAGAAGACATGGTGCACATGGCCATCAAGGTGGAGCAGCAACTTAAGAGAGGGGCTGGTACACGTGCAAGTCAAAACTCCAGTTCCAACCCTTGGAGACCAAGTGCGGCAAGGAAGGAAGAGAAACCACAGACGTCTTCAACTCACAAGTACAAATCCGAGCCGAAGTCTGAAAACCAACCAGATTTCGAAAGGTAAAACAAATCCCTCTGCTTCTAAAAACCTTGACATTAAGTGTTTCAAGTGTCAAGGCAGGGGTCACATAGCTAGCGAGTGCCCGAATAAAAGGTTGATGGTGATAAATGCTCAAGGAGAGATTGAGACAGAAGATGAACAAGAAGATGAAGTCGATGAAATGCAACCTCTTGAGGACGCTTATGAAGGGCAGTTTGCGGTGGAAGGAGAGTCATTAGTTGCAAGACGAGCTCTTAGCGCACAGTTTAAAGAGGAAGAAAACAACCAGCGAGAGAATTTGTTCCAAACTCAGTTTTTTGTGAATAACAAAGTTTGCAGCGTTATTATTGATGGAGGAAGCTGCACCAACGTGGCTAGCACTGAGTTAGTGGAGAAATTGGTATTACGTACATTGAAGCATCCACGACCGTACCGGTTGTAGTGGCTAAACAATTGCGGGGAAGTGAAGGTAACGAGACAAGTGATGGTAGCATTTTCCATTGGCAAGTATGAAGATGAAGTGCTTTGCGATGTAATACCTATGCACGCATGTCATATCCTTTTAGGCCGACCTTGGCAGTACGATCGGCGAGTCACACATGATGGATTCACCAATCGGTACTCCTTCATCATCAGAAAACAGCCCATAACACTTGTTCCATTAACTCCAAAACAAGTTCTTAAAGACCAACGGAAGATGCAAAGAGCGAGTGAAAAGAGAAAAGAAAAAGAGAGGGAGGTCGAGATTGAGAAGAAAGAAAAAGAAAAGAGAGAAAAAGAGAAAGCCAAAAATGAAAAAGAGAGTGAGAGGGAAAAGGAGAGACTTGCACCCTTGTTGAGTGTAGGAGAGCAAAAACACAATTTCATTGCAACAAAAAGTGAGATCAAGAGAGCGTTACTTTCACATCAGCCCCTTATAGTACTCATGTACAACGAGGCCCTTTTGTGTACTAATGATCTCACCGGTTCATTGCCGACCAATGTTGAATCTCTTTTGCAGGATGTTGATGATGTCTTTCCCGTGGAGTTGCCTTCCGGCTTACCACCAATTCGAGGAATTGAACATCAAATTGATTTCATACCCGGTGCGACAATTCCAAATCGACCAGCCTATTGAAGTAATCTTGAGGAAACGAAGGAACTTCAACGGCAACTCCACGAGTTGATGGAAAAAGGGTATGTTAGGGAGAGCATGAGTCCTTGTGCGGTTCCGGTTATACTAGTGCCTAAGAAGGATGGGATTTGGAGGATCTGTGTTGCTTGCCGAGCCATCAACTACATTACGGTAAAGTATCGACACTCCATTCCTCGATTAGATGATATGCTTGACGAATTGCATGGGTCTTGTGTATTTTTCTAAAATTGATCTTAGAAGTGGATATCACCAAATTAGGATGAAAGAAGGGGATGAGTGGAAACTGCATTTAAAACAAAATATGGTTTGTATGAATGGTTAGTTATGCCTTTTTGATTAACTAATGCAACCAAGTACCTTCATGAGACTTATGAACCATGTTTTGCATGCCTTCATTGGCAAATTTGTAGTTGTCTACTTTGACGATATCCTAATTTATAGCAAAAATTTGAGCGATCATGTTGAACACTTAAGTCTCGTTTTAGACGTTTTAAGGAGTCAAAGATTATTTGCTAATCTCAAGAAATGTACCTTTTGCACGGATAAGCTTGTGTTTCTTGGATTTGTTGTAAGTGCAAAAGGAATCGAGGTGGACGAGGAAAAGGTGAAGGCAATTCCGGATTGGCCAACGCCTACTTCAGTGAACCAGGTAAGACGCTTTCATGGATTAGCTAGCTTTTACCGGCGTTTGGTTCGAGATTTCAGTACCATCGCCGCGCCCTTGACCGAAGTCATAAAAAAGAACGTTCAGTTTAAGTGGAGAGAGGAGCAAGAGAAGGCATTAAAACTCATAAAAAAAAATTGACTAATGCACCTTTACTTGTTCTACCTAACTTTACTAAAACGTTTGAAATTGAGTGTGATGCTTCAGGTATAGGTATTGGAGGCGTATTGATGCAAGAAGGAAGACCGGTTGCATACTTTAGTGAGAAATTGAGTGGGGCAGCCCTAAACTATCCCACTTACGACAAAGAATTGTATGCCTTGGTTCGAACTTTAGAGACTTGGCAACACTACCTTTGGCCAAAAGAATTTGTGATTCATACGGATCATGAAACTTTGAAGCATTTAAAGGGGCAGCACAAGTTGAGCCGTCGCCATGCCAAATGGGTGGAGTTCATCGAGACATTTCCGTATGTGATCAAATACAAGCAAGGTAAGGAAAACATAGTTGCTGATGCACTATCTCGCAGGTACGCTTTACTTTCAACTCTTGATGTTAAATTGCTTGGATTTGAGTACATTAAGGACTTGTATGCAATGGATTCTGATTTCAGTGACCTATTTAAAAATTGCACAGTGGGGGCGAGTGGGAAGTTTTTTTTGCATGATGGGTTTCTGTTTCGAGAAAATAAATTGTGTGTTCCACATTCATCTTTGCGTGAATTACTAGTTCGGGAAGCTCATGGGGGTAGTTTGATGGGACATTTTGGAATAGCTAAGACTTTAGGTGTGTTGTATGAGCATTTCCTTTGGCTGTGTATGAAACGGGATGTGGAGAGGATCTGTTCGAGATGCGTTACCTGTATGCAAGCTAAGTCTAGGCAGCAACAGCATGGGTTGTACACACCACTTCCGATTCCTAGTGTATCTTGGGTCGATATTTCAATGGATTTTGTTTTGGGATTACCTAGGACTAAGAGGGGGAGAGACTCAGTTTTTGTGGTTGTCGATAGATTCTCTAAAATGGCACACTTTATTGCATGTCATAAGACCGATGATGCCTCACATATAGCCGATTTGTTTTTCAAGGAGATTGTTAGGATGCATGGCATGCCTAGGACTATCATTTCTGATCGGGATGCAAAGTTCTTAAGTTACTTTTGGAAGACTTTGTGGGGGAAGTTGGGAACTAAACTTTTGTTAGGAGAATTCTGAAAAAATTTCCCTTAGCTTCCAAAGCAGACCTTTTTATACGCTGCTGAATACAATTAGGTTTTTTTTTTTTTTTCCTAAATTATTTTCTAATAAACTCGAATTTAATTCCAAAAGGAAAAAAACAAATTAGGAAAACTGACCTACTCTTCCTATTTAATGCCTAAAACTATAAAGGAAACATTAAGTATTTTAATTTGGCTTTATTATCGGCCATTACACCAAAAGAATCATGCCTAATTAAAGAAAGTAAAAATAAATTAGTATCCAAGGTTTAAAGTCAGACCTAACACACTAAAACGGAAAGTAGCCAAGCTGAACTTAAACTTGTTTTTGACTGGGCTCTTCTAGAACTCCAATCATGGTAATGTTCTTCTGATGATAATGTGGTCCAAGCTCAATGGGCTTCCACGAATTTACTTGAGTGCAAACTTCTTGATTCAGCCCATTCAATGCTTCTTTAAATCGCTCGGCTCTAAGTCTCGTAATTGGTCCAATTGGCAAGCCTAATGGATCACGTGGGTGCTGCTGCCCTTGAGTCCCTCCAATCCCACTTGTTACTTCCCCGTCATGTATGCTTGGATGTGCAACCTTATTCGCATCACGGCCAGTTTTACCTTTTTCATTTCAGAGTACTTGTGGCACTCAAATACCAACTCCACCTCCTTCTCCCACTCCAAATACGCCACGGGTTCATTCCTTCCTTGAAATGAGGGAATTCTCATCTTAATACTACCCAAATCGTTATCCTCCCTATTCCTATCTCCTCGAACCCGTCCAAACCTTCTAATTCTGCCCACTGAGCATCTTTCATCCTCCTCCACAAAACTGCCCTCTTGAACTCCTCATAGTCCTCCGCTTCATGTCTTGGTTGAACTCTTTCCCTTCTTCGCACATTAGGAGCGGGTTGTGGCGGCTCCACACGTGTATTCTCCATCCGATCTATCCACTCGTGAATCTGCTCTAATTCCAATCCCATCACACGCTTCATCTCACCCATCATGGCCTCCATAAACAACTTCGGATCCGTGGCACCATCGGTAATGTTATTGTGAGACATGATTGCTGCAAAACAAAGTTAGTAATAAAGGACCTCACCAATTCACTCCCTCACGTGTTTCACTCGAATAATGTTTCACTCACACTCGTATTTGCACACAATAAGATGTCACTCAAGTCCTCACAATTCACTCTTAGAAATCCTCATGAGTTCTTATCAAACTAATACAAATATTAATCAAGATTCGCGAATGACAATCAATCCGCTTATCAATGGTTTTCAAAATTTCTACAAAAATTTTGTTGGGGTTTCAGATAAGGTGATTTTGGCTTATTGGGACCTAAACTGATGAATGCAAACACAATTTTTTTTTTTTTTTTTCACTTTTAATATGCTACTAATAGGAATTACAACTAACCAGAAATTAGAAACAAATTCGGAAATACGTTTTTTTTTTTGTTCTTTAACCTTTCTGTTTTATTTTATTTTATTTTATTTTTGACTTTTTTTTTTATTCAAAATTTTTTTTGAACTATCAGGAACTGAAATAAACCAGAATTAGAACAAAAAGAAAATTTAAAGGATAGGCAAACCTGAGACTAGAACCGAAGCTCTGATACCAAATAATACGAACCGTGCCAACTTGTGACGAAACCTGTAATCTAAGAAGTCTCCAAGATCATTCTACAATCAGATTTGGATGTGAACTGCGACCCGTTGCTTGAATCGTGACACAAACTTTGGTATAGAAGACCGCAACCCAATGTCCACCCGCAAACAAGAATCTTGGTATTGTCGTAGACGCCACAAACGGTAATGGAGAACGCCACAAGACGAAGTCTTGATAAGTTCGATTTGTTCAACAAGAACTGAGAGATAAATCACAAGAGTGAATAGAATGCCAAAAAGTTTTTATCGCTCTGAAAATAAGGCTTATTTATAGGCTGAGAATTACAATAATATTCCTAGAATATGCTAAGCTAAAGAAAAGGAAACTATCCTAATAAGTTTAGCCTAAAAATAAAAAAAGGAAACTAACTTAATTTTTTGGCATTATTTTCCAGCCATTTACACCCATTATAAAGAAAAGGAAACTAACTAATTCTTGACCAATTAGCCCAAAAACGTGGACAACTAAATGCGGGAATCAAACAGCTTGGTTCAAACTAATCAAATCCTCCAAAAAACACGCCCATTTGCATGGATTGTGCATGGCTGACGTGGCTTCTTCAATTATTACTAGGCTGAACTTGAATTAAATTGACTATTTGAGCTCTATTTGTTGATTCCACGCATGTAGACTTGCCTTCCTCTATCACAATGTGTTGCGCTAAAGTATTTAAAGCCTACTTGAACCTCTTTGCCCGCGCTCTTGTAACTGGACCAATAGGAACTAGAACCGGATCCTTGGCCTTATCATGAATATCCTCAGCTCTTAGGAGGTAAAGTCCAGCACGCACCTCAGCATTGCCAATCCTCTTCCCAGAGTCCAAGGCCTGAAATTCACACATGTGTGGGAGGAATTTAGTAACATAATTAAGATCTTGTGTAAGTCTGCTTATAGACAATAAGTTGCAATCCAATTTTGGAACATAGAGCACAAAGTGAAGAATAATGTCCTTTGAAATAATGACTGAACTTGTGCTGACTACCCTAGAAAGGGTTCCATCAGCAATTCGAACGGAGGAATTGTCATGACAAGGAGTACATTCAAGAAAATCGTTGAGATTCCCAGTCATGTGATCTGAAGAACTTGAGTCCACTATCCATGCAGTGTGCTTTTCCTGTTTAACATTCAGGGCATGAGAAAAAAATACTTTTTTGGGCTACAGATGTAGTACCAGTCGTTGTTCCAAGGGATTGAAGAGTCTGCTGAAACAATTTCTGTAGTACCTCCAATTGATGAGAACGTCGTCACAGGCAAGAGCATGTGGGATGAGACATATTCAGATCCTATTCTAGTTCCCCTTGGTCCGGTTACGAGGGCTCACGCGAAAAAATTCAAAGACGCACTTATGGGGCTGATTCGAGCAAGTTGGTCTCAAGCTATTGCATGGAGGCCCATCGAGGGAATTACAAGAGACAACCAACACAACAAATGCGTAATCCAAGTAATCGAAGAGACCCAGTAATTACGCTTGCAAGATCAATAGCTGTCACTTTGTTTCCGTTTTGAGAACTCTTCCATCCTCAATCACAATTGGTGACAGCAAATCATCTACGCATTTATTATTCAGATTCCTTTTATTTTGAAATATTGTAAGGCTTTTCAACCATTTAGGGAACATGCCATATTTGCTTTGTTTTTATTGCTTCAGAATTGGTTATTTCCTTTTTGGGGTTACTGTCTAGGGCAATTAGGGATGGAAAACCCTCCTATATATATGTACCATACGGATTTCTTAGGGGGCAGTTCAGTTTTATGAAAAAAATTTTGAGACTTAATTCTCTCTAGTTCTTAGACGAACTTTTTGAACTTATCGGAGAAATCCGTGGTGTTCATACGACTTATCAATCAGTCCTTCCATAACTGATTGTGGCGTCACACATACCAAGGTTCGTGCTTCTTGTTAGGCATCGGGTCGCGGTTCCATTCAAATCCGTTTAGAATTCGATCTTGGAGACTAATTTGATTACGGGTTTCGTCACAAGTTGGCGTGGTTCGTATCACCAATTGCTTTGCTGAACGGACTGGGATCAGATGTACCTTCTTCGGCTGCAGCGGTATTGGCTCGACCTTCTCTGTTTTGCTGTGGCCGAGTGGGTTTCCAGTCAACAGGTTTACCGTGTAAATTCCAGCAGGTCTCCTTTGTGTGTTCAGGTTTTCTACAGTGGTCGTTCCATGGACGATTCCTCTTCGTTTGATTGTTGTTATTGTTGGATTGGGTTCCTCGAGCAGCTAGGGCTGAGTTCTCAAGATTTTTGGAGGAATTTTGGGTTCCCAGGATCACCTTTTGTCTGCTTTCCTCTCTGCGAATTTCAGAAAAAACTACCCTAACACTGGGTAATGGCTTAATACCTAGAACTCTTCCACGTACCTCATCCAAATTCTTATTAAGGCCAAATAAGAATTTGTAGATGCCTTCCTTTTCAACGACCTTCTTGTACAGGAGTCCATCTCCGGGACACTTCCACACCAGTTCTTCATTAATATCGAGTTGTTGCCAATACCGTGTAAGGGTGTTAAAATACTCGGTAACAGTTGAATCTCCTTGTCGAAGATCATGGAGAATACTCTTGATTTCAAAAATTACTGAGGTATTATCGATGTTGGAGTACGTTTCTCTAGCTGCATCCCATATCTCCTTTGCCGTGCCATAATACATGAAATTTTTTTCCTATGTCATTGTCATGGAATTAATTAACCAAGACATCACCATGCTATTTTCCAGCTTCCAGGTTTGGTGTCCTGGATCATCTTCCTTTGGCTGAGCAGCGGCTCCTGTAAGATACTCTTCCTTGCCTTTCTGTTATTAAATTTTTTTTTACGTGGTTCAGATATAGCGGCTCTGATACCATGAAGAAAATTTTCTTCTCTGTTATATATTTCTGAATACAATATGAGCCTATATATACAAGTTGGATACCTCTAGGTACAAAGAAGGAAACAGTAACTAATTAGGAGAGTTTCCCTTATCATCAAATAGAAACCTATTCTAACCAAATCCCTCTAATCTTGGTACTTAATTACAAATCGCAATCCCATATTTCCACACAAGATTATTCTGCGAGATCACATCAAACAAATCTCAAGTGAGATTAGGAAATGGAGCTCTAGTGGAGGCAAAAGGAAATGGAGGTACATTCAGAATGTTCTACTAGTTCCCAATTTGGAGCAAAACTTGCTCAGCGTGGGAAAAATGATACAAAGTGGGTGTTCTTTTCACTTCGAAGGAGCACGTGCAGAATCTATGAGAAAAAAAATAATGCTCTAATTGCTGCTGTGAAGATGGAGAATAAAATAGAAGCTTTCCCATCCAATGGAGACGCTCAAAAGAAGTTGTTATGAAGACACAAGAACATGAATCATGGCTTTGGCATCGGAGATTTGGTCACTTCAACTTTCAAGGCATGAAGATTGTCTATCAGAAAAATATGAAGAAAAACAAACCTCGCATCAGAGACAAAGATGACGTGTGTGAAGCTTGTCTACAGGGAAAACAACATCGCCAACCGTTTCCTTCAAACAAAGCCTGGAGAGCTAAAGGATTGTTAGAGTTAGTACATACCGATGTTTGCGGCCCAATGAGAACTCCTACCTACAGCCATAATAGGTACTTCATTCTATTCATTGATTATTACACTAGAATGACATGGGTATACCTTTTCAGAGAAAGATCACAAGTTTTTGAAATTTTCAAAGAATTCAAAAACTATGTTGAAAAGCAAAGTGGTCGTTACATCAAAGTTTTAAGAAGTGATAGAGGCACTGAATACAACTCTAGACAATTCAACAAATTCTGTGAAGATGGAGTAGATCGTCAACATACTGTTGGACATACTCCTGAACAAAATTGAGTCTCAGAAAGGAAGAACAAAACAGTAATGGAGATGGCAAATACAATGCTAAAGGAGAAGGGATTTCCAAAACCCTTCTGGGCTGGGGCAGTTTCTACAGCAGTCTACTTGTTGAACTGGTGTCCAACTAAAGCCGTTCAAAATAGAACTCCAGTTGAAGCTTGGAGCGGGCTCAAGCCTTCTACAAAACATCTCAAAGTCTTTGGTTGTGTATGTTATGTGCACATACAAAAGAAAAAAGGAGCAAGCTGGATGATAAAACTAATAGAGGGATTTTCATGGGCTACAGTCCTCAATCAAAAGGCTATCAAGTCCACAGCATTGAAAACAAGAAACTAATTATTAGTCGAGAAATAGAGTTCAATGAAAATGCTGCTTGGAATTTTGAAGAAGAAAAGATGATAAAGAAATGTTTCAGTTTTGAAGCAACCGTCAACTTCAACACAGAGGCAAACTGAAGAAGAAGAAGAACTAGAAGCTCCCAGAACTCCTGCTCAGACTACAACAACTCAGCATGGAGAAAATGAACAACCGCCTAGGAGAATGAGATCACTAGCTGACATTTATGGCACCTGCAACTTTGCCACTATGAAACTAGAAAGTTCTAAACAAAAGGTGTGGGAGCAAGCGATGGAGGAAGAGATCAATATGATCGAGAATAACTAAACATGGGAGTTAGTCAACGGTCCAAAAGATAAAGATATCTGATGCTTCGATTCAGAAACACAAAGCAAGACTCGTAGTGAAAGGCTACTCTCAGCAATATGGAGTTGACTCTAATGAAACATTTGCACCTGTTGCTCGATTAGACACAATTAGAGTTCTTATCGCTCTAGCTGCACAGAAGAAGTGGAAGATTCACCAACTAGATGTGAAGTCAGCATTCCTAAATGGATGTGAAGTCGAGATTGAAGGACAAGAAGATAAATTTCTTAAACTAAAGAAGGCGCCTTATGGACTAAAGCAAGCACCGCGAACGTGGTACAGCAGAATCGACGGATACTTCACTTAACACAATTTCAGGAGGAGTAAAACGAGCCGACACATTATATCAAGACCCAAGGTGATGACATTCTCATAGTTTTCTTATATGTTGATGATCTTATCTATTTAGGGAGCAATGAGAAGGTGATGAAGGAATAGGAATTCAAGGAAGACATGTTGAAGACATTCGAGATGACTGATTTAGGCTTGATGCACTATTTTCTCGGCATTGAGATATATCAGAAGGAAGATGGCATCTTTATTTCACAAAATAAATACACTAAAAGTGTGCTGGAATAATTAAAGATGAGTGATTGGAATACAATAGCAACACTTCTCGTGACAAATGAAAAGCTAACACAAAAGAAGATGGTTCGAATCTAGCAGATGCTCTACTGAAGGTTGATCGGAAGTCAACTTTATCTTACTACTACACGACCAGACATCATGTGCGCAACAACTTTGCTTTCGAGATTCATGCAGAATCCAACACCAGTTCACTATGGATCAATAGATGACATGAAGAGCACTTCTGGCATTGCATTCTCATTTGGATCAGGAATATTCTCATGGACTTCGAGGAAGCAAGAAAGCGTCGTGCAATTGTCAGCTTAAGCAGAGTAAGTTGCAGCAGCAAGTACAACAAGTTAAGCAATTTGGCTAAGGAAAATATTAGAAGACATGGGAGAAGTTCAAAGTCAACCTACGGATTTTTTTTGTGATAGCAAGTCTGTAATTGCTATGGCAAAGAATCCAGTTTTTCACAATTGGACAAAAAACATTGCTATCAAATATCATTTTCTAATTTTCTAAGAGAAGCTGAAGCTAATCAAGAGAAAGCAGTCAAGTACTGCAAATCTGAAGAACAACTACCAGACATCTTCACGAAAGCACTACCTCGACCAAGGTTTGAACTACTACGAGAGATGATTGGTGTATCAGAAATGTTCTTCAAGGAGGTGTGTTGAGATGTGAAGAACATTCTAGAATGTTGAGCTAGAAAACTTAGTTGGTAGATTACAATTCGTACACGGCTAAGGAAGCAGCAAGCAGCAAGCCACCTCATTCAACCAATAGGAATCCAGAAACCATGTCACTCAACCAATAAGTAGCAAGTAATTACATCACTTGACCAATCAAGTACAAAGGCACATCATACACAAACTGCAAAAGGGAAGTCGGCAAAAAGGTGAAAGACACCGACAACAGCCAATTGAAGGCTATAAATATCACAGCTATAAGTTTTTGTTAATCTCTCCATCACATATAATTCTAGCAGCTAAGTACGCGCACACACAGAGCTTATACACTCACGGCTGATGTCCTTTCCTAGAAATTGGAGACGAGCTCCATATTTTGTCCTACTTTTAAAACACCTACTAGTGTGGTTGCTTACTATTTTCAATAAAATATTTTGTTGCCGTTTGCCATTTTGCAATTCAATCAAACATCTATTTTCCCAATTTCCCATTTTATTCCCACAAAAATATGTTGAAAACAGTGGGTGGTGGAAAACTGTTTGGGTGTAAAAAAAACGAAACAGAAAAAGAGAAAATCAAAGGGGTTTGAGGTATAATAATTACTTTCCTTAAGGTTTTATTTGCCCCCACTATGAATAGTTTGCTATCAAGTATTTTAGCAAATTACCTCCAAGATACAACAAACTCACGAATTTAGAAAGTAGCAATCTTATTGAATTCCAAAACAAAATATGAAACTGACACCAAAAATTGGTGTTTTGTAGCCTTTGATATGTCTGTTCATGAAGAGTTGCAACAAATACAACAGTCATGCCTTTTAAATTAAAAGGTGCCTTTTTAGTAAAAAAACGTATTCGTTTTAACAGACATACCTGTTGGTCATTAGAATTTAATTGTGATTGTAATAATTCAATTAACGGTTAAAATTACGTATGAATTCACTTAAATCCGATCGTTAAATCGGGCCCAATCAAATCAACGATCCAGATTTAATCTAGAAAAGCACCACATTGAAAAAGTGAGTGCTCATTGACACCTTGCGACGATGCGTAAGTGTGAAGTGCAAAGTGCAAAGTGCGCCCTAATAAGCACCCAAAACCACCCTAAAAGCCCAATTGCTTTCGCTCTCGCACGCGCGCGCGTGTGGTGGTGCATAGTAGTAGCCACTAAACGTGCAAAATAGGCGTAGGGGTGGACGTGTTATTTCGGAGGATGATGAGGAGGAAGATGAATTGGAAGAGTTGGAGGAACCACCAATTTAATTGGGGCAGGTTTAGGCATGGAAATTAGAATAGAAGACATGGGAATGGGAATAGAGAAGCTAGAAACCGGGAAGACAATAATAACATGGGTGGTATTAAGATGAAGATTCCGCCATTTGAAGGGAAAAATGACCCCGAAGCTTATTTAGAGTGGGAGAAGAAGGTGGAGTTAGTGTTTGATTGCCATAATTACTCAGAATTAAAGAAGGTTAAGCTTACTGCCATTGAATTCTTGGATTATGCGATTGTGTGGTGGGATCAGTTGGCGATGAATAGGCGACGGAACCGAGAGTACCCGATTGAGACTTGGGAGGAGATGAAAAAGGTGATGAGAAAACGTTTTGTGCCCAGCCATTACTACCGGGAATTGTACAAAAGGTTGCAAGGACTTAGGCAAGGAAACATGAGTGTGGAGGAGTATTATCAAGAGATGGATATAGCCATGATACGAGCCAATGTTGAAGAAGATCGAGAAGCAACACTGGCGAGATTTTTGCAGGGGCTAAATCCGGACATTCAAGATAGGGTGGAGTTGCAACATTACGTGGAGATAGAAGACATGGTGCACATGGCCATCATGGTAGAACGGCAGCTCAAGAGGAGGGGTAATTCACGTTCGAATATGAGTTCGGGGCATTCTACATGGAAGTCGAATTATGGGAAGAAAGAAGAGAAGACGGTTGCGAGGCCCAAATTCGAGCCAAAACCAGCCACTACTAGCCCTCCAAACCAAGGTAAAAATGATTCATCCACTTCTCGAAACCGTGATATTAAATGTTTCAAGTGTCAAGGCAGGGGTCATATTTCAAGCCAATGTCCGAACAAAAGGGTGATGGTGTTACGGGACGACGGGGAGGTTGTTACGGACGACGAATCAGACAAGGAATCCATGCGACCTTTGGAGGACGTGGATGAAGAAGAATTTGCTGCCCAAGGTGAGTTGTTGGTCACTCGACGAGCCCTTAGTTTGCAAGCCAAAGAGGACGAAGAAGAGCAACATGAGAAAATTTTTCACGCTAGGTGCCATGTGCGGAATAAGGTATGTAGTGTGATAATTGATGGAGGTAGTTGTACGAATGTTGCTAGCACTACTATGGTTGATAAATTAGGGCTGCCAACAACCAAGCATCCTCGGCCATACAAGTTGCAATGGTTAAATGATAGTGGCGAAGTAAAGGTAACCAAACAAGCGCTAATTTCGTTTCGCATTGGTAGATATGAAGACGAAGTTTTGTGCGATGTAGTTCCAATGCAAGCCGGGCACTTGTTGATAGGTCGACCATGGCAATTTGATCGTCAAGTCAAACATGATGGTTATACCAATAAATATTCTGTTGTGCACAACCAAAGAACATTCACCCTTGTACCAATGACACCTAAACAGGTTCACGAAGATCAAGTGAGGTTACAAAAGGAGAGTGAACAAAAATGAGAGAATGAGAAAAAGAAAGAGAAAGAGGGTAAAAAAATCGAGTGTTGGAGTGCGGAGAGAGAGTTCGGCCAGAAAGGGAAAAAAGATAGAGAGGCCGAGAAAAAGGAAAGCAAATGAGAGAAAAATGAGAGGGCCAATAAAAAAAAAGATTCGGCCAATGAGGTAAAAATTGAGAGAAAAACGAATTTCTATGCAAGAATGAGTGATGTGAAGAGAGCTTTGTTTTCTAATCAGCCAATGATTTTACTCGTGTACAAGGAGGCGTTATTAAACACTAATGATTTTGATTCCACCTTGCATAGTTCTGTTGTTCTTCTTTTGCAAGATTACGAGGATGTCTTTCCCAAGGAAACACTGCAAGGATTACCTCCAATCCGCGGGATTGAGCATCAAATTGAGTTCGTACCTGGAGCTGCCATTCCAAACAGACCAGCATATAGGAGTAATCCCGAGGAGACGAAGGAACTCCAACAACAAGTAAGTGAGTTAATGGAGAAGGGATACGTGAGAGAAAGCATGAGCCCGTGTGCCGTACCAGTTTTACTTGTGCCTAAGAAGGATGGGACTTGGAGGATGTGCGTTGATTGTCGAGCCACCAACAACATCACGGTAAAGTATCGACATCCCATTCCTCGCTTGGATGACATGTTAGATGAATTGCATGGTGCTTGTGTATTTTCTAAAATTGATCAGAAAAGCGGATGTCATCAAATTCGCATGAAAGAAGGAGATGAGTGGAAAACGGCTTTCAAAACAAAACAAGGTTTGTACGAGTGGTTGGTAATGCCTTTCGGTTTAACCAATGCGCCTAGCACATTTATGCGTTTAATGAACCATGCTTTGTGAGCTTTTATTGGAAAATTTGTCGTAGTTTATTTTGATGATATTCTGATCTATAGCAGCAACTTGGATGATCATATTGAACATTTGAAACTTGTTTTATATGTTTTAAGGAAGGAAAAGTTGTATGCTAATGTTAAGAAGTGTACCTTTTGCACGGATAAGCTTCTGTTTCTTGGCTTTGTTGTTGGTGCTCAAGGTATACAGGTTGATGAGGAAAAGATTCGGGCAATCCAAGAGTGGCCGAGTCCCACAAGCATTGGAGATGTAAGGAGTTTTCATGGACTTGCCAGCTTTTACCGGTGATTTGTAAGGGATTTCAGTACTTTGGCTGCACCGCTCACAGAAGTAATCAAAAAGAACGTTGGGTTCAAGTGGGGAGAAGAACAAGAGAAGGCGTTTCAGCTTATTAACCATAAGCTTACTCATGCTCCTTACTTGCTTTACCAGACTTTTCTAAAACATTTGAAATTGAATGTGATGCTTTTGGTGTAGGTATAGGTGCCGTGCTGATGCAAGGAGGACGACCAATCGCGTATTTCAGCGAAAAATTGAGTGGGGCAACACGAAATTACCTGACTTATGACAAGGAGTTATACGCATTGGTTCGAGCATTGAAGACTTGGCAACATTACTTATGGCCCAAGGAATTCGTGATTCACACTGATCACAAGTCATTGAAACATTTGAAGGGGCAACAAAAGTTGAACAAGAGGCATGCCCGCTGGGTTGAATTCATCGAGACATTTCCCTACGTTATCCGATACAAGCAAGGTAAGGAAAATGTGGTTGCGGATGCACTTTCTCGCAGGTACGCATTACTTTCTATTCTTGATGCTAAACTAATTGGTTTTAAGCATATTAAGGATTTATACCCTTTGGACCAAGATTTTAGTGAGGAATATCAAGCTTGTGAGAAAAACGCAGTGGGAAGATTTTATAGGCATGATGGATTTTTTTTTCGGGAGAATAAGCTTTATGTGCCTAATTGTTCTTTGAGAGATCTGTTAGTGAGGGAATCACATGGTGGTGGATTGATGGGACATTTTGGGATTGCTAAAACTTTAGCAGTTTTGCAGGACCACTTCTTTTGGCCACATATGAAAAGAGATGTTGAAAGGATTTGTGGTAGATGTGTCTCGTGTAAGCAAGCTAAATTGAGAGCACAACCCCATGGTTTATACACACCTTTACCAATTCTTAGTGAGCCTTGGACTGATATTTCAATGGACTTTGTGTTAGGTTTACCTAGAACCAAACGAGGGAAGGATAGTGTGTTTGTGGTTGTAGATTGATTTTCTAGGATGGCACATTTTATTCCCTGTCATAAAACTGATGATGCTTCACATGTTGCTGAATTGTTCTTTCGGGAGATTGTAAGGATACATGGAATGCCTAGAGCCATTGTTTCGGATAGAGATGCTAAGTTCTTGAGCTACTTTTGGAAGACTTTGTGGAGTAGGTTAGGTACTAAATTGTTGTTTCTACTCTTTTCACCCACAAACTGATGGTCAAACTGAGGTAATAAATAGGACCTTGTCAACTTTGTTAAGGGCGATCATTAGTAAGAACATTAAGACATGGGAAGACTGTTTACCGCATGTTGAGTTTGCATATAATCGTTTAGTCCATTCTGCTACTAAGTATTCACCTTTTGAGATTGTTTATGGTTTTAATCCTTTGTCTCCATTGGACTTATCACCATTACCTGTTTTTGAGCGTGTTAATTTAGATGGCAAAAGGAAGGCTGATTTTGTTAAGCAGATTCATGAGAAAGCAAGACTCAACATTGAGCGAAGAACGGAACAATATGCAAAGCAAGCCAATAAGGGGCGACACAAGCTAATTTTCAAACCCGGAGATTGGGTATGGTTGCACTTTAGAAAGGAGTGTTTTCCAGAACAAAGGAAATCAAAGTTGCTACCACGAGGAGATGGTCCATTTCAAGTCGTTGAAAGAATCAATCACAATGCTTACAAATTGGATCTGCCAGGTGAGTATAATGTAAGTGCTACCTTCAATGTTTCTCATTTAAGTCCCTTTGATGCAGGAGATGATTTGAGGACAAATCCTTTTCAAGAGGAGGGGAATGATGGAGACATGGAGAGCAATGCATGGAAGGTGGCTGACCCAATTCAAGTTCCTGTTGGTCCAATTACAAGAGCCCGTGCTAAGAAATTCAAGGAAGCATTAAATGGGCTGATTAGCTGATTCATGAAATTTGGAATCAAGTCAATTTATGCAAGCCCATTGACCAAGGCCCACGTCAACCTCAAAGGTGCATTAATTTGATCCAGATTTTAGAAGAGTCCACGAATTTGGCATGATCTAGGCTAATGAAGAATTTCGGAAACTTTCCCATTGTTGGCACATGTGGCTGATATGTTGGTGCAAGTTACCAAAACGAATTTATTGCACTTTCCCTTAAGTTTTGGGCATGTAATTGGCTGATAATCAGCCATTAAAACATTCCTTTTAGTTGGTTTTTATTTTAGGGTAAATTAGGGTAGTTATTACATTTGAATTTGTCAACTTTCATTTTTTCTAGTTTTAGGCAATTTCCCTCTGATTTTTGGACAAATTTCCTTAGGATTTTCTGATTGTAATTTGGCCTATAAATAGGCATTTTCATGTTTAATGGGAGGATTTTTTTGGATGAAAATTTTATTTCGGAAAGGTGAATTCTATCTTTGGTTCTTTGACGAACTATTCGAACTATCGGAATTTTTCCGTGGCGTTCAAAACCGACTTATTAATCAAGCCTTCCATCCTTGATTGTGGTGTCTTCGATATTCAAAGGTTCTTGCTTCGATATAAGCAACGGGTCGCGGTGATTTTCATCCAAATCTGAAGTAGAAATGGTCTTGGTGCCTTCTTTATTGATAACAGGTTTCGTTAGTATATTGGTGAGGTTCCTATCAGTAATTACCACAAGCGAATTTCTCACATGCTTGATACTCAGCACTAAGGTCACGATCATCAGCATATAACTCCTTAAAATGTTCAAAACCCAACAGTTTAGCATCAAGAGTTGAGATTAACGCGTACCTACGAGAGAGCGCATCCGCAACGACATTTTCCTTACCTTGCTTGTAGCGAATGACATACGGAAACGTCTCTATGAATTCTACCCATCGAGCATGCCTCTTGTTCAGCTTATGTTGGCTCTTCAGGTGTTTCAAGGACTCGTGGTCGGTGTGAATCACGAACTCCTTAGGCCATAGGTAGTGCTGCCATGTCTCTAACGCCCGAACCAACGCATACAACTCTTTATCATAGATTGGGTAATTAAGAGCTGCTCCGTTCAGCTTCTCACTGAAATATGCTATTGCTCGCCTATCCTGCATCAAAATGGCACCAATTCCAACACCTGAAGCATCACATTCTATTTCAAAAGTTTTAAAAAAATTAGGTAAAGATAACAATGGAGCATTGGTCAACTTATCCTTGATTAATTGGAATGCCATTTCTTTCTCGTCTCCCCATCTAAACCCAACGTCCTTCTCTATCACTTCAGTCAGTGGTGCGGCAATGGTACTGAAATCTTTCACAAACCGATGGTAAAAACTAGTAAGTCCATGAAAACTCCGTACGTGGCACACTAGTTGGACTCGGCGACTCCCGGATGGCTCGCATCTTCTCTTCATCGACCTTTATACCTTCAACACTAACAACAAAACCAAGAAATACAAACTTATCTATGCAAAAAGTACACTTCTTGAGGTTAGCATACAATTTTTCCGCTCTAAGCACAACCAAAACAGATTTTAAATGCGCTACATGTTAGTTCAAATCTTTAATATAAATTAGTATATCATCAAAATACACAACAACAAACCTGCCGATAAAGGCTCGTAAAACATGGTTCATTCATTAGACGCATAAATGTGCTAGGTGCGTTGGTTAAGCCAAAAGGCATTACCAACCACTCATATAAACCTTGTTTCGTTTTAAAGGCTGTCTTCCACTCATCTCCCGCTTTCATAGGAATTTGATGATACCCACTTTTCAAATCAATTTTTGAGAACACAGAAGCTCAATGTAATTCATCCAACATATCATCTAGTTGAGGTATAGGATGGCGATACTTTACCGTGATATTGTAAATGGCTCTGCAATCTACGAACATCCTCCATGTTCCATCCTTCTTGGGCACAAGTAAGACCGGAATGGCGCATGGGCTCATACTTTCTCTCAAATGCCCTTTTTTCATCAATTTACTAACCTGCCTTTGAAGCTCCTTTGTCTCCTCGGGATTGCTTCTATAAGCCAGTCGGTTTGGGATTGAAACGCCTGGTACAAAATCAATCTGATGTTCGATTCCCCGAATTGGTGGCAAACCATCAGGCACTTCGTCCGTAAATACATCCCCGAATTCATTTAATAGAGAAACAACAGTACTAGGCAATGCAGGGTCAAGCTCGTTAGTGTTTAAAAGTGCCTCTTTGTACAAAAGTACAATCATCGGCTGATTTAAAAACGTCGCCCTTTTAATCTCACCGCCTCTCGCATAAAAGTTTGATTCTGTGATGTCAGTGTGTGATTCAGAGTCGAATTACTTGCTTTGAGACTGAAGTCTACTTGGAATTAAAAAAAAAATCAGAATCCGTGACAAACTTTGATCTGTTAGGTTTACTCCTCGTTTTGAATTGCTGCTTGAATCTTTATTATCATTGTTCGATTAGTTTTGAGAGAACTAAAAGAAGAATACGAGTGGAAAAAGGCAGAGCGTGTGAGAGTGTTAAGAGGGTAAAAGCCAATTAACTTGAGTGAGACACGAGTGGATTTGTGTAAATTATTATTCGAGCGAAACACATGAGGGAGTGTGGTGAGGTCCTTTTTCTTTTTCCATACTGTTCTAACCTTTTTTGCATATTTCAATCATGTCGCAAGATCAAGAGAAGAACACAAATGAAGAAGAGCTTCCACCAACCGATCTTCCAAACCTGCAAATGCAAGCGTTATTGGGGGAGATGAGACGGATGATAAGGGTGGAGTTGGAGCATATACATGAGAGGTTGGATAGGATAGAAGAGGAGGGAACACAACGGGGACAGCCACCGTTTGCTCCGAACGCCCCAAGGAGGAACAGGTTGCATCAAAAGGAAATTAAGGGACTTGGTGAATTTGAAGGCGATGATTTAGAGGAGGAGTTTGATAGGATGTCCGTGGGCAGCCATAGGAGATACGGCCGGGATAGAGAAGCTAGGAACTGGGTAGACAACAACTTGGGAAGTAGCAAGATGAAAATTTCTGCGTTTCAAGGAAAAATTGATCCCGAAGCATACCTCGAGTGGAAAAAGAAGATGGAGTTGGTTTTCGATTGTCACAACTACTCCGAATTAAAGAAGTTAAAAAACTTGATTCCATTGAATTTACTGATTATGCCATTGTATGGTGGGACCAGTTGTGCATCAATAGGAGGCGGAACAGAGAGCATCCTATTGAAACTTGGGATGAGATGAAGAGAGTAATGAGACGACGATTCGTACCAAGTAACTACTACCGGGATCTATACCTCAAGCTGCAAGGTCTCCATCAAGGTAATAGGAGTGTTGATGAATATTATAAAGAGATGGAGATGGCGATGATTAGAGCCAATGTGGAGGAGGATCGGGAGGTGACAATGGCCAGATTTTTGAATGGTTTAAACCGAGAGATTGCTAACACCATCGAGCTGCACCACTATGTGGAATTGGAGGATTTGGTGCATATGGAAATCAAGGTTGAGAGGCAACTGAAGAGGGGTGGTACATGGCCAGGGCCATTCCCACAAACTTCAAGCGCAGCACCTTGGAGGTCGAACTACCCAAAGAAAAACAAAAACTAGTCCACGTCCAACGCCAAACCTGAACCCAAACTGATAAGGCATATTCAGATCCTTTTTGGCTTAGTCAATAGCCGAAATTCCTTGGGCAATTAAGGACAGAAAATTCACAAAGGGAAGGACTCTATGTACTGTATGAAATTAATTGGGAGGCAGATCAGTTTATACAGAAAAATTTGAGGTTTAATTCTCTTTGGTTCTTAAACGAAATTTTTGAACTTATCGAAGAAATCCGTGTCGTACATAGACTTATCAATCAGTCCATCCACAGCTGATTGTGGCATCCTCACATACCAAGGTTCGTGCTTCTTGTTAGGCTTTGGGTTGCAGTTCCATTCAAATCTGTTTTGAATTCGATCTTGGAGACTAATTTGGTTAGGGTCACATCAGTTCTTGGCGTGGTTCGTATCACAAACTAGCCACCATTACTACTGCCTCTCAAGGTAAATCAACCCCTACTTCGACTCGTAATAGTGAGATTAGGTGTTTCAAATGTCAGGGGAGAGGGCACATAGCAAGCCAATGTCCAAACAAGCAAGTTAAATTGAATCCGAGGATGAAGCTGCCCTAGACGATATGACACCATTGGAGGATGCCCCAATAGAGGATGAGAAGTTCGAGGAAGACCATGGAGAGATGCTTGGACTAGTCACACGACGAGCCTTAAGTTTGCAAGCTAGAGAAGAGGAAGAAGAAGTACAGCGGGAGAACATATTTCACACTCGTTTACACGTGAAAGACAAGGTATGTAGTGTTATCATCGATGGTGGTAGTTGCACTAATGTTGCTAGTACTTCCATGGTTGAAAAGCTGGGGCTCACAGCACTCAAGCACCCTCGTCCATACAAGCTACAATGGATGAACGATAGTGGTGAAGCGAGGGTTACGAAGCAGGTTGTAGTACCGTTTAGCATTGGAATGTATGAGGATGAAGTATTGTGCGATGTGGTACCAATGCAAGCTGGACATCTTCTATTAGGAAGACCATGGCAATTTGACCGACGCGTGCAACATGACGGCTTCACAAACAAGTAGTCATTTATGCTCAACCAACGAACAATCACTCTAGTTCCGATGACACCAAAACAGGTCTTTGAGGATAAATTGAGGTTGCAAAAATTGAGTGAAAAGAGGAGTGAGGACATGCATAATGAGAGTAATGTCGAATTCGATGAGGAAGAAAAGAGAGAAAAGAATTCAGCCAAGGAGTTTAAAAATGAGCGAAAACAATGAAATTTCTATGCAACAACAAGTGAGGTTAAGCGAGGGTTGATTTCAAAACGGCTCAACATAGAGAGGAGAACCGAACAATACATAAAGCAACCAAACAAGGGACGTCACAGGCTGGTTTTTGAACCCGGTGATTGAGTGTGGTTACACATGAGGAAAGAAATATTTCCGGCGCAAAGACGTTCGAAGTTGCTGCCTCGAGGAGATGGTCTTTTTCAAGTGCTAGAATGGATCAATGACAATTCCTACAAACTTGACTTACCTGCTGAGTACAATGTTAATGCTACTTTCAATATTACTGACATACAGGATTTGAGGACAAATCCTTATCAAGAGGGGGGAATGATGCAATGAATGCTAATGAAGCAATTCAAGTTCCAGTTCGTCCGGTGACGAGAGCTCGAGCTATAAGATTCAAAGAAGAGTTGAATAACTTAGTCCGGAGAGTTATACAACTAGCAAGAGAGTGTGTTCAATACTGATGGTGAACAAAGACTGAATTTACTCATAAGAAGTTGATTAGATATTTTATTTTCCAACGTTGAAGTGGAGGTTATTTTCCAACAAAGAATCAAGTCAAGATTATGGTTTCAAGAGTTCAAAAAAAGTTCAAAATTCAAAACAAGATCTGATCAAGATTTGATTTCTTTGTAATCTGATTTTTAGTTTTAATTTTTAGTTTAAATTTTGAATTAATTCCGAATTTAATTATTATTTTTAATTTAATCTGATTCCTAGGTTTTTAGGCATGTTTATCCTTAAGGGTAGATTAGGAATTTTACAAATTGTAACTTTGCCTATATAAGGCTGATTCCAGATGATGGAAATAAGATTTTGATGTTTATTCATATTGAGAGTTATTCTTCTGGAGTTCTTGAAGAAACTTATCCGAACTTATCAATGATTCCTTGTGGCGTTCAAATCGACTTATCAAACGGACTTCCATAACCGTTTGTAGCGTGTTCACCAAACCAAGGTTCTTGCTTCGCTAAGCAACGGGTCGCGGTTTCCAAATTTGGTATCGGGTTTCGTCACATTGTTGGCCTGGCTCGTATCAGGAAAGCTTAGTACTAGATACACAGGACCATTTGAAATTCTCGAAAGGGTTGGAAAAGTAGCTTATAAGCTTGCTTTGTCGCCAGCATTAGCTGTTGTGCATGACGTTTTTCATGTCTCCATGTTGAAAAAGTATGTACCCGATTCTTCACATGTGCTAAGTCAAGAACCAATTGAAGTACAAACGCATTTGACTTATGAGGAAAAGCCAATCCGGATTTTGGACTGGGAAGAAAAGGTTCTTAGAAACAAAACGATTCCGATGGTTAAAGTGTTATGGCGGAATCATAACGTGGAAGAAGCAACTTGGGAACTTGAAGATGAAATGAGAAAGAACTATCCCAACTTGTTCTAATTTTCGGGGACGAAAATTTTTAACGGGGGTAGATGACCATGGAAGGGATTTGCTTGTACATGGGCTGCATGGGAGTGATCCAATGCATGTCTTGCATGTGTCTCAATCAGAATTGAAGGCTATTTGTTGATCAATTTTTGTTGGGGGCGTTTTTTGGGTTGCCAGAGTGGTGTTGTGGTTTTTCAAGTGTTGTTTTCAGATTTTGGTTTTTTTAAGATGTAATTTTTGAATTTGTAAGCATAGCCTTTTGAATAATTAAAAAATTTCAGAGAATACCATTCTTTGGGTTTCTTTCTTTCTCTTATATCTTGGTGGATTCCTCGAGTGGTGAGATTAAGACTTATCTTGGTGGATTCCAAGTGGCGTCAAAACCTATCCGTTTTTATAATACTTATCTAAATATCCTTATTTCCTAAACACATCCCTTAAGCCTTAAAACGTCCCTAAACCTTACAATTCTTGAATAACCTTACCTTTTTACAAATTTACGATTTCCTTTGTATGGAATCAAAGTTTGTAATATGTATGTTTATGTGATCTGATTTATCAGAATATTATTGAGTTTTTGTAAATAGCTTAGTTATACGAATATGAAGCCTTATGTTGAAAGAGGCAAAATTAGGATTTACGATTTTATGTCGGTCAATGTTTGACCCGAATGACCCAAGGTATGATTAAGACGGTACTGTAATACAATTAGCAGTTTGGAAATTATACTGTGAAAAACCGTCATTACGTATGAATAAGTAAGAATAAGGTACGAGACCACTGTAGAAAAATCAAGTGGAGCTTAAGCGTATGACACCTCATCCTAAGATTAAAATGGATGAATATTGGAAAAATTACTTGGCCACTAAGCATTCCTTATGACTGGCCACCTCATAGGGACCAAAATGTAAATATTTTGTCTTTAGGGGCCAATGTGTAATTTTAAGAAAAATTGAGTGATTGTAGATATGTATGAAAATTTTTGACTGATGGACTTTTCTAACTAAGTCTCCCAATCCAACTAAGCCAAATATTGGTTACAAGCTTGGTTAACTTAGTTACATTAAAAACCAAGGAAAATTAGTTAGGGATTAGTTTAAAAAATTTTGTGAAATCTCAAGCCTTCCACATGGCCGGCCACCTCATTTGGTAAATGAGCAAATATGGTGCTCTTCAGGACTAATATGTAGATTTAGAAATAGGAGTTTCATTGAGAGCTTGACACATCATGCTTCTAGCCTTAGTGAGTAAGCATTCTAGCCTTGCTTACTTGTTTAAGTGTTGAGCTTGAACAAGCAATGTTTCTCCACATAAACCCTACATGGCCGGCCACCACCTTGGTTCTTCAAGCAAATAAATTTTTTTTTTTCTCTAAAGGACCAATATACAATTTAGAAATGAGAATTACCCTAAATTTTTATAAAGTTGACAAGTGGTATTTCTAGCTTTGGTGAGTAAGCTTGGTAGCCTTGCTTACTTGGCTAGCTAGAGCAAGCATGGCCGGCCACCACAAGGGATCTATGAGCAAAAGTCTTGCTCTTGAAGACCATTATGCAAACCTAGAAGTGATGTTGATTTTCACCTATAAATAGGTGAGATTAATGCACTTTGTGAAGGTTTTGTGAAACCCAAAAAAATTGGCAGCTCATTCTTTAGTTCTTCTGCCCTTAGAAGCCGAGCCAAAAGAAAGAAAAAGAGAGAGAGAAAGTTTGGATTTTGTGTTAGTGGAGTGTGAAGAAAATTGCTCAACCCTAGTTCTGGATTTAGCATAAGGTAAGTACAACCCCGCCTACTGCATAAGCAAAAAATGTTTTACTGCTTGTAAGCTTTCAAGTTCATGCATACATGTTGAAGTGCAAATGATTTATGCTTTTTTGTGACATCACGAAGCATGCTCACTAATTATAAGTTATATGGTAAGAATAAGAACCCAGTTTTAAGTAAGAAACTATTTATAAGTATGAAATGATTTTTCTTTATGTATTAATGTAAGAACAAGTTTTTAAGTATGATGGTAAGCATGTTACCTCATTTCGTACCAACCTGCACTAGGACAAGTTTGGTCCATGGTTTGAGTTGGACAGGGCTGGCCGCCCCAACCACTCCATGGCTACACGCCAATGTACATACACTTATGTTATGTAAGGGCCCAAAAAGTATGCTAACCTAAGAAAGCATAATCAAAGAATAAGTGATTCATGCATTGTTTATTATGAAATGTTTTGCGGGTTAATAGTTGTGCTTGCTGAGCGAAAGCTCACAACTTACGTTTTTGCCAGTGAAAAGCAAAAAAGAAGGGGTGGCCGAGAAAAAGGAGAGCAATGGAGAAAAAAGTGAGGGAACTGAAAAGAAGACACAACAAGCCCATGGGAGAAAAGCAGAGAGAAAAACAAACTTTATGTGAGAGGCGGTGAGATTAAAAGGGCGACGTTTATAAAACAGCCAATGATTGTACTTTTGTACAAAGAGGCACTTTTAAACACTAACGAGCTTGACCCAGCATTGCCTAGTACTTTTGTTTCTATATTGCAGGAATTCGAGGATGTATTTCCGGACGAGGTGCCTGATGGTTTGCGACCAATTCGGGGAATCGAACATCAGATTGACTTTGTACCAGGCGCTTCAATCCCAAACCGACCAGCTTATAGAAGCAATCCCGAGGAGACAAAGGAGCTTCAAAGGCAAGTTAGTGAGTTGATGAAAAAGGGGCACGTGAGAGAGAGTATGAGCCCGTGCGCCGTTCCGGTTTTACTTGTGCCCAAGAAGGATGGGACATGGAGGATGTGCATAGATTGCAGAGCCATTAACAATATCACGGTAAAGTATCGCCATCCTATACCTCGACTAGATGATATGTTGGATGAATTACATGGAGCTACTGTGTTTTCAAAAATTGACTTGAAAAGTGGGTATCATCAAATTCGCATGAAAGCGGGAGACGAGTGGAAGAAAGCCTTTAAAACGAAACAAGGTTTATATGAGCGGTTAGTAATGCTTTTTGGCTTAACCAAAAATCTCGGTTACAATTTTCTCTAGTTAATACTTTAGATAAGAATACGTCTTTATACCATTTATAATGGGAAAGTTGAACATTTGAGATTCAAGAGTTGTTTTTGACTTCTATCAAATCGTATTCTAGTGGATCCTATAAAATGTAGTAGGATCGTATTAGAGTATTTACGATATCTGGCTCAATAACAATAGGATTTTCTGGTTTTATCCTAGTAGCGTTAAGGATAGCAGTTTTTTGTTGAGGTGTGATATAATGATCCCACCATCCTTGTAATTGCCCAGTAAATCCTGTGATAATAGCAAATACTGAATTAGCATCGCTATTACCATTGAGCTTACATGTCGAAGCATATATCATTATATTTTTAATAACTCTGAAGATTTGATATTCAGAAAGACCATCAATAATCCATTCGACAATGTACTTACCATCATAAGAAGTTCCATGCCAAATTTCATCTTCGTATTGAAGGTCTACTGGTGAAGGCCTAGGATAATAAGGCTTAATTTCAGGGCTATAATTAGCTTTATATTGTAATTTATTAATTACTGGTTCTTCGTTATCGTTTTGAAGTTGATTAATGATACGAACCGCGACCTGATGCCAACTTGTGAAGTTGAATACGAACCACGCCAACTTGTGACGAAACCCGTAATCAAATTAGTCTCCAAGATCGAATTCTAAACGGATTTGAATGGAACCGCGACCCGATGCCTAACAAGAAGCACGAACCTTGGTATGCGAGGACGCCACATTCAGCTATGGATGGACTGATTGATAAGTCTATGAACGCCACGCATTTCTCCGATAAGTTCAAAAAGTTCGTTTAAGAACCAGAGAGAATTAATCTCAAAATTTTTTTTGTCTAAACTGATCTGCCTTCACCATGAATCCGTACAGTACATATAGTTGTTTCCCTTTGTGGAATTTCTAGCCTTAATTGCCCAAGGAGTTTTCGGCAATTCACTAAGCTAAAAAGGGAAATAACTTTTCTGAAGTAAATAAAGATAAAGCAAATAAGGTAAGTTCCCTAAATGGCTTTAAAGCCTTATAACATTCCAAAATAAAAAGGAAACTGAATAATACAGCAATCAATACTGATTCTTATCGCCAATTATTGCCTCAAAACTGGAAAGTTCTCAAACTGGAAAAACATGACGGCTAACGATCTTGCACGCGTAATTACTCGGTCTCTTCTAGCACTTGAATCACGCATTTGTTGGGTTGGTCATCGCTTGAATTCCCTCGATGGGCCTCCACACAATAGCTTGAGACCAAGTTGCTCGAATCAGCCCATTAAGTGCATCTTTGAATTTCTTTGCGCGAGCCCTCGTAACCGGACCAACGGGAACTTGAACTGGATCTAAATAAGCTTCATCCCATGTGCTCGTGCCTTTGCTACTGACGTCCTCATCATTCCCCTCCTCTTGAGAAGGATTTGTCCTCAAATCGTCGCCTGCATCAAATGGACTTAGATCAGAAACGTTAAACATAGCATTTACACCATACTCACCTGGCAGGTCTAACTTGTACGCAGTATCTGTTTCAATAGACATACCTGTTGGTCATCAGAATTTAATTATGATCGTTATATTGTAGTAATTCAATTAACGGTTTAAATTAAATTTGAAATCATTTAAATCCAACCGTTAGATAGTGCCCGATCAAATCAATGGTCCATATTTAATTTGGAAAAGCACCGCATTGAAAAGGAGAGTGCTCTTTGACTCCTTGCTAAATGCATATGTGTGAAATGCAAAGTGTGCGCTAATAAGCACCCTAAATGCCCAATCGCCCTCGCCCTCGCGCGTGTACGTGTGGTGGTGCATAGTAGTAGCATAGTCCCCATTATAAACTAGTAATCATTTCACTTCACTTGTTTTAATTTATATCACTATGCTTGCTTGTAATTTTTCAATGTGGGACTTTATTGTTGATATTACAATCTCTCTAACAAAATTATCCCTCCAATTTCTAAAAGTGCTACTAAATAGAGAAATTAATAACACCTTTTTTAAGGGAGACTCTAATCGCGTTTTCTTCCCATACAACTAAATATATGTGTATTTTTGTAATACAAATGATCATGTTTCCTTTTTGTACTTCAAATTCACAAATAAATTTGTTTTTTGATTGTTTAAAGAGTAGTGTTATTCGGCTCCTGTATTTCTTATCTCTGCATTAGCTCCGCATTACGTGTGGCAACTTCATTTATGTTGAAAAGAAAACATCTATTGAAGTGACACTGAAGTATCATGTCGAAACTTTATTCGGAACTTTTTCAATGCTCGATCTATACAAGCAATAATATAAAGCAAGTTTTTGTATTGTTTGAGGGCTAAGAAGTACGTTATAGAGCTCTCTACGTGGAAGTTGATCAAAAAAGTTTGTTCAAGAATGCTCTACTCCTAAATTAGCAAACCGGTTACGAAAGTGAGAGAATCCTTTTTCCTGGAGAAGCTGAAGATAAAGGGGGCTTAAGAATTGTTAGGTTTTTAGGTGTTGGCATTTATGGCAACTTGTTTAGAAAAACCAAAACCAATGGTTTAGTTTGGTTTTGCTCAGTGTCCCAGTCACTGTTCCATTATGTGTTGCAAAAATTGGTTCATTTTATAGATGTAGCAAGCTCCTTAATTGGGAAAGTTGATAAGGACGTCGGTAGTACAGGCAAGAGCACATGCAATGAGGCATATTCAGATCCAGTTCAAGTTCCCATTGGTCAGGTTACGAGGGCTCGCGCGAAGAAATTTAAATATGCACTTAATGGGCTGATTCGAGCCACTTGGTCTCGAGCTATTGCGTGGAGGCCCGTCGAGGGAATTACAAGCGACAACTGGCCCAACAAATGTGTGATTCAAGTGCCAGAAGAGACTGAGTAATTACGCTTGCAAGATCACTAGCTGTCGCTTTTCCGTTTTGAGGCAATAACTGGCGACAAGAATCAGTATTGATTGCTTTATTATTTAATTTCCTTTTATATTAGAATACTGTATGGCTTTTCAACCATTTAGGAAACTTACCTTATTTGCTTTATTATTATTTGCTTCAGAATGGTTATATCCCTTTGTGGCTTAGTCAATTGCCGAAATTCCTTGGGCAATTAAGGACTGAAAATCCACAAAGGTAAAGACTATATGTGGCGTCCTCACATACCAAGGTTCGTGCTTCTTGTTAGGTATCAGGTCGCGGTTTCATTCAAAGCCGTTTAGGATTTTGATCTTGGAGACCAACTTGGTTAGGATCGTGTTAGTTTATTGGCGTGGTTCGTATCAAAAGTTGAACGTTTTGGAAGTGGCACATTTTGGAAGCTGACATGGTAGATCGTAAAATGATTTTGGTCTACATATTGGCATATTTGATTTTGGTACAAGTCAAGGGTGGTTGCCTGAATTAAATTGGAGATAATCTTGGGATTTTAATTGAAAAGATTTCTAATTTGTGTAAGTTCCTTATCATATTTAAATTAGAAAATCAAACTATCCCGAAAAGGATCTTTGCATTTGAGATCAGTAATGTTGGAAGATTTTATTTCAGGCGATTCTTGTGAAGGTTTTTTGTCATTTATTAGCAACTATTGTGGAGGAAATTTATTTTAAATTATTGTGGAATTTTGACTATTTGAATTTCAGAATATTTTCGGAAATGTAGCAATAAATCAAGAAACAGTTTGAAATTTAAATTATTTTTTAATCCGAGATCTTCTTGGAGATTGGCTACTGCTGCTATTTATATGGGCCTCAAATACAGTTTGCTTAACCCCGGACACTTGGAAATTCACGCATATTTGAGATTTAGTTCATGTGGTCATTATTCGTTATTCGAGAGGAGACGTTGTAATTCTTTGGGAGAAGAACTTGAAGCTTTCAGGAGAAGGCGTTTTCAGTTGAAGGGAGTTCAACAGCAAGACGAGTGGTGTTTCTCGAATGGATACGGCTATTAGGTTCAACCCGACCAGCGACAATAGAAAGAGGGAGTCTTTGGGTTGTATAAGTCCGAGGGTGCTTGTAATCATTTAATATTAGTGTATTGTTCGATAGTTAGGTGTTGCCCCAAGGAGTAGGCATGACCGAACCTTATAAAAATTGTCTATGTCTTTTAATTATTTACACTTTCGGTAATTTAATTAAACCCAGTGAATTGATAAAAATGGATCTAACAAATTGTATCAAAGCGGGTTACTTACATTTTAATTTCAGGTTAGATCTTGGAGACTAATCCGTTTTGTAGGCATGGATTTCCTACGTGATGGAGGCTTAGTTTCACACTCACCACTGCTGGATGGAACAAACTTTCCCTATTGGAAGGCTAGGATGATGGTGTTTATCAAGGCTCTTGATGAGAAGGCTTAGCCTGCTCTCCTGACCGGTAGGCCACATCCCACCAAAACCAATGAAGATGGGACAAAAATTCCAAGACCTGAAGAAAATTGGTCAACAGATGTGGATCGCCTTGCTAATTACAACTCGAAGGCGTTGAATGCAATCTTCAATGCAGTGGATGCTAATCAATTCAAGCTAATCTCTACCTGTTAGGCCTGATGAGGACATAGCAAGCACTAGAGCATGGAGTGTTGATCTTATTTCAGTTCTAGAAAAATCTAGCCAATGCTAAGTTTAATTTTACCAAGTTAAATTGGGTTGTAAGGCTTGCATGCAATTATTGAACTTTGCTTATTTGTTAGGAGTGGTTCTGTAGGTAATGGCTGATAATAAAGTCAATTTTAAATATTTTATTTTATTTTTCCTTTTCTAGTTGTACAAGTGATTTAGGAAGAATAAATTAGTTTCCTGATTTGTTTTTCTTTTGCAATTAAATTCGAATTTATTAGAGAATAATTTAGGAAAAACATATTTGTATTCAGCAACCTATAAAAGGCATGTTTGGAAGCTAATGAGGAGTTTTGGAATTCAGAAATGTGAGAGAATTTTCTCTTCGGTTCCTTGACGAACTAGTCGAACTTATCGGAATTTTCCGTGGAACTATCGACTTAAAAAACGGATTTCCACCACCGTTTGTGGCGTCTTCCTTAAACCAAGGTTCTTGTTTCGCATTGAACAATGTGTTGGGGTTAAATATACCAAGGTTCTTGTTTTTTGTTGAAGCAATGGGTCGAGGTCTCCCATCCGAAACTGATTGTAGAACATTCTTGGGTTCCTTCTTAGATGACGGATTTCGTCACAAGTTGGCGGGATTTGCATCAATGCCGCTATGTATGCGTGGAAGATCTTGGGGTCTGCCTATGAAAGAACGTCTGTTATGAAGATGTCAAAGCTTTGCTCTTACAGAAAAATATTCCGAGACTAAACTTGTGATAAAGGTCCTAAGATCTCTTCCACAAAGGTTTGCATACAAAGCCACTACTATTGAGGAAGCCCGAGATGTGAGCTTTATGAGGTTAGACGAATTAATGGGCTCTTTGCAAACTTTTGAGATGAATTTGAAGCATAACAAAAAGAAGAAAAGCATCGCCTTGCAAGCCAAGGTTCAAAATTCCACTAATGAAGATGACGTTAATGAAAGAAAGATTTGACCGAGACTCTTACCTCCTTGATCTAAAATTTCAACAAGATTCTGAAGAAGATGAACAAAAACTGATCGGCAAATCCAAAAATTTCCAAATGGGCAAAGCCACTGCAAACTTGTTTGAATCTAAGAAAAGCAAAGGAATTCAATGTCGTGAATGTGAAGGCTTCTGGCACATTCAATCCGAGTGTGCAAATACCTTTAGAAAAAGGGTAAATCACTTATTACCGCTTGGAGTGATGAGGAATCAGAACGTAGCCAAGTGGACGATGAAGATCAAGTGAGAAACTACGTTGCTTTCAACATTGTGTCTAATTCTGTCGTCACTGTTACAAAGACTGTTGCAACATCGTCTGCCATAGTAGCTAAAATTGATGATTCCGGAGCACACTGCAGCAGTGATAATGATTTGACTGATTAAGATATTCATAGAGCGTACAGGGAGATGTACAACAAAAGGATCCAAGTGTGCAAGATCAAGAAGAATCTTGAAGACTTGGTTGCTGAACTTCATACAGAGAAGAAAGCGCGATTAATTATGAATTCCTTGCTGCTGAGAAGTAAAGAAAGCTTTAAGAGACCAGACTTCAGTTGGAGAACACACTAAAGTCCTTGACGATGCTGAACTCCAACACGGCTAAACTTGATCACATCCTATCTTGATACGAACCACGCTAAGAACTGACGCGACCCTAACCAACTTAGCCTTGGATAGATTTTTCTATAACTGAAATAGGATCAACATTCCATGCTCTTGTGCTTGCCATGTCTTCATCATTCCCCTCCTCTTGAAAATAATTTGTCCTCAAATCAAAGTTCATCACCTGCGAGAAAGGGGACATGCAACGATGTTTTCTTCTAAATCTTGAAAATGATTTTTTTTTTTTGACGAACTACTTTCTGTTTTCTTTGCTCTTTTTTTTTTTTTTTTTTTTTGAAGTTTTTTTTACTTCGAATTTTTTTTAATATTTTTTAAATTAGAAATTGACATAAACTAGGATACGAAAAAAAATAAAAAAAATAAAAGATAGATAAACCTGAGACAAGAATCGAAGCTCTGATACCAAATGATGCGAACCACGCCAAGAATTGATGCGACCCTAACCAAATTAGTCTCCAAGATCGAATTCTAAACGAATTTGAATGGAACCGCGACCCAACTCCTAACAAGAAGCACGAACCTTTGTATGTGAGGACGCCACAATCAGCTATGGATGGACTAGTTGATAATTCTATGAACGCCACGGATTTCTCCGATAAGTTCAAAAAGTTCGTTTAAGAACGAAAGAGAATTAAACCTCAAATTTTTCTGTATAAACTGATCTGCCAGCCAATGAATATCGTATTGTACATATAGTCTTTCCCATAGTGCATTTTCAGTCCTTATATGCCCAAGGAATTTCGGCAATTGACTAAGCCAAAAAGGGAAATAACCATTCTGAAGCAAATAAAGAAAAAGGAAATAAGGTAAGTTCCCTAAATGGCTGAAAAGCCTTACAATATTCTAAAATAAAAGGAAACTAAATAATAAAACAATCAATACGGATTCTTGTCGCCAATTATTGCCTTAAAACTAGAAAGTTCTCAAAACGGAAAAGCGACAGCTAGTGATCTTGCAAGCGTAATTACACGGTCTCTTCTAGCACTTGAATCACGCATTTGTTGGGCCGGTCGTCGCTTATAATTCCCTCGATGGGCCTCCACGCAATTGCTTGAGACCAAGTTGCTCGAATCAGCCCATTAAGTGCATCTTTAAATTTCTTCGCCCGAGCTCTCATAGCCGGACCAACAGGAACTTGAACAGGATCTGAATATGCCTTATCCCATGTGCTCTTGCCTATGCTACCGACATCCTCATCATTCCCCTCCTCTTGAGAAGGAGTTGTCCTCAAATCGTCGCCTGCATCAAAGGGCCTTAGATCAGAAACATTAAATGTAGCACTTACACCATACTCACCTGGCAGGTCTAACTTGTGCGCATTATCATTGATCCGTTCAAGGATTTGAAAAGGACCTTCCCCTCTTGGCAACAGCTTCGACTTTCTCTGTTCCGGAAACCATTCTTTGCGTAAGTGCAATCACACCCAATCGCCGGGCTCGAAGATGAGCTTGTGACGCCCTTTGTTGGCTTGTTTGGCATATTGCTTGGTCCTTCGCACAATGTTGAGTCGTGCCTTCTCGTGTATCTACTTAACAAGTTCAGTTTTTCTTTTGCCATCTAAATTCACACGCGCAGACAAAGGTAATGGCATTAAATTCAAAGGGGTTAAATGATTAAAACCATAAACAATTTCAAACAGTGAAAATTGAGTAGCATAATGTAAAGATAGATTATAAGCAAACTCAACATGTGGTAAACATTCATCCCAAGTTTTGATGTTCTTTTTAATAATAGCCCGCAACAAGGTAGACAATGTCCTATTTACAACTTCTGTTTAACCATCTGTTTGAGGGTGACAAGTAGTCGAAAACAAGAACTTAGTCCCTAACTTAGCCCACAAAGTCTTACAAAAGTAGCTTAAGAACTTGGCGTCCCTATCAGAAACAATTGTCCTTGATGAGAACGTCGTCACAGGCAAGAGCACGTGGGATGAGACATATTCAGATCCTACTCTAGTTCCCATTGGTTCGTTTACGAGGGCTCACATGAAGAAATCCAAAGACGCACTTACGGGGCTGATTCGAGCAAGTTGGTCTCAAGCTATTGCGTGGAGGCCCATCGAGGGAATTATAAGCGACAACCAGCCCAGCAAATGCGTAATTCAAGAATACAAGAGACCGAGTAATTACTTTAGCATGATCACTACTAGCTGTCACTTTTTTTTTTTTTTTTCCGTTTTGTGAACTTTCCCGTTTTGAGGCAGCAGCTGGCGACAAGAATTAGTTATTGACTGATTCATTATTTAATTTCTTTTATTTTAGAATATTGTAAGGCTTTTCAGCCATTTAGGGAACTTACCATATTTGTTTTATCTTTATTACTTCAGATGGGTTATTTCCTTTTTTGGGGTTAGTTAATTGCCGAATTTTCTAGGGCAATTAGGGATGGAAAATCCTCCTATATGTATGTACTGTACGGAATTCATTGGAGGCAGATCAGTTGATACAGAAAATTTGAGGGTTAATTCTCTTTGGTTCTTAACGAACTTTTTTTGAACTTATCGGAGAAATCCGTGGCGTTCATACGACTTATCAATCAGTCTTTCCATAACTGATTGTGGCATCCTCGCATACCAAGGTTCGTGCTTCTTGTTAGGCATCGGGTCGCGGTTCCATTCAAAGCCGTTTAGGATTTCGATCTTGGAGACCAACTTGGTTAGGGTTGCGTCAGTTTATTGGCGTGGTTCGTACCATCCTGTTTCCAGAAAAATCATAAGATAAGAATCATCCGATCCTTTAATGTTAGTATACAAACCAACATCCATAAAAATCCTAGTTACAAGCTTATGTTACATGGTATCCTATTCGGTTACTATAAGTAACCTTGGATCCAAAACTCGACATATAACATTTGTTTTGAATTTGATAAAGTTTCCTTCATGAAAGTTGTAGATTTCATAAAAATCTAAAACTTTTGTTTTTTGTCAAAACCCTGAATCTATCTCAACTTGCTTGTTTTCTTCCTTTGAAATTTTTTGCCCATATTCACTATTCATATAGATTGGTCTCGGGTTTTGGTAAAAACGAAGACCTTTGGAGCTTTATTTTTAAAAACAGTCCATGCTACCCCCTAGAATTTTTTATTTCCTACAACTTTATAATTTTGATTTTTCTCAAATTCGGCCTCTAAGGGCCTTAAAATCCTGTTTCCAGAAAACTGTCCAGTTATATCCGAAAATGGCAGTTTCATTTGGGTGAGTTCTTACGTAAAATTATTAAGCACACTACCTCGAACGGTTAAAACCGTTAGCCTATGACAAGCATGCAGGGCGTTTCATAACATTTTCATAATCATACAATCATTTCTTATTTATATAACCTTTGTGCCAACCCAAATGGTAATCTATTATACCAAATTAGGGTTTTAAGAGTTTTTCTTAAACCCTAATTGCAACATATCACACCCTTTTCCTTATTCATTCATTAAACATCATTCTTGAATCTGTGTGAACACATATCCAACATATGGTAGACATTCACACAGCCACTATCCTCTAACTCAAATTATCAAAAAACATACACCAAACTACCATTAGAGACCACCAAACCTAATCAAGCAAAATCAAGCAATCACCATATAAACCCTAATACATGGAACTTAAAAGTGAGTTTGTGCTCTTACATTCTCAACATGGGAACATACTTAAATCTTAAACCAAAACTTAATTGATGAACTAGAGGGTGGAGAGGATTACCTCAAGACTCAAAAGAGTGGTTCTAGACTATGGTTGAGAAATTATCTTCACACATTCTCAACACCAATCCGACCTCACTCTTTCGTACATTTATTCTCTTTTTGGCTCGGCTTCTAAGGAAAAAGAGGACTAGAAAATGAGCTGCCAATTTTGGGTTTCACTAAAATATTGATCAAGTGCTTTAACCTCACCTATTTATAGGTGAAAACAACTTAATTTCTAGGATTGCATAATGGTCCTTAAGAGCAAAATTTTTGCTCATAGCTCCCATGTGGTGGCCGGCCATGCTTGATCAAACTAGCCAAGTAAGCAAGGCTAGAGGGCTTGCTCATCAAGGCTAGAAGCATGACATGTCACTTCCTTGTGGTGGCCGGCCATATGTGGAGAGTCATGCATGCTCTAGCTAGCCAAGTAAGCAAGGCTACCAAGCTTACTCACCAAAGCTAGAAGCACCACTTGTCAACTCTCTAAAAAGTTAGGGTAAATTCTTATTTCCAAATTGCATAATGATCCTCAAGAGTAAAATATTTGCTCATAGAACCATTATGATGGCCGGCCATGTAGGGCTATGTGGAGGAACATTGCTTGATCAAGCTCAACACTTAGCCAAGTAAGCAAGGCTAAAATGCTTTCTCACTAAGACTAGAAGTGATGCAAATAAGGTTGCACATCCAAGAATACATGACGGGGAAGTAACAAGTGGGATTGGAGGGACTCAAGGGCAGCAGCACCCACGTGATCCATTAGGCTTGCCAATTGGACCAATTACGAGACTTAGAGCCAAGCGATTTTAGGAAGCATAGAATGGGCTACTTCAAGAAGTTTGCACTCAAGTAAATTCGTGGAAGCCCATTGAACTTGGACCACATTATCATCAGAAGAACATTACCATGATTGGAGTTCTATAAGAGCCCGGTCAAAAACAAGTTTAATTTCGGCATGGCTACTTTCTGTTTTAGTGTGTTAGGTCTGACTTTAAGCCTTGGAAACTAATTTGTTTTACTTTCTTTATTTAGGCAAGATTCTTTTGGTGTAATGGCTGATAATAAAGCCAAATTAAATGCATAATGTTTCCTTTCTAGTTTTAGCCATTAAATAGGAAGAGTAGGTCAGTTTTCCTAATTTGTTTTTCCTTTTGGAATTAAATCCGAATTTATTAGAGTATAATTTAGGAAAAAAAAAACCTAATTGTATTCAGCAACCTATAAAAAGGTCTGCTTTGGAAGCTACGGGGAAGTTTTTGGGAGAATTCAGAAAAAATTTGAGAATTGTGTGTTCTTACATTCTTGAAAAGACTTTTGAACTTATCAAGTTATTCTTGTGGCATTCAACAGCCAAACTTATCATCCAGGTTCTTGAGATGTTCTTGAGAGTCTTGGTGTGGCGTTTGTCAATATCCAAAGTCTTGGTTCTTATCTCGCTAGGTAACGGGTCAAGGCTCAAACAAGCTTGCGTCTTAAAGGTCTTGGGGTTTGAATCCACGTTTGGTGACAGGTTTTGTCGTTTCATCGGCGAGGTTCATATCAGTTGGTATCAGAGCCTACTCTTCTATTAACTTAGACGACGAGGTTCATTTCCTAAATTAGGCATGTTTCCTTTCTAGTTTTAGGCATTAAATAGGAAGAGTAGGTCAGTTTTCCTAATTTGTTTTTCCTTTTGAAATAAAATCCGAATTTATTAGAATATAATTTTGGAAAAAAAAAAACCTAATTGTATTCAGTAGCCTATAAAAAGGTCGGCTTTGGAAGCTAAGGGGAATTTTTTGGGAGAATTCAGAAAAAAAAAAGTGAGAATTGTGTGTTCTTACATTCTCGAAAAGACTTTTGAACTTATCAAGTTATTCTTGTGGCGTTCAACAGCCAAACTTATCATCTAGGTTCTTGAGACGTTCTTGAGAGTCTTGGTGTGGCGTTTGTGAATATCCGAAGTCTTGGTTCTTATCTTGCTAGGTAACGGGTCAAGGCTCAAACAAGCTTGCGTCTTGAAGGTCTTGGGGTTTGAATCCACGTTTGGTGTCGGGTTTCGTCGTTTCATCGGCGAGGTTCATATCAAGAAGCATGATGTGTCAAGCCCTCAATGAAACTCCTATTTCCACATCTGCATATGAGTCCTTAGGAGCACCATATTTGCTCATTCACCACATGAGGTGGCCGGCCATATAGGCCATGTGGAATGCTTGAGATTCCATAAACTTTTTGAAACTAATCCCTAACTAATTTTCCTTGGTTTCTAATGTAACTATGTTAACCAAGCTTGTAACCAATCATTGGCTTAGTTGGATATGGAGACTTAGTTAGAAAAGTCCATCGTTCAAAAATTTTCATACTTTTCTACAATCACTCAATTTGTCTTAAAATTGCACATTGGCCTCTAAAGACAAAATATTTACATTTTGGTCCTTGTGAGGTGGCCGGCTATGGTGGAGACATTTGGCATGCAATCCTTGCGTAGTCACCCACTTTAATACTTTCATATTTTCTAAAAATCCATAATCATTTACTTTTCTTAAAATTACACTTTGGTCCCTAAAGACAAAATATTTACATTTAGGTCCCTATGAGGTGGCCGGTCATAAGGAATGCTTAGTGGCCAAGTAATTTTTCCAATATTCATTCATTTTTATCTTAGGATGAGGTGTCATACCCTTAAGCTCCGCTGTATTTTTGTATAGTGGTCTCGTACCTTATTCTTACTTATTAATACGTAATGTTGGTTTTTCACAGTGTAATTTCCATACTGCTAATTATACTGTAGCACCGTCTTAATCTTAATCATACCTTAGGTCATTCTGGTCAAACATTGATCGACATAGGATCGTAAACCCTAATTTCGCCTCTTTCAACAAAAGGCTTCATATTCGTATAAATAGGCTATTGAGTCTTAAAACATTACAAGAACTCAATAATATTCTGATAAATCAGATCACATTAACATACATATTACAAACTTTGATTCCCTAAAAAGGAAATCTTAAATTTGTAAAAAAGTTGGTTATTACAATTTCTTTGATGCCTCACTGGCTGCCACATACTCGGCTTCCATGGTCGAGTCAGCAATGCAAGATTGCTTAATACTCCTCCACACAACAGCACCACCTCCAAGGGTAAAGACAGATCCTGAAGTCGATTTCCTTGAATCCTGATCTGATTGAAAATCAGAATCTGTGTATCCTATAGGAACAAGGTCCGGACCGGAATACACTAGCATATAATCCCTCATTCTCCGTAGATACTTGAGTATATGCTTGACCGCAGCCCAATGGTTCGGTCCCGGATTCGACTGATATCAACTTACCATACCAACCACAAAACAAATGTCAAGCCTAGTGCATAACATAGCATACATAAGACTACCTACCGCTTATGCATAAGGTACATTTTTCATACGCTCCCTTTCTTCCAATGTCTTGGGACAGTTATCTCTCTAAAGCGTGATTCCAATTCTGAAAGTTTGGGCACCTTTCTTGGAATCCTTCATAGAAAACTTCTCAAGTACTTTATTAATGTATGAAGCTTAGAAGAGTGCTATTGTTTTGTTCTTTCTATCTCTAAAGAGTTGAATACCAAGAACATAAATAGCTTTTCCTAAGTCCTTCATGTCAAACTGTTTGACTAACCAAACTTTGACAGATGATAATGTTGCCACATCGTTTCCAATAAGCAATATATCATCCACATAAAGTACGAGGAAAATCACTTTCTCGTTCTTGATACATTTATAAACACATGGTTAATCAATGTTTTGTTCGAATCCATAGGTTTTGATCGCTTGATCAAACCTAATATTCCAAAAACGAGATGCTTGCTTTAATCCATAAATGGATTTAAGCAACTTGCATACCTTTTCTTCTTGGCCCTTTGCCTTGAACCCGTCTGGTTGTATCATATAGATATCTTCCTCAAGAGAGTCATTCAAGAAAGCTGTCTTGACATCCATTTGCCAGATCTCATAATCGAAAGCTGCCGTAATGGATTAAAGAATGCGGATTGACTTGAGTATTGCTACAGGCGAGAAGGTTTCATCATAGTAGATTCGTTCTTTCTGCGTATAGCCCTTCGCTACAAGTCTTGCCTTGAAAGTTTCCACATTCCCATCCACACCTCTCTTCCTCTTGTATACCCACTTACACCCAATCGGTTTTATGCCTTGGGTTACGTCTACAAGTTTCCAGACCCCGTTGGAATCCATGAATTCCATCTCGGTATTCATAGCTTTTTGTCAATGACTAGAATCAACATCCTCCATAGCTTCCTTGTACGTAGCCGGATCATCAACATGTTCTATGGATTCTGGTTCAAAAACTTCACCATTGAACATGTACCTTTCAGGACTTTCTGAATCTTAAAAACTGGGCAGGAAATAAGAAATTCATGCACAGTATTTTCAAAACAGTGCATGCACAGGCAATTCCTGTATATGCACAAATAACTGGAATTATGGGACTATTTTTCAGCAAACTCTTCTAAACTTAGACAGTTTTACTCAGAACAATTTTTAAATGGTTAATCAAACCCAGTTTAGTACAATGAATAGTAATCGGAAATATTACTAAAAATTAATTGGACCAAGTTATAGTAACCCAATGGGTTACAAACTTTATATGTAAGATTTTGGATCCAAGGTTACTCATGATAACCAAATAGGATACCAGTTTAATCATTGGGCCTTAGTAGCCCAATAGGCTTTTTAAATTAAACATAATTTGGGCTTATACCTAAGGGTTACTAATAGTAACCTAATAATATACCAAGTACTATTGGGCTTTGAGCCCAAAGTCTATTAAGTAATCAAACAGGATACTGTTTGATTATTATTGGGACAGGTGCCCTAGGGTTACACTTAGTAACCAAACATGATGTTATTAGAGTGTGTCAAGGGGGGACATATAACTTGAGATTTCTCATGGATGTCGGTTAGGATACCAACATCTAATGTTATACTTAAGAGTAAGATAGGAAGATTCTTATCTTACATCCTTAATTGATAACAGGTAGTTAACCTGTTGTTGCGATCAATAGGAGCAACAAACTCAGGACGTACATAAGAGGTAAGTACAAATCCGCCTACAGTATAGACGGAAAATGTTTTACTGCTTATGAGATGTTAGACTTATGCATGTATGATATAGTACAATATGATTTATGCCTTGATGATGTAGTACGTATGATTTATGTTTTATCATTGTGGCATCATGAAGCATACTCACTAAAGATAAATCACTCGGTAAGAATGAGAACCCAGTTTCAAGTAAGAAATTGTTGTAAAAGACTGTTTTCAAGAAGAAAACTATTTTAAGAACAAGTTAAGGAAAGATTTCAAGTATGATAGCAAGCGAGCTTGTCTTGTGTCGTACCAACCCGTGTTAAGTCGGGTTTAGTCCATGGTTTGAGTTGGATCTGGTTGGCCGCCCCATCCACTCCATGGCAGCGCGCCACGGTACGTGCACTTATCTTATGTAAGGGCCCAGGATATGTAAGCATAAGACATCATAATGAAAGCATAATTGGTTCATGCATTATTCCATTATGAAATGTTTTGCGGGACAATAGTTGTACTTGCTGAGCGAAAGCTCATGTCTTACGTTTATGCTATGAGTAAACAACCTGTTAGCAATCTTTGATACAAGGCAGTGGAGCGTGGCAAGGCTACCTGTGAAATCTTTGGGATGGGAACCATTACGCATTTTATTTTAATTATGTTTGACATTTAACATAAAATGTTGTATGTACCGAAACAAGTTTGGTATTCAGTTCATCTATATATATGTATATGTGTACATATTTATACCAGTAAGTATAGTATGAGTAAGTTCTCAAGATTTAAGTTATATATATAAAAAAAAAAAAATTTATTCCGTTTTTTTTTTTTTTTCGTCAAGTGAATAAGTAAGATAAGATAAGTAACTGTAACGGCCACGTTAGGCGGGTCGTTACAAAGTTGGTATCAGAGTGAGGTTTCCTGCCATCCAATTTCGCAGCCTGCCTGCCAGCGCCACTGTCATTGTAAGTAGGATTTACTTATATGTGTATGAGTACTTACTATGTAAATGTAATATGGTAGAATTAACGTTATAGATCTGGGGCGTGTGGACGAGAATTGCGACACTGCTTCGGTCTTTCATGGGATGAGCCCATTGTTAATTGATGGGACTCGCAAGACTATATCGCTAGCAAGGTGGCTCGAGGATATGGAGATCATCTTTCGAGTTTGCCACATAGAAAGCGCACCTTCAAGTAGTGCTAGCCAGTAGGTGTCTAGCTGGAACCGCTAGGCTGTAGTGGTTGACATTAGGGGTACTCGATATCTAAGAAGTAACATGAGTAGATTTTCATGCCCTTATTATAACACGTTATGGGCCAGTGCTGCCAAAGGTTTCAGGATACAATGCTATTATGGAGGTAGAGATAATAGCATATATGGTATAAGTAGCGGCCCGGAGCACGACTATCTACCGGCGCCTATCGATGATGCTGGCATTCCTGAGCCACTATTCGAGAGAGGTCTGTTTCTGCCAAGGACCCTATTCCAGCCGTCCCACTGTAGGAAATTCCGCCACAGCAGGTGGAGACCAACGCAGAATACAACAAAGTGGACCTTGCCGATTTATTGGCTGCTCTCGAGGATTCTCCAGTAATCATCATCGCCAGTGATGATGATGAAGAAGACAGTGAGGAAGAAATAAAAGACGTCGAGGTTAACCCGGTGGAGATTTAATTTGGTAACGACGATTAGGACGTGTTCTCCGACGTGACGACCGAGTAGATCATTTAGACCTTAGTCTGACCTTTGGATTGTTTATATAGGATACGTATGATGGTAAAGTGGTAGATACATCCATCTCAAGTTCGACCATGTATATGGTACCAAAATGATGTACTTTTGTATAAGGTACAAAAGGATAAGTCTAAGTATGAAATTACGATGTTACAATTAAGTACTAGTTATGAAAGGTTTATGAAGGATCTATGATATGATAAGATGAGATCCAAGGATCTCAAATACAATGTTTTTTATGATAAGATACGATGACGATATGATACGACATGATAAGTCATGACGATATTATGACATGACTTAAGTTATGATGTGATAAGTTATGAATGAAAGAAAAGATATTAAGAGTATGATAATATCTTTTCTTAACAGGAAATTAGAAGATGGTACGACCACGAACTCGAGCTAATCAAAACCCGCAAGAGTCTGATCCTGCGAACGTAGTAGCGACGTTGCAACGTCAGTTAATGGAACAGCAGCGAGAAACTGATCGGCTTCGGGAACAAATAGCCCGATTCGATCAGATACCTCAAGCTAATGTAGTTCCGCCTCAAGGAAACCCTGTACCTCCAGTATTTCCGCAGTTACCGGAGGGTCACCAAGAGGTTCCACGAAACATTGAAGTTCCGTTAGCACGCTACCTACCCTTGATTAGGGAGGATATGTTGTATGAGTGATGAGAACGTCGTCACAGGCAAGAGCATGTGGGATGAGACATATTCAGAATCTATTCTAGTTCCCCTTGGTCCGGTTACGAGGGCTCGCGCGAAGAAATTCAAAGACGCACTTATGGGGCTGATTCGAGCAAGTTGGTCTCAAGCTATTGCATGGAGGCCCATTGAGGGAATTACAAGCGACAACCAGCACAACAAATGCGTAATCCAAGTAATCGAAGAGACCCAGTAATTACGCTTGCAAGATCAATAGCTGTCACTTTGTTTCCGTTTTGAGAACTCTTCCATCCTCAAGCACAATTGGTGACACCAAATTATCTACGCATTTATTATTCAGATTCCTTTTATTTTGAAATATTGTAAGGCTTTTTAGCCATTTAGGGAACATGCCATATTTGCTTTCTTTTTATTGCTTCAGAATTGGTTATTTCCTTTTTAGGGTTACTGTCTAGGGCAATTAGGGATGGAAAACCCTCCTATATATATGTACCGTACGGAATTCTTAAGGGCAGATCAGTTGAGACAAAAAAAATTTGAGACTTAATTCTCTCTAGTTCTTAGACGAACTTTTTGAACTTATCGGAGAAATCCGTGGCGTTCATACGACTTATCAATCAGTCCTTCAATAACTGATGGTGGCGTCCTCACATACCAAGGTTCGTGCTTCTTTTTAGGCATCGGGTCGCGGTTCCATTCAAATCCGTTTAGAATTCGATCTTGGAGACTAATTTGATTACGGGTTTAGTCACAAGTTGGCGTGGTTCGTATCAATGAGAGCTTTAGGCGAATGAAGGTGCCGGAATTCGAAGGACCTACGGACCCGATTGAGGCCGACAATTGTTTAATAGATATCCAAATAATTTTGGATTTCATGGGACTGTCGGAACAAGAGAAAGTTATGTGTGCTTCCTTCGAACTTAAGAAGGATGCACAGCATTGGTGGATGACCGTGCAAATGCGTAGGAACGTGACAACCATGAGCTGGCAAGATTTCGTAACCATGTTTAGGGCGATGTACTACAACCAGGAAATTCTTGCAGCTCAGCAGGATGAGTTCAATAGTTTTAGACAAGCGTCAATGACAGTAATGGAGGCTGTCAAGAAGTTTGAACAGCTAGCCTGCTTATGTCCGGAACTAGTGCCAAACGAAACTGAAAAGGTAAGGAGGATGATGAAGATGTTTCGAATAGATATTGCCAAGCAAGTCAGTGCTGGCAGTAGTCCTCCAACCTTAGTATCCGACTGTATTAGTTGGACAATAAGAGTCGAGTATTGGATCAACCAGGATAAGAAGGCAAGGGCTCAAATTTTTAAGGCTAAGAAGGAAGAAAAGGCCATGGCAAAACAGTCACAGCCTCGACAGAATCCGGAAACAGATATGAAGGGTCAGTCCAGTAATGCTGGCCAGAATCCTAGATAGTTCGGGAAGAACAAAAAGGAAAGAGAATGCTACAAGTCAGGGCCAACAGGGAAATTACCCTCAAAAGAAGATTAATCTAGGTAATGGGGGTAATAATAATGGTAATATTTATCCTGTGTGCGCCCAGTATGGGAAGAAGCATTTTGGGATATGTAGATCAGGGACAAATGCCTGTTATAACTATGGCAATGAAGGCCACTATGCGAGAAATTGTACCATGAGCAACCATAACGCAATTCCTCAGTTTTCGAACGGGAATCCCAACAGTCAGTTGCATGCGGCCCAAGTTAAGATTGAATGTCCACACTTAACACAAGAAAGACAAGAGGCTCCGAAACCACAGACCCGGTATTATGTCTACACCAAAGGGGACAGTGAAGCCGGAACTTCATCGGTGGCAATAGGTTAGATTTTTGTCACCACTTATGATGCACTTGCTTTACTTGATTCTGGGGCCAACCACTCATTTGTATCGATGGATTTCGCCCAGAAATTAGGAAGAAAAGAAGATAGTTTAGAGCAATTTTGTGGATATAGAATATCCCTTTAACTAGGAAAAATTCTTCTGTCTGACTACTAGATACGAAGTATCCCAATAGCCAATTGGGACAGAGAATTATATGTGGATCTTGTTGTGATCAAACTTGAAGATTATTGCATGATCCTAAGAATTGATTTCTTAGGAAAATACAACGTTAAGATTGATTGTCGAAAGCGTTGTGTTACATTTAGTCCGCCAGGCGAAAAAGGAGCGTTCGATTTCTACGGCTAACCTTGAAGCATCAATAGCCAAGATAGTCTCGGCCATGAAGGCTTGGAAAATGTTAACTAAGGGATGTTATGGATACTTAGCTAGCATGATGGACAAATATTAAGAAAAGGAGCTAAGGTCGAAAGATGTCCCCATTATTAAGGAATATGCGGATGTTTTTCCGAAAGACTTACCCGGACTCTGCTAGACGGGAGATTTTATTCGAAATTGAATTATTGCCGGAATGCATAGATACCCCAAAGCGCCTTATTGAATGGCACCAGCCAAGCTTAGGGAACTCCAAATGCAGTTACAGGAACTGCGTGACAAGGGAGTCATCCAACAAAGTCACTCTCCATGGGGAGTGCCAGTTTTGTTTATGAAGAAGAACAATGGATCGTTGCAAATGTGCATCGATTATCATTAACAGAACAAGATCATGACTAAGAACAAATATCCCTTCCCGAGGATTGATGATCTTTTTGATCAACTCAGGAGAGTAGTAGCATTTTCGAAAGTCAATCTGCAAACGGAATACCATTAGTTCAGGATTAAGGAGTACGTAGACAAGTTGTTATGATCTTTATTGATGATAGTATAATTTACTCAAGGTCCAGGAAGGAGTATGAGCAGCACCTTAGATTGGTGTTGAAAATACTAAGAAGGAGTCAACTTTATGCCAAGTTCACAAAGTGTGTATTTTGGTTAGAAAAGAAAAGATTTCATTTCTTAAGCCACACTGTTTCAAAGGAAGAAATTGCGGTTCATCCAACAAAAGTAGAAGCGACAGGCAAGTAGCTCGCACCAAGGAATGTTACGAAGATACAAGTTCTCTTGGACGAGCTAGATACAATCAACGTTTAGAGGAAGGCTTCTCCAAGATAGCTGTTTCTTTTACAACCCTTACTCAAAAAGGGAAGAAATTGTTTGGACGCAGAAGTGCGAAGAAAGTTTCCTTGAGCTTGAGAAGAGACTTACTAGCACAACGATTTGGGTAATTCCCGACGTGGAAGTAGGGGAATTTTATAAGTTATGGTGATGCCTCTAAAACTAGACTAGGGGTTGTCTTAATGTAGAATGGAAAAGTAGATGGCTAAAGCTTGTAAAGGATTACGATTACGAGACCTTTTATCACCCTGGAAAAGCAAATAGGGTAGTGGATGCTCTAAGTAGGAAATTGTCTTGCATACTAAGGTCTATCGGGACGTTGCCCAAGCCATTTTTAAGGAAATTGTTGATTTCAACATGGAAATGAAAACTGAGAAATTGTCCGTTCTAACTCTCCAGAACCCATCAAGTTTCATCAAGGAAAGGATTGGTGTTCCAACCTTGAGTTTCTCAAGAAGTAGATCAAGACAAAAGCTCATAAGACGCCATACTCGGTACATCCTGGAGTTCCAAGATGTAAAGAGACCTTAGAAAGAATTATTGGTGGCCAAAGATGAATAATGAGGTTACGGATTTAGTGTCAAATGCCTAACTTGTTAGAAAGTTAAGGCTGGACACCGACAACTTGGTGACAACTCCAGAAAATTTAGCTTCCTGAATGGAAATGGAAGCAGACTACTGTGGATTTTATAGTAAGATTACCCAGGATCATAAGTGGGAAGGATACGATTTAGGTTATTGTGTATATATTAACCAAATCAGCTCATTTTATGACTATTAAGGCCACCATTTCAGAAAAAAATTTGGCTGAAATCTATGTATCTCAGGTCGTTAGTATGCATGAAGTGTCAAAATTGATAATTTCAGATTGTAATAGACGTTTTACCTCTTGAGTTGGACAAGTGTTCACACCACAATGGGGTCAAAATTGAAATCTAGTACAGTTTTTCACCCCAAAACTGATGATGCGAACGTTTGGTGATGCGAATGAACAATCCAAACATTAGAGGATATATTAAGATCATGTGTTTTGGATTTCAAGGGAAGTTTGGTGATGCGAACGTCAGTAGCAAAGGCACGAGCACATGGGATGAAGCTTATTTAGATCCAGTTCAAGTTCCCATTGGTCCGGTTACAAGGGCTCGCGCAAAGAAATTCAACGATGCACTTAATGGGCTGATTCGAGCAACTTGGTCTCAAGCTATTGCGTGGAGGCCCATCGAGGGAATTACAAGCGATGACCAGCCCAACAAATGCGTGATTCAAGTGCTAGATGAGGCCGAGTAATTACGCTCGTCGTTAGCTGTGGTTTTTCCGTTTTGAGAACTTTCCAGTTTTGAGGCAATAATTGGCGACAAGAATCAATATTGATTGCTGTATTATTCAGTTTCCTTTTCATTTTGGAAAATTGTAAGGCTATAAAGCCATTTAGGGAACTTACCTTATTTGCTTTATCCTTATTTACTTCAGAATAGTTATTTCCCTTTTTAGTTTGGTGAATTGCCGAAAATTCCTTGGGCAATTAAGGACTAGAAATTCCACAAAGGGAAACAACTATATGTACTGTACGGATTCATGGTGAAGGCAGATCAGTTTTATAAAAAAAATTTTGAGACTTAATTCTCTCTTGTTCTTAGACGAACTTTTTGAACTTATAGGAGAAATCCGTGGCGTTCATACGACTTATCAATCAGTCCTTCCATAACTGATTGTGGCGTCCTCACATACCAAGGTTCGTGCTTCTTGTTAGGCATCGGGTCGCGGTTCCATTCAAATCAGTTTAGAATTCGATCTTGGAGACTAATTTGATCACGGGTTTCGTCACAAGTTGGCGTGGTTCGTATCATTTGGTATCAGAGCCTAGGGTTCTAATCAGGTTTTGCTTATCCTATCTTTTAATTTTCGTTTATGTTCAAATAATCTTGAGTCTTGATTCACAGTATTGATTCGGTATAAAAAAAGAAAAAAAAAACGTCAAAAAAAAAAAATGGCCGAAAGTCTTCAAGAACTTGGGGTTAATTAGGTTTTCTTGTTATTGTTGGGATTGGAATTTCATGGGGATTAATAGTCCTTTTGTTTGCTCTCAGTCGAAACTGTGTAGGAGACTGTTTTATAAAAAAAAAAAAAAAAAAAAAAAAAAAAAATAGAGAGAAGTCTGGAATCCTTTCTTAATTTTTTCGGCTGTTTCTTGTTATTCAGGGTTTAGGGAAGTCCAAAATTACGTTTCTTTTGGGGTGTTAATTCTGAGCCTATTTTCTGTCCGCGTTTGTTATCATTCTGTATTTAATCTAAGCTTTCTTGGTAAATTGGTTTGTGAATTGCCACGGGAGATTCGATATTGATTTGATTAGTTCTATAAGAACTGAGTGAGGATTAACGAGTGGAAAAAGGCAAGAGAGGCGAGAGCATTACAGAGAACAAAAGCCCAAAAGTATTGAGTGTAAACACGAGAGAAATTGTGTGAAAACCAGTTCAAGAGAGAAACACGTAAGGGAGTGTGGTAAGGTCCTTTGCATTATTTCTGACTTTGTTTTGCAGCATATATATATATATATATATATATTCGTATATAAATAATGTCAAACAACAGCAAAAACACTACCGAAGGTACCGCTGGAGCGGCAGATCCTAAACTCCTCATGGAAGCTATGATGGGAGAGATGAGGCGAATGTTGAGAGGAGAGTTGGAGCAGCTACATGAGAGGGTAGACCGAACAGAAAACGCACGCGTGGAACAGCCACAACATGTTCCTCACGCGCGTAGGCGAGAGAGGGTACCGGTTAGAGGAGAGGCCCATGATTACTACGGAATTGATGGGGATGAGTTCAATAAAGGAGAAGACTCTGCGGGTAGTCACAGAAGATTGCACGGGATAGAGGAGTTAGGAATCGGGGAAATGATTGTATGAGTGGCATCAAAATGAAGATACCGTCTTTCCAAGGCAAATCTGATCCCGAAGCATACTTAGAATGGGAGAAGAAAATGGAGTTCATCTTTGACTGCCAAACCTACTCCGAAGCAAAGAAGGTAAAATTAGCTGTAATTGAATTTTCTGATTACGCTATAACTTGGTGGGATCAGCTTGTCATAAATAGGAGAAGAAATAGAGAGCGACCTATCGTGTCATGGGAAGAGATGAAGGCTGTGATGAGGAAGCGTTTCGTGCCAGCGTACTACTACCGGGAGTTGTACAACAAGCTGCAAAATCTTAAGCAAGGCACCCGGAGTGTGGAGGAGTACTACAAGGAAATGGAGGTCATGATGATCCGCGCAAATATAGAAGAGGATCAGGAGGCTACAATGGCAAGGTTTTTGGCGGGCTTGAACCGAGAAACTCAAAATGCTGTCAAGTTGCAACATTATGTGGAGTTGGAGGACATGGTCCACATGGCTGTCAAAATTGAGAATCAACTCAAGAGGAGGGGCAGTAACACGCGTCCAAGCCAAAATCCGAGTACCTCAGCTTGGAAGGCGCAAGCATGGAAGAAGGATGAGAAGCAACTCAACCCAAGGCCAAAAGCCGAACGAAAACAGGAGGAGGCTAGCCATAGGAACCAAGGTAAATCTGATTCTTCCACTACTCAGAATCGTGATATTAAGTGCTTTAAATGTCAAGGCAGGGGTCACATAGCTAGTCAATTTCCGAACAAACGAGCTATGGTGATTCGAGACAATGGAGAGATTGAAACCGACGAGGAATCGGACAATGATTCCATGCCTTCATTAGAGGATGTCGACGATGATGAGTACACTGTCCAAGGTAATTTGTTGGTTACAAGAGGAGCTCTAAGTGCGCAAGCCAGAGAAGATGAAGAGGAGCAGCGGGAAAACATCTTTCATACTAGGTGCCATGTCGAAAACAAGGTATGTAGTGTGATTATTGATGGTGGAAGTTGTACTAACGTTGCTAGCGCAACCATGGTAGAAAAGTTAGGGCTGCCGACAATCAAGCATCCTCGACCTTATAAATTGCAGTGGTTGAATGATAGTGGGGAGGTAAGGGTGTGTAAACAAGTGTTAGTTTCTTTCCGCATTGGAAGATATGAAGATGAAGTTTTGTGCGATGTAGTTCCGATGCAAGCTGGACACTTGTTACTAGGTCGACCATGGCAATTTGATCGACGAGTTAAACACGATGGCTTCACAAACAAATACTCGTTCGTTCACAACCAAAGAACGATCACTCTTGTGCCGTTAACACCAAAACAGGTCTATGAAGACCAAGTGAGCTTACAGCGAGAAAGTGAGAAAAAGAAAATGAGTGAGGAAAAATCAAGAGTGGGAGTGCAGAGAGAGAGTTCGGCCAGTGAGAGAAAAATAAAAGAGGTGGCCGAGAAAAAGGAAAGCAAAGAGAGAAAAGGAAAAAAAATCGAGAGGACTGAAAAGAATACACAACAAGCCATTGAGAGAAAAGCAGAGAGAAAAACAAACTTTTATGCGAGGGGCGGTGAGATCAGAAGGGCGATGTTCTTAAATCAGCCAATGATTGTACTTTTGTACAAAGAGGCACTTTTAAACACTAATGATTTTGACCCTGCATTGCCTAGTTCTGTTGTTTCTCTGTTGCAGGAATTCGAGGATGTATTTCCGGACGGGGTGCCTGATGGTTTACCACCAATTAGGGGAATAGAACATCAGATAGATTTCGTGCCAGGCGCTTCAATTCCAAACCGACCGGCTTATAGAAGCAATCCCGAGGAGACAAAGGAGCTTCCATGGCAGGTTAGTGAGTTGATGAAAAAGGGGCATGTGAGAGAAAGTATGAGCCCGTGCGCCGTTCCGGTTTTACTTGTGCCCAAGAAGGATGGGACATGGAGGATGTGCGTGGATTGCAGAGCCATTAATAATATCACGGTAAAGTATCGCCACCCTATACCTTGATTAGATGATATGTTGGATGAATTACATGGAGCTTCAGTGTTCTCAAAAATTGATCTGGAAAGTGGGTATCATCAAATTCGTATGAAACCTGGAGATGAGTGGAAGACAGCCTTTAAAATGAAACAAGGTTTATATGAGTGGTTGGTAATGCCTTTTGGCTTAACCAATGCACCTAGCACATTTATGCGTTTAATGAACCATGTTTTGCGAGCTATCATTAAAAAGAACATTAAAACTTGGGAGGAATGTTTACCACATGTTGAGTTTGCTTATAATCGATCTGTACATTCTGCTACTCAATTTTCACCATTTGAAATTGTTTATGGTTTTAATCCTTTAACCCTTTTGGATTTAATGCCATTACCTTTGTCTGCACGTGTGAATTTAGATGGCAAAAGAAAAGCTGAACTTGTTAAGCAGATACACGAGAAGGCACGACTCAACATCGAGCGAAGGACCAAGCAATATGCCAAACAAGCCAACAAAGGGCGTCACAAGCTCATCTTCGAGCCCGGCGATTGGGTATGGTTGCACTTACGCAAAGAACGGTTTCCGGAACAGAGAAAGTCGAAGCTGTTGCCAAGAGGGGACGGTCCTTTTCAAATTCTTGAAAGGATCAATGATAATGCGTACAAGTTAGACCTACCAGGTGAGTATGGTGTAAGTGCTACATTTAACGTTTCTGATCTGAGTCGTTTTGATGCAGGTGACGATTTGAGGACAAATCCTTCTCAAGAGGAGGGAAATGATGCGAACGTCAGTAGCAAAGGCACGAGCACATGGGATGAAGCTTATTTAGATCCAGTTCAAGTTCCCATTGGTCCGGTTACAAGGGCTCGCGCAAAGAAATTCAAAAATGCACTTAATGGGCTGATTCGAGCAACTTGGTCTCAAGCTATTGCGTGGAGGCCCATCGAGGGAATTACAAGCGATGACCAGCCCAACAAATGCGTGATTCAAGTGCTAGAAGAGGCCGAGTAATTACGCTTGTCGTTAGCTGTGGTTTTTCCGTTTTGAGAACTTTCCAGTTTTGAGGCAATAATTGGCGACAAGAATCAGTATTGATTGCTGTATTATTCAGTTTCCTTTTTATTTTGGAAAATTGTAAGGCTTTAAAGCCATTTAGGGAACTTACCTTATTTGCTTTATCCTTATTTACTTCAGAATAGTTATTTCCCTTTTTAGTTTAGTGAATTGCCGAAAATTCCTTGGGCAATTAAGGACTAGAAATTCCACAAAGGGAAACATCTATATGTACTGTACGGATTCATGGTGAAGGCAGATCAGTTTTATAAAAAAAAATTTGAGACTTAATTCTCTCTAGTTCTTAGACGAACTTTTTGAACTTATCGGAGAAATCCGTGGCGTTCATACGACTTATCAATCAGTCCTTCCATAACTGATTGTGGCGTCCTCACATACCAAGGTCCGTGCTTCTTGTTAGGCATCGGGTCGCGGTTCCATTCAAATCCGTTTAGAATTCGATCTTGGAGACTAATTTGATTACGGGTTTCGTCACAAGTTGGCGTGGTTCGTATCATTTCGATCAGAAACTGCCTTTGATCAAATTCTCTTATGATAATAATTATCACGCCTCAATTGGTATGGCATCTGTATGGAAGGAAATGTAGGTCTCCCATTAATTGGCTAGAAGTTGGACAAAAGCAGCTTCAAACTACGGATGATATCCGTAAAACCACAGACGATAGCAAGAAGATTAAAACAGAAACTCGACATAGCTTTTAGTCGACAGAAAAGTTATGCCGACAAACGTCAAAAATCTTTGGAATTCCAAGTTGAAGATCTGTTTCCATTAAGAATGTTCCTATGAAGGGAATTATGAGGATTCGGAGAAAGGAAAACTCAGTCCTAAGTACATAGGACCCTATGAGATCCTCGAAAGGATAGGAAAAGAAGCTTATAAGTTGCCTTGCTGCAAGAATTGGCTTCTGTGCATGACGTTTTTCATGTCTTGATGCTAAGAAAGTATATACCTAATACTTCTCACATTCTAAGTCAAGAACCAATTCAAGTCCAAACTGACTTAACATGCGAAGAAAAGCCAGTTTCGGATTCCATATCGTGAAGAAAAGTTTTAAGAAATAAGTCAATTCCTTTAGTTAAGGTACTGTGGAAGAAGCCATGCTATGGAAGAAGCCACTTAGCTATAGAAGAGGAAATAAGGAATACGTTATCCCGATTTGTTTTAATTTTCGAGGACGAAAATTTTTAAGGGGGGAAGAATGTAATAACCGCCCTTTTGATTGATTCATGATTTCCTCATTGAGGAAAAATGAATGTTTGTGTGAAATATCTGATATGATTTTATCAGATATATTTGAGTTCTTATAGCATAATAAGACTCATAACAGCTTGTTTAGCTATGCATGATGCCTTTTAAGGAAAAAGGCAAAATTAGAATTTATGACCTTGACCGGTCAAAGTTTGACCAGAAAAGTCAAAAGTATGACTATGACGGTACTGTAGTATAGCAAGCAGTATGAGAACTATACTGTGAAAAACCATCATCATGGATAAAATAGTAAGAATTAGGTTCAAGATCACTTTAGAAAAATCCAGCACAATATTTAGAACAATAAGGGTTAAGTAGCTCGAAGTCAGATGAAAAAGTTTACGCAGTTAAAATTTTACGCAGATGAATTCTGGACTGCAGTCCAGTATAACAATACTGTTATAGTTGAAAACATTATTTGTAATATCTGCATTAGCATGAGAATGAACTGCATTTTAGGAGATAAGCCAAACGAGGCCCTAAAAGTGGAACACCTCATCATGAGATAATTACATAATTTTTGGATTTTTGGGAAATTAGGAAAGAATTGAAAACTTGGCCTCCAAGTCTTCCCATGATGGCCGGCCACCTCATTGGACTTTTGGGTAATTATTTATCTCTTAAGGACTTATATGCAATTTAAGAAATAAAAATAAATCAAGAAAGAAAATATTATTCACCTATAAATAGGTGATTGGGGGGGGGGCTTTTTAGTTCATTTTTTGTGACCTTACCAAAACTCTTGTAAAATTTCTCGTCAACCTCTTTTCCCCCATAACAGCCGAAGCCCAAGAGAGAGAAAGAAAAGAAAAAAAAAATCAAGCTAGAGTGGTCGGATTTTTAGTGAAGGAAAGCTAGAAAAAAATTTCGGAACCCAGGCTTGAAATTCATCTCCAAGATCTAGAAGTAACCCTCTCAAAACCCTAAGTTTTTTTAGTGAGTTTTGAGTAAAGTTTATGTGTATTTCAAGCATTGGATGTAAGAGCATAAGCTCACCATTTATGTTTATGTTCTAGATAGTTTACCTAGCATGTGCTTGATTTAGGTTTTGTGATCTTGATTTATGATTTTGATATGATGTTATGTGAAAAGTATGCAAGGTATGTAGAAAATGCCTAGTACATGTTTGTTGTATGTCCCCACACACTTAAGAGGTTGTATGGTGTGATTGATTATGTGATTTTGATGAATGATGCAAGTAGGGTTTGTGGAAAACCCTAAAAACCCAAATTGGTGAATTTCGCCAAATGGGTTTACGAGAATGGTGGAAAGATTGAATGAATGTATGATCATGGAAACATTAGATAATACGCTACATGCTTGATTTAGGCTCACGGTTGCGACCATTTTTGGTAGTGTGTGCGTAATTTTACGTAAGAAACAATAAACAGAGAAACTGCCAGTCTCGGATCATGACTGGGCAGCACTCTGAAAATGGAATTTTGAGGCCACTAAAGGCCGAATTTGGGAAAAGTCAAAACTACAAAGTTGTAGAAAATTGAAAATCATAGGGGATAATGTGGACAATTTTTAAAAATAAGGCTCCAAAAGCCTTCGTTTTTACGAAAACCCGTGTCTGGATCACCCAGACCCATATGCACGGCCAGATGGGTTCAACAGGGAAACTGAATCTTAAACACTGGGAAGAAAATAAGAAATTCCTCCACAGGATTTTCAAAACAGTGCATGCACAGGCAATTCCTGCATATGCACAAATAACTAGAATTATGGGATTGTTTTTCAGCAAACTCTTCTAAACTTAGACAGTTTACTCAGAACAGTTTTTAAATGGTTAATCAAACCCAGTTAAGTACAATGAATAGTAATCGGAAATATTACTAAAATTAATTGGACCAAGTTATAGTAACCCAATGGGTTACAAACTTTATATGTAAGATTTTGGATCAAAGGTTACTCATGATAACCAAATAGGATATCAGTTTAATCATTGGGCCTTAGTAGCCCAATAGGCTTTTTAAGTTAAACATAATTTTGGCTTATACCTAAGGGTTACTAATAGTAACCTAATAAGATACCAAGTACTACTGGGCTTTGAGCCCAAAGTCTATTAAGTAATCAAACAGGATACTATTTGATTATTATTGGGACAGGTGCCCTAGGGTTACACTTGGTAACCGTACATGATGTTATTAGAGTGTGTGAAGGGGGACATATAATTAGAGATTTCTCATGGATGTCGGTTAGGATACCAACATCTAATGTTATAGTTAAGAGTAAGATAGGAAGATTCTTATCTTACATCCTGAATTGATAACAGGTAGTTAACTCGTTGTGGCGATCACTAGGAGCAACAAACTCAGGACGTACATAAGAGGTAAGTACAACTCCGCCTACAACATAGACGGAAAATGTTTTACTGCTTATGAGATGTTAGGGTTATGCATGTATGATATAGTGCAATCTGATTTATGTCTTGATGATGTGATGCATATGATTTATGCCTTGATGATGTAGTACGTATAATTTATGTTTTATCATTGTGGCATCATGAAGCGTGCTCATTAAAGATAAATCACTCGGTAAGAATGAGAACCCAGTTTCAAGTAAGAAACTGTTGTAAAAGACTGTTTTCAAGAAGAAAACTATTTTAAGAACAAGTAAAGGAAAGATTTCAAGTATGATGGCAAGCGAGCTTGCCTTGTGTCGTACCGACCTGTGTTAAGTCGGGTTTGGTCCATGGTTTGAGTTGGATCTGGTTGGCCGCCTCATCTATTCCATGGCAGCGCGTCACGGTACGTACACTTATGTTATGTAAGGGTCCCGGATATGTAAGCTTAAGACATCATAATGAAAGCATAATTGGTTCATGCATTGTTCCATTATGAAATGTTTTGCGGGACAATAGTTGTACTTGCTGAGCGAAAGCTCATGTCTTACGTTTATGCTGTAGGTAAGCAACTCGTCAGCAATCTTTGATGCAAGGCGGTGGAGCGTGGCAAGGCTACCTATGAAATCTTGGGATGGGAACCATTACGCGTTTTATTTTAATTATGTTTAACAGTTTACATAAAATGTTGTATGTGTCGAAACAAGTTTGGTATTCAGTTCATCTATATATATATGTATATGTGTACATATTTATACCCGTAAATATAGTATGAGTAAGTTCTCACGATTTAAGTTATATATATAAAAAAAAATTATTCCATTTTTTTTTTTTGCCAAGTAAATAAGTAAGATAAGATAAGTAACTATAACGGCCACGTTAGGCTGGTCGTTACAAAGTGCATCTTTATTTTGATGAATTTAGATTTATTGTTTTGAGACATTGTTTTTATGTTCCTAGTTTTAAGAGGAACCTAATTTCGGTAGCTTGTTTGATTAAAGATTCTTGTTCAGTTTCTTATAATAATAAAGTTGTTATTAGGAAAAACAATTCTCTTATCTGTAATGGATCGATGCATGGAAATCTTTATTTTTTCGAACCTAAGATTCACTCACTGCTTGATACATAATTGGAAAAGAACTCTAAAAGACATAAATCTTCTCACTCTAACAAATCATATCTTTGTCATTTACGACATGGTCACATAAGCCTTAACAGAATTCAAAGGATGGTAAATGAGGAATGCCTTGAACCTTGGCCACAATGTGAATGGTGTAGCTGAGAGAAGGAATATGACCCTATTGGATATGGTCCTGTCTATGATGAGTTACTCCACATTACCTTTTTTATTTTGGGGGCACGCCATACAAACTGCATGCTATCTTCTGAATAACATTCCCTCCAAATCGGTTCCTAAAACTCCTTACGAGTTATGGACGAGTAGGAAACCTAATTTGAATCATATTCAAATTTGGGGTTGTCAGGCACACGTCCTGGATAAGGAAGCGAAGAAGTTGGAGTCACGATCAATTGTGTGCTTGTTTGTTGGCTATCCCAAAGGGACAAAAGGTGGTCTGTTCTATAATCTGAAACAAAATAAAGTCTTTGTTTCTACACATGTAACATTCTTGGAGTAAAGTTACATGGAAGACTTTAAACCTCGTAGCAAAGTAGTGCTTGAGGAGATGACTTCGGGTTTGGATGTTCCTAAAGTCACAAAAAACCCTGTGTAAAAACGCTAAAGAATCAACAACCACGGGAGCTTCGTCGTTGTGGGAGGATAATCAGCGAACGTGAATGGTACATGTTCATTGGTGAAGTTTTTGAAGCAGAATCCATAGAACATGTTGATGATCCGGCTACGTACAAGGAATCTATGGAGGATGTTGATTCTAGTCTTTGACAAAAGGCTATGAACACCGAGATGGAATCCATGGATTCCAACGGGATCTGGAAACTTGTAGATTTACCTAAAGGCATAAAACTGATTGGGTGTAAGTGGGTATACAAGAGGAAGAGAAGTGTGGATGGGAAAGTGGAAACTTTCAAAGCATGACTTGTAGCGAAGGGCTATATACGCAGAAAAGAAGAAATCGACTATGATGAAACTTTCTCGCCTGTAGCAATGCTTAAGTCAATCCGCATTCTTTTATCCATTGCGGCTGCTCTCGATTATGAGATATGACAAATGGATGTCAAGACAGCTTTCTTGAATGGCTATCTTGAGAAAGATATCTATATGATACAACCAAACGGGTTCAAGACAAAGGGCCAAGAAGACAAGTTATGCAAGTTGCTTAAATCCATTTATGGATTAAAGCAAGCATCTCGTTCTTGGAATATTAGGTTTGATCAAGCGATCAAAACCTATGGATTCGAACAAAACATTGATGAACCATGGGTTTATAAATGTATCAAGAACGAGAAAGTGATTTTCCTTTTATTTTATGTGGATGATATATTGCTTATTGGAAACGATGTGGCAACATTATCATCTGTCAAAGTTTGGTTAGCCAAACAGTTTGACATGAAGGACTTAGGAGAAGCTAGTTATGTTCTTGGTATTTAACTCTTTAGAGATAGAAAGAACAAAACAAAAGCATTCTCCTAAGCTTCATATATTGATAAAGTACTTGAGAAGTTTTCCATGAAGGATTCCAAGAAAGGTGCCCAACCTTACAGGATTGGAATCAAACTTTCTAGAGATGACTGTCCCAAGACATTAGAAGAAAGGGAGCGTATGAAAAATGTACATTATACATCAGCGGTAAGTAGTCTTATGTACGCTATGTTATGCACTAGGCCTGACATTTGTTTTACTATTGGTATGGTAAGTCGATATCAGTCGAATCTGGGACCGAATAATTGGACTGCGGTCAAGCATATACTCAACTATCCACGGAGAACGATAGATTATATGCTAGTGTATTCCGGTCGGGACCTTGTTCCTATAGGATACACAGATTCTGATTTTCAATCAGATCAGGATTCAAGGAAATCGACTTCAGGTTCTGTCTTTACCCTTGGAGGTGGTGCTGTTGTGTGGAGGAGTATTAAGTAATCTTGCATTGCTGACTCGACCATGGAAGCCAAGTATATGGCAGCCAGTGAGGCATCAAAGGAAGCAGTGTGGCTCCGCAGGTTCCTTGGTGACCTTGAGGTCGTTCCAGGTATGGATAAAGCTATGGTGCTCTACTGTGACAACAATGTAGCAGTAGCTAATATCAAGGATCCTAGGCATCATAAGAGGAGTAAGCACATTGACAGAAAATATCATATTATCAGAGGCTTTGTTGAGAGTGAAAATGTGACGGTTTGCAAAATCGCATCAGAGGACAATCTTGCTGACCCGTTCACAAAGACTTTGGTGGCCAGAAGATTCGAAGAACACGTCGAAGGCATGGGGATGCGTAATATGTCACATTTACTCGCTTAGAGTAAGTGAGAGATTGTTGGGATCTATATGTGCCATAAGTATAGAAAATCAATATTTTGAATTTTCTGTAAATATGACATTTTTTATATTAATAAGAGGAAGTTATTTATGTTTAATAAGTTGTGTCCTATTTACTTTCATTTGTTGATTGTATGATTATTTTGAGCAAACATAAAATACTCCTAGGCTATTGGTAATATATCGAATTACCATATGTATACGGGGTATACATAGAAGATGTGGTAATTTCATAACAGTCTAAATAAATAGTCCGCAATCGATGGAATAAGACTTGGGGATCTTATTCATGATAAGATTGTAAAGGTTGTCTACTTCCTTGGAGGGATGGTTAGTCTTGACCATCGGATAGGTTCTGAGTAGAAACTTTAATGTATACCAGTATTGAGGTATGACATTGGACTGGACCTAAAGTGTTAATTGATTCGGTTTAATAATTCTGTTTATAAGAATCAATGACGTTTTGATTATCATTCTGCATTAATCTTAATCTTGAAATGATTACTTGAGTTCGTATTCATGACTTATGTACTTTGATGCACTAAAGGTGACACGCTGTTAATTTATGGTCAATATACTTGTGTTTTGGGTGCACGACTTATGGATGGAGAAATCAAGATTCATAAATACGGAATCTATAGCTATCTTAACGATAGTAAATGTTATCTACTTAAAGGCATTATTCGGGGATTGAAAGATAGTATAACAAGATCTTGGCCATCGGTTTACTTTGTGTTCTCTAGTGGTTTACCAATTGTATGGTTTTACAATTGGTGGTTCTTTTATTGGAAAATAATGGAACTTTTAGTTAAAATGATTGAAATGGTAAAACGGAAAAAGTCCTTAATTTAATTTTGGATAACATATGGGGATTCAGCAAGCGATGAATAAATCATGGAAGAAGCACAACGTGAGAGAGCTTTCAAAATACGGTATGTAAGCGGGAGTTCAGCTTCAGACTTTTAGTGGAATAGTTCTGAAGTTTATAATTGATGAATAATTAATCCGGGATTAATTTTTCACAATTATAGGAGCCTCTTTACATATTTCCATCGGGTCTCTCTATTAGCTCATATAGTTCCATCGGATTTATTCCTAATGAGATCGGTAAATTTAAATGGAATTTGGTAATGTATATTAAGACATTGTATTCTCTAACATGTAATCCGTAAATGATTGGACATGTGAAATTTGTGTAGACAAATAAAATGATATGTCAACATGTGATTGGTTAATTGAATTTTGGAAATAAGATTGTGTTTGAATTATTTAATTTTGGAAAACAAAATTTTTTCTCTCCTAATTAAAAGAGGTGCATGGTTTTTAATGAGTGGAGGGAAGAAAATTTTATTTCAAAATTGTTCAAATATATTCCTAACATTAAATGATTAATTGATTTAAATAATGGAGATTATTTGATGGATTTTTCTTTCTTTAAAAGAGGTGCACGGTTTTTTGTGAGGAAAGAAAATTTGAAATATTCCATTGATTTATATTAATAAATATGGTTGATGTTTGTGTAAAATATTTATTCAAATAAGTGAATCTTATTTATATTCAAAAAGGTTTAAAAGAAATTTGAATCTAGATAGGATTAGGATCTTTTGACTATTCTAGATTCTTGATTTAAGATTTGATCTGCCAATCATGATTGAATTCTCCTTGTGGCCGAATTATTTGAGGGATAATCTCCCCTTGGAAAAATGTTTTTAGGTTCAATGAATCTAGCCCTAAAGTTGCATCAACTTTTGGCTCAAAATTTATCCGGAAAAATAATTATTAATTATTTTTCAAAAAGGAGATAAATTTTTGAAAAAGAATTGGACTTCTATATAAAAGGCTAGGAATTCTTGAAAAACTAACCCTTTTGCTTATTCATAAGAGGAAAAACGTTTTTTTAGAGTAAAGAGAAAAACAATTAAGTTTTTTTCTACATTATAAATTCGGCTATCTTGTGAGAGAGAAAAAGAGAGAAAATTCCATTGAATCAAAACTGTGAGTAAGGTTAAACCGAGTGATAATTTTCATAGGAGGTTTATCGGTTCATATTTTGTAGTTTTGAAGAAAGAAGCTGGATCATATTCTCAACGAGGAACATCGGAATTGAGAAGGAGGGATCTAGACTTCAGAAAGCACTACCGGTCAATTGGATTCATAGAATGTGTGCCCACACATACTCTGAGACGTGGAACTCGAGAATAGTAGAGAAGACACGTTGGTCAAACGCTCTAGTAATTCCGGAATTCAAGAAATAAGGTACGCTTGATCATGAATTTAATTTATTGTTATATGCATCATGAGCTTCTTTTTCGGAAACGGCATAAAAATTTTAAAACTTCCACTGTGTCGTAACTCTGATCTCGGATCCGATTTTTCCAACAAATAATAACAATAATTATCCTGTGTGCACCTAGTGTGAGAAGAAGCATTTTGGGGTAAGTAGATCAGGGTCAAACGCCTGCTACCTTTGTGACAAAGAAGGCCACTATGCGAGGAATTGTATCTTGAACAGTTAGAACCCGAATTCCTAGTTTTCGAATAGGAATGCAGGTAGTCAGTTGCATGCAGTCCAAGCAAAGATCGAAGGGTCGTCCATATAGCAAGGAAAACTGGAAGCTCCTGAACCACAAGCCCGGATATATGCCTACACAAAAGGGGATGTTGAAGCTGGGACTTCTTCTGTGATAATAGGTCATATTTCTGTCGCCACCCATGATGCAATTGCTTTGTTTGATTCTGGGACTACTCATTATTTTGTATCGAGGGAGTTTGCCAAGAAATTAGGAAGAGAAGTTGATAGTTTAAAACAACCCTTCAGAACATCCCTTCCGTCAGGAGAAATTCTTTTGTCCGACTACTGGTTAAGAAGTGTTCCAATAGTCATTTGTGGCAGAAAATTGTATGTGGATCTTGTTGTGATCAAACCTCAAGATTATGATGTGATCCTAGGAATGGATTCCTTAGGGAAGTACAATGCTAAGATCGATTGTCGAAAGCGTTGTATTATGTTTAGTCCGCTTGGCGAAGAAAAATTCAACTTCTACGGCCAGCCTCGGAGCTCAACAACCAGGCTAGTCTCAGCAATTAAGGCTTGGAAAATGTTAGCTAATGGATGCTAAGGATATTTAGCTAACATGGCGGACAAAGATCAAGAGGTGGAGCCAACACCGAAAGATGGCCCCATTACAAAGTCACTCCCCATGGGGGGCACCAGTTTTGTTTGTAAAAAAGAATGATGGGTCGTTGTGGATGTGCATCGACTATCGCGAGCTGAATAAGATTACGAACAAGAACAAGTATCCCCTCCCTTGAATAGATGATCTTTTTGATTAACTTTGGGGAGCAGTAGTATTTTTGAAGGTTGATCTACGATCGGGATACCATCAGCTTAGAATCAAGGAGGTAGATATTCCCAAGACGGCATTTCGAACACGATATGGGCATTATGAATTTCTCGTCATGCCATTTGGATTTACTAATGCCCCAACTTCCTTTATGGACCTTATGAACAGGGTGTTCAAGAAGTACTTAGACAAGTTTGTTATTGTCTTCATTGACGATATTTTAATTTACTCAAGGTCCAAAGAGGAACACGAGCATCACCTTAGGTTGGTGATGAAAACGTTAAGGCGGAATCAAATTTATGCCAAGTTCACGAAATGTGAATTTTGGTGGATAAAGTTCATTTCTTAGGCCACGTTATTTCAAAGGAAGGAATTTCCGTTGATCCAGCTAAAGTAGAAGAAATCAGTAAGTGGCCAGCACCAAGAAATGTTACGGAGATACGAAGTTTTCTTTGACTAGCTGGGTACTATCGACGCTTCGTGGAAGGCTTGTCCAAGATAGCTGCCCCTCTTACTGCCCTTACTCATAAAGCGAAGCAATTTTATGGACGCAGAAGTGCAAAGAGCTTCCAAGAGCTTAAGAAGAGACTCACAAACGCACCGGTATTGCTAATTCCCGACGTGGATGCAAGGAATTTTGTAATATATAGTGACGCCTCTAAAAATGGATTAGGGGATGTTTTAATGCAAAAAGAAAATGTGTTCACCTATGCCTCACGCAAACTGAAGGATCACAAACAAAACTATCCGACGCACAATTCGGAGCTCGCGGCAGTGGTTTTCGCATTAAAGATCTGGAGACACTACTTGTATGGGAATAGATGTGAAATCTATATAGACCATCAAAGTGTCAAGTATATATTCACCCAAAAGGAGCTCAATATGAGGCAGCGTAGATGGTTGGAACTCGTGAAGGATTACAATTGCTAGATCCTTTACCACCCTGGAAATGCAAATAGGGTAGCGGATGCTTTAAGTAGGAAATCATCCGGCATGTTAATGTCTATTGGAACGTTGCCCATGTAATAACCCAAAATTTTGACGAACTTGTGATTTCCTTAGATACAAGAAAAATCTAATTCTGAACCATGTATGTTAATATGAAACTCATGATTTGATTTGATTATTAGAGAATGTGTGAGTTCTTATAATATTATAAGACTCAATAATAGTTTCCTTAGTGGCTGTTTGGCAAACCAGCTCAAGCTGGTATTTATCAGTTCAGTTCAAACTGAACTGGTTTGGAGAGTCAGTCCAGTTTGAGTGAGCAACTGAACCGTTGCACAGTTAACCCATTGGGTTTACTGTTCAGCTCTGCTTCCTCTGCACTGAGCTTCACGCGTGCCTTGTCTCCTGTTCATCTCTTTCGATTTTCTCCCCACCGGCGCCCATGTGGTGGTGTCAGTTTTGCTTTTGCCTCTGAACCCGAACCCATTTCTGACCATCTGCAGGTGAGCAGGAGGTCTGTTGACTGCTTTGATTCCCTCTCTCACTCAGGTAATGTTATATCCTTTAGGTTTTGGCTTTCTTCCCCCCCCCCGGTGAATCAGATGCGGCGCCGGTTGGGGATCTCGCACCGAAAACAAACCGTTGGCCGGATTAACGCTTATTTCCGAGTTCGAGGATCTTCCCGGATACCCATTAAATCTTTGCCCTAATCCGACAACTTCCCCTGTATACTCATCCTCCGGTTCGAATTCCGTTAGCCTAGTATGTATTTCATCCCCAATTTCTGAAACCTTTTTCATCTTTAAACGTCTTTAAAGTGTTGATCTGTTTATTGGTGTTTAAAATTTCATCTTGGTCTTATTTGGGTTCGGCTGAAGCATGTTTGGTTTTCGTTTTTTTGATTTTGCTCATTTCGAATTGTAAGTTGCAGGTTTGGAAACTGGGTTTGTGTTGCATTTGTTATTGTTTGGGTATATGGTGTTTAGGGTGAGAAACGAAAGTAAAATTGATTCTTGGGCATGTTTTTGGGTTCGGGTGAAGCATGTTTTTTGATTTTCTCATTTGGAAATGTAAGTTGCAGGTTTGAAACTTGGTTTGTGTAGCACTTGTGATTGTAAGTTGTTCGTAGATGTTGTTTATGGTGAGAAACGAAATTATTTTCTCTCTTGGCCATGTTTTTGGGTTCGGTTGAAGCATGTTTGTTGTTTGTTTTTTGACTTTCTCATTTGGAAATGTAAGTTGCAGGTTTGAAACTTGGTTTGTGTTGCATTTGTGATTGTAAGTTGTTCCTAGATGTTGTTTATGGTGAGAAACGAAATTATTTTCTCTCTTGGCCATGTTTTTGGGTTCGGGTGAAGCATGTTTGTTGTTCGTTTTTTGATTTTCTCATTTGGAAATGTAAGTTGCAGGTTTAAAACTTGGTTTCTGTTGCATTTATGATTGCTTGACATCCGTAGACGGTGTTTAGGGTGAGAAACACCAATAATTTCTCAACTAGGCATGTTTTGGGTTCGGGTGAAGCATGTTTGTTGTTCGTTTTTTGATTTTCTCCTTTGGAAATGTAAGTTGCAGGTTTGAAACTTGGTTTGTGTTGCATTTGTGATTGCTTGACATCACAAATGTTATGCTATTTAACGGGTGCCATGGCAGCTATATATGTATCGGGTGCTTTACATGCCTTAGATCGAATCTGTCAACCGATTTATACTGAGCCAACTCATATGCATCCGCAAATTTGTGTGTTTGTTAAGTCAATTCATATGTTATTGTTATCACTTCGTTAAGGAAATGCCGCAGAAAGCCTCGGGTGATACCTACGTTTGGGATCCCATTAAGGAAAAAAAATTTCTAGAAAAACTTGATGAATACCTGGTTATCACTGGCGGTAAACAGCCCACCTTAGCAGTCCTAAATATTTGGGCTGCACAGTTTAATGCTGAGTTTGAAGGAGTACATGCCTTTGGAACAACATTATCTCAAAAGAAGGACAGAATGAAGAAAATTTATAAGGGCTGGAAGGTGTTACAAACTCGTACAGGCCTAGGGTACGATCCTGTGACGGATCTAGTCATATGCTCTGACGAAGAGTGGCAGAGCTTTGTTCAAGTAATCGTGCTATCTAATATATGGACTTACGTTATTATGTTTGATCACGCATTTGTTAGATTTGTATGATGATATAATTCATCTGCAGGTTCACAAGGAGTGCAAACATCTCAGGCACAAGGGACTACGCAACAAGGAGCTTTATTATAGTGTTTTCGATAAATATCATGCTGCAGGTGCCTCGGGGTATGGGTCCGTCACGATGCCAGATGAAAATCCATCGTACTTTGACTTCGATGCTTCAATGGATAGCTCAGCGTACCAGCCGATATTAGAAGAGGATGGAACGCCAACCACAGGTCCGCATAACTTGAACAACATGTAATCGGGAGGCAATGCAGGTCCGTCGCGGTCAAGGGGAAGTTCTGAAAAGAGGAAGGTAAGAGACGAAGCGGATGTGATGACATTCCTAGCAATGCAGGAAATTGTCACCCATTTCCGTGGCGGATCGCAATCAGGGAGCAAGTTATGAGCAATCAAGCCAAACAAATCACATGCTGCGCTGTATGAATATTATGTCAGAGATGGATATCCCACCCAATCATCGGGCTATAATGTGGCACTACTTTGATGCTCATCAACGTCTCTAACGTACCTTCCATCAGCTGCCCGATGTCGATCGTCGGGAAATTATTGCATCTGTTGTTCAGTTACATCGACCACACCCCGATTGATTTTCTCATTTTAGTTTGAAGTGTATTTCATTTTTTAATTCTTCGTATTAGATTTGGCATTATTTTTTCGACTTGATTGTGTTAATATATTTATTTCGATACAAGATATTCTCAACTCTATCAATGTTGGTCTCATTTGAAAATTTAATGGTTTTACATATATGCATATCTCAATTACGTTAACCATACTTGGAAAAAATGATCCAGAAATTTCAATCGTATTGTGAAGGTATTTCGTGTAAATAATTTACAACCATTGGCTAACATATATTTACAACCACGTAAACCTAGAATTGGAGAGAAGATCGCAATCTAATCTCAAGATGAATGACGATAGTTGCGGGTCTAACCGGAAAGAAGATGTCAACTAGACTGATAACGAGAATATCAACCATGACGAATATCTTGTCAAGGCAGTGGTAGCAGCGATAGCTAGAAGCCGTAACAGGCGAAGAGCTCCACAACCCATGCATAATTCAATACTGACTGGCAGCATGCGTGTGGAAGATCTATTAAACGGGCATGAAGATATAATTCAAGGGTTGATAAGTATGAAATCAGATACATTTAGATCCTTGAGTAACCTATTAGGTAGTCGGGGATTATTGACGCCGACGTATAACATGAATGTGAACGAGCAATTGTTCATTTTTTTATCAATATGTTCTCAAGGCGCTACCAACCGACACATTTCTTATTTGTTCCAGCATTCAAGAGAGACAACGTCCCGTTGGTTCTTTCAAGTGTTGCAGGTTATTTGTCTATTAAAGGACGAATTCATAAGACCACCCGACTGCACAACGGTTCAACATTTGATTATGGAGCATGCGGACAAATATAGGCCATGGTTTGATGTACGTTATCAATGTAACCTACTAAGCATTATCGTAAATATTATTCTAGAATTTTTTTTATTGTTTATTATGGAATGCAAATTAAATATTTTACAAATTTATGCAGGGTTGTATTGGCGCGATAGATGGCACACACATCCCTTGTGTGACCCCAGCACGAAAATGCTGACGCTTGGATTAATCGCAAAGGGTTTCATTCGCAGAATGTATTAGCAGCATGTTCGTTTGACAAGAAATTCACATACATGTTGGCCGGGTATGAAGGATCATGTCACGATGCCAGAATGTTAGAAGAGGCAATAGCATTCCATGGATTCTCATTACCTCCACCAGGTAAGCATGTTTGCTCAATATAGCAGTAGTTACATATATTTAATTAGTTAATGAATATTGAACATTTACTTCATATTACGCCAATAAGAAAGGTTTCCTGAGCCCATATCGACGAGAGACGTATCATTTACCGAAATATCAAAGACGTACCGTTGGGCTAAGCAACAGGAAGGAAGTGTTCAACTACACGCACTCCTCGCTGCGTAATTGTATTGAGAGAGCATTTGGTGTCTGGAAGGCTAGGTTTAAAATACTGAAATGCATGACCAGCTATCCAATGGACAAACAAAAATGATCCCCGTGGCGTGTGCGGTTGTACATAATTTCATAAGGATAGTGTAGGTAGGGGATTCCTTTCTTGAGGAGTATGTGGCGGATTGTGTGCCTGTAGGGGGCAATGTCGATGTTAACGCGGATTACGTGTTAGACGACGGGATGCAATGAATCGAAACGCAGCCACATGAATCGAGTCGGGATGCAATGAATCGGATGAGAGATGTTATAGCTGATGAAGTGTGGGAAAGATATCAAGCATCTCCGTGGTATAAATTTACGTAAAAGCAAGCTAATTTGCATCTTCTTGAACAACTGTACATTTTCATTAATGTTTAATTTGATTTTATCAACTTCAACTGACCAACTTTTTATTTTTTGTTGGTTTATTTTATGTAAATTTATTGGAAATTTTACAAAAGCTTTTGATGTCTAGAGTTGGTTGATGTTATTTATTGAGGGTATTAACTTTTTTTGAATATCTTTAAATTTCCCGAAAAGACAAAAAACTTTTTGGGAAAAAGGCACAATCTTTTTTGGGAAAAAGACAAAAATAAGTTTGAGTTGAATGGTTTGAGTTGGTGAAACAAACACCCCTAGAATGTTAATTGAAAAAAAAAGATTTATATGTATTTCAAGCTTGAGTTGTAAGAGCATAAGCTAACCATTTTTATTTTGCCCTATGTTATGATTTTATGTGGTTGGTTATGCCTAGATTTATGCTTAGGATGATTTGATTCCTAGATCTAAGCATGGGTTTGAATTTTTTCTCTTGATTGAGTGTGATGGTTATGGTTGCTCACCAAGTGTTTGTGAATATGATTTTCACATGTTTGAATATGGTTATTTAGTGAATGATGGTTATGTGAATAATCTAAGTATGATACTTATGAAATTAACCTAAAAACACAATTTGGTAAAACTTGGGAGTTATCCAATGTTGTGTTTTTCATCAAGATGAATAAGTAAGTTATGGAATGTTAAGAACGAATCCAACGTGCTGCATGTTGACGTAGGCTCACGGCTCACGGCTTTGCCCGTTTGAGGTAGTATGCACTGATTTTTAAGCAAAAACTAACAAAAAATGAAAACTACCAATTTTTGGATTTAACTGGACAGTTTTCTAGAAACGGAATTTTGAGGTTTTTAAAGGTCGAATTTGAAAAAAGTCAAAGCTTCAAAGTTGTAGAAAATAGAAAATCTTAGGGGACCTAATAGAGGGTTTCTAAAAATAAGGCTCCCAAGGCCTCTATTTTTATAAAAATCCGAGACTGGTCAGTACTGACAGTGTACACAGCTAGAATTGTTTCAAAGGGAAGAACGAGTAAGTTAAAGACAAATTTAAGTTTTAATTAAAAGACAAAAGTTGTATTTTTCGATGAGATCTACAACTTCCATGAAGAAATTTTTCCCAAATTCTAAACCAATTTAAATATAAAATTGGATTTTCAAAACTATGCAGGGTATCGGAAATTCCTACACCGACAGATTTTTTTTGGATTAAAATTTTATTTCAGAAAGGTGAATTCTTTCTTTGGTTCTTGACAAACTATTCGAACTATCGAAATTTTTCCGTGGTGTTCAAAACTTACTTGTCAATCAATCCTTCCATCCTTGATTGTGGCGTCTTCGATATACCAAGGTTCTTGCTTCGATAAAAGCAACGGGTCGCTGTGATTTCCATCCAAATCTGAAGTAGAAACAGTCTTGGTGCCTTCTTTATTGATAACGGGTTTCGTCAGTATATTGGCGAGGTTCCTATCATTTGGTATCAGAGCTTAGGTTCTAGTCTCAGGTTTGCCTATCCTTAAATTTTATTTTTGTTTGAATTGTAATTTATTTCAGTTCCTAAATGTTCAAAAAAAAAAAAAAAAAAAAAAAAATCTGTCCATTAAACATGAAAATGCCTATTTATAGGACAAATTACAATCAGAAAATCCTAAGGAAATTCATCCAAAAATCAGAGGGAAATTGCCTAAAACTAGAAAAGGAAAGTTGACAAATTCAAATGTAATAACTAACCCTAATTTACTCTAAAATAAAAACCAACTAAAAGGAATGTTTTAATGGCTGATTATCAGCCAATTACATGCCCAAAACTTAAGGGAAAGTGCAATAAATTCGTTTTAGCAACTTGCACAAACAGATCAGCCACATGTGCCAACAATGGGAAAGTTTACGAAATTCTTCATTAGCCTAGATCATGCCAAATTCGTGGACTCTTCTAAAATCTGGATCAAATTAATGCACCTTTGAGGTTGACGTGGGCCTTGGTCAATGGGCTTGCATAAATTGACTTGATTCCAAATTTCATGAATCAACCCATTTAATGCTTCCTTGAATTTCTTAGCACGGGCTCTTGTAATTGGACCAACAGGAACTTGAATTGGGTTAGCCACCTTCCATGCATTTGAGCTCTCCATGTCTCCATCAAATAGTAACCGGATAGGATACCGGTTTACTATGTTAGGGTTGGCAACTAAGATTACCAAGGGTAGTCGGATTGGATATAAATCTAGTTTGTTATGGTGTGTAGTAAGATAGAATGACTTTTATCTTACGCCCTATTTGAAATAGGAATATGACCTGTTGTCATGCGTTGATTGGAGCGATAGACCAAGAGCGTAGAACGACTTGTAAGTACAACTCCGCCTACAGCATGGGCAAAATGTTTTAATTACATTGCAAGTTTTTCAAAAATTCATGCATTGATTTACACGATGTACATATGTATTATGGTTTATGTTTTATGTTTAATGTTTTATTATTATGATATCATGAAAGCATGTTCACTAATAATAATTCATATGATAAGAACAAGATTAAGTTTTCAAGTAAGAAACATTTAAGATTTAAGTTTTCAAGTGTTATCAACGAAGAACAAGTTTTTAAGTAATAAGATAAGACAAACAGGTTTTCTTGTGTTGTACTGACTTGCCACAAGGGCTGGTTTAATTGGTTTGATCCTTGGTTTGAGTTGGATTGGATTGACTGCCCCAACCACTCCATGTTAAACTATCTGGTTCATGGTTTGAGTTGGATTGGACTTGCCGCCACAACCACTCCATGATTATGCGCCACGGTACTTGCACACATGAACATGATATGTAATGTAACGACCCACCTTGCGTAGGTCGTTACCGTACTTAACTTACTACATAATAACTGACTTAACATGCGGAAAATAAGGACTACTCTGTTTTTTTTTTTTTTTTAAATAACTTGTATCTGAAATCGACATATACATACTTATAATCATACCTACTTTCTTAATTAAATACTTAAACTTTAAACGTGTTCCAACATCCAACTTAAGTCTTGGAAACTTACTCATACTAAACTTACTCATATATGTATGTATACAGATACACATATATATATTAACTGTCAAACATAACAAAACATGTAGAGGTTCCTATCCCAAGATTTCACAGTTCGCTCTGCCATGCTTCACCGTCTTGCATCACATATTACTGTAAGATTGCTTACCTACAGCATAACGTAAGTTGTGAGCTTTCGCTCATTAAGCACAACTATTAACCCGCAAAACATTTCATAATAAAACAATGCATGAATCACTTATTCTTGATTCTGCTTTTTTAAGTTAGCATACTTTTTGGGCCCTTACATAACATAACATAAGTGTACGTACCTTGGCGCGCAGTCATGGATTGATAGTAGGGCAGCCAGTCCTGTCCAACTTAAACCATGGACCAAACCTGTCCTAGTGCAGGTCGGTACGACACGAGGTAACTTGCTTACCATCATACTTAAAAACTTGTTCTTACTTTAATTCATAAGAAGAATCATTTCATACTTATAAACAGTTTCATACTTGAAACTGCGTTCTCATTCTTACCGAGTGACTTATCTTTAGTGAGCATGCTTCATGATGTCACAATAATAAAACATAAATGATATGCACTCAACATGTATGCATGAGCTTGAAAACATACAAGCAGTAAAAACATATTTTTCGTCTATGCTGTAGGTGGAGTTGTACTTACCTTATGCTAAATCCTGAATCCTGTGTTCTGCCAAATCACAGTAACAATTTACCTTCCTGTTTCCAGAAAAATCTTAAAATAAGAATCATCCTGTCCTTTAATGTTAGTATACAAACCAACATCCATAAAAACCCTAGTAACAAACTTATGTTACATGGTATCCTATTTGGTTACTATAAGTAACCTTGGATCCAAAACTCGACATATAACATTTGTTTGAATTTGACAAAGTTTCCTTCATGTAAGTTGTAGATTTCATTGAGAATGAAATCTATAACTTTCATTTTTGGTCAAAAACCTAAATTTGTCCTTAACTTGCTTGTTTCTTCCTTGCAGATTTTTGACCATATGCTCTAACCATATTTATTGGTCTCGGGTTTTGATAACATGCTACCTCCTAGGATTTTCTATTTCCTGCAACTTTGCAGTTTTGACTTTTTCCAAAATCTACCTATAAAGCCTTCAAAATATTGTTTCCAGATTGCTGCCCAGTTTTTATCCGAAACTGGCAGTTTTTGGTTTGGTTCGTTCTTACCTAATATTACGCACACAATACCTTGAACAGTTAAAACCGTGAGCTCACGACAAGCATGCAGGGCGTTTCATAACATTTTCATAATCATATATTCATTTCTTGTCCTTATAACCTTTGTGCAAACCCAAATGGTAATCTATACCATATTAGTGTTTTTCGGTTTTTGCTTAAACCCGAATAGCAACATATCACACCCTTTTTCTTATCCATTCATAAGACATCATTTTTTTTAGCATGTGTGAACACATATACAACATATGTTAGACATTCACACACCCACTAACTTCTAACTTAATTTATCAAAATCATACACCAAACTACTATTAGAAATCACCATAAACCCTAATACATGAAACTAACAAGAATGACCTTAAGTTCTTACACTTTCAACATGAAAATTTATTTAAATCTTGAACCGAACTTAAATGAAGAAGTAGAGGTGGAGAGGATTACCTCAAGATCCAAAAGAGTGGATCTAACTAGGGTTGAGCAATTTTTTTCACACTTCCTCACACTAAAATCCGAACTCTCTCTCTCTCTCTTTCTCTCCTCTTTTGGCTCGGCTCCTATGGGCAGAAAAACTAGTGAATGAGCTGCCAATTTTGGGCTTCACTAAAAGTTCTTGGAGTGAACCAACTTCCACCTATTTATAGGTGAGAGCTAAATTCATTTTGAATTATTTTTGCTTCTAAAATTGCTTAATGGTCATCAAGCGCAACATTTTTGCTCCTAGCTCCCATGTGGTGGTCGGCCATCCTTGCTCTAGCTAGCCAAGTGAGCAAGGCTAGAAGCATGACATGTCCCTTCCTTGTGATGGCTGGCCATATGTGTAGAGTTATGGTTGTTCTAGCTAGCCAATTAAGCAAGGCTACAAAGCTTACTCACCAAAGCTTAAGGAACCAAGGTGGTGGCCGGCCATGTGGAGCTTATGTGGAGAGACATGGCTTGTTCTAGCTAGCCAAGTAAGCAAGGCTAAGATGCTTACTCACTAAAGCTAGAAGCATGACGTGTCAACTCTAAAAAAAATTAGAGTTTTTTTCTTATTTCTATATGAGGCGGCCGGCCATAGGACATGTGGAAGGCTTGAGATTTCACAATTTTTTCAAATGAAACCCTAACTAATTTTCCTTGACTTCTAATGCAACTGTACTAACCAAGCTTGTAACCAATAATTGGCTTGGTTGGATTTGAAGACTTAGTTAGAAAAGTCCATTTTTCAAAAATTTTCATACTTATCTACAATTTTTCTAAAAATTACATTTTGGCCCTTAAAGACAAAATATTTACATTTTGGTCCCTGTGAGGTGGCCGGTTATAAGGAATGCTTAGAGGCCAAGTAATTTCCAATATTCGTCCATTTTTTTTAATCTTAGGATGTGGTGTCATACCCTTAAGCTTCGCTTGATTTTTCTACAGTGGACTCGTACCTTAATCTTACTTATTCATACGTAATGACAGTTTTTCACAGTATAATTTTCATACTGTTAATTATACTGTAGTATCATCTTAATCATACTTTAGGTCATTCGGGTCAAACATTGACCAACATAGGATCATAAACCCTAATTTCGCCTCCTTCCACAGAAGGCTTCATATTCGTATAACTAAGCTATTATCGAGTCTTATAACATTACAAGAACTTAATAATATTCTGATAAATCAGATCAAGCATTTCACATAAACATACATATTATAAACTTTGATTCACTAAAAAAAAAAAATCGTAGTTTGCAAAAAGGTTGGTTATTACATGTAAGGGGCCCAAAACCAAATTAACATAAGAAAACATAATTGACTCATAAGAGAGCATAATCGGTTCATGCATTCTTTTACTAAAAATGTTTTACAGAATAGAAAGTTGTACTTACAGAGCAGAAGCTCATAACTTACGTTCATGTTTTGTAGGTAAGCAACCTACCGACAATGCTTGATGCAAGACTGTGGAGAGATGACACTACAGACTGTGAAATTTGGGTTGGATACCGCCACGGGTTTTGGAAATATGTTATGTAAAATGTGTTTGTATTATGTTATGATAAGTCGATAGTACTAGTATATAATAACTAGTATGATTTGTAAAAATGTGGTTTGAAAGCTTGGTACTCGAGTGAGTACATATAAATAAGTATGAGTATAAGTTTGAGTTTTAAATTGAATTTTTTGAAAAAAAAATATTTCCTTATTTTTACGTAAAGCAAAAGTTAGTTCTAAGATAAAGTATATCTAAGTATGTATGGTAAAGTAACGGCTCCATAAATTCGGGTCGTTGCAAAGTTGGTATTTAAGATAAGTAAGTACGGTCATCACGGCCCTACGTAGGTCAGGTCGTGACAGCCCAAACCACTTCAAATTAAAATTTCTGATTTCAATATGGAGATAATAACTGGGAAGTTGTCTGTTCTGAGTCTCCAGTCTATCCTCCTAAAATCCATTAAGCTTCATCAAGGGAATGATTCCTTTTTACTAAAGGCGCAACTTTTTGATGGAAAGAATAAAGAATTCAAGACCTCTACGAATGAGGTAATTTATTTCAAGGAAAGGATTCGCTTTCCTAACTTTGAATTTTTTAAGAAACAGATTATATCAAAAGCACATGAAACGCCATACTCGGTACATCATAGAGTTTCCAAGATGTACAGGGACCTTAAAAAGATTTATAGGTGGCCGAAGATGAAGAACGAGATTGCGGATTTTGTGTCAAAATGCCTAACTTGTTAGAAAGTTAAGGCTGAACACCGACAACCTAGTGGAGATCTTCAGAAAATTGAGCTTCTTGAATGGAAATGGGAGTAAACTACCATGGATTTTGTAGTAGGATTACCCAGGACCCCAAGTGGGAACGATATGATTTGGGTTATTGTTGACAGATTAACCGAATCAGCCCGCTTTATTGCTATTAAGGCTACTTTTTTAGTAGAAAGACTTGCTAAAATCTACGTATCTTAGATCGTTAGGCTACCTGGAGTGCCAAAATCGATCATTTCAGATCGTGATGGGCATTTTACCTCTTGATTTTGGACAAGTGTTCACACTGCTATGGGGTCAAAATTAAAGTTTAGTACGGCTTTCCACCCCCAAACTGATAGCCAATCGGAACGAACAATCCAAAGATCATGTGATTTGGATTTCAAAGGAAGCTGGGATCAGAAGCTGCCTTTGATCGAATTTTCTTACAATAACAGTTATCACGCTTCAATTGGTATGGCTCCATTTGAAGCGTTGTATGGAAGGAAATGTCGGTCTCCCATTCATTGGCAAGAAGTTGGATAGAAGCAGCTTCAAACCACGGATTTCATCAGGAAAACCTCTAAAGATATCACGGTGATCAAACAGAGACTTGATATAGCTTTTAGTCGATAGAAAAGTTATGCCGACAAACGTCGAAGACCTTTGGAATCTCAAGTTGGAGACTCTGTTTTTATTAAGGTTGCTCCTATGAAGGGAGTAATGAGGTTTGGAAAGAAAGGAAAACTCAGTCCAAGGTATATAGGACCATTTGAGATCCTTGGAAGGATTGGAAAAGTAGCTTATAAGCTCGTCTTGCCGCCAGAATTGGCTTTTGTGCATGACGTTTTTCATGTCTCGATGTTGAAAAAGTACGTACCTGATACTTCTCACTTTCTAAGTCAGGAACAAGTCAAAATCCAAACTGACTTAACGTACGAAGAAAAGTTCTTATAACCTTATAAGACTTAATAATAGTTTGCTTAGCCAAGCATGAGGACTTTTTAGAGAAAAGGTGGAATAAGAATTTATGATTTTACTCCGATCAACGTTTGACCAGAATGACTCAAGGCATGATTATGACGTTACTGTAGTACAGCAAGCAATATGAAAATTATACTGCGAAAAACTGTCACCACAGATGAAAAAGTAAGAATAAGGTACGAGACCAGTTTAGAAAAATCAAGCATGGTATTTAGAGTGATAAGAACTAAGTAGCACCAAGTCCCAAGAAAAATTTATACGCAGCCCAGTTAAGCACAGATGAATTCTGTCCAGAATGACAGTACTGTTATTAGTTGAAAACAGTATTGGCATTATCAGAGTTAGTGAGAAATTGGATTGCATATTAAGAAAAGTACCAAACATGGTCTTATGGGGTGACACCTCATTAAAGATAAATAAGCCATTTTTGGAATTAAAATTTAAATGGATAATTTAGCATTAATTAGGGTCAAGGTGGCTCATTGTTGGCCGGCCACCTCAAGGGTTCCTTTAGCAAATATTTTATTTATGGGGTTAGATATGCAATTTTAGGAATAAAAATAATTCTAGAAAATAAATTAATTTTCACCTATAAATAAGTGAGGTAGGATGAGTTTATAATCATTTAGTGAAACCCCTAACTTTCTTGTTCATTCTCAACTCTCTCTCCTTCCCCTGAGAACCGAAGCCAAAGAAGAAGGGAAAAAAAAAAAAAAAAAAAAAAAAAAAAAAGAGAGAGAGAGTAATGGTCGGATTTTTGAGGAAGTAAAGTAATGAGGGAAATTTTTAATTTAAGACCTAGAATCATTCTCAAGGCTTAAAGGTAACCCGCCTAAACTCTTTAAGCAATTAAATTAAGTTGTGATTCAAAAGTTTAAGTGTAGTATGTAAGAGCATAAGCCCACCTTTTATTTTTCATGTAATAGCCTAGATTGCTTGATATGTGCTTGACTAGGGTTTAGTGGTATTGATTTATGATTTGGTGCATGTTTGTGATACTATGTGTTACAAATTATGTGGTATGTGTGAATGCCAATTATGTATTTGTAATATGTTCCCACATACTCAAGAAGAGTTATTGTATGAATGATAATGATGTATGATGAATGGAGGGTTAAAAATTAACCCAAAACCCTAATTTGGTAAAAGTTACCATTTGGGTTTGTAAGGATGGGAAACCAATGCATGATGATGCAAACCATACATAACGCGCTACATGTTTGTCGTAGACTCACGGTTTCAACCGTTTGAGGTAGGATGTGCGTAATTTTACGTAAAAATCAACCAAAGTTGAAAACTGCCAGTTTCGGATTAAACTGGGTAGCAATCTGGAAATGGAATTTTGAGGCTTTTAGAGGTCGAATTTGGAAAATATTAAAACTACAAAATTGTAGAAAATTAAAAACTCTAAGTGGTAGCATGGACTGATTTTGAAAAATAAGCTCCAAAGGCTTCTGTTTTTATGAAAATCCAAACCTGGTCTCCCTAGACCCTGTGCACGGCCAGGAAGTTTCAACAAGGAAAAAGGATAGGCTAAAGGCAGAATTAAGATTTGAGAAAAAAAAAAAATGAACGTTGTAGGAATCATTGAGGTCTACAACTTTCATGAAGAAAACTTTTTCAAATTCCAAACAGATTTTAAGATAAAACTGGATCTTAAAAAATTGAGCAGGAAACAGGAAATTCCTGCATATGTACTGGTAACTAAAATTATGAAACTGTTTTCAAAGATTTCTTTCCTAATTTGACCGTTTTTATTTAAAAGTTACAGTTTTATAAGAATACAGTTTTAAGGGATTAAAGTTTTACAAAAGACTTTTAAAATAAAAATTAGACAAAGTCTTGTTAAGAAAAGAGAAAAATAAAAACATTGGCCAAAAATTATTTTGAAAACACATAAATAAAATATTGACCATTAGTAACCGGATAGGATACCCAAGCTATTGGGTTGGGCCTAAAACCTATGGTTACTAATAGTAACCAAACAGGGTATTACTTTAAAAGTAATTGGACCTTAGTAACCTAATAGGGTATTATTCTAAATATGATTGGGCTTATACCCAGGATTACTAATAGTAACCTAATAAGATACTATTTAAGTATAATTGGGCCTTGTACTCAAGGTTGCATTAAGTAACCAAATAAGATACTGTTTGATTGTAATTGGGTCATGTAATAACCAACGTTTTATGAAGGTACAATTTCCTTTTTAAGGAATTTAAGTTATACTATGTAAGTATTTACGAATGCCTTATCTGAATTTTATCAGATTTTGTGTAAGTCCTTGTAGCCTTATAAGACTCAATAATTGATTGTTTAGTCAAGCATAAGTCCTTTTGAGGAAAAAGGTATAATAAAAATTTATGATTTTATTCTGGTCAACGTTTGACCAGAATGACTCAATGCATGATTACAACGGTACTGCAGTACAGCAAGGAGTATGAAAATTATACTCCGAAAAATCATCATTACAGATAAAATAGTAAGAATAAGGGTCAATACCACTATAGAAATATCAAGCACATTATTTAGGACAATAAGTGCTAAGTAGCTTTAAGTCATAAGAAAAATTTATACGCAATCCAATAATATGCAGATAAATTCTGGACTGCAGTCCTGTAATAACAGCCCTTTTTGATTGATTCATGATTTCCTCGAAGAGGAAAAATGAATATTTATGTGAAATATCTGATATAATTTTATCAAATGTATTTGAGTTCTTACAGCATAATAAGACTCAAAAATAGCTTGTTGAGTTAAGCATGATGTCTTTTGAGGAAAAAGACAGAATTAGAATTTTTGATCTTGCCCGGTCAAAGTTTGACCAGAAAAATCAAAGGTATGAATTTGACGGTACTGCATTATAGCAAGCAGTATAAGAATTATACTGCGAAAAACCGTCATCACAGATAGAAGAGTGAGAATAAGGTTCAAGACCACCCGAGAAAAATCAAGCACATTATTTAGGACAATAAGAGTTAAGTAGCTCGAAGTCATATGAAAAATTTTTACGCAGTCAAATTTTACAAAGATAAATTCTGGACTGCAGTCCAGTATGACAATACTGTTTATTAGTGAAAAACAGTATTGAAATTATTTAAGTTAGTAAGAATATTGACTGCATATTAGGGGAAGACCAAACAAGGCCTAATGAGGTGACACCTCATTTAGGATAATTAAGTGAATTTTGGAAATTAAAATTAAGTGGATAATTATGAAATTTTTGGGAGCTAGAATGGTGACACATGGCAGGCAACCTAAGAGGGTTCTTTAGCAAATATTTTATTTTTAGGGGTAGATGAGCAATTTTTGGAATAAAAATAATTGCAAAAAGAAATATTTTTCACCTATAAATAGGGGTAGATGAGCAGAATTAGATTTTGAGCAAAACATGAAAGTAGTAGAATTATTCAAGGTCCACAACTTTCATGCGGAAAAGTTTTTCAAATTACGAACAGATTTTGAAATAAAAATGGATCTTAAAAACTATGCAGGAAACAGGAAATTCCTTCGTAGGATTTTTAGAAAACAGTGCATAAACAGGAATTCCTGCACATGCACTGATAATCGGAGTTATGAACTGTTTTCAAAGAATTTGATGATTTTTAATTATTTTTACTTAAAAGCAACAGTTTTACAAAAATACGATTCTAGGAAATTAAAGTTTTTACAAAAGACTTTTTTTTTTTTAAAGAGAAAACCTGACAAAGCTTTCTCAAAAAAAAAAAAAGAAAACTAAATAAGCCAAAAAAGTGTTTTTGAAAACATGGTAACAAAAAGATAACCAATAGTAAACAGATTGGATACCCAAGTTATTGGGTTGGGCCTCATACCCGAGGTTACCAATAGTAACCTAATAGGGTAATTCTTTAAATTAATTAGGCCCTATTATCCAAATAGGGTATCATTCAAGTATAAATAGGCCTTACTCTAGGGTTACCCATAGTAACCTAATGGGGTATTTATTTAAATTTAATTGGGCCTAAAACCCAGGTTTGCCCATAGTAACCTAATGGGATATGGATTAAAAGTAATCAGGCTTAGGCCCGAAGTTACGAATAGTAACCTAATACTATTAGAATATCCCTTCCGTCGGGAGAAATTCTTTTGTCTGACTACTGGATACTATGCGTTCCAATAGTCATCCGTGGCAGAGAATTCTATATGGATCTTGTTGTTATCAAACTTCAAGATTATGATGTGGTCCTAAGAATGGATTTCTTAGGCAAGTACAACGCTAAGAATGACTGTCGGAAGCGTTATGTTATATTTAGTCCCTATGGTGAGGAAGAATTCAAATTTTATGGCCAGTCACGAAGCTCAGCAACCAGGCTAGTCTCGGCAATGAAGGCTTGGAAAATGTTAGCTAATGGATGCCAAGGATATTTAGCTAACATGGTGGACAAAGATCAAGAGGTGGAGTTAACACTAGAAAATGTCCGCATTATAAAGGAATACGTAGATGTTTTTCCAAAGGATTTACCCAGATTTCCGCCGGAGCTGGAAATCTCTTTTGAGACAAAGTTGTTGCCTGGAGCGGCATCGATATCGAAAGCGCTTTTCCGTATGGCACCAGCTGAATTTAGCGAACTTCAAGTGCAGTTACAAGAACTGCTTGACAAGGGATTTATCCGACAAAGTCACTCTCCGTGGGGAGCGCCAGTTTTGTTCGTCAAGAAAAAGGATGGAGCGTTGCGAATGTGCATCGATTATTGTGAGCTAAATAAGGTTACGATCAATAACATGTATCCCCTCCCGGGAATTGATGATCTTTTTTATCAACTCAGAGGAGCAGTAGTATTTTCAAAAGTCGATCTGCGATCGGGATACCATCAGCTCAGAATTAAGGAGTCGGATATTTCTAAGATAGCTTTTAGGGCAAGATATGGGCATTATGAGTTTCTAGTCAGGCCATTTGGATTAACTAATGCCCCAGCTGCCTTTATGGACCTCATGAACCGAGTGTTCAAGGAGTACTTAGATAAGTTTGTTATCGTCTTTATTGACGATATTTTAATTTACTCAAGGTCTAAGGAGAAACATGAATATCACCTTAGGTTGGTAATGGAGACGTTAAGACGGAATCATTACTCAAGGTCCAAGGAGGAACATGAATATCACCTTTGGTTGGTAATGGAGACATAAAGACAGAATTATGCTAAGTTCACAAAATGTGAATTTTGACTAGAAAAAGTTCATTTCTTAGTTAATGTGGTTTTAAAGGAAGGAATTTCTGTTGATCCTGCTAAAGTAGAGGCGGTCAGTATGTGGCCAGTACCCAAAAATGTTACGAAAATGCGGAGCTTTCTTGGTTTAGCCGGATACTACCGACGTTTCGTTGAAGGATTCTCCAAGATTGCTGCACCACTTACAGTGCTTACTCAACAAGGGAAGAAATTCGAGTGGACACTGATGAGAACGTCGTCACAGGCAAGAGCATGTGGGATGAGACATATTCAGATCCTATTCTAGTTCCCCTTGGTCCGGTTACGAGGGCTCGCGCGAAGAAATTCAAAGACGCACTTATGGGGCTAGTCGAGCAAGTTGGTCTGAAGCTATTGCATGGAGGCCCATCGAGGGAATTATAAGCGACAACCAGCACAACAAATGCGTAATCCAAGTAATCGAAGAGACCCAGTAATTACGCTTGCAAGATCAATAGCTGTCACTTTGTTTCCGGTTTGAGAACTCTTCCATCCTCAAGCACAATTGGTCACAGCAAATCATCTACGCATTTATTATTCAGATTCCTTTTATTTTGAAATAGTGTAAGGCTTTTTAGCCATTTAGGGAACATGCCATACTTGCTTTGTTTTTATTGTTTCAGAATTGGTTATTTTCCTTTTTGGGGTTACTGTCTAGGGCAATTAGGGATGAAAAACCCTCCTATATATATGTACCGTACGGAATTCTTAGGAGGCAGATCAGTTTTATGAAAAAAAATTTGAGACTTAATTCTCTCTAGTTCTTAGACGAACTTTTTGAACTTATCGGAGAAATCCGTGGCGTTCATACGACTTATCAATCAGTCCTTCCATAACTGATTGTGGCGTCCTCACATACCAAGGTTCGTGCTTCTTGTTAGGCATCGAGTCGCGGTTCCATTCAAATCCGTTTAGAATTCGATCTTGGAGACTAATTTGATTATGGGTTTCGTCACAAGTTGGCGTGGTTCGTATCAGGCACAGAAGTGTGAAGAAAACTTTTAATAACTCAAGAAGAAGCTTACTAGTGCACAGGTATTAATAATTCCTGACGTAGATGCAGGAAACTTCGTGATTTACAGTTACGCCTCTAAAAGCGGACTAGGGGTTGTCCAAATGCAAAAAGGAAAGGTAGTTGCCTATGCCTCACGACAACTGAAGGATCATGAAAGGAATTATCGGACGCATGATTTGGAGCTTGCAGCGGTAGTTTACGCACTAAAGATTTGGAGACACTATTTGTATGGGAATAGATGTGAAATCTATACCAACCATCAAAGTCTCAAGTATATCTTTACCCAGAAGGACCTTAATATGAGGTAGAACTCGTGAAGGAATACGATTGTGAAATCCTTTACCACCCTAGAAAGGCAAATAAGGTAGCAGATGCTTTAAGTAGAAAATCAGCCGGTATGCTGATGTCTATTGTAACATTGCCCAAGTCACTTTAAAGGGAAATTTTTGATTTCAACAGGGAAATGATAACTGGGAAGTTGTCTGTTTTGACTCTCCAGTCTGATCTCCTAGAATCCATTAAGCTGCATCAAGGGAAGGATTTCGTACTGCTAAAGGCGCATCTCTTTGGAGGAAAGAATAAGGAATTCAAGACCTCTACGGATGGGGTAATTTATTTCAAGGAAAGGATTTGTGTTCCTGACTTTGAATTTCTTAAAAAATAGATTATGTTGGAAGTGCATAAGACGCCGTACACAGTATATCCTGGAGCTTCCAAGATGTATAATGATGAGGACAAGATCTGGACGTTTTTCCTTACTAAGAATCAAGTCAAGATTACGTATTCCAGTTTCATGAAGTTCAAGATTCAAAACAAGTTCAAGAAGTTTATGAGACCTGATCAAGATTTGTTTTCTTTGTAATCCTATTTGAGTTTTAAAGTTTTAGTTTAAATTTTGAATTTTTGTACCTTTTTAATTCTGAATTTACTTAGATAAATCTGATATATTTTTTTTTAGGTTTTTGTCATGCTTATCCTTAAGGGTATATTAGGAATTTTACAAGTGTAAATTCAGCTATATAAGGGCTGACTTCTCAGATTATTAAATAGAAGATTTTTGATGTTTATTCATATTGTGAGTTATTCTTCTTCAGTTCTTGAAGAAACTTATCCGAACTTATCAAGGATTCCTTGTGGCGTTCAAATCGACTTATCAAACGGAGTTACCATAACCGTTTGTGGCGTCTTCACCCTAGAAGCCGAACCCAAAGAAGAGCTAAATAACTTTGTCCACATAGTTCTACAAGAAAACGATAACGTGTTCATTGCTGAGGGTGAACAAAAGCTGGTTCTACTCATCAAATTTGACCTGGAAGAAAACAGAGACTGATGTGGGCGTTTTTATTTTCCAAGGTTGAAGAGGACGCTATTTTCGAACAAAGAATCAAGTCAAGATTACGTTTTCCAAAGTTAAAAAAATTCAAAATTCAAAACAGGATCTGATCAAGATTTGATTTCTTTGTAATCTGAGTTTTAGTTTTAAGTTTTAGTTTAAATTTTAAAATTAATTCCGAATTTATTTAAATTTTAGTTGATAAATCTGATTTTTGGGCATGTTTAATCCTTAAGGTTAGATTAGGAATTTTACAAATTGTAACTTTGCCTATATAAAGGCAAATTTCAGATTATGGAATAGAAGATTTTTTATGTTTATTCATATTGTGAGTTATTCTTCTTGAGTTCTTGAAGAAACTTATCCGAACTTATCAAGGATTCCTTGTGGTGTTCAAATCGACTGTTCAAACCGAGTTTCCATAACCGTTTGTGGCGTTTTCACTATACCAAGGTTCTTGCTCCGCTAAGCAACGGGTCGTGGTTTTCATCAAACTTTAAAGATCTTGGGTTTCCGTTTCCAGATTTGGTATCGGGTTTCGTCACGTTGTTGGCGTGGTTCGTATCAGTTGGTATCAGAGCCTAGGTTCCTCCGGCTTGCCTATCCTTATCTCGCTTTTCTTTTCTTCTAATTCGTTCTTATATTAGAAAAACAAAATTCGTCCAAAAAAAATTTCGTTAAAAAAAAAAACAGAGAGAAAATTCGTCCCAGAAAAAAAAAAAAAAAAAAAAGTTCTGCAACATCAGAAAAAAAAAAAAAAAACTGGTTTTTTTTTTTTCTCTCTCCTTAAATAACTGATATTAGTGTTTGATTCAGAGTTCGATTACTTGCTTTGAGTTTGAGTTCTTTTAGGAATTAGAAACCCTAATCCAATTACCACTAAGGTTTACAAAAAAAAAAAAAAAAAAAAAAAAAAAAAAAAAACGAAAATTGAGTTTAATCCTGTTTTTAACGTTCTAGACCCATTATTTTCCCACAAGCCACGTCTGGGCAAAAAAAAAAATAATAATAATAAATAAATAAAACCGTGACGAATTTGATCTATTTGATTCGCTTGCCGTTATATGATCTGCTGCTTGAGTTCTTGTTACTCTTGTTCGATTAGTTTTGAAAGAACTAAAAGAAGAATATGAGTGGAAAAAGGCAGAGTGTGTAAGTCCATCAGAGGGTAAAAGCCAATTAACTTAAGTGAAAAACGAGTGAATTTGAGTAAATTATTCTTCGAGCGAAGCACGTGAGGGAGTGCAGTGAGGTCCTTTTTTTAATTTTTTTTCCATACTGTTCTAATCTTGTTTGCAGAATTTCAATCATGTCGCAAGATCAAGAGAAGAACACAAACGAAGAGCTTCCAGCAACCAATCTTCCAAACCTGCAAATGCAAGCATTATTGGGGGAGATGAGACGGATGATGAGGGTAGAGTTGGAGCATTTACATGAGAGGTTGGATAGGGTAGAAGGGGAACACAACAGCGACAGCCACCGTTTGCACCGAACACCCCAAGGAGGAACAGGTTGCATCGAAGGGAAATTGACGAAGTTGGTGAATTCGAAGGCGATGATTTAGAGGAGGAGTTTGATAGGATGTCCGTGGGCAGCCATAGGAGATATGGCCGAGATAGAGAAGCTAGGAACCGGGTGGATAACAATTTAGGAAGTATCAAGATGAAAATTCCTGCTTTTCAAGGAAAAAGTGATCCCAAAGCATACCTCGAGTGGGAAAAGAAGATGGAGTTGGTTTTCGATTGCCACAACTACTCCGAACTAAAGAAGGTAAAACTTGCCGCAATTGAATTTACTGATTACGCTATTGTATGGTGGGATCAGTTGTGCATCAATAGGAGTCGGAGCGGAGAACATCCTATTGAAACTTGCGATGAGATGAAGAGATTAATGAGACGACGATTTGTATCAGGCCACTACTACCGGGATCTATACCTCAAGCTGCAAGGTCTCCATCAAGGTAACCGAAGCGTTGATGTTGGAAAGAGATGGAGATGGCGATGATTAGAGCCAATGTGGATGAGGATCGGGAGGCGACAATGGCCAGATTTTTGAATGGATTAAACCGAGAGATTGCTAACACCATCGAGCTACACCATTATGTGGAATTGGAGGATTTGGTGCATATGGCAATCAAGGTTGAGAGGCACCTGAAGAGGGCTGGTACACGGCCAAGGCCATTCCCACAAACTTCAAGCACTGCACCTTGGAGGTCGAGCTACCCAAAGAAAGAGGAAAATCATTCCACGTCTAAGGCCAAGCCTGAATCCAAACCAGCCACCATTACTACTACCCCTCAAGGTAAATCAGCCCCTACTTCGACTCGTAATAGTGAGATTGAGTGTTTCAAATGTCAGGGGAGAGGGCACATAGCAAGCCAATGTCCAAACAAGCGAGTTATGGTGATCCGAGAAAATGGTGAAATTGAATCTGAGGAAGAAGCTACTCTAGAGGAAATGCCACCATTGGAGGACCCCCAAATTGGGGATGATGAGTTCGAGGCCGATCAGGGTGAGATGCTTGGACTAGTCGCATGACGAGCCTTGAGTTTGAAAGCCAAAGAACAGGAAGAAGAAGTACAGCGGGAGAATATCTTTCACACTCGTTGCCACTATGTAGTGTTTTTATCGATGGTGGTAGTGGCACTAATGTCGCTAGTACTTCCATGGTTGTAAAGCTGGGGCTCATAACACTAAAGCACCCTCGTCCATACAAGCTACAATGGATGAACGATAGTGGTGAGTTACAAAGCAGGTTCTTGTACCGTTTTGAATTGGGAAGTATGAGGATGAAGTATTGTGCAATGTGGTTCCAATGCAAGCTGGATATCTTCTCATAGGAAGACCGTGGCAATTTGACCGACGAGTGCATCAAGACGGCTTAACCAGCAAGTACTCATTCATACACAATCAACGGATAGTCACTCTAGCTCCGATGACACCAAAACAAGTCTATGAGGATCAAGCGAGGTTGCAAAAATTGAGTGATGTAAAGAACTTGAGTGAGAAAAAGAATGAGAGTGAAAAGAGGTGTGAGTTCGAGCATAGTGAGAGTGAGGAAAAAGAGAGACACACAGCCAAAGAGAGAAAACAAAGAAATTTCTATGCAAAAACAAGTGAGGTTAAGCGAGCGTTGATTTCAAAACGGCCGATGATTGTACTCAGGTACAAGGAGGCTCTTTTAAACACTAACCAACTTGACTCTTCGTTACCTAGTGTTGCTGTTTCTCTCTTGCAGTAGTTCGACGATGTGTTCCCCGAGGAGGTTCCTCATGGTTTACTACCTATTCAAGGCATTGAACACCAAATCGATTTTGTTCCCGGTGCATCAATTCCAAACAGATCAGCATATAGGAGTAACCCGGAGGAGACAAAAGAGCTTCAACGACAAGTTGAAGAATTGTTGGAGAAAGGGTACGTGAAAGAAAGCATGAGTCCTTGTGCAGTTCCGGTAATTCTAGTGCCTAAAAAGGATGGGACTTGGAGGATGTGTGTTGATTGTAGAGCCATCAACAACATAACGGTAAAGTATCGACACCCCATCCCTCGCTTAGATGATATGTTAGATGAGCTACATGGTTCTTGTGTGTTTTCTAAGATCGATCTTAAGAGTGGGTATCATTAAATACGAATGAAAGAAGGAGACAAATGGAAGACAGCATTTAAAACTAAATATGGATTGTATGAGTGGTTAGTTATGCCGTTTGGATTAACTAATGCACCTAGTACTTTCATGCGTCTAATGAATCATATCCTGCGTCCTTTCATTGGTAAATTCGTTGTTGTTTATTTTGATGACATTCTAATTTATAGCAAGAGTTTGCATGATCATGTCTCACATTTGAATTCAGTTTTGGATGTGCTTAGAAAGGAGAAGTTATATGCTAACCTTAAAAAGTGTACTTTCTGCACCGATAAGCTTGTTTTCCTAGGTTTTGTTGTGAGGGCTAAAGGTATTGAGGTTGGTGAAGAGAATATCAAAACCATCCAAGAGTGGCCGACCCCCTCCAATGTAGGTAATGTAAGAAGTTGTGTGTGCGTAATTGTTCAATCAATTAGAGACTTGTTAGTTCGGGAATCCCATGGTGGAGGGTTAATGGGACACTTTGGAGTCGCTAAAACTCTAGCTATGTTGCAGGAGCACTTCTGTTGGCCACACATGAAACGGGATGTTGAATTTGTGGTGGATGCGTCACTTGTAGGCAAGCTAAATCATAGGTTCAGCCGAATGGTCTTTACACACCCCTACCTATTCCGAATTCACCTTGGATTGATATTTCAATGGATTTTGTTTTGGGTTTACCTAGGAATAGGCGTGGGTGGGATTCAATCTTTGTGGTTGTAGATCGGTTTTCTAAGATGGCACATTTTATCCCTTGTCATAAGACTGATGATGCTTCTCATATTGCCGATTTGTTCTTTAGGGAGATTGTGAGATTACATGATATGCCTAGGACAATTGTGTCAGATCGGGATACTAAGTTCTTGAGTTACTTTTGGAAGACATTATGGGGAAAACTAGGAATGAAACTTTTGTTTTCTACGACTTGTCATTCTCAAACCGATGGTCAAACAGAAGTAGTTAATAGGACTTTATCCACTTTGTTGAGGGCTATCATTAGTAAGAACATTAAGACTTGGGAATAATGTTTACCACATGTTGAGTTCGCTTATAATCGTACGATTCATTCTGCTACTAAGTTCTCACCGTTTGAAATTGTTTACGGTTTTAATCCTTTAACTCCATTAGATTTTTCACCTTTACCTGTTTCTGAGCATGTGAACTTAGATGGTAAGAAGAAGGCAGAATTTGTGAAGCAACTCCATGAGAGAGCACGGCTCAATGTACAGAGGAGAACCGAACAATACGTAAAGCAAGTTAACAAGGGACACCACAAGCTGGTTTTTGAACCCAGTGATTGGGTTTGGTTACACATGAGGAAAGAGAGATTTCCGGCGCAAAGACGTTCTAAGTTGCTGCCCCGAGGAGATGGTCCTTTTCAAGTGCTAGAACGGATCAATGATAATGCCTACAAACTTGACTTACCGAGTGAGTACAATGTTAGTGCTACTTTCAATATTACTGACTTGAGTCCTTTTGATGTAGGTGACGATTTGAGGGCAAATCCTTCTCAAAAGGGGGGAAATGATGAGGACATCAAGGCTCAATGAAATTCTCACAAACCAATTCAAGTACCAGTTGGTCCGATGACGAGAGCTCGAGCTAAAAGATTCAAAGAAGAGCTAAATAACTTTGTCCACATAGTTCTACAAGAAAACGATAAGGTGTTCACTGCTGAGGGTGAACAAAAGTTGGTTTTACTCATCAAATTTGACCTGGAAGAGAACCAAGACTGATGTGGGCGTTTTTATTTTCCAAGGTTGAAGAGGACGCTATTTTCGATCAAAGAATCAAGTCAAGATTACGTTTTCCAAAGTTAAAAAAATTCAAAATTCAAAACAGGATCTGATCAAGATTTGATTTCTTTGTAATCTGATTTTTAGTTTTAAGTTTTAGTTTAAATTTTAATATTAATTCTGAATTTTATTTAAATTTTAGTTGATAAATCTGATTTTTAGGCATGTTTAATCCTTAAGGCTAGATTAGGAATTTTACAAATTGTAACTTTGCCTATAAAAAGGCAGATTTCAGATTATGGAATAGAAGATTTTTTATGTTTATTCATATTGTGAGTTATTGTTCTTGAGTTCTTGAAGAAACTTATCCGAACTTATCAAGGATTCCTTGTGGCGATTAAATCGACTTATCAAACGGAGTTTCCATAACCGTTTGTGGCGTCTTCACCATACCAAGGTTCTTGCTTCGCTAAGCAACGGGTCGCGGTTTTCATCAAACTTGAAAGATCTTGGGTTTCCGTTTCCAGATTTGGTATCGGGTTTCGTCACGTTGTTGGCGTGCTTCGTATCAGTTCTTCAATTAAGTTTTGGTCCAAGATTTATGTGTATTGCCATGTGGGTATGTAAGAGCACAAGGTCATTTTATTTTACTTGTAGTAGCTTAGATTTACTTAGATTTTTGCTTGATTAGGGTTTAGCGATTTTAATTTATGGGTTGATGTATGTTTATGATGTTATGTGTTAGAGTATGTATAGTATGTGTGAATGCCTAGTATGTGTTTGTAGTATGTATACACACTCAAGAAGATGTATGGTGTGATTGATTATGTTGATTATGATGTATGATGCAAGGAGGGTTAGAGAAAACCCTAAAACCCTAAGTTGGTATAGATTACCCTTTGGGTTTGCATGAATATTGTATGAATGAAAAGTGAATACATGGCAATGAAAATGTTAGATAATGCGCTACATACATGATGTAGGCTCATGGTTTTAACTGTTCGAGGTAGTGTGTGCGTAATTTTACGTAAGAAACAATTAAGATGAAAACTGCCAGTCTCGGATTAAGACTGGGCAGTAATCTGGAAACTGGAATTGGAGGCATTTGGAGGCCGAATTTGAGGAAAGTTAAAACTGTAAAGTTGTAGAAAATGGAAAATCCTAGGGGACAATTAGGACAGTTTTTAAAAATAAGGCACCAATGGCCACTGTTTTTACAAAAACTCGGCCTAGTTTGCCCATACCCTGTGCACGGCCAGTCAGGTTCAACAAAGAAAAAGGATAGGTTAAAGGCAGAACTGGGTTTTGAGTAAAAACGAAAGTTGTTGGGTTTTTCAAGATCTAAAACTTTTGTGAAGAAAACTTTTTCAAAATCTAAATAGATTCTTAGATACAATTGGATTCTAGAAACTGTGCAGAAAACAGAAAATTCCTGCAAAGGATTTTCAAAAGCAGTTAGGAACAGATAATTCTTGCACATACACTAATAACTGACTGCATGAAACTGTTTTCAAGGATAGTTTTCAAAACCTGACAATTTCATTACCCTTATTAAAAAAAAAAAAAAATAATTATTACAATTTGAGCTAAAAGATTGAAAGTTTACAAAGGATGTTGTACAAGGAAAGTTAGACAACAAATACTAGGTTTTATCAAGAAAAGGGAAATAAATAAATAAATAAATAGGCCAAAAGCTATCTTAAAAACACGGTAACAGTATGATGACCAACGGTAACTGGCTAGGATACCCAAGTTACTGGGCTAGGCCTAAAGCCCATGGTTACCAATAATAACCTAATAGGACATAGCTTTAAAAATTGGGCCTTAGTAACCCAATAGGGTTTGATCCAAATATGACTCGGGCTTACAGCTAGGATTACAATAGTAACCTAATAAGATATTAGGAATGATTTCTAGAATTGTTTTTATTCTTAAAATTGCATATATAACCCTAAAAATAACATATTTGCTATCTACCCCCTATAAGGTGGCCGGCCATCATGCTTTCTTGGAGTCCAAGAAATTTTCATATCTATCTTTAACTTATTATCTTGTTCCAATGTAACCAAGTTTGTAACCAATCATTGGCTTACCATTGGCCTAGTTGGAGACTTGATTAGGAATATCGATAAATCCTATAAATCGAAAATTTCAAACTTATCCATAATTGCTTACTTTTCTTAAAATTACACTTTGACCCCTAAGGATTAAATATTTGTACTTTAGTCCCTGTGACGTGGCCAGCTATGGTGAAGCCACTTGGTTTCTAATAAATGCATAATTATCCACTTGCTTCCATTAAGTCATAAGATAAGACAAGCAAGGTATCGTACCAACCTCCCGCCAGATCGTGGAGAATTATACATGTTTCAAATTTAAGATGTTAAGACCTTCCGACAGATTGTGAAGGGTTATGAATATGATTCCTAGAATTGTTAGGGACCTTGCAAACCTTAACTTTATGTGGAATGCGTGCATCTGGTACGTACACAAGGGACCCACATGTTAAGCAAGATAGTAAGTTCATAATGGAGCATAAGAGATTCATAATTGATCATAAATGGTTCATGCATAAGTTACATGATGCTTGACATATTTTGTGAGATTAAGTTTGTATTTGCTGAGCGTAAAGCTCATCAGTATATTTCATACTGTAGGTAAAAAGCATGCAGCTTAATTGGTGGGCCATGCGGACGATGCGGCAAGTGAAGGGCGGTGTGGGATACCACTACGTAAATTTTTCCGCAAGTTGTTTTGAACAACGATATATGTATTTATATATGTATTAGAATAAATTGTGTTATTCTGTATATATGTAAGAAGACTCGAGTTAAATGTAAAGATTATGTATAACTTCTTATTATGATAAACAAGTAATGTGTGTGCATGGAAAGCTTACTTATATGGACTAGTCTATTTATATATGTTTTAAAAAAAATTATTCTCAAATTTTCAAATAAGTATAGTAACGGCCCTACGTTGATCGGGCGTTACACCTTCAACAGATCGTAACGAGCCTTGAGGGTTGCCCTCTCATACGCGTCTTTAATTCCAGCGACGAGCGTAGAGTTATCAGCTTCTAGAGTTTTAATTCTAGCATGTGCTAATACGAACCACGCCAACTTGTGACGAAACCCATAATCAAATTAGTCTCCATGATCGAATTCTAAACGGATTTGAATGGAACCGCGACCCGATGCCTAACAAGAAGCACGAACCTTGGTATGTGAGGACGCCACAATCAGTTATGGAAGGACTGATTGATAAGTCGTATGAACGCCACGGATTTCTCCGATAAGTTCAAAAAGTTCGTCTAAGAACTAGAGAGAATTAAGTCTCAAAATTTTTTTCATAAAACTGATCTGCTTCTTAAGAATTCCGTACGGTACATATATATAGGAGGGTTTTCCATCCCTAATTGCCCTAGACAGTAACCCCAAAAAGGAAATAACCTATGTCTCATCCCACATGCTCTTGCCTGTGACGACGTTCTCATCAAAATGTTTCAAGGACTTGTGGTCGGTGTGAATCACGAATTCCTTAGGCGTAGGTAGTGCTGCCACGTCTCTAACGCCCGAAACAACGCATACAACTTTTTATCATAGGTTGGGTAATTAAGAGCTGTTCCGTTCAGCTTCTCGCTCAAATATGCTATTGGCCGCCTATCCTGCATCAAAACGGCACCAATTCCGACACCTGAAGCATCACATTCAATTTCAAAAGTTTTGGAAAAATTAGGTAAAGATAATAACAATGGAGCATTGGTCAACTTATCCTTGATTAATTGGAATGCACTTTCTTGCTCTTCTCCTCGTCTAAACACAACGTCCTGCTTGATCACTTCAGTCAGTGGTGCGGCTAAAGTAATGAAATCTTACACAAACCGCCGGTAAAAACTAGCAAGTCCATGAAAACTCCGTACGTTACTCACAATAGTTGGACTCGGCCACTCCCGAATGGCTCGCACCTTCTCTTCGTCAACCTGTATACCGTCCGCACTAACAACAAAACCAAGAAAGACAAGCTTATATGTGCAAAAAGTACACTTCTTGAAGTTTGCATAAAATTTTTCCGTTCTAAGAACATCCAACACAGATTTTAAATGCGCTACATGTTGGTTCAAATCTTTGCTATAAATTAGTATATCATCAAAATACACAACAACAAACCTGCCAATAAATGCTCGCAAAACATGGTTCATTAAACGCATAAATGTGCTAGGTGCATTGGTTAAGCCAAAAGGAATTAGCAACCACTCATATAAACCTTGTTTCGTTTTAAAGGCTGTCTTCCACTCGTCTCCAGGTTTGATGCGAATTTGATGATACCCACTTTTCAAATCAATTTTTGAGAACACTGAAGCTCCATGTAATTCATCCAACATATCATCTAATCGAGGTATAGGATGGCGATACTTTACCGTGATATTGTTAATGGCTCTACAATCCACGCGCATCCTCCATGTCCCATCCTTCTTGAGCACAAGTAAAACCGGAACGGCGCACGGGCTCATACTTTCGCTCACATGCCCCTTTTTCATCAACTCACTAACCTGCCTTTGAAGCTCCTTTGTCTCCATGGGATTGCTTCTATAAGCCGGTCGGTTTGGAATTGAAGCGCCTGGCACGAAATCTATCTGATGTTCTATTCCCCGAATTGGTGGTAAACCATCAGGCACCTCGTCCGGAAATACATCCTCGAATTCCTGCAATAGAGAAACAACAGAATTAGGCAATGCAGGGTTGATGATCATTAGTGTTTAAAAGTGCTTCTTTGTACAAAAATACAATCATTGGCTGATTTAAGAACATCGCCCTTCTGATCTCACCGCCTCTCGCATAAAAGTTTGTTTTTCTCTCTGCTTTTCTCTCATGGGCTTGTTGTGTATTCTTTTCAGTCCTCTCGATTTTCTCTCCCTTTCTCTCTTTGCTTTCCTTTTTCTCGGCCACCTCTTCTTTTTTTCTCTCACTGGCCGAACTCTCTCTCTGCACTCCCACTCTTGATTTTTCCTCACTCATTTTCTTTTTCTCACTTTCTCGCTGTTAGCTCACTTGGTCTTCATAGACCTGTTTTGGTGTTAACGGCACAAGAGTGACTGTTCTTTGGTTGTGAACGAATGAGTATTTGTTTGTGAAGCCATCGTGTTTAACTCGTCGATCAAATTGCCATGGTCGACCTAGTAACAAGTGTCCAGCTTGCATCGGAACTACATCGCACAAACTTCATCTTCATATCTTCCAATGCGGAAAGAAACTAACACTTGTTTATACACTCTTACCTCCCCACTATCATTCAACCACTGCAATTTATAAGGTCGAGGATGCTTGATTGACGGCAGCCCTAACTTTTCTACCATGGTTATGCTAGCAACGTTAGTACAACTTCCACCATCAATAATCACATTACATACCTTGTTCTTAACATGGCACCTGATATGGAAGATGTTTTCCCGTTGCTCCTCTCTGTCTGCTCTGGCTAAGACTCTTAGAGCTCTCCTTGCAACCAACAAGTCGCCTTGGACAGCGTACTCCTCATCGTCGGCATCCTCTAATGAAGGCATAGATTCATTGTCCGAACCCTCGTCGGTTTCAATCTCACCGTTGTTCCGCATCACCATTGCTCGTTTGTTCGGACATTGGCTTGATATATGACCCCTGCCTTGACATTTAAAACCCTTGATATCACGATTCTGAGAAGTGGAAGAATCGGATTTACCTTGGTTCCTATGGCTGGCCTCCTCTTGTTTTTGTTTGGCTTTTGGCCTTGGGTTGAGTTGTTTTTCATCCTTCTTCCATGGGTGCGCCTTCCAAGCTGAGGTACTTGGGTTTTGGCTTGGACGCGTGTTGCTACTCCTCCTCTTGAGTTGATTCTCAATTTTGACAGCCATGTGTACCATGTCCTCCAACTCCACATAATGTTGTAACTCAACGGCATTGTGAATTTATCGGTTCAAGCCTGCCAAAAACCTTGCCATTGTAGCTTCCTGGTCCTCTTCGATATTTACGCGGACCATCATGACCTCCATCTCCTTATGATACTCCTCCACACTCCGGCTGCCTTGCTTAAGATTTTGCAGCTTGTTGTTCAATTCCCGGTAGTAGTACGCTGGCACAAATCGCTTCCTCATCACAACCTTCATCTCTTCCCATGACTCGATAGGCCGCTCTCTATTTCTTCTCCTATTTATGACAAGCTGATCCCACCAAGTTATAGCGTAATCAGAAAATTCAATTACGGCAAATTTTACCTTCTTCGCTTCGGAGTAGGTGTGGCAGTCAAAGATGAACTCCATTCTCTTCTCCCAGTCTAAGTATGCTTCAGGATCAGATTTGCCTTGGAAAGACGGTATCTTCATTTTGATGCCGCTCATACCATCATTTCCCCGATTCCTAACTCCTCTATCCCGTCCAAATCTTCTGTGACTACCCGTGGAGTCTTCTCCTTCATCGAAATCATCCCCATCAATTCCGTAGTAATCATGGGCCTCTCCTCTAACTGGTACCCTCTCTCGCCTACGCGCGTGAGGAACATCTAGCTGCTCCAACTCTCCTCTCAACATTCGCCTCATCTCTCCCATCATCGCTTCCATGAGGAGTTTGGGATCTACCGCTCCAGTAGTACCTTCAGTAGTGTTCTTGCTATTGTTTGACATTTTATTTATTTATTTTTTTTTAAACAGTCTCCTACACAGTTTCGACTGAGAGCAAACAAAAGGACTATTAATCCCCACGAAATTCCAATCCCAACAATAACAAGAAAACCTAATTAACCCTAAGTTCTTGAAGACTTTCGGCCAATTTTTTTTTTTTTTTTTTTTTGACTCAATACTAGAAATCAAGACTCCAGATTAATAGAACATAAACGTAAAATAAAGGATAAGATAAGCAAAACCTAATTAGAACCCTACGCTCTGATACCAAATAATACGAACCACGCCAACTTGTGACGAAACCCGTAATCAAATTAGTCTCCAAGATCGAATTCTAAACGGATTTGAATGGAACCGCGACCCAATGCCTAACAAGAAGCACGAACCTTGGTATGCGACGACGCCACAATCAGCTATGATGGACTGATTGATAAGTCTATGAACGCCACGGATTTCTTCGATAAGTTCAAAAATTTCGTTTAAGAACCAGAGAGAATTAATCTCAAATTTTTTTTTGTCTAAACTGATCTGCCTTCACCATGAATCCGTACAGTACATATAGTTGTTTCCCTTTGTGAAATTTCTAGTCCTTAATTGCCCAAGGAATTTTCGGCAATTCACTAAGCTAAAAAGGGAAATAACTATTATGAAGTAAATAAAGATAAAGCAAATAAGGTAAGTTCCCTAAATGGCTTTATAGCCTTACAATATTCCAAAATAAAAAGGAAACTGAATAATACAGCAATCAAAACTGATTCTTGTCGCCAATTATTGCCTCAAAACTGGAAAGTTCTCAACCTGGAAAAACATGACGGCTAACGATCTTGCGCGCGTAATTACTTGGTCTCTTCTAGCACTTGAATCACGCATTTATTGGGCTGGTCATCGCTTGTAATTCCCTCGATGGGCCTCCACACAATAGCTTGAGACCAAGTTGCTCGAATAAGCCCATTAAGGGCATCTTTGAATTTCTTTGCGCGAGCCCTCGTAACCGGACCAACGGGAACTCGAACTGGATCTAAATAAGCTTCATCCCATGTGCTCGTGCCTTTGCTACTGACGTCCTCATCATGCGCCTCCTCATATCTATCGACCATGACTTTCATCATGTTCGACCCCTCCTTTGCCGATTCCAAAGACTTCTGAAGCTCTGCTATCAATCCTTCAATGCTCACCTTGACCTCTTCGAACTTTCATTCGATGTGCAGCAGTTTCTCCCCACGTTCCATGTATTTGTCTTCGAGCTCCTTTATTCGAGCCTTCTGTGCAACAACTCTATCTGTTGTTCAATAAAAGAGCCCCATTGCTCGACTATTGACCTACAGCATAAAGACAGGTTTGAAGATCATTAAAGACAATATTCAGTGCGGGGATACAAACTTGTAAATTGTAAATTTGTACCTTTAAACCATCCTATAGAAGGTCATCAAGATGGTTTTGAAGTCGACCTTTGTTCATGATGTCGGCGTCCACTTCTGAAAGAAGTTGACCCACAAGTTCAACGCCTGCTTTCCTGTCTTCAAGCAGACTCAGTCTAGGTGGCAGTTCCACCTCCACATGCTGGTCCCCATGATGGTCAGCTTGAGGTTCGACGTCCAGTTCTGTAGTCGCAACCTTTGACTACTTATTCCTCTTCACCGAAACTATCCTTCTAGCTTTCTCGACTGCCTTCCTTTTCTTGGCAGGAGGTGAAACAGGCTTCGCTGGGGGTTCCGAAGAAGTCTCGAGGATGGGAAAGGGCGCAGGCTCGTTGCCCTTAACAACATTTTCTGATGCAGCTGCAGCTGCCTTCGCAGCTTCCTTCGCTGCCTTCCTCTTGGCAAGCAAATCTTTGGGGTTGGGGAAGTCCATGTTCGTTGTGTCCAAGGGGAATTTGCGATTAAAGGTTCGTCGTCAGTGAGCGGTTCATTGAACAGTGGAGTATCAAAGAGTCTCCTCAACGCTCCTCTGATCACGAGTGGCCAATCAACCCAGGAAGGAACTCTTTTAACAATACTTGACGGGATTTCGATGAAATCCTTCTAAAGGCTCGATGGTCTGAATCTTTTTGGATCGTTGATCTCGTCCCATTCTCGATTTAGCAGCGTAAGCAAACGTTTGAGCTTTTCCTCGAATAAAAGAGCCTTTGGCGGTGGCTTCTTTAGCTCCTTCTTGCCGGCAACACAAAATATCGAATTACATGAGAATATGAACAAATTATTTAACCTTCGACATTCTTCGCTCGACACTTATGAAGACTTCCCCATAGAGGGTAAAATGCGTTGGCCAGTCCCCCCATTGACTTTTTATTCACATGCATAAAAAAGTAATGGTGCTGCCTATCTGTCAGCATTCTTCATTTCGCCGACTACTTGCTTCTTCCTCTTGGGATACATTGGGCATCGACCATGATCCTTGGAATTTTCTTGGGGGTAATATATGGCAAGTATGTCGTCTACTGATAGTTCGACGCCCGCTTCGCCCGCCAGTACGATCAAATCCAAGAAAACCCTCATCCCATTCGACATCAACTGAGGAATGGCAAGTTGGTAATGATGCATGCATTGGACAAGAAGAGAAGGAAGAGGAAGTCGTAGTACGCATTCGAAGTAAATGGTATACATGCATATCCATCCCTCTGACACCGTATCTGCTCGCTCGTCTTTTAAAGGGAGACAAAGTTGGACTTCGTTTGGAAAGCCGTATCGACCTCGGATGTCTGACAAGTCTTCTACAGTCAAGACCGATCGAGGATTCGACGTTCGAAGAAATGATTCAACGCTCAATCGATGGGGAGGCTTGGTTAATCGAGCGATGGGAGGAATTGATAAAACTTCGGCTCCCGATGTTCTCGCCGTTCGATTTCACTCTGAAGCTTCATTGCATGTTCCAGCACCCCTTCGGCTGTGTTGGAACTCATGTTCGAACCTCGAACGACGGATGGTCAACGCCAGTTCTTCATCGTCAGAACTGCTATCACTGGAGTCGGTGCTCGTCCATTCTACGTCCACATCCTCAATAATTTGCTTATTCTTATCCATGGGTTCACAAATCAAATTTGGGACGAATGATGGAAGGATTTCGGATCTAAAAGCTTTTACTTAATCAAAACCCTATGAAGTTTTGGATGAACACGAAGAACAGTAGACTAAAAACCCAAAGAAAAACCCCAGAAAACTCACCAAATTCCCTCAACCAAATCGTTCACTCAAGAGAATTGCAGAAAATCAACCAAAAAGATTCAAAAACAGGATAAAGAAAGACCCTATCAAATCAAAATTACTTAAAATGAAGGAGAAGAAGATAAGCGAAGAAATATTGCCTGAGATTCGAAGCCTTGGAAAACTCTTAGATTCTGGATTTTTGAATGCTTCAAGTGTAGATATCGCAAGAGAAAAGGGAATGCGAAACATTATATAGCTTCGCAGTGCATCCAGCGGTCCCGATTTTTCAGGACACGCCAGATCAAACGGCATGAATCACAAAACTTTTTAGAGACCATACACCGCAACGGTTTGAATCATGAAACTCTTCGTATTCCAGCTCAGGCTTCTTAGGTCATAATGGTTCGAATTTCAAAGAGAGACAATACTGCCGTTTCGGAACACCCATTCAATGCACGTAACGTGTATGAAATAACATCCCTAATAGTGATGAAATAACAACGACTGATGCAATTTTCTCGCTAATAATCAAACACTTTATCGAGGATCCATCGCTCGATAGAATGGGGGGCTATCTGTTGGGGTTAGACTTCGTCTGCCTTTTACATTGTTAGCCTACAAACGTTTGTCGAACGAACGATTCTAACGAACGACGAACGCATGGTTCAAATTTACAATATCTCCATATTTTTGGGCCTGGCCCAGCTTACGATATTGCTTATTTAATCTCGAATGACGATCGTCCAAATAATTGGGCCGGACCCAATTAACTATATTAATTTTCTCCATCACTAATTGTGATCGTTCGCATTCGAACACTGAATTGATCTGTTCAAATCTAATTTGACGTACATCGAACTTAACATTAGCCACGGACGGTGTGTTTACAAAGCCCAGTCCTTGTTTTCTATCATCAATCATCGTTCGTGCTTAACGAAAATGACAAGGGATATCTCTCATAACCGTCAAGCTCACTGTCGACAATAATTTGTCAGCTCTTTTATGATAACTGACAAGCCCATGATTGACAATGACATTATATCCCAGTAACTGCTAAGCCCATTATCTGTGACTCATCTTATTAACTGCTATGTCCATATCATGATATGTGTCCAGAAAAATATTTCAGTGATAACTGTTCACCAGGAATCGCGGGTTCAGACCCACCAATCTCCCTTTATTTATAGAGGGAGACCCTCCTTCAGAAAGAGGACGTTCTTTTTCTAATTTTACATGCCCTTTCTCTGTCAAAATATACCCGGAAATTACCTTGTACTCAAGAACAATCATACATAGTGAAAGAAATCTCACTCACAGAGGACGTAGAACATCATTGGCGAACCTCTCTAACTTTGGTGTTGTTGATTCTTTTTTCATTTCATTTATCTGATTATTTCAATTTCGTAATGATTTGTAAATTTCTTTAACAATTTTCAAGGGCCCAATTAACTGTATGTTTCATTCCTATTAGTAACTTTTGTTAAAAATTGACGGTAGATTCCCAGCCTCTACAACTACTATGGATTTTGTAGTTGGATTACCTAGGACCGCAAGTGGGAATGACACGATTTGGGTTATCGTGGATAGGTTAACCAAATCAAACCACATCATTGCTATCAAGGCCACCTTTTCAGTAGAAAAATAGGCTGAAATTTACGTATCCCAGATTGTTAAGCTGCATGGAGTGCCGAAATCCATCATTTCATATCGTGATGGGCGTTTTACTTCTTGATTTTGGTTAAGTGTTCACAATGCCATGGGGTCGAAATTAAAGTTCAGTACAACTTTTCTCCCCCAAACCGATGGCCAGTCGGAACAAACAATCCAAACACTAGAAGATATGCTAAGAACATGTGTCTTGGATTTCAAAGGAAGCTGGGATCATAAGCTACCTTTGATCGAATTTTCTTATAATAATAGTTATCACGCTTCGATTGGTATGGCCCCCATTTGAAGCGTTATATGGAAGAAAATGTCGATCTCCCATTCATTGGTAGGAAGTTGTACAGAAGTAACTTCAAACCACGGATTTCATCATGAAAACCTCTGAGGACATCAAGATGATCAAGCAGAGAATCGACGAAGCTTTTAGTCGACAGAAAAGTTATGTCGACAAACGTCGAAGGCCCTTGGAATTCCAAGTTGGAGATTCTGTTTTCATTAAGATTGCTCCTATGAAGGGAATAATGGGGTTTTGTAGCCCAAGATATACTGGACCATTTGAAATCCTTGAAAGTATTGAAAAAGTAGCCTATATGCTTGCCTTGCCACCAGAATTGGCTTCTGTGCATAACATTTTCCATGTCTCGATGTTAAAGAAATACGTACCCGAACCTTCCCATGTGCTAAGTTAAGAACCAGTTGAAGTCCAAACTGACTTAACATATGAAGAAAAGTCAATCCGGATTCTGGACCGGGAAGGAAAATTCTTAAGAAACAAAACCATCCTTATGGTTAAAGTGTTATGGCAAAATCATAATGTTAAAGAAGCAACGTGGGAATTAGAAGAGGAAATGAGAAAGAACTACCCCAACTTGTTTTAATTTTCAGGGACGAAAATTTTTAAGGGGGGTAGATTGTAACAACCAACGTTTTATGAAGTTACGATTTCCTTTTTAAGGAATTTAAGTTGTACTATGTAAGTATTTATGAAATGCCTAATCTGAATTTTCGGGCCCAAATTATTTTTAAAACATATTAACAAGATGATGACCACTAGTAACCAGATATGTTACCAAGTTATTGGGTTGGGCCCAAAGCCCATGGTTACCAATAGTAACCTAATAAGATACTAAGTATGATAGGGCCTTAAACCCAAAGTTTATTAATAAACCAAACAAGGTATTGTTTGATTGAAGTAGGGTCATGTGCCCTAGGGTTACACTTAGTAACCCAATGAGTTATCATGTTAGTGTGTGGGGGACATATCACTAGGGATTACTCATGAATGTTGATCAGGATACCAACGTTCTATGATTTATGATAAAATAGGACGATCATTACCTTACGTCCTTTTTGAATAGCAGGAAGTAACCTATTGTTACGACCTAATTTGGAGCAACAAAACCTAGGACGTAGCATAACAGGTAAGTACAACTCCGCCTACAGCATAGGTAAATTATTTTGCTACTTGCATTTATGTGATGCATATGATTTTATGATTTATGTTTTGGTATCATGAAGCATGCTCACTTATGATAATTCATATGGTAAGACTGAGATCAAGTTTCAAATATAAAAAAATTTCTTTAATATGTTTTAATACAAGAATAAGTCTTAAGGAATTAATGTAAGTTTTCAAGTATGTTTGGCAAGCAAATTGCCTTGTGTCGTACCGACCCGCTCTAGGTCGTGTTTTGTCCATGGTTTGAGTTGGACTAGGCTGGCTGCCCCAACCACTCTATGGCTGCGCGCCTCGGTACGTACACTTATGTTAAGTAAGGGGCCCAAAAATATGCTAACCTAAGAAAGCATAATAAATCATAAATGGATCATGCATTGTTTTATTAAGTGTTGTTGTTTTGCGGGTTTATAGTTGTACTTGTTGAGCGAAAGCTTACGACTTACGTCTATGCTGTAGGTAAGCAACCTATCGGCATTCTTTGATACAAGATGGTGGGGCTAGGCATGGCGAGTTGTGAAATTGCGATGGAGACTACTACGCGTTTCATTTTATGATATTTGTAATTATTATGCTGTAAGTTTGATATTCATGTACTTCATTAAGATTATGTGCCTACATACATATTTAAGTATGTAATAAGTTAGAATTTCAAAGTTGTTTTTATAAATATATATATATATATATATTATGTACTTCCGCTAGTTAAGTATGATAAGTAATTATGTAAGATAAGTATGGTAACGGCCTATGTAAGGCGGGTCGTTACAGGTCATGTGCCCTAGGTTTACATTTAGAAACCGAATAAGATATCATTGTAATATGTGGGGGACTTGTAACTAGGGTTACTGGTGAATGTTAGTTCGGATACCAGTATTGAATGTAATGATTTATGGGAAGATATGATTATCCTTATCTTATGTCCTTTTTGGAAACAGGGAAGTAACATGTTGTTGCAACCTGTTGGAGCAACAAAACCAGGACGTAGCATAACCTGTAAGTACAACTCCGCTAAATATTTTTACTGCTTGTATGATTTCAAGCTCATGCATATATGTTGAGGTGCATATGATCTATGATTTATTATTGTGGCATCATGAAGCATGCTCACGAACAAGTTAAGGAGAACCTAGTTTCAAGTAAGAAACTGTATTTAGAAGACAGTTTTCGAGAAGAAAACTATTTTTTTAAGAAATTGTTTTCAAGAACAAGTTAAGGAAAAGTTTTCAAGTATGATGTCAAGCAAGTTGCCTCGTGTTGTACCGACCTACCACGAGGGTGAGTTTGGTCCATGGTTTGAGTTGGATTGGACTGGCCACCCCAACCACTCCATGGTTGCACGCCACGGTACGTACACTCATGTTAAGTAAGGGGCCCAAAAAACGTGCTAACCTAAGACATCATAATGAAAGCATAATTGGTTCATGCATTGTTTTAAAAAGTTGTACTTATTGAGCAAAAGCTCACGACTTACGTTTATGCTATAGGTAAGCAACCTATCGGCAATACTTGATACAAGACGATGGGGCTTGGCACGGCTAGTTGTGAAACTTGGGATGGAGACCGCTACGCGTTTTGAATTATAATACTTGTATTTGTTATGCTGTATAAATATTGAAATAAGTTTGATACTCAAGTACTGAATTAAGAAAAAATATATTTATATATATATATGTAAATATGTGATGAGTTAGATTTTCAGTGGTCAAGTTGTTTTAAAATATATATATATTTCATATTTCCGCGGAGTTAAACAAGTTAAGTAATTATGCAAGATAAGTATTGTAACGGCTTACGTTAGGCGGGTCGTTACAGCGAGAAACTGTCATTAGAGATGAAGAAGTAAGAATAAGGCACGGGACCACTCTAGAAAAATCAGGTATAATATTTAGAGCAATAAGGACTAAGTAGCTTCAAGTCCTAAGAAAAACCTATACGCTGTCCAATTAAGTGCAGATACATTCTGGACTGCAATTCAATATTGCAGTACTGTTAATAGTTAGAAACAATATTTGTAATATCTGATTTAGTAAGAAAATGGACTGCATATTAAGAGAGGAAAGGCCAAACGGAGCCCAAATTGGTGGACACCTCATCATGGATAAATATGTTAATTTTGGGATTTTAGAAATTATTAGTAAAGAGGATAATTATGCATTAATTGGGAGCAAAATGGCTCCACAATGGCCCACCACCTCAAGAGAGTAAATAGCAAATATTTTGTTTTTAGGGTAAAATATGCAATTTTAAGAATAAAAATAATTGTTGAGAATTCAATAATTTTTACCTGTAAATAGGTGATGCTGGGTTGTTGGTGAACCATTTAGTTGAGCTTCAAAACTTTTGGTTCATTCCCAACTTCTCCTCTAGGCCTTAGGAACCGATAAAAAATAAAAAGAGAGTGAGAGCAAGGGTAGTGGCCAGTGCTTGGTGGTAAAAAAAAAATGAGATCAAACTTCCTTTAAAAAAGAAAGAGAGAAGAGTTTAGAATCAAGTTCTCCAAGTCCAAGCTTTAGAGGTATTCCCTTAACCCTTTTTTCATAAGTTGATTCAACAAAGTTTAAATGTATTTCAAGCTTGGGATGTCAGAGCATAAGCTCATCCTTTTTATTTTTCCATGCTATGTTTCTTGTGTGATTAGCATATGCTGATCTAGGTTTAGATGATCTTGATTGCTAAGTTTAAGCATGAATGTGATCATATGCCTTAGAAAGAATGAGGGAATTATGTATGGCTATCTTATGTTTGTGGAAATGCCCTCACATGCTTAAATAGAAATATTTTATGAATGATGGTGATGGTGATGGTGATGATGTTTGATGTATGAAGGTTAAGGAACTATCCTATAAACCTAAATTGGTAAGCTAAGTAAGGTTACCTATTAGGTTTTTGTAAGTAAGATGAACAAGTGTATGAATGATGATGTACATAACGCGCTACATGATTGATGTAGGCTCACTGTTTCGACTGTTTGAGGTAGGGTACGCGGATTTTTAAGTAAAAACCAACAAAATACAAAACTGCCAATTTTCGGAATAAACTGGACAGTAATCTAGAAACGTAATTTTGAGGCCTTTAGAGGTCGAATCTGGATGAAGTCAAAACTGTAAAGTTGTGGAAAATTGAAAATCCTATGGGGTAAAGCAGACAGTTTTTAAAAATAAGACTCCAAAGGCCTCTGTTCTTATCAAAATCCGAGACTGGTCTGAACAGACAGTGTACGTGGCCAGAAATTTTCAAAAAGGAAAAACAAGTAAGTTAAAGATAGAGTCAGGTTTTTGACAAAAAACAAAAGTTGTAGGTTTCAATGAGATCTACAACTTTCATGAAGAAATATTTTTCAAATTCTAAGTCAATTTAAAGATAAAACTGGATTTTCAAAACTATACAGGGTACAGGAAATTCCTGCTGAGTATTTTTAAAACTGCGCATGGTACATGAAATTCCTGTACATACACCTTCAGTTATACTACAAGGCTGTTTTAAAAAGCTTTTTTCAGAATTTTACAGTTTTCCTATCCTTGTTCAAAAAGAACTACAGCTTTATAAAAAATAATAATAGTTTTAAAAAGGTTAAAATTTTACAAATTATTTTTAAAAGAAAAACAAGACAATATCAAACAAAGTATTATGTGGAAAAGGAAACATAAATAAATGGGCCAGATTATTTGAAAATATCATAATAACATTATGACCAATAGTAACCGGATAGAATACCCAAGTTATTAGGTTGGGCTCTGTACCCAAGGTTACTTATAGCAACCAAACAGGATATCGCTTGAGTATGTTGGGCTTGTGTTTAGGGTTACTTGTGGTTGTTGGATAGGATACCAACATTGAATGTTATGGTTTATAGTAAGATAGGATGATCCTTATCTTGCACCCTACTTGGTAACAGGAGGGTAACCTATTGTTGTGACTCGTTGGAACAACAAACCCAGCACCTAGTACAACCGGTAAGTACAACTCCACCTACAACATAGGCAAAATGTTTTACTGCTTGCATGTTTTTAAAGCTCATGTATTTTATGTATGTGATGCATTTGATTTATATTTTATTATTATGGCAGTATGAAACATGCTCACTAAGGATAATTCACATGGTAAGAATAAGATTAAATTTCAAGTAAGAAACTGTTTTCAAGTATGATGTTAAGCAAGTTTTCTCGTGTCGTACCTGTACTAGGACGGGTTTAGTCCATGGTTTGAGTTGGACTGGACTGGCTACCCCAATCACTCCATGGCTGTGCGCCATGGTACATACACTTATGTTATGTAAGGGGCCCAAAAACATGCTAACCTAAGAAAGTATAATGAAAGCATAATTGGTTCATGCATTTTTTTTATTATAAATGTTTTGCGAAAGAAAAGTTGTACTTGCTGGGCGACAGCTCATAACTTACGTTTATGCTGTAGGTAAGTAGCCTATTGGCAATACTTGAAACAAGACGGTGGGGCATACCACGGCTAACTGTGAAATTACGGGATAGAGACCGCTACGCGTTTTGTAATAAAATATTTGTATTTGTTATTTAGTACAATCTGCTATATGTTAATATAAGTTTAAAACTTCAATACTCAATTAAGTACGTATATATGTATATATATAAGTACATAGTCGAGTTCGGTTTTAAGTTGTTTTTAAGAAATAAATAAAAATATATTCCTTATTTCCGCTTGTTAAGTAGGATAAGCAAATAAGTAAGATAAGTATGGTAACGGCCTACGTAAGGCGGGTCGTTACACTGACGTAAACATATTTGAACTTAAAACTTAATTTTACTTTACGTAAAAATACGGAAATGTTTTTTTTTTTTTTTTTTTCCTTTTTTAACTCAATTTAAAACTCAAAACTCATACTTATTTATATGTACTCTCTTGAGTACCGAGCTTTCAAACCACCTTTTTACAAATCATACTTGTTATCATATACTAGTACCATTGACTTATCAAAACATAATACAAACACATTTTACATAACATATTTCTAAAACCTGTAGCGATGTGCAACGCAAATTTCACAGTCTGCAATGCCATGTCTCCACAACCATGCATCAAGTATTGCCGGTAGGTTGCTTACCTATAGCATGAACGTAAGTTATGAGCTTATGCTTTCTTATGAATCGATTATTCTTTTTTATGTTAATTTGGTTTTGAACCCCCTACATAACATGAGTGCATGTGCCGTGGCGTGTAGTCATGGAGTGAATGGGCCGGCCAGTCTAATCCAACTCAAACCATGAACCAAACCATTTAACATGGAGTGGTTGGGGCAGCCAATACAATCTAACTCAAACCATTTACCAAACCGTTTAAACCCGTCCTTGGGGCAAGTCGGTACGACCAAAGAAAACTTACTTGTCTTATCTTATTACATGAAAACTTATTGTTGGTTTATCATACTTAAAAACTTGAAACTTAACTGTTTTTTACGGGAAAACTTAATTTTGTTCTTATCATGTGACTTATTGTTAGTGAACATGCTTTCATGATATCACAATAAAACATAAAACATATGTACATCATGTAAATTAATGCATGAATTTTTGAAAAACATGCAATTTAATAAAAATATTTTACCCATACTGTAGGCGGAGTTGTACTTACAAATTATCCTACTGTAACGACCCACCCTATGTAGGCCGTTACAGTTACATCCTTCCATAACATAACTACTTATTAAGCGGAAATATGGCATAATTTTTTTTTCCCGCTTGTACTTGTATCGACCTTGGTCGCACACATGCACATATACATACTAATTTGCATACATCTTTATATGTACGTTTTCTTTCTTCGGTATATGAGTATCAAACTCACATTAATATGTATACAACATAACTAATGCAAATAAAATATTTCAAAAAGCATAGCGGTCTCCATCCCATGTTTCACAACTAGTCATGTCAAGCCCCACCGTCTCGTATCAGGTATTATCGTTAGGTTGCTTACCTATAGCATAAACGTAAGTCATGAGCTTTCACCCAGTAAGTACAATATCATTCCGCAAAACACTACATAACAATGCATGAACCATTTATGCTTTCTTATACTGTTTTATGCTTTCTTATACTTAAGTCAGCATATTTTGAGGGCCCCTTAATTAACATAACATAAGTGTTTGTACCGTGACGCACTGCCATGGAGTGGTTGGGGCGGCTAGCCCAGTCCAACTCAAACCATGGACCAAACCCGACCTAAAAGTGGGTCGGTACGACACGAGGTAACTTGCTTGCCATCATACTTGAAAACTTGTTCTTGAACATAATTTCTTATGAAAGTTTTCATTCTTGAAAACAATTCCTTGAACATAGTTTTCTTCTTGAAAACAATCTTTTAAAACAGTTTCATACTTGAAACTGGATTCTCACTCTTACCAAGTGACTTATCATTGGTGAGCATGCTTCATGATGCCATAATAATAAAACATAAATCGTATGCATCACAACATGTATACATGAGCTTGAAAACAAACAAGCAATAAAACAATCTGCCTATGCTGTAGGCGGAGTTGTACTTACCGGTTATACTACGTCATGTGTTTGTTGCTTCAACTGGTTGCAACAACATGTTACCTTCCTGTTTTCAAAAGAATATAAGATAAGAATCATCCTATCTTACCATAAGTCAATAAATGTTGGTATCATAACCAACACTCTTTACATGAATAGTGCTTAACATCTTATTAGGTTACTATGTGTAACCCTGGGTCTAGGCCCAAATTATATATGGATTAAAACCCTATTGAGTTGCTAAGGCCCAGTCACTTTTAAAATCGTACCCCATTAGGTTACTGTTGGTTACCATGGGTTTTAGGCCTAACTCAATTGCTTGGGTTCTCTTATGTGTTTACCTAAGTAATTTGGCCCATAAAAGTTGGTAACCTTCTCGTGTACTATTTGTTCTATAGTTGTTTACCATAGGACTGGGATTATCTTATTTATTTCTACCCTTGTTTGATAAATTTTAATCCATTTATTTAAAAACTGTTAAAAACAATCCATAAACTTTGATTATCAGTGCATTTGCAGGAATTTCCTGCTTTTGCACTGTTTTTAGGAATCCTGTGCAAGAATTTTCTGAACCCTGCACAGTTTTTGAAAATCTGTTTTAACTTTGAAATCGGTTTGGATTTTGAAAAATATTTCTTATGAAAATTGTACACCACATTGAAATCTACAACTTTTGTGTTTTACTAAAAACCTAAATCTGCCTTTAACCTGCCTATTTTTCTTGTTGAACCTGCCTAGCTGTGCACACTGGGTCTGGCAGACCAGGCTCGGGTTTCTGTAAAAACGGAGGTTTTGGAGCCTTATTTTTGAAAACTGTCTATATTACCCCATAGGGTTTTCCATTTTCTACAACTTTACAGTTTTAACTTTCTTCAAAATCGGCCTCTAAAGGCATCAAAATTCAGTTTCCAAATCACTGCCTAGTCTTAACCCGAGACTGGCAATTTTGGTTTTAGTTGGTTCTTTCGTAAAAATTACACGCACACTACCTCGAATGGTTAAAACAGTGAGCCTACATCAAGCATGCAGCGTATTACTTAATTTTTTTTATAGCCATGCATTCATTTTACAATCATACTATCCTTCATGAAACCCATATGGTGAATCTTCCCCAAACTAGGATTTTTTTTAGGGTTTTCTTGAACTCTACATACAACATACATAACCATATTCATATTCATTCATGCTACATCATTCTTGAGTATGCGGGGACATATAACGAACATATAATAGGCATACACTCATACCATATGCTATCTAGCACATATCATCATAATCAAGCACTAAATCATAAATATGTACCAACAAAACCTAATCAAGCACATTCAAGCATTCATATCTAACCCTAGTGCATAAAACTAATGGTGAGCTTATGCTCTTACATTCCAAATATGGAAATACACATTAATCTTGAATCAAGCTTAATTGAAGAACTAAAGGGTTTAGGAGGATTACCTTTAAACCTTGAGAATGGATTATAGGTTTTGGATCAAAGATTTCCTCCTCCCTTTTTCTACCTCAAAATCCAACCACCCCTATCTCTCTCTCTCTTTTTTTTTTTGTCCGTCTCTTTGGGGTCGGCCCCTAAAGGGGTGAACTAGAGAGAGAGAGCTAGAAAAGTATGGGTTGAACTAAATGGTCAAAAAGTAAACAAACTTCACCTATTTATAGGTGAAAAAAATAATTTCTTTTCTAGAATTATTTTTATTCTTAAAATTGCATATCTACCCCCTATGAGGTGGCTGGCCATCATGCTTTCTTGGAGTCCAAGAAATTTTCATATCTATCTTTAACTTATTATCTTGTTCCAATGTAACCAAGTTTGTAATCAATCATTGGCCTACCATTGGCCTAGTTGGAGACTTGGTTAAGAATATCAATAAATCCTATAAATCAAAAATTTCAAACTTATCCATAATCGCTTACTTTTCTTACAATTGCACTTTGGCCCCTAAGGATAAAATATTTATACTTTAGTCCCTGTGAGGTGGCCAGCTATGGTGAAGCCACTTGGCTTCTAATAACTGCGTAATTATCCACTTGCTTCCATTAATCCCTTAATATGCAGTCCATCTTCATACTAATGCAGATATTTTAAATACTATTTTCAACTAATAACAGTATAATTGTACTGGACTACAGTTCAGAATTTATCTGCACTTAACCGGACTGCGTGCGGATTTTTCTTAGGGCTTGAGGCTACTTAGTCCTTAATGCTTGAAATATTGTGCTTAATTTTTCTACAGTGGTCCCATACCTAATTTTCACTTCTTTATCTATAATGATGGTTTTTCGCGGTATAATTTCTATATTGGATAAATCGGATCGGTAATCAGAGTTACGGCGCAGCGGAAGTTTTAAAAATTTTATGCCATTTCCGGAAAAGAATCTCATGATGCATATAACAATAAATTAAATTTATGATCAAGCGTACCTTTATTCTTGAATTATGGAATTACTAGAGCGTTTGACCAACGTGTCTTCTCTATTATTCTCGAGTTCCACGTCTCAGAGTGTGTGTGGGCACACGTTCTATGAATCCAAGCGACCGGTAATGCTTTTCGAAGTCTAGATCCCTCCTTCTCAATTCCGATGTACCTCGTTGAGAATATGATCAACCTTCTTCCTTCAAAACAGCAAAACAGGAACCGGTTAACCTTCTTATGAAAATAATCACTCGGTTTAACCTTCCTCTCAGTTTTAGTTCAATAGAATTTTCTCTCTTTTTCTTTCTCACAAGATAGCCGAATTTTTTATGTTCCGGAAAAACTAAAAATTTTTTTTCTCCAAAAACATTTTTTGCTCTTAAAAAATTACCAAAAATTTTTTTTTCATGAATCCCTAGCCTTTATATTGAAGTCCAATCCTTTTTCCAAATTCATCTCAAAAAAAAAAAAATATTCTTATTATTTTTCTGGATAAATTTTGAATCAAAATATCATACAACTTTAGGGCTAGATTCATTGAACCTAAAAACGTTTTTTGCTCTTTCACGTAGTGCTTCTTCCATGATTTATTCATCGCTTGCTTAATCCTCATATGTCATCCATGATTGAATTAAGGACTTTTTCCGTTTTACCTTTTCAATCATTTTAACTTAAAGTTCCATTATTCTCTATTGAAAGAATCACCAATTATAAAACCATACAATTAGTAAACCACCAGAGAACACAAAGTAAACCGATGGCCAAGATCTTGTTATACTATCTTTCAATCCTCGAATAATGCCTTTAAGTAGATAACATTTACTATCGTTAAGATAGCTATGGATTCCGTATCCATGAATCTTGATTTCTCCATCCATAAGTCATGCACCCAAAACACAAGTATATTGACCATGAATTAACAGTGTCTCACCTGCAGTGCATTAAAGTACAAAAGTCATGGATGCGAATTCAAGTAATCATTTCAGGATTAAGATTAATGCAGGATGATAATCAAAGTGTCATTGATTCTTATAAACGGAATTATTAAACCGAATCAATTAACACTTTAGGTCCAGTCCAATGTCATACCTCAATACTGGTATACATTAAAGTTTCTACTCGGAACCTATCCGATGGTCAAGACAAACCAACCCTCCAAGGAAGTAGACAACTTGTACAATCTTATCATGAATAAGATCCCCAAATCTTATTCCATCGATTGCGGACTCTATCCAAAGTTAAGGCTGAACACCGACAACCTGGCGGAGATCTTCAGAAAATTGAGCTTCCTGAATGGAAATAAGAGCAAACTACCATGGATTTTGTAGTAGGATTACCCAGGACCGCAAGTGGAAACGATATGATTTGGGTTATTGTTGACAGATTAACCAAATCAGCCCACTTTATTGCTATTAATGCTACTTTTTCAGTAGAAAGACTTGCTAAAATCTACGTATCTCAAATCGTTAGGCTACATGGAGTGCCAAAATCGATCATTTCAGACCGTGATGGGCATTTTACCTCTTGATTTGGGACAAGGGTTCACACTGCTTTGGGGTCGAAATTAAAGTTTAGTACGGCTTTTCACCCCCAAACTGATAACCAATCGGAACGAACAATCCTAACACTGGAAGATGTGCTAAGATCATGTGATTTGGATTTCAAAAGAAGCTGGGATCAGAAGCTGCCTTTGATCGAATTTTCTTGTAATAACAGTTATCACGCTTCAATTGGTATGGCTCCATTTGAAGCGTTGTATAGAAGGAAATGTCGGTCTCCCATTGATTGGCAAGAAGTTGGACAGAAGCAGCTTCAAACCACGGATTTCATCAGGAAAACCACTAAAGATATCAAGGTGATCAAACAGAGACTTGATGTAGCTTTTAGTCGATAGAAAAGTTACGCCGACAAACGTCGAAGACCTTTGGAATCTCAAGTTGGAGACTCTGTTTTTATTAAGGTTGCTCCTATGAAGGGAGTAATGAGGTTTGGAAAGAAAGGAAAACTCAGTCCAAGGTATATAGGACCATTTGAGATCCTTGGAAGGATTGGAAAAGTAGCTTATAAGCTCGTCTTGCCGCCAGAATTGGCTTCTGTGCATGACGTTTTCACGTCTCGATGTTGAAAAAGTATGTACCTGATACTTCTCACTTTCTAAGTCCGGAACAAGTCAAAATCCAAATTGACTTAACATACGAAGAAAAGTTTGTTCGGATTCTAGATCGTGAAGAAAAGGTCTTAAGGTATAAGACAATTCATTTGGTTAAGGTACTATGGCGAAACCATGCTGTGCAAGAAGCCACTTGGGAATTAGAAGAAGAAATGAGGAAAAGCTATCTCGACTTATTCTAATTTTCGGGGACGAAAATTTTAAGGGGGGTAGATTGTAATAGCCGCCCTTTTTGCTGATTCATGATTTCCCTGTTGAGAAATATGAATGTTTAAGTAAAATGTCTAATCTGATTTTATCAGAGTATATTTGAGTTCTTATAATCTTATAAGACTCAATAATAGTTTGCTTAGCCAAGCATGAGGACTTTTTAGGGAATAGGCAGAATAATAATTTATGATTTTTTTCCGGTCAACGTTTGACCAGAATGACTCAAGGCATGATTATGACGTTACTGTAGTATAGCAAGCAATATGAAAATCATACTGCGAAAAACCGTCACCACAGATGAAAAAGTAAGAATAAGGTACGAGACCAGTTTAGAAAAATCAAGCATGGTATTTAGAGTGATAAGAACTAAAGTCGATAGAAAAGTTATGCCGACAAACGTCGAAGACCTTTGGAATCTCAAGTTGGAGACTCTGTTTTTATTAAGGTTGCTTCTATGAAGGGAGTAATGAGGTTTGGAAAGAAGGGAAAACTCAGTCCAAGGTATATAGGACCATTTGAGATCCTTGGAAGGATTGGAAAAGTAGCTTATAAGCTCGTCTTGCCGCCAGAATTGGCTTCTGTGCATGACGTTTTTCACGTCTCGATGTTGAAAAAGTATGTACCTGATACTTCTCACTTTCTAAGTCCGGAACAAGTCAAAATCCAAATTGACTTAACATACGAAGAAAAGTTTGTTCGGATTCTAGATCGTGAAGAAAAGGTCTTAAGGTATAAGACAATTCATTTGGTTAAGGTACTCTGGCGAAACCATGCTGTGCAAGAAGCCACTTGGGAATTAGAAGAAGAAATGAGGAAAAGCTATCTCGACTTATTCTAATTTTCGGGGACGAAAATTTTAAGGGGGGTAGATTGTAATAGCCGCCCTTTTTGCTGATTCATGATTTCCCGGTTGAGAAATATGAATGTTTATGTAAAATGTCTAATCTGATTTTATCAGAGTATATTTGAGTTCTTATAATCTTATAAGACTCAATAATAGTTTGCTTAGCCAAGCATGAGGACTTTTAAGGGAATAGGCAGAATAATAATTTATGATTTTTTTCCGGTCAACGTTTGACCAGAATGACTCAAGGCATGATTATGACGTTACTGTAGTATAGCAAGCAATATGAAAATCATACTGCGAAAAACCGTCACCACAGATGAAAAAGTAAGAATAAGGTACGAGACCAGTTTAGAAAAATCAAGCATGGTATTTAGAGTGATAAGAACTAAGTAGCTCCAAGTCCCAAGAAAAATTTATACGCAGCCCAGTTAAGCACAGATGAATTCTGGACTGCAGTCCAGAATGACAGTACTGTTATTAGTTGAAAACAGTATTGGCATTATCAGAGTTAGTAAGAAATTGGATTGCATATTAAGAAAAGTACCAAACATGGTCATATGGGGTGACACCTCATTAAAGATAAATAAGCCATTTTTGGAATTAAAATTTAAATGGATAATTTAGCATTAATTAGGGTCAAGGTGGCTCATTGTTGGCCGGCCACCTCAAGGGTTCCTTTATCAAATATTTTATTTTTGGGGTTAGATATGCAATTTTAGGAATAAAAATAATTCTAGAAAAGAAATTAATTTTCACCTATAAATAAGTGAGGTGGGATGAGTTTGTAATCATTTAGTGAAACCCCTAACTTTCTTGTTCATTCTCAACTCTCTCTCCTTCCCCTGAGAACCGAAGCCGAAGAAGAAGGGGGGAAAAAAAAAAAAAAGAGAGAGAGAGAGTAATGGTCGGATTTTTGAGGAAGTAAAGTAATGAGGGAAATTTTTAATTTAAGACCTAGAATCATTCTCAAGGCTTAAAGGTAACCCGCCTAAACCCTTTAAGCAATTAAATTAACTTGTGATTCAAAAGTTTAAGTGTAGTATGTAAGAGCATAAGCTCACCTTTTATTTTTCATGTAATAGCCTAGATTGCTTGATATGTGCTTGATTAGGGTTTAGTGGTATTGATTTATGATTTGGTGCATGTTTGTGATACTATGTGTTACAAATTATGTGGTATGTGTGAATGCCTATTATGTATTTGTAATATGTTCCCACATACTCAAGAAGAGTTATTGTATGAATGATAATGATGATGATGATGTATGATGAATGGAGGGTTAAAAATTAACCCAAAACCCTAATTTGATAAAAGTTACCATTTGGGTTTGTAAGGATGGGAAACCAATGCATGATGATGGAAACCATACGTAACGCGCTACATGTTTGTCGTAGACTCACGGTTTCAACCGTTTGAGGTAGGGTGTGCGTAATTTTACATAAAAATCAACCAAAGTTGAAAACTGCCAGTTTCGGATTAAACTGGGCAGCAATCTGAAAATGGAATTTTGAGGCTTTTAGAGGCCGAATTTGGAAAAGATTAAAACTACAAAATTGGTAACGGCTCCATGAATTCGGGTCGTTGCAAAGTTGGTATTTAAGATAAGTAAGTACGGTCATCACGGCCCTACGTAGGTCGGGTCGTGACAGCCCAAACCACTTCAAAGGAAAATTTCTGATTTCAATATGGAGATGATAACTGGGAAGTTGTCTGTTCTGAGTCTCCAGTCTATCCTCCTAGAATCCATTAAGCTTCATCAAGGGAATGATTCCTTTCTACTAAAGGCGCAACTTTTTGGTGAAAAGAATAAAGAATTCAAGACCTATACGAATGAGGTAATTTATTTCAAGGAATGGATTTGTTTTCCTAACTTTGAATTTCTTAAGAAACAGATCATATCAAAAGCACATGAAACGCCATACTCGGTACATCATAGAGTTTCGAAGATGTACAGGGACCTTAAAGAGATTTATATGTGGCCGAAGATGAAGAACGAGATTGCGGATTTTGTGTCAAAATGCCTAACTTGTCAGAAAGTTAAGGCTGAACACCGACAACCTGGTGGAGATCTTCAGAAAATTGAGCTTCCTTAATGGAAATGGGAGCAAACTACCATGGATTTTGTAGTAGGATTACCCAGGACCGCAAGTGGAAACGATATGATTTGGGTTATTGTTGACAGATTAACCAAATCAGCCCACTTTATTGCTATTAAGGCTACTTTTTCAGTAGAAAGACTTGCTAAAATCTACGTATCTCAGATCGTTAGGCTACATGGAGTGCCAAAATCGATCATTTCAGACCGTGATGGGCATTTTACCTCTTGATTTGGGACAAGTGTTCACACTGCTTTGGGGTCGAAATTAAAGTTTAGTACGGCTTTTCACCCCCAAACTGATAACCAATCGGAACGAACAATCCTAACACTGGAAGATATGCTAAGATCATGTGATTTGGATTTCAAAAGAAGCTGGGATCAGAAGCTGCCTTTGATCGAATTTTCTTGTAATAACAGTTATCACGCTTCAATTGGTATGGCTCCATTTGAAGCGTTGTATGGAAGGAAATGTCGGTCTCCCATTGATTGGCAAGAAGTTGGACAGAAGCAGCTTCAAACCACGGATTTCATCAGGAAAACCACTAAAGATATCAAGGTGATCAAACAGAGACTTGATGTAGCTTTTAGTCGATAGAAAAGTTATGCCGACAAACGTCGAAGACCTTTGGAATCTCAAGTTGGAGACTCTGTTTTTATTAAGGTTGCTCCTATGAAGGGAGTAATGAGGTTTGGAAAGAAAGGAAAACTCAGTCCAAGGTATATAGGACCATTTGAGATCCTTGGAAGGATTGGAAAAGTAGCTTATAAGCTCGTCTTGCCGCCAGAATTGGCTTCTGTGCATGACGTTTTTCACGTCTCGATGTTGAAAAAGTATGTACCTGATACTTCTCACTTTCTAAGTCAGGAACAAGTCAAAATCCAAACTGACTTAACATACGAAGAAAAGTTTGTTCGGATTCTAGATCGTGAAGAAAAGGTCTTAAGGTATAAGACAATTCCTTTGGTTAAGGTACTATGGCGAAACCATGCTGTGCAAGAAGCCACTTGGGAATTAGAAGAAGAAATGAGGAAAAGCTATCTCGACTTATTCTAATTTTCGGGGACGAAAATTTTAAGGGGGGTAGATTGTAATAGCCGCCCTTTTTGCTGATTCATGATTTCCCTGTTGAGAAATATGAATGTTTATGTAAAATGTCTAATCTGATTTTATCAGAGTATATTTGAGTTCTTATAATCTTATAAGACTCAATAATAGTTTGCTTAGCCAAGCATGAGGACTTTTTAGGGAAAAGGCAGAATAATAATTTATGATTTTATTCCGGTCAACGTTTGACCAGAATGACTCAAGGCATGATTATGACGTTACTGTAGTATAGCAAGCAATATGAAAATCATACTGCGAAAAACCGTCACCACAGATGAAAAAGTAAGAATAAGGTACGAGACCAGTTTAGAAAAATCAAGCATGGTATTTAGAGTGATAAGAACTAAGTAGCTCCAAGTCCCAAGAAAAATTTATACGCAGCCCAGTTAAGCACAGATGAATTCTGGACTGCAGTCCAGAATGACAGTACTGTTATTAGTTGAAAACAGTATTGGCATTATCAGAGTTAGTAAGAAATTGGATTGCATATTAAGAAAAGTACCAAACATGGTCATATGGGGTGACACCTCATTAAAGATAAATAAGCCATTTTTGGAATTAAAATTTAAATGGATAATTTAGCATTAATTAGGGTCAAGGTGGCTCATTGTTGGCCGGCCACCTCAAGGGTTCCTTTATCAAATATTTTATTTTTGGGGTTAGATATGCAATTTTAGGAATAAAAATAATTCTAGAAAAGAAATTAATTTTCACCTATAAATAAGTGAGGTGGGATGAGTTTGTAATCATTTAGTGAAACCCCTAACTTTCTTGTTCATTCTCAACTCTCTCTCCTTCCCCTGAGAACCGAAGCCGAAGAAGAAGGGGGGAAAAAAAAAAAAAGAGAGAGAGAGTAATGGTCGGATTTTTGAGGAAGTAAAGTAATGAGGGAAATTTTTAATTTAAGACCTAGAATCATTCTCAAGGCTTAAAGGTAACCCGCCTAAACCCTTTAAGCAATTAAATTAACTTGTGATTCAAAAGTTTAAGTGTAGCATGTAAGAGCATAAGCTCACCTTTTATTTTTCATGTAATAGCCTAGATTGCTTGATATGTGCTTGATTAGGGTTTAGTGGTATTGATTTATGATTTGGTGCATGTTTGTGATACTATGTGTTACAAATTATGTGGTACGTGTGAATGCCTATTATGTATTTGTAATATGTTCCCACATACTCAAGAAGAGTTATTGTATGAATGATAATGATGATGATGATGTATGATGAATGGAGGGTTAAAAATTAACCCAAAACCCTAATTTGATAAAAGTTACCATTTGGGTCTGTAAGGATGGGAAACCAATGCATGATGATGGAAACCATACGTAACGCGCTACATGTTTGTCGTAGACTCACGGTTTCAACCGTTTAAGGTAGGGTGTGCGTAATTTTACATAAAAATCAACCAAAGTTGAAAACTGCCAGTTTCGGATTAAACTGGGCAGCAATCTGGAAATGGAATTTTGAGGCTTTTAGAGGCTGAATTTGAAAAAGATTAAAACTACAAAATTGTAGAAAATTAAAAACCCTAAGTGGTAGGATGGACTGATTTTGAAAAATAAGCTCCAAAGACTTCTGTTTTTATGATAATCCGAACCTGGTCTCCCCAGACCCTGTGCACGGCCAGGAAGTTTCAAGAAGGAAAAAGGATAGGCTAAAGGCAGAATTAAGATTTGAGAAATAAAATGAATGTTGTATGAGTCATTGAGGTCTACAACTTTTGTAAAGAAAACTTTTTCAAATTCAAAACAGATTTTAAGATAAAACTGGATCTTAAAAAATTGAGCAGGAAACAGGAATTCCTACACATGTACTGATAACTAAAATTATGAAACTGTTTTCAAAAATTGCTTTCATAATTTGACAGTTTTTGCTTAAAAGTTACAGTTTTATGAGAATACAGTTTTAACGGATTAAAGTTTTACAAAAGACTTTTAAAAAAAAATTAGACAAAGTCTTGTTAAGAAAAAGAGAAAAATAAAAACATGGGCCAAAAATTATTTTGAAAACACAATAATAAAATATTGACTATTAGTAACCGGATAGGATACCAAAGCTATTGGGTTGGGCCTAAAACCTTTGGTTACTAATAGTAACCTAATAGGGTATTACTTTAAAAGTAATTGGACCTTAGTAACCTAATAGGGTATTATTCCAAATATGATTGGGCTTATACCAAGGGTTACTAATAGTAACCTAATAAGATACTATTTAAGTATAATTGGGCCTTGTACTCAAGGTTGCATTAAGTAACCAAACAAAATATTGTTTGATTGTAATTGGGTCATGTAATAACCAACGTTTTATGAAGTTACAATTTCCTTTTTAAGGAATTTAAGTTATACTATGTAAGTATTTACGAAATGCCTTATCTGAATTTTATCAGATTTTGTGTGAGTCCTTATAGCCTTATAAGACTCAATAATTGATTGTTTAGTCAACCATAAGGCCTTTTGAGGAAAAAGGTATAATAAAAATTTATGATTTTATTCCGGTCAACGTTTGACCAGAATGACTCAATGCATGATTACGACGATACTGCAGTATAGCAAGGAGTATGAAATTATACTCTGAAAAATCATCATTACAGATAAAATAGTAAGAATAAGGGTCAATACCACTATAGAAATATCAAGCACATTATTTAGGATAAAAAGTGCTAAGTAGCTTTAAGTCGTAAGAAAATTTATACGCAATCCAATAATATACAGATGAATTCTGGACTGCAGTCCTGTAATAACCGCCCTTTTTTATTCATGATTTCCTCGAAGAGTGATACGAACCACGCCAACTTGTGACGAAACCCGTAATCAAATTAGTCTCCAAGATCAAATTCTAAACGGATTTGAATGGAACCGCGACCCGATGCCTAACAAGAAGCACGAACCTTGGTATGTGAGGACGCCACAATCAGTTATGGAAGGACTGATTAATCAGTCGTATGAACGCCACGGATTTCTCCGATAAGTTCAAAAAGTTCGTCTAAGAACTAGAGAGAATTAAGTCTCAAAATTTTTTTTCATAAAACTGATCTGCCTCCTAAGAAATCCATACGGTACATATATAGAGGAGGGTTTTCCATCGCTAATTGCCCTAGACAGTAACCCCAAAAAGGAAATAACCAATTCTGAAGCAATAAAAACAAGGCAAATATGGCATGTTCCCTAAATGGCTGAAAAGCCTTACAATATTTCAAAATAAAAGGAATCTGAATAATAAATGCGTAGATGATTTGCTGTCACCAATTGTGCTTGAGGATGGAAGAGTTCTCAAAACGGAAACAAAGTGACAGCTAATGATCTTGCAAGCGTAATTACTGGGTCTCTTCGATTACTTGGATTACGCATTTGTTGCGCTAGTTGTCGCTTGTAATTCCCTCGATGGGCCTCCATGCAATAGCTTGAGACCAACTTGCTCGAATCAGCCCATTAAGTGCATCTTTGAATTTCTTTGCGCGAGCCCTCGTAACCGGACCAACGGGAACTTGAACTGGATCTAAATAAGCTTCATCCCATGTGCTTGTGCCTAATTGTTCGGTAAGAGATTTGTTAGTGAGAGAATCCCATGGGGGAGGTTTAATGGGACATTTTGGAGTTGCCAAGACCCTAGCTGTTTTACAAGAACATTTCTTTTGGCCGTATATGAGACGCGATGTTGAGAGGCTTTGTGATAGATGTGTAACTTGTAGGCAGGCTAACTCGAGAGTGCAGCCCCACGGTCTGTACACCCCTTTGCCAATCCCTTGTGAACCTTGGACTGATATCTCAATGGACTTTGCATTAGGTTTGCCTAGGTATAAACGCGGAAGGGATTCGGTGTTTGTGGTCGTGGATAGGTTTTCCAAGATGGCACATTTTATCCCATGCCACAAGACAGATGATGCTTCCAATGTTGCTGACTTGTTCTTTAGGGAAATTGTGAGACTTCATGGTATGCCTAGGACAATTGTTTCTGATAGGGACGCCAAGTTCTTAAGCTACTTTTGGAAGACTTTGTGGACTAAGTTAGGGACTAAGTTGTTGTTTTCGACTACTTGTCACCCTCAAACCGATGGTCAAACAGAAGTTGTGAATAGGACATTGTCTACCTTGTTGCGGGCTATCATTAACAAGAACATCAAAACTTGGGAGGAATGTTTACCACATGTCGAGTTTGCTTATAATCGCTCTGTACATTCTGCTACTCAATTTTCACCGTTTGAAATTGTTTATGGTTTGAATCCTTTAACCCCTTTGGATTTAATGCCATTACCTTTGTCTGCGCGTGTGAATTTAGATGGAAAAAAGAAAGCTGAACTTGTTAAGCAGATACACGAGAAGGCAAGACTCAACATTGAGCGAAGGACCAAGCAATATGCCAAACAAGCCAATAAAGGGCGTCACAAGCTCCTCCTCGAGCCCGGCGATTGGGTGTGGTTGCACTTCCGCAAAGAACGATTTCCAGACCAAAGAAAGTCTAAGTTGTTGCCTAGAGGGGACGGTCCTTTTCAAATCCTTGAAAGGATCAATGATAATGCGTACAAGTTAGACCTGCCAGGTGAGTATGGTGTAAGTGCTACGTTTAACGTTTCTGGTCTAAGTCCATTTGATGCAGGCGACGATTTGAGGACAAATCCTTCTCAAGAGGAGGGGAATGATGAGGACATCAGTAGCAAAGGCACGAGCACATGGGATGAAGCTTATTTAGATCCAGTTCAAGTTCACGTTGGTCCGGTTACGAGGGCTCGCGCAAAGAAATTCAAAGATGCACTTAATGGGTTGATTCGAGCAAGTTGGTCTCAAGCTATTGCATGGAGGCCCATCGAGGGAATTACAAGCGACAACCAGCACAACAAATGCGTAATCCAAGTAATCGAAGAGACCCAGTAATTACGCTTGCAAGATCAATAGCTGTCACTTTGTTTCCGTTTTGAGAACTCTTCCATCCTCAAGCACAATTGGTGACAGCAAATCATCTACGCATTTATTATTCAGATTCATTTTATTTTGAAATATTGTAAGGCTTTTCAGCCATTTAGGGAACATGCCATATTTGCCTTGTTTTTATTGCTTCAGAATTGGTTATTTCCTTTTTGGGGTTACTGTCTATGGCAATTAGGGATGGAAAACCCTCCTATATATATGTACAGTACGGATTTCTTAGGAGGCAGATCAGTTTTATGAAAAAAATTTTGAGACTTAATTCTCTCTAGTTCTTAGACGAACTTTTTGAACTTATCGGAGAAATCCGTGGCGTTCATACGACTTATCAATCAGTCCTTCCATAACTGATTGTGGCGTCCTCACATACCAATGTACGTGCTTCTTGTTAGGCATCGGGTCGCGGTTCCATTCAAATCCGTTTAGAATTCAATCTTGGAGACTAATTTGATTACGGGTTTCGTCACAAGTTGGCGTGGTTTGTATCAAAGAGGAAAAATGAATATTTATGTGAAATGTCTGATTTGATTTTAGAATTTATGATCTTGCCCGGTCAAAGTTTGACCAGAAAAGTCAAAGGTATGAATTTGACGGTGTTGCATTATAGCAAGCAGTATAAGAATTATACTGTGAAATCGTCATCACATATAGAAGGGTGAGAATAAGGTTCAAGACCACCCAAGAAAATTCAAGTACATTATTTAGGACAATAAAGGCTAAGTAGCATGAAGTCATATGAAAAATTTTTATGCAGTTAAATTTTACAAAGATAATTCTGGATTGCAGTCCAGTATAACAATACTGTTAATTAGTGAAAAATAGTATTGAAATTATTTAAGTTAGTAAGAATATTGACTGCATATTAGGGTAAGACCAAACAAGGCCTAATGAGGTGACACCTCATCTAGGATAATTAAGTGAATTTTGGAAATTAAAATTAAGTGGATAATTCTGAAATTATTGGGAGCTAGAATGGTGACACATGGCCAGTAGATGAGCAATTTTAGGTGATGGGGGGGGGGGGGGGGGGGGGGGGGGTATGATTTTGAGTCATTTTTATGAGACCTTACCAAAACTATGGCAAAATTCTCTCTCAACTCCTCTTCCCCTTAGCAGCCGAACCCCAACGAGAAGAGGAAAAAAAAAAAAAAAAAAAAAAAAAAAAAAAGGTGGTGGTCGGATTTTGTGGAGTGAACCAAGGAGGAAAAATTTTGGATCCAAAGTTTCGATCCAACCTCAAGGAGTTAAGGTAATCCTTCTAAATCCACTAAACCTTTCAATTAAGTTTTGCTTCAAGTTTATGTGTATTTTTCATGTGGGTATGCAAGAGCATAAGCTCATTCATTTATTTTCATGAAATGGGTTTAGATGCTTGGTTATGTGCTTGATTAGGGTTTGTTGGTCTTGATTTATGTTTAGATGCATATTTTTGATGGTATGCTTGTGTGATATTATGGTTTGCATATATGCCCTTAAGGTGTTTGTTATATGTTCCCATATGTTGAAGAAGATATAGGTTATGCATGGATGATGGAATAAGTTTGGTAATAAGCTTGTATGATGAATTAAGTAAGCAAACCAACCCTAAAACCCTAGTTTGGTGCAAGAACACCACATGGGTTGCATGGGTATAAATTAATGCATGTTGATGAAAACTCACATTAAAGCGCTGTATGTTTGTCATAGGCTCACGGTTGCGACCGTTTGAGGTAGTGTGAGCATAATTTTACGTAAAAATGGACCACATGCAAAACTGCCAGTTTTCGGGTAAAACTGGGCAGCTCTCTGGAAATGCAATTTTAAGGTCCTTAAAGGCCGAATTTAGGAAAACTTAAAACTACAAAGTTGTAAAAAATTGACAATACTAGGGGGCAGAAGGGACATATTTTGAAAAAGAAGCTCCAAAGGCTTTTGTTTTTATAAAAACCCGAGCCCTGGTCTGCCCAGACCCTAGCCACGGCCAGCCGGCTTTAACCAGAAATATGAACAAGATAAAGGCAGAATTAGATTTTGAGAAAAACATGAAAGTAGTAGAATTATTCAAGGTCCACAACTTTCATGGAGAAAAGTTTTTCAAATTACGAACAGATTTTGAAATAAAAATGGATCTTAAAAACTGTGCAGGAAACAGGAAATTCCTTCGCTGGATTTTCAGAAAACAGTGCATAAACAGGAATTCCTGCACATGCACTGATAACCGGAGTTATGAACTGTTTTCAAAGAATGATTTCAGAATTTGATGATTTTTAATTATTTTTACTTAAAAGCAACAGTTTTACAAAAATACGATTCTAGGGAAATTAAAGTTTTTACAAAAGACTTTTTTTTTAAGAGAAAACCTGACAAAGCTTTGTCAAGAAAAGAGAAAAGTAAAAAGCCAAAAAAGTATTTTGAAAACATGGTAACAAAAAGATAACTAATAGTAAACAGATTGGGTACCCAAGTTATTGGGTTGGGCCTCATACCCGAGGTTACCAATAGTAACCTAATAGGGTAATGCTTTAAATTAATTAGGCCCTAGTAACCAAATAGGGTATCATTCAATATAAATAGGCATTACCCTATGGTTACTCATAGTAACCTAATGGGGTATTTATTTAAATTTAATTGGGCCTACAACCCAGGGTTACCCATAGTAACCTAATGGGATATGGATTAAAAGTAATCAGGCTTAGGCCCGAAGTTACGAATAGTAACCTAATACTATTAGAATATCCCTTCCGTCGGGAGAAATTCTTTTGTCTGACTACTGGATACTAGGCGTTCCAATAGTCATCCGTGGCAGAGAATTGTATATGGATCTTGTTGTGATCAAACTTCAAGATTATGATTTGATCCTAAGAATGGATTTCTTAGGCAAGTACTACGCTAAGAATGACTGTCGGAAGTGTTGTGTTATATTTAGTCCTTATGGTGAGGAAGAATTCAATTTTTATGGCCAGTCCCGAAGCTCAGCAACCAGGCTAGTCTCGGCATTGAAGGCTTGAAAAATGTTAGCTAATAGATGCCAATGATATTTAGATAACATGGTGCACAAAGATCAAGAGGTGGAGTTAACACTAGAATATGTCCGCATTATAAAGGAATGCGTAGATGTTTTTCCAAAGGATTTACCCAGACTTCCGCCGGAGCTGGAAATCTCTTTTGAGATAAAATTGTTGCTTGGAGTGGCATCGATATCGAAAGCGCTTTTCCGTATGACACCAGCTGACTTTAGGGAACTTCAAGTGCAGTTACAAGAACTGCTTGACAAGGGATTTATCCAACAAAGTCACTCTCCGTGGGGAGCGCCAGTTTTGTTCGTCAAGAAAAAAGATGGATCGTTGCGAATGTGCATCGATTATTGTGAGCTGAATAAGGTTACGATCAATAACAAGTATCCCCTCCCGAGAATTGATGATCTTTTTGATCAACTCAGAGGATCAGTAGTATTTTTGAAAGTCGATCGCAGATCGGGATACCATCAGCTCAGGATTAAGGAGTCAAATATTTCTAAGATAGCTTTTAGGGCATGATATGGGCATTATGAGTTTCTAGTCATGCCATTTGGATTAACTAATGCCCTAGTTGCCTTTATGGACCTTATGAACCGAGTGTTCAATGAGTACTTAGATAAGTTTGTTATCGTATTTATTGACGATATTTTAATTTACTCAAGGTCCAAGGAGGAATATGAATATCACCTTATGTTGGTAATGGAGACGTTAAGACGGAATCATTACTCAAGGTCCAAGGAGGAACATGAATATCACCTTAGGTTGGTAATGGAGACATTAAGACAGAATCAGCTTTATGTTAAGTTCACAAAATGTGAATTTTGACTAGAAAAAGTTCATTTCTTAGTTCATGTGGTTTTAAAGGAAGGAATTTCTGTTGATCCTGCTAAAGTAGAGGCGGTCAGTATGTGGCCAGTACCCAAAAATGTTGAAGGATTCGTTGAAGGATTCTCCAAGATTGCTACACCACTTACAGCGCTTACTCAAAAAGGGAAGAAATTCGAGTGGATACAGAAGTGTGAAGAAAACTTTCAAGAGCTCAAGAAGAAGCTTACTAGTGCATAGGTATTAATAATTCCTAATGTAGATGCAGGAAACTTCGTGATTTACAGTTACGCCTCTAAAAGCGGACTAGGGGCTGTCCTAATGCAAAAAGGAAAGGTGGTTGCCTATGCCTCACGACAACTGAAGGATCATGAAAGGAATTATCCGACGTATAATTTGGAGCTTGCAGCGGTAGTTTTCGCACTAAAGATTTGGAGACACTATTTGTATGGGAATAGATGTGAAATCTATACCGACCATCAAAGTCTAAAGTATATCTTTACCCAGAAGGAGCTTAATATGAGGTAGAACTCATGAAAGACTACGATTGTGAGATCCTTTACTACCCTAGAAAGGCAAATAAGGTAGCAGATGCTTTAAGTAGAAAATCAGCCGATATGCTGATGTCTATTGAAACGTTGCCCAAGTCACCTCAAAGGGAAATTTTTGATTTCAACAAGGAAATGATAACTGGGAAGTTGTCTGTTTTGACTCTCCAATCTGATCTCCTAGAATCCATTAAGGCATCAAGGGAAGGATTTCGTTATGCTAAAGGCGCATCTCTTTGGTGGAAAAAATAAGGAATTCAAGACCTCTACGGATGGGGTAATTTATTTCAAAGAAAGGATTTGTGTTCCTGACATTGAATTTCTTAAGAAATAGATTATGTTGGAAGCGCATAAGACGCCGTACTCAGTACATCCTGGAGCTTCCAAGATGTATAAGGATCTCCGAGAAAACTATTGGTGGCCAAATATGAAGAATGAAATCGCTGACTTTGTGTCAAAATACCTAACTTGTTAGAAAATTAAGGCTGACCACTGACAACCTGGTGGAGATCTTCAGAAAATCGAGCTCCCAGAGTGGAAATGGGAACAAACTACTATTGGGGTTAGACTTCGTCTGCCTATTACATCGTTAGCCTACAAACGTTTGTCGAACGATCGATTCTAACGAACGACGAACGCTTGGTTCAAATTTACAATATCTCCATATTTTGGGCCGGGCCCAACTTATAATATTGCTTATTTAATCTCGAACGACGATCGTCCGAATAATTGGGATGGACCCAAATTTACTCCATTAATTCATTCCATCACGAATTGTGATCGTTCGCATTCGAATGCTGAATTGATCTGTTCAAATCTAATTTGACGTACATCGAACCCAACATTAGCCACGAACGGTGTGTTTACAAAGCCCAGTCCTTGTTTTCTATCATCAATCATCGTTCGTCTTAACGAAAATGACAAGGGATATCTCTCATAACCGTTAAGCCCACTGTCGACAATGATTTGTCAGATCTTTTTTGATAACTAACAAGCCCATGATTGACAGTGACGTTATATCCCTGTAACTGCTAAGCCCATTATCTGTGACTCATCTTATTAACTGCTATGTCCACATCGTGACTCGTGTGCAGAAAAACATTTCAGTGATAACCGTTCACCTGAAATCACGGGTTCAGACCCACCAATCTCCCTCTATAAATAGAGGGAGACCCCCCTTCAGAAAGAGGACGGTCTTTTTCTAATTTTACATGCCCTTACTCTGCCGAAATATACCCAGAAATTACCTTATACTCAAGAACAATCATGCATAGTGAAAGAAATCTCACTCACAGAGGACGTGGGATAAGAAGCTTCCTTTGATTGAGTTCTCATACAACAACAGTTTTCAAGCTTCAATTGGGATGGCTCCTTATGAAGCCCTTTTATGGGAGAAGGTGTAGATCTCCAGTCCAAAGGTACGAGACAAGAGAGAAAGAACTTGTGTCTACGGACTTTATTCGAAGAACTACTGAGGCCGTAAAACTTATACGTCAACGAATGGAAACTGCATTTAGTCGACAAAAGAGTTATGCCGACAAACGTAGAAGGCCTCTGGAATTCCAAGTAGGGGACTCGGTATTCCTCAAGGTTGCTCCATTTAAAGGTGTCATGAGATTTGGGAAGAAAGGGAAATTAAGTCCAAGATATATAGGGCCATTCGAAGTAATTGAAAGAATAGGTAATGTGACCTAAAAATTGACTTTGCCCCAAGATTTAGCATATGTGCACAATGTATTTCATGTATTGATGCGAAAGAAATATATATTGGATCCATCACACGTATTGGACCATGAACCAATTGAGGTTCACGAGGATCTAACTTATGAGGAAAAACCGGTTCAAATTTTGGCACGAGAAGAGAAAGGTGCTAAGAAACAAGGTTATACCTTTAATAAAGGTTCTATGGTGAAATCGTGAGATTAAGGAAGCAACATGGGAACGTGAAGAGGATATTAAGTAAAGCTACCCAGAATTGTTCTAATTTCCGAGGACGAAATTTTTTTAAGGAGGGTAGATTGTAATAACTGAAATTTTTACAGACTCATAATTTCCTTGTATGTTAAGAAATTTAAGTCCGTGTTATGTGTTTATGTGATGTTTCATGAAAAACTATGAATATCAATGTGAAATTCATAATTTTATTATCAGTAAATGTTTGAGTTCTCATTCAATTAGCTATGAGACTCAATAAATAATTTGTTTAGCCAAGTATGAGGCCTTTTGAGGAAAAAGGCAGAATAAGAATTTATGATTTTATTCCGGTCAAAGTTTGACCAGAATGATTCAAGGCATGATTATGACGGTACTGCAGTATAGCAAGCAGAATGGAAATCATACTGTGAAAAACCGTCATCACAGATGAAAATGTAAGAATAAGGTTCAAGACCACCTTAGAAAAATCAAGCACATTATTTAAGACAATAAGGACTAAGTAGTTCTAAGTCATAAGAAAAATTTATATGCAGCACAGTTAAGTACAAATAAATTTTGCACTGTAGTCTAGTATGACACAACTGTTTTTAGTAAAATAAAAAAAATAGTATTAATATTATCTGAGTTAGTAAGGAAATGGACTGTATAATTATATTAAGGGATTTTTGGAATCAAATGGATAATTATGCATGAACTGGAAGTCAAGTGGCTCTACCCTAGCCGACCACCTCACAGGGACTAAAGTACAAATATTTTGTCCTTAGGGGACAAAATGCAATTTTAAGAAAAGTGAGGTAAGCTTAGTGAGGTAAGCAAGGCATTACTTGGAAGCCAAGTAAGAAAAGATAAATCCATAATTTTGGGATTTTGGAAAAATAGGGAAAATGGATAATTATGAAGTAATTTAGCCCCAATTTTCAGCCATATGGCCGCCCATCCAAGGATATGGGAGGAAAACATTTGCTTTTAAGGGAAAATATGTAAATTCAAGGGGAATTTTTGAAATAAAAATAATTGTGAAAATTATGTATTTTTCACCTATAAATAGGTGATGAAGGGGGGGGGAGCTTTGGAGCATTTTTTTTAGTTACCCCCCAAAACTCTGGCTCATTTTCAACTCAACTCTCACCCTCTCACCCTAGAAGCCGAACCCAAAGAAGAGCTAAATAACTTTGTCCACATAGTTCTACAAGAAAATGATAACGTGTTCATTGCTGAGGGTGAACAAAAGCTGGTTTTACTCATCAAATTTGACCTGGAAGAGAACCAAGACTGATGTGGGCGTTTTTATTTTCGAAGGTTGAAGAGGACGCTATTTTCGAACAAAGAATCAAGTCAAGATTACGTTTTCCAAAGTTAAAAAAATTCAAAATTCAAAACATAATCTGATCAAGATTTGATTTATTTGTAATCTGATTTTTAGTTTTAAGTTTTAGTTTAAATTTTTATATTAATTCCGAATTTATTTAAATTTTAGTTGATAAATCTGATTTTTAGGCATGTTTAATCCTTAAGGCTAGATTAGGAATTTTACAAATTGTAACTTTGCCTATATAAAGGCAAATTTCAGATTATGGAATAGAAGATTTTTAATGTTTATTCATAATGTGAATTATTCTTCTTGAGTTCTTGAAGAAAGTTATCCGAACTTATCAAGGATTCCTTGTGGCGTTCAGATCGACTTTTCAAACGGAGTTTCCATAACCGTTTGTGGCGTCTTCACCATACCAAGGTTCTTGCTCCGCTAAGCAACGGGTCGTGGTTTTCATCAAACTTGAAAGATCTTGGGTTTCCGTTTCCAGATTTGGTATCGGGTTTCGTCACATTGTTGGCGTGGTTCGTATCAGTTGGTATCAGAGCCTAGGTTCCTCCGGCTTGCCTATCCTTATCTCGCTTTTTTTTTCTTCTAATTCGTTCTTATATTAAAAAAAACAAAATTCGTCCAAAAAAAAATTTCGTTAAAAAAAAAAAACAGAGAGAAAATTCGTCCCAAACAAAAAAAAAAAAAAAAAAAAAAAAAGTTCTGCTAAATCAAAATTTTTTTTTCCTCTCCTTAAATAACTGATATTAGTGTTTGATTCAGAGTTGGATTACTTGCTTTGAGTTTGAGTTCTTTTAGGAATTAGAAACCCTAATCCAATTCCCACTAAGGTTTACAAAAAAAAAAAAAAAAAAAAAATAAAATAAAAAAAAAAATCGAAAATTGAGTTTAATCCTGTTTTTTACGTTCTAGACCCCTTATTTTCCCACAAGCCACATCTGGACATAAAAAAAAAATAAAAAAAAAAAAAAAACCGTGACGAATTTGATCTATTTGATTCGCTTGCCGTTATATGATCTGCTACTTGAGTTCTTGTTACTCTTGTTCGATTAGTTTTGAAAGAACTAAAAGAAGAATATGAGTGGAAAAATGCAGAGTGTGTGAGTTCATCAGAGGGTAAAAGCCAATTAACTTAAGTGAAACACGAGTGAATTTGAGTAAATTATTCTTCGAGCGAAACACGTGAGGGAATATAGTGAGGCCCTTTTTTTTATTTTTTTTTCCATACTGTTCTAACCTCGTTTGCAGAATTTCAATCATGTCGCAAGATCAAGAGAAGAACACAAACGAAGAGCTTCCACCAACCAATCTTCCAAACCTGCAAATGCAAGCGTTATTGGGGGAGATGAGACGGATGATGAGGGTAGAGTTGGAGCATATACATGAGAGGATGTCCGTGGGCAGCCATAGGAGATATGGCCGAGATAGAGAAGCTAGGAACCGGGTGGATCACAACTTAGGAAGTATCAAGATGAAAATTCCTGTGTTTCAAGGAAAAAGTGATCCCGAAGCATACCTCGAGTGGGAAACGAAGACGGAGTTGGTTTTCAATTGCCACAACTACTCCGGACTAAAGAAGGTAAAACTTGCCGCAATTGAATTTACTGATTATGCTATTGTATGGTGGGATCAGTTGTGCATCAATAGGAGACGGAGCGGAGAACATCCTATTGAAACTTGTGAGGAGATGAAGAGATTAATGAGACGACGATTTGTACCAAGCCACTACTACCGGGATCTATACCTCAAGCTGCAAGGTCTCCATCAAGATAACCGAAGCGTTGATGAATATTATTAAGAGATGGAGATGGCGATGATTAGAGCCAATGTGGATGAGGATCGGGAGGCGACAATGGCCATATTTTTGAATGGATTAAAACGAGAGATTGCTAACACCATCGAGCTGCACCATTATGTGGAATTGGAGGATTTGGTGCATATGGCAATCAAGGTTGAGAGGCAACTGAAGTGGGCTGGTACACGGGAAAGGCCATTCCCACAAACTTCAAGCATGGCACCTTGGAGGTCGAGCTACCCAAAGAAAGAGGAAAATCAGTCTATGTCTAAGGCCAAACCTGAACCCAAACCAGCCACCATTACTACTACCCCTCAAGGTAAATCAGCCCCTACTTCGAGTCGTAATAGTGAGATTAAGTGTTTCAAATGTCAGGGGAGAGGGCACATAGCAAGCCAATGTCCAAACAAGCGAGTTATGGTGATCCGAGAAATTAGTGAAATTGAATCTGAGGATGAAGCTGCTCTAGAGGATATGCCACCATTGGAGGACGCCCTAATTGGGGATGAGGAGTTCGAGGCCGATTAGGGTGAGATGCTTGGACTAGTCGCACGACGAGCCTTGAGTTTGCAAGCCAAAGAAGAGGAAGAAGAAGTACAGCGGGAGAATATCTTTCACACTCGTTGCCACGTGAAAGACAAGGTATGTAGTGTTATTATCGATGGCGGTAGTTGCACTAATGTTGCTAGTACTTCCATGGTTGAAAAGCTAGGGCTCATAACACTTAAGCACCCTCGTCCTTACAAGCTACAATGGATGAACGATAGTGGTGAGGCGAGGGTTACAAAGCAGGTTCTTGTACCGTTTCGAATTGGGAAGTGTGAGGATGAAGTATTGTGCGATGTGGTTCCAATGCAAGCTGAACATCTTCTCGTAGGAAGACCGTGGCAATTTGACCGACGAGTGCATCATGACGGCTTCACCAACAAGTACTCATTCATACACAATCAACGGATAGTCACTCTAGCTCCGATGACACCAAAACAAGTCTATGAGGATCAAGTGAGGTTGCAAAAATTGAGTGATGAAAAGAACTTGAGTGAGCAAAAGAATGAGAGTGAAAAGAGGTGTGAGTTCGAGCATAGTGAGAGTGAGGAAAAAGAGAGATACACAGCCAAAGAGAGAAAACAAAGAAATTTCTATGCGAAAACAAGTGAGGTTAAGCGAGCGTTGATTTCAAAACGGCCGATGATTGTACTCATGTACAAGGAGGCTCTTTTAAACACTAACCAACTTGACTCTTCGTTGCCTAGTGTTGTTGTTTCTCTCTTGCAGGAGTTCGAGGATGTGTTCCCCGAGGAGGTGCCTCATGGTTTACCACCTATTCAAGGCATTGAACACCAAATCGATTTTGTTCCCGGTGCATCAATTCCAAACTGACCAGCATATAGGAGTAACCCGGAGGAGACAAAAGAGCTTCAACGACAAGTTGAAGAATTGTTGGAGAAAGGGTACGTGAAAGAAAGCATGAGTCCTTGTGCAGTTCCGGTAATTCTAGTGCCTAAAAAGGATGGGACTTGGAGGATGTGTGTTGATTGTAGAGCCATCAACAACATAACGGTAAAGTATCGACACCCCATCCCTCGCTTAGATGATATGTTAGATGAGCTACATGGTTCTTATGTGTTTTCTAAGATCGATCTTAAGAGTGGGTATCATTAAATACGAATGAAAGAAGGAGACGAATGGAAGACAGCATTGAAAACTAAATATGAATTGTATGAGTGGTTAGTTATGCCGTTTGGATTAACTAATGCACCTAGTACTTTCATGCGTCTAATGAATCATATCCTGCGTCCTTTCATTGGTAAATTCGTTGTTGTTAATTTTGATGACATTCTAATTTATAGCAAGAGTTTGCATGATCATGTCTCACATTTGAATTCAGTTTTGGATGTGCTTAGAAAGGAGAAGTTATATGCTAACCTTAAAAAGTGTACTTTCTGCACCGATAAGCTTGTTTTCCTCGGTTTTATTGTGAGTGCTAAAGGTATTGAGGTTGATGAAGAGAAGATCAAAACCATCAAAGATTGGCCGACCGCCTCCAATGTAGGTAATGTAAGAAGTTGTGTGTGCCTAATTGTTCAATGAGAGACTTGTTAGTTCGGGAATCCCGTGGTGGAGGGTTAATGGGACACTTTGGAGTCGCTAAAACTCTAGCTATGTTGCAGGAGCACTTCTGTTGGCCACACATGAAACGGGATGTTGAGCGAATTTGTGCTAGATGTGTCACTTGTAGGCAAGCTAAATCAAAGGTTTAGCCGAATGGTCTTTACAAACCCCTACCTATTCCGAGTTCACCTTGGATTGATATTTCAATGGACTTTGTTTTGGGTTTACCTAGGAATAGGCGTGGGAGGGATTCAATCTTTGTGGTTGTAGATCGGTTTTCTAAGATGACACATTTTATCCCTTGTCATAAGACTGATGATGCTTCTCATATTACCGATTTGTTCTTTAGGGAGATTGTGAGATTACATGATATGCCTAGGACAATTGTGTCAGATCGGGATACTAAGTTCTTGAGTTACTTTTGAAAGACATTATTATGGGGGAAAACTGGGAACGAAACTTTTGTTTTCTACAACTTGTCATTCTCAAACCGATGGTCAAACAGAAGTAGTTAATAGGACTCTATCCACTTTGTTGAGGGCTATCATTAGTAAGAACATTAAGACTTGGGAATAATGTTTACCACATGTTGAGTTCGCTTATAATCGTACGATTCATTCTGCTACTAAGTTCTCACCGTTTGAAATTGTTTACGGTTTTAATCCTTTAACTCCATTAGCTTATCACCTTTACCTGTTTCTGAGCATGTGAACTTAGATGGTAAGAAGAAGGCATAATAATTTGCGAAGCAACTCCATGAGAGAGCACGGCTCAATGTACAGAGGAGAACCGAACAATACGTCAAGCAAGTTAACAAGGGACGCCACAAGCTGGTTTTTGAACCCGGTGATTGGGTTTGGTTACACATGAGGAAAGAGAGATTTCCGGCGCAAAGACGTTCTAAGTTGCTGCCTCGAGGAGATGGTCCTTTTCAAGTGGTAGAACGGATCAATGACAATGCCTACAAACTTGACTTACCGATTGAGTACAATGTTAGTGCTACTTTCAATATTACTAACTTGAGTCCTTTTGATGTAGGTGACGATTTGAGGGCAAATCCTTCTCAAAAGGGGGGAAATGATGAGGACATCAAGGCTCAATGGAGTTCTCACAAACCAATTCAAGTACCAGTTGGTCCGATGACGAGAGCTCGAGCTAAAAGATTCAAAGAAGAGCTAAATAACTTTGTCCACATAGTTCTACAAGAAAACTATAACGTGTTCGCTGCTGAGGGTGAACAAAAGCTGGTTTTACTCATCAAATTTGATCCGGAAGAGAACCAAGACTGATGTGGGCGTTTTTATTTTCCAAGGTTGAAGAGGACGCTATTTTCGATCAAAGAATCAAGTCAAGATTACGTTTTACAAAGTTAAAAAAATTCAAAATTCAAAACAGGATCTGATCAAGATTAGATTTCTTTGTAATCTGATTTTAAGTTTTAAGTTTTAGTTTAAATTTTAAAATTAATTCCGAATTTATTTAAATTTTAGTTGATAAAACGATTTTTAGGCATGTTTAATCCTTAAGGCTAGATTAGGAATTTTACAGATTGTAACTTTGCCTATATAAAGGCAGATTTCAGATTATGGAATAGAAGATTTTTGATGTTTATTCATATTGTGAGTTATTCTTCTTGAGTTCTTGAAGAAACTTATCCGAACTTATTAAGGATTCCTTGTGGCGATCAAATCGATTTATCAAACGGAGTTTCCATAACCGTTTGTGGCGTGTTCACCATACCAAGGTTCTTGCTTCGCTAAGCAACGGGTCGCGGTTTTCATCAAACTTGAAAGATCTTGGGTTTCCGTTTCCAGATCTGGTATCGGGTTTCGTCACGTTGTTGGCATGGTTCGTATCAGTTCTTCAATTAAGTTTTGGTCCAAGATTTATGTGTATTACATGTGGGTATGTAAGAGCATAAGCTCATTTTATTTTACTTGTTATAGCTTATGATTATGATGTTATGTGTTAGAGTATGTATAGTATGTATGAATGCCTAGTATGTGTTTGTAGTATGTCCCCACACACTCAAGAAGATGTATGGTGTGATTGATTATGTTGATTATGATGTATGATGCAAGGAGGGTTAGAGAAAACCCTAAAACCCTAAATTGGTATAGATTACCATTTGGGTTTGCATGAATATTGTATGAATGAAAAGTGAATACATGGCAATGAAAATGTTAGATAATGCGCTACATAAATGATGTAGGCTCATGGTTTTAACCGTTCGAGATAGTGTGTGCGTAATTTTACGTAAGAAACAATTAAGATGAAAACTGCCAGTCTCAGATTAAGACTGGGCAGTAATCTGGAAACCGGATTTTGAGGCCTTTAGAGGCCGAATTTGAGGAAAGTTAAAACTGTAAAGTTGTAGAAAATGGAAAAACTAGGACTTTTTTTAAAAATAAGACTCCAATGACCACTGTTTTTACAAAAACCCGAGCCTAGTTTGCCCAGACCCTGTGCATGGCCAGTCAGGTTCAACAAAGAAAAAGGATAGGTTAAAGGCAGAACTGGGTTTTGAGTAAAAACGAAAGTTGTAGGATTTTTCAAGATCTAAAACTTTTGTAAAGAAAACTTTTTCAAAATCCAAACAGATTCTTAGATACAACTGGATTCTAAAAACTGTGCAGAAAACAGGAAATTCCTGCATAGGATTTTCAAAAGCAGTGCAGGAACAGATAATTCCTGCACATACACTAATAACTGACAGCATGAAACTGTTTTCAAGGATAGTTTTCAAAACCTGACAATTTCATTACCCTTAAAAAAAAAAAAAAATTATTACAATTTGAGCTAATATATTGAAAGTTTACAAAGGATGTTATACAAGCAAAGTTAGACAACAAATACTAGGTCTTATCAAGAAAAGGGAAATAAATAAATAAATAAATAGGCCAAAAGCTATCTGAAAAACACGGTAACAGTATGATGACCAACGGTAACTGGGTAGGATACCCAAGTTACTGGACTGGGCCTAAAGCCCATGGTTACCAATAGTAACCTAATAGGACATGGCTTTAAAAATTGGGCCTTAGTAACCCAATAGAGTTTGATCCAAATATGACTCGGGCTTACAGCTAGGGTTACTAATAGTAACCTAATAAGATACTAGGAATGATTTCTATAATTATTTTTATTCTTAAAATTGAATATCTAACCCTAAAAATAACATATTTGCTATCTACCCCCTATGAGGTGGCCGGCCATCATGCTTTCTTGGAGTCCAAGAAATTTTCATATCTATCTTTAACTTATTATCTTGTTCCAATGTAACCAAGTTTGTAACCAATCATTGGCCTACCATTGGCCTAGTTGGAGACTTGATTAGGAATATCGATAAATCCTATAAATCAAAATTTTCGTACTTATCTATAATTGCTTACTTTTCTTAAAATTGCACTTTGACCCCTAAGGACAAAATATTTGTACTTTTGTCCCTGTGAGGTGGCCAGCTATGGTGCAGTCACTTGGTTTTTAATAAATGCATAATTATCCACTTGCTTCCATTAATCCCTTAATATGCAGTCCGTCTTCATACTAATGCAGATATTTTAAATAGTATTTTCAACTAATAACAGTATAATTGTACTGGACTACAGTTCAGAATTTTTTTGCACTTAACCGGACTGCGTGTGGATTTTTCTTAGGGCTTGAGGCTACTTAGTCCTTAATGCTTGAAATATTGTGCTTGATTTTTCTATAGTGGTCCTATACCTAATTTTCACTTCTTTATCTATAATGATGGTTTTTCGCGGTATAATTTCTATACTGCTTATTATACTACTATACCGTCCTGGTCAAACCTTGGTCAACCTAAAGTCAACCTTGGTCAAACTTTGACCAACTGAAAATCATAAATTTCTGGGCCCGTTTGGTTCTCCATCTTCACTCAAACTAAACTGTACTTTTTTCATCATGGTTTTTGTCTTTTCTGAAAAAGTCAACAAAAATTACTATTTAAACTTAAAAATCTCAATTCAACTCAAACTAAACTTGTGCACCAAACAGGCCCTCTCGCCCTTTTTCTCAAAAGGCCTTATGCTTAGCTAAGCAAACTAATTATTGAGTCTTATGAGGCTATAAGAACTCAATTATAGTCTGATAAAATCAAATCAGACATCTCACATAAACCTTCATTTTTCCAAATCCTAAATCTGTCTTTAACTTATTCGTTTTTCCTTTTGAAAAATTATAGCCGTGTACACTGTCTGTACTAACTTGCTTCGGATTTTGAAAAATACAGGGCCTTTGGTGTCTTATTTACCAAAACCATTCAAGTGATTCCCTAGGTTTTTCAATTTTCTACAACTTTACAGTTTTAACTTTTTCCAAATTCGGTATCTAAGGGCCTCAAAATTAAATTTCCAGAAAACTGTTCAGTTAAATCCGAAAATTGGCAATTTTTAATTTTGTTGGTTTTTGCTTAAAAAATCGCACACACAACCTCAAATGGTCATAGCCGTGAGCCTACATCAACATGCAGCACATCGAATACATATTTATCACTCAATCAATCACTTGTTCATTTTCATGAAAAACACAATATTTGATAAACTTTTACTGTTGATAAACTTTTACTAGCTTACCAAGTTGTGTTTTTAGGTTGATTTTCTTAACCCACATAGACATCATCATCTTCATCATTCATCATCATACATAACTTTTTCCTACTTAAACATGTGAAGGCATCATACATATCTAAGCTTAGATCAAGCATATAAAAACCATAACATGGCAAGATAAGAAGCATGAGCTTATGCTCTTACAAACCATAGCTTGAAATACAAAGAAATCTTATAAATAAAATTCTTAGTTAGAGGGTTGAGATTATACCTCTAAAGCTTTGAAAGAGTGGTTCTGGATCCTTGCTTGAGTAAAAATGGACTGTTTATAGTTAAAACAGTATTTTTACTATCTGGATTATTAAGGAAATGGACTGCATATTAGGAGGGAGTGCTAAACATGGCTCTACTTGGAGGCCAAGTCATCATAGATAATTATGTAATTTTGGGAATTTTTGATATTATGGAAAGAATTAAGTAGATAAACATGAAAGGATTTTTTTGGTTCAACCCTCCACATGGCCAGCCAATATGGGGACTTGGAAGTAAAAAATTTTGTATATAAGGCCAATTATGTAATCCAAGGAGAATTTAAGAAAAAAAAATTAATTGTGAAAAATTTAGAATTTCTACATATAAATAGGGGTGGATGGTAGAAACATCAACCATTTAGTTAGTCTCTCAAACTTTTAGTTCATTTATCAACTTTTCCTCTCTAGCCCTTAGGAAAAAAAAAACAAAACAAAAGAGAGAGAGAGAGAGTAAGAAAGGCAAGAATGGCCAGTTGTGTGGTGGAGGGTGTAGAGCAAAAATTTCTCTCATCCAAGGTCTAGAAGCAATCTTTCCAAACTCTAGAGGTATAATCCTAATCCCTTAACCCAGATTATCATTAAGTTTGATTTGAGGAATTTATGTGTATTTCAAGATTATGGGCTGTAAGAGCATAAGCTCATGTTCTTTTATTTTATTATATTATGGTCTTTTATGGTTTAATCATGCTAGATATATGCTTTGGTTAACATGGGTTGCTAGTAGGGGTGGCAATACAGGTCGCGATACGATGACATGAATCGAAACCGACACGACACGTTTTTTTTCGTGTCAATTTTGTGTCAAATTTCGTGTCAATTTTCAAGTCAATTTTGGGTCAATTTCATGTCGCAGGTCAATTTCGTGTCGCGGATCAATTTCGGTTCATGTCGTGTCAACCTGTGACGGGTTCGTGTCGTGTTCGTGTCACGATTTCATTTCGTGTTCGTGTCGCAGGTTGTGTTCGGGTCAGAGAAAAAAAATCGACATGGCTCTAATACGATACGAACCCGACACGTGACACGAGACACGAATTGCCCTAGGCTAGCTCCAAGCATGAGTTTGATTTTATGCTCTATAATAAGTTTTTAGATTATGTGCATGTTATTATGCTACCGCATGTTTAAGTATGAAGATTTGATGTATGATGGTTGTGTGAATGTTATGTGTATGTTGGTTAAGATATTAGCCTAAAAACACAAGTTGAATGAATATTGTGTTTTTTAAGAACTTGAGATAAGTGTATGTTTGAATGTTAAGAATGAATCCGGCATGCTGCATGTTGATGTAGGCTCACAACTTTGACCGTTTGAGGTAGGGTGTATGAATTTTTAAACAAAAACTAACAAAATACAAATTGCAGGTTTTTTAAAATAAATTGGACAGTTTTCTGGAAACCCAATTTTGAACCCCTTATAGGCCGAATTTGAAAAAAGTTATAGAATAAAGAAAATCCTAGAGGACTGAATGGACAGTTTTTGAAAAAAAGGCTCAAAAGTCCTCTGTTTTTATCAATTTTCAAAACTGGTCAGTCCAGACACTATAAATGGCCAATATCTTTTAAAAGGAAAAACTGGCAAGTTAAAGATAGATTTAAGTTTCGAACAAGAAACAAAAGTTGTAGGATTCAACGAAATCTACAATTCCGTGCAGGAAACTTTTTCAAATTCTAAACCGATTTAAAGATATAATTGAATTTTCAAAACTGTGCATGATACAGGAAATTCTTGAACATGTACTTTCAATCAAATTAAAAGGCTGTTTTCAAGGTTTTACAATTTTACAACCCCCGTTAAAAAGGAATTACGACTTAAAAAAAAAACAGTTTTAAAAGGTTTAAATCCATTTGAAATTTCATAAGTGATTTTAAAAGGCAATCTCAAGTATTAAATCAAGATAATACTTGATTTATGAAGATAAGATATTTTCCAAGTAAATAAAGTATTTTCTAAGAAAATAAGGTGCTTTTGAAAAAAAAAAAAAAAAAAGGGTGGGGGGGTTAAAATAAATAAGTCAAAGTTACTTATGAATATAAGTAACATTTCTATGACGGATGGTAGTCGGTTTGGAGAACGACTTATTATTCAATGAATATGTTATGTATTGTTAAGGTAGAATCATTCTTACGCCCTGTTTGAAAATAAGAATATAACCTATTGTCGTGCCTTATTGGAACGATATACCAAGAGCATAGGACAACTTGTAAGTATAACCCCGCCTATAGCATAGGCTAAGAAATGTTTTTATACTGCTTTGCAAGTTTTTCAAAGCTCATGCATTAATGTACGTGATGCATATATTTTATGTTTTATTATTGTGGCATCATGAAAGCATGCTCACTAATAGTAAATCATATGATAAGAACAAGACCAAGTTTTCAAGTAAGAAACAATTAAGATTCAAGTTTTCAAGTATGGAACAAATATGATTTAAGTTTTCAAGAATTTTCCTTTGTGTCGTACCGACCTACCACGAGGGCGGGTTTGGTCCATGGTTTAAGTTGGATTGGACTGGCCACCCCAACCACTCCATGGCTGCACGCCACGATACGTACACTCATGTTATGTAAGGGGCCTAAAAATTTGCTAACATTAGAAAGCATAATTGATTTTCGTAAGAAAGCATAATTGGTTCCTGCATTCTTTATTAAGATTGTACTGCGGGGAAAAAAAAGTTGTACTTGCTGGGTGAAAGCTCAGAACTTATGTTTATGGTGTAGGTAAACAGCCTACCAGTAATGCATGATACAAGACTGTGGAGAATGGCACGGTAGGTTGTGAAAACTTTGGGATGGACACCGCTACGCGTTTTGTAAAATATGTTTGCGTTATGTTATGATAATTCGATGGTTCAAATGTTTAATATTTAGTATGAATTGTAAGATGTGTTAAAAGAGTTTATAAACTTAAAACTTTAATAAGTGTGTATATATATATAAGTGCAAATTTTTAAATTTGAGTTTTAAAGTGACTTAAAAAAAATTTGTGTTTTTATAAGAATAAGAATAAGTTTAAGTATGTTTAAGTAAGAATTAGTGGTCACGTAAGGTGGTCGTCACAGTGATAAACTGCTTGGCCTAAGTATGCTACACAAAAGCAACGCCATTACTTTCTTGCTCACAAGCTGTATCTCATGGTTAAATCAGATATATTAAAATACCTACTTACTCACCCAATACTTTTCGGGGTCCTTGCTCGTTGGCTACTACAGTTTTCTAAGTTCGATATCACCTGCACAACCCCTACAACAATCAAAAGTTAGACTGTAATTGATATGATGACCCAATTTGACAGAGGGCAAACTTTTATCAGGCATACCAGGGAACCTACTAGAGAGTTCGTGTTCTGCTGTAATTGAAGAATTTTGGACTCTTCGGTTCGATGGATCAGCAGCAGCCACCTCCGGAGGAACGTGCATTGTCTTGACCAGCCCAGATGGTCACACCACCACCTTGTCCCACCAAATAACTTTCCGATGTACCAACAATATCGCTGAATATGAAGCTTTCTTGACTAGGATGGTCACAGTGAGAAACATGGGAATTCGCAAACTCAAAGTCTTGGGAGATTCCAACTTGGTCGCGAGGCAAATGAATGGAGATTTCGCTGTCAAAGAATGAGCACTTGCTGCTTATCGGACAATGGCATAGAGGTTAGTCAAGCAATTTGACAAGATCATCATTGAGCACACTCTCGGATCAGCAACCAATATGCCGATGCATTGGCCATATTGGGTTCAAGACTAAACCTCACCAAAGATGCTACATGTATTGTCTCTCGAAAAGACACTTCCATCAGTCAAACACTAGCAGAACAATTAAAGGAAGAAGAGGACAAACTTCTTGAAGAATATTGGAAACTACTGATCTGAAACGCATTGGTAGCACCTCAGGTAAACGGCGCAATAAAGGATTAAAAGAATACATAATTCTCTTCGAATAACTGTACAAAAGGCTTCCGGGAGGTGTCCTTGCTAGGTGTGTCAAGTTTGGAGAAGCAAAGTAACAAATGGAGGAAATCCACAAAGAAATTTGTGGGATTATGGGCATCACAAGTCTCTATTAGAAGTTACAACGATGGGGATTTTTATAGCCAAACATGAAGATGGAGGCTGACGCTTTGCAAGTTACTTGCCGAAAATGCCAGCCACAAGTAGCTTTGGAAAAGCCTTCACCTCCGAATTAACGGAAGATTGGAGAATTCCTTATATGGAGTACCTCCAAAACGGGATCTTGCGGACAAGCACAAAGAAGCTTACAAGTTAACAAGATTAGCCCGGAGGTATTTAATCGAAGGTAGCATTTTGTTTCGTATAAGGCTTAATGGAGAACCTTTACGATGTCTTGATACAACGAAGACATATAAAGTATTGAGAGAAGTTCATGTGGGGGGATGTGGAGAACATCAAGGAAGTAAGAAGCTCTACCAACAGCTTTTGGGAATGGGGTATTACTGGCCAACCATGGGGAATGATTCATCAACTTTCATCAAAAGCTGTCACACTTGCCAAGTATATGGGAATCTGCACCACAAGCCAACATCACTTTAAGACATGAGAACTCCATGGCCGTTCCATACTTGGGGGGCTTGATATGGGTGGCCCTATTCATCTGGCCTCAGGGGGCTACATCTGAATTCTTACGGCTATGGAATATTTCACCAAATGCGTTGAAGCCATACCTCTATGGAAAGCCATTTGGGCTGTTGTGTCCAACTTCATCTGTGAAAATTTGTTTTGTAGATTTGGCATACCATACAAAAATTTTAGCGACAATGGGACTCCATTCATTAATAATGATGTTGCCACAACATTGTGTGGGTGTGGAATCAAGCATCAGAAATCTACGCCGTATTATCCACAAGGAAACATGCAAGCCAAAGCTGCCAACAAAACCCTCATTCAGATATTAAGCAAAATGGTCCATAAATAAGCTGGGGACTAGAGTCTACATCTCCCTGATGCGCTTTAGGCGTATCGGACTTCACCTTGACAGGCAACCGAATTTTCCTCTTATTCTCTTGTCTTTGGTGCAGAAGCAATCGCTCCGATGGAACTCGAAGTACCTTCACTTCAAGTGGCTATGGTCAACGATTTGGAATGGCATATGGAGTCTTCTGGGAATATGAGATTGATTGACTTGGAAGCCATCAATGAAAAAAGGGAAGAGGTTCGACTAAAAGCCACTGTGTATCAACAGAGGGCGAAAGAGGCATGTGACAAGACCATTGCTAGGAGAAGTTTTCGAGAAGGGGATTTGGTGTTGAAAATGGTTGATCATGTCTAGAGGCAGATATTAGGATCTTCTTAGTTCTCACCTAACTGGGAAGGGCCATTTGTTGTAAAGGAAGCATATGACAGTAGATGTTATGGGCTTATTAGCGCCTCGGGTGGAGCAAGGATCGAAGTAATCAATGGGAAATGGCTCAAACGTTACCACTGCTGAGAGTCATGACCATATCCTCTTCTAAAGCTTTATGGAAAAGAAGTGCCAAGTTTCGGAACACAAGTATGGCTAATCTCGCCTTTTGCCTTTATCTTTCGTTTTGGGATCTAAGAAAAAAATATATCATGTGGGCATGTAAAGATGTATTTTCTCAGTATCCTATTTGCAAAAAGATTATTTTGTAGCCATCAAATATGAATGAAAATATTTTGATCAAACATCCATCTTTATTATTCAATATTTTTGAAGAAAATATTTGCTCATCTATTAATTTATTCCCCATAATCATATACTTTCGATTCAAAAAAAAAAAAAAAAAAAAGGGGGAGGGGTGGGGGTGGGGGGGATGTATATAACTTATTATGTTTGGTACAATAAAACGTGTTTTAAAAAAAAAACAAATATGTATATAATATAATATATATTTATATATATGATACTTTGCCAATAGTGATCTATTTTTTAATATGCACATACACACGAAGACATATATTCACATGTATCAGTTAATTAAAAAAAAAAAAAAAGAACATGAAGAAGAAGATGAAGAGCGGTAACCACCTTTAACAATTTGACTAAAATGGGTAATTTCAAAATTAACATGCCTTGGCTCATTCTGAAAGAGATCCCGAAAGAAAATAAAACGGAAAGGGTAGAGAAAGAGCTCGTATGAGTGTAGATGCTGTTTTTCTACAGTCAAAATTTAACATAAAGTTAATGACAATGATAAAACAAACAGTTGAATGGGCTCCTGGAAATCGTTATTGAAACTCATAAAGCAAAATAATATGAAAATAATTGGAAACAAAAGAAAAAGAGAGAGAGAGAGAATCATCAACACCAAGATGTAGAGAGGTTCGCCAATTGGGCTACGACCTCTGTGAGCATAATGTATTCACTGTGTATGGATATTCTCAAGTACAAAAAATGATTTCTGGGTACGTTTTGGCAGAGTAACAGCAAGTGAATTCAGAGAAAAAGAAGGATCCATTTCTGAAGGGGGTCCTCCTCTCTTTATAGAGAAAGGACCAATAACTGATGTCGAGCGGTTTTTACTTGTTGTCCTCTGGGGACACCTGTCATGATATGAACTCAGCAGTTATTGTAATGTTCCACAGATCATGGGCTTAGCTGTTATTAATGTGCTTCCTTTTAACAATTATGAACTGGTCAGTTATCATAGTGGCATGACACATCATCGTCGACATTGGGTTCGACGGTTATGGAGAGTTTAACCATATAAGCTTTGTTGGATATGAACGACGAACGACGGGTAAAAAATAAGGCTTTGTCCTTATGATCTATCGTTCGTGGCCGGCAAAGTCAATGGATAAAAGATCAGTTTTGATCTGTTAGTTCGATGTTCGATGCTTAACTTCGAACGAATCGCGTTGAAATTGGGTCCGGCCCAATTATGCGAGCGATATACGTTCGTTATTGACTTATACAATGAGTTAGGTCCGGCCCAAATACGAAGGCGTTAGAATCGGGAGTTCATCGTTCGTTAGATAAACTGTTAAAGCTAACGTTATTAATGGGAAGACGAAATCTAATTTCGAATTCTCAGGCAAGATTTCTCTTCTTCTTCTCCATTTCGAGTAATTTTTGATTTGATAGAACTGTTTCTACTCTATTTTTCGAGTCTTTCTAGTAAGTTTTCTGCATTTCTTTTGGGCGAGTAATTCGGTTGAGGGTTTTTTTTAGAATTTTTCTGGGTTTTCACTGGATTTTTGGTCCTGTGTTCTTCGTGTTCATCCAAAACTTCGATAGGGTTTTGACAAAATAGAAGCTTTTAGATCTACAAAACTTCTGTAGTTCGCCCAAAAACTAGTTTTTTTCCAAAATGGATAAACAAAAGGAGGTTATCGATGATGTGGATGTTGAATGGACGAGCACCGACTCGAGCGACAGTAGTTTGGACAATGAAGAGCTGATGTCAACCATTCGTCGTTCGAAGTTTGAACACGAATTCCAGCACAGCCAGATGGGAGTTGGAACAAGCAACAAGGTTTCAGAGAGAAGTTGACCGGCGACAACATCGGGCGATGAAATATTATCGATTCCACCTATTTCTCGATTGACGGAGCCACCTCGTCGGCTGAGCACCGAGTCTTTTTTACGAACGTCGAACCCTCGATCAGTCTTAACGGAGAGTGACTTATCGGACATCAGGGGTCGATATGGGTTTCCGAACAAGGTTCAACTTTGTTTACCATTCAAAGGTGAGCGAGCGGATTCCGTTTCCGAAGGATGGATCTGCATGTATACTATCTTCTTCGAATGTGGACTTCGACTTCCACTTACACCTCTCCTTATTCAGTGTATGCATCACTATCAGTTGGCCATTCCTCAGTTGATGCCGAATAGGAAGAGGATTTTCTTGGTCCTGATTGTACTAGCAGAAGAAGCAAGCGTCGAACTGTCGGTGGACGACGTGCTTGCAATTTATAATCCCCAAGAAAATTTCAAGGATCACGGGAGGTACTCGATGTACCCGATGAGGAAGAAACAGGTGGTTGGCGAAATGAAGAACGCCGATAGATATTGGCAAGATCGCTATTTTTTCATGCTCGTGAACAAAAAATCAATGGGCGATCTGGCCAATGATTTTTACCCCTTGTGGGGCACTCTTCGTAAGTGTCGAGCGAAGAACGTCAAAGGTTAAGCACGAAATATTTTCATGATTTCTAATGTATTTCGTGTTGTTTTGCAGGCAAGGAATTGAAGAAACCACCTCCAAAAGCTCTCTTGTTTGAAGAGAAACTTGAGCGTCTACTTGCTCTGCCGAATAGAGAGCGGGACGATATACAAGTCCCAAAGAGGTTAGGAGCATCGAGCGCTAAGGAGACTTTTTGGCACTCCATTGTTCGTCGACCCCCTTACTGACGAGGAGGCTTTGATCTCAGAATTTGCCTTGGACTCGTTAGTCATGGAGGTTCCTACCCCAAAGGATATAATGGCCAAACGCAGGGCTAGGAAGGAAGCCGAACTGGCAGCTGCAGCAAAAGGTCGAATGTCCGATAAAGTTGCCGAACAGAGGGATCGTTTGAAAGCCGAGTTCGCCACTCGTCAAGAAGAGGAAGGTGGTCGAAAAGCCCAAGAGGAAAGTTCCTGCAAAGAGGAGCCAAAGGTCGAAAGTCTCGATCCCCGAACCGGACGTCGAGGGTCCAAGAGTTGAGGTGGACTTGCCTCCACGTGTTAGCATTCTGCAGGATACACAAACGAGCGTCGATATCGCTCGACAAATGTTTTCTGATGCGGATGCAGAAATCATGAATCAAGGTCCACCTCAGAGCCATATGGATGACATTATGTGGGAAACCATGAAGGTACGAACATATACTTTACATTGCAATCTATATTTCGCAAACTCTCCCCATTCTGAAGATTGTAAAATCGTATTGCAGATTAACGTCCGGACGATGGGGCTCTTTTATCGACTGTCCGATAAAGTTGGCGAACAGAGGGATCGTTTGAAAGATCTCGTGGAGAAGGATATTGCTCGCGGAGAGAAGTTACTGGACATCGAACGAAAGTTCGGAGATGGATGTAGCGAGGGAGGGCACATCTGCGATGGAAACCTTGGTCAAGAGATTTGATGAAGCTCAGGCCAAAATCAAATCTCTCGATGTTGAAAAAGCAGCGCTCGCCACTCGAATTATCAATGGTTTGAAAAGGCCACTTTTAAGGCTCGATATTATGAAAATAATCGGAAACAAAAGTAAAAGAGAGAGAGAGAGAATCATCAACACCAAGATGTAGACAGGTTCGCCAATTGGGCTGCGTCCTCTGTGAGTATAATGTATTCACTGTGTATGGATATTCTCAAGTACAAAAAATGATGAGGTGTAGAGAGGTTCGCCAATTGGGCCACTAAACGTGCAAAATAGGCGTAGGGGTGGACGTGTTATTTCGGAGGAAGATGAATTGGAAGAGTTGGAGGAACCACCAATTAATAGGGGCAGGTTTAGGCATGGAAATGAGAATAGAAGGCATGGGAATGGGAATAGAGAAGCTAGGAACCGGGAAGACAATAACATGGGTGGTATTAAGATGAAGATTCCACCATTTCAAGGGAAAAATGACCCCGAAGCTTATTTTAGAGTGGGAGAAGAGGAGTTAGTGTTTGATTGCCATAATTACTCGGAATTAAAGAAGGTTAAGCTTGCTACCATTGAATTCTCGGATTATGCGATTGTGTGGTGGGATCAGTTGGCGATGAATAGGCGACGGAACCGAGAGTACCCGATTGAGACTTGGGAGGAGATTAAATTGGTGATGAGAAAACGTTTTGTGCCCAGCCATTACTACCGGGAATTGTACAAAAGGTTGCAAGGACTTAGGCAAGGAAACAGGAGCGTGGAGGAGTATTATCAAGAGATGGAAATAGCCATGATACGAGCCAATGTTGAAGAAGATCGAGAAGCAACAATGGCGAGATTTTTGCAGGGGCTAAATCCGGACATTCAAGATAGGGTGGAGTTGCAACATTACGTGGAGATGGAAGACATGGTGCACATGGCCATCGCGGTAGAACGGCAGCTCAAGAGGAGGGGTAATTCACGTTCGAATATTAGCTCGGAGCATTCTACATGGAAGCCGAATTATGGGAAGAAAGAAGAGAAGACGGTTGCGAGGCCCAAATTCGAGCCAAAACCAGCCACTACTAGCCCTCTAAACCAAGGTAAAAATGATTCATCCACTTCTTGAAACCATGATATTAAATGTTTCAAGTGTCAAGGCAGCGGTTATATTTCAAGCCAATGTCCGAACAAAAGGGTGATGGTGTTACGGGATGACGAAGAGGTTGTTACGGACGACGAATCAGACAAGGAATCCATGCCACCTTTGGAGGACGTGGATGAAGAAGAATTTGCTGCCCAAGGTGAGTTGTTGGTCACTCGACGAGCCCTTAGTTTGCTAGCCAAAGAGGACGAAGAAGAGCAACATGAGAACATTTTTCCCACGAGGTGCCACGTGCGGAATAAGGTATGTAGTGTGATCATTGATGGAGGTAGTTGTACGAATGTTGCTAGCACTACTATGGTTGATAAATTAGGGCTGCCAACGACCAAGCATCCTCGGCCATACAAGTTGCAATGGCTAAATGATAGTGGCGAAGTAAAGGTAACCAAACAAGCGCTAATTTCGTTTCGCATTGGTAGATATGAAGACGAAGTTTTGTGCGATGTAGTTCCAATGCAAGCCGGGCACTTGTTGTTAGGTCGACCATAGCAATTTGATCGTCAAATCAAACATGATGGTTATACCAATAAATATTCTGTTGTGCACAACCAAAGAACATTCACTCTTGTACCAATGACACCTAAACAAGTTCACGAAGATCAAGTGAGGTTACAAAAGGAGAGTGAACAAAAAGGAGAGAATGAGAAAAAGAAAGAGAAAGAGGGTAAAAAAATCGAGTGTTGGAGTGCGGAGAGAGAGTTCGGCCAAAGAGGGCAACGAATTTAACTCGTGTACAAGGAGGCGTTATTAAACCCTAATGATTTTGATTCCACCTTGCATAGTTCTGTTGCTCCTCTTTTGCAGGATTACGAGGATGTCTTTCCCGAGGAAACACAGCAAGGATTACCTCCAATCCGCGGGATTGAGCATCAAATTGAGTTCGTACCCGGAGCTGCCATTTCAAACCGACCAGCATATAGAAGTAATCCCGAGGAGACGAAGGAACTCCAACGACAAGTAAGTGAGTTAATGGAGAAGGGATACGTGAGAGAATGCATGAGCCCGTATGCCGTACCAGTTTTACTTGTGCCTAAGAAGGATGGGACTTGGAGGATGTGCGTTGATTGTCGAGCCATCAACAACATCACGGTAAAGTATCGACATCCCATTCCTCGCTTGGATGACATGTTAGATGAATTGCATGGTGCTTATGTATTTTCTAAAATTGATCTGAAAAGTGGATATCATCAAATTCCCATGAAAGAAGGAGATGAGTGGAAAACGGCTTTCAAAACGAAACAAGGTTTGTACGAGTGGTTGGTAATGCCTTTCGGTTTAACCAATGCGCCTAGCACATTTATGCATTTAATGAACCATGTTTTGCGAGCTTTTATTGGAAAATTTGTCGTAGTTTATTTTGATGATATTATGATCTATAGCAGCAACTTGGATGATCATATTGAACATTTGAAACTTGTTTTAGATGTTTTAAGGAAGGAAAAGTTGTATGCTAATGTTAAGAAGTGTACCTTTTTGCACGGATAAGCTTTTGTTTCTTGGCTTTGTTGTTAGTGCTCAAGGTATACAGGTTGATGAGGAAAAGATTCGGGCAATCCAAGAGTGGCCGAGTCCCACAAGAATTGGAGATGTAAGGAGTTTTCATGGACTTGCCAGCTTTTATCGGCGATTTGTAAGGGATTTCAGTACTTTGGCTGCACCGCTCACAGAACTAATCAAAAAGAACGTTGGGTTCAAGTGGGGAGAACAACAAGAGAAGGCGTTTCAGCTTATTAAGCATAAGCTTACACATGCTCCTTTACTTGCTTTATCAGATTTTTCTATAACATTTGAAATTGAATGTGATGCTTCTAGTGTAGGTATAGGTGCCGTGCTGATGCAAGGAGGACGATCAATCGCGTATTTCAGTGAAAAATTGAGTGGGGCAACACTAAATTACCCGACTTATGACACGGAGTTGTACGCGTTGGTTCGAGCATTGAAGACTTGGCAACATTACTTATGGCCCAAGGAATTCGTGATTCACACTGATCACGAGTCATTGAAACATTTGAAGGGGCAACAAAAGTTGAACAAGAAGCATGCCCACTGGGTTGAATTCATCGAGACATTTCCCTACGTCATCCGATAGAAGCAAGGTAAGGAAAATGTGGTTGCGGATGCACTTTATCGCAGGTATGCGTTACTTTCTATTCTTGATGCTAAACTAATTGGTTTTGAGCATATATTAAGGATTTATACCCTTTGGACCAAGATTTTAGTGAGGAATATCAAGCTTGTGAGAAAAACGCAGTGGGAAGATTTTATAGGCATGATGGATTTTTGTTTCGGGAGAATAAGCTTTGTGTGCCTAATTGTTCTTTGAGATATCTGTTAGTGAGGAAATCCCATGGTAGTGGATTGATGGGACATTTTGGGATTGCTAAAACTTTAGCTGTTTTGCAGGTCCACTTCTTTTGGCCACATATGAAAAAAGATGTTGAAAGGATTTGTGGTAGATGTGTCCCATGTAAGCAAGCTAAATCGAGAGCACAATCCCAGGGTTTATACACACCTTTACCAATTCCTAGCGAGCCTTGGACTGATATTTCAATGGATTTTGTGTTAGGTTTACCTAGGACCAAACGAGGGAAGGATAGTGTGTTTGTGGTTGTAGATCGATTTTCTAAGATGGCATATTTTATTCCCTATCATAAAACTGATGATGCTTCACATGTTGCTGAATTGTTCTTTCGGGAGATTGTGAGGATACATGGAATGCCTAGAGCCATTGTTTCGGATAGAGATGCTAAGTTCTTGAGCTACTTTTGGAAGACTTTGTGGAGTAGGTTAGGTACTAAATTGTTGTTTTCTACTACTTGTCACCCACAAACTGATGGTCAAACTGAGGTAGTAAATAGGACCTTGTCAACTTTGTTAAGGGCGATCATTAGTAAGAACATTAAGACATGGGAAGACTGTTTACCGCATGTTGAGTTTGCATATAATCGTTCTGTCCATTCTGCTACTAAGTATTCACCTTTTGATATGGTTTATGGTTTTAATCCTTTGTCTCCATTGGACTTATCACCATTACCTGTTTCTGAGCGTGTTAATTTAGATGGCAAGAGTGAGGCTGATTTTGTTAAGCAGATTCATGAGAAAGCAAGACTCAACATTGAGCGAAGAACGGAACAATATGCAAAGCAAGCCAATAAGGGGCGACACAAGCTAATTTTCGAACCCGGAGATTGGGTATGGTTGCACTTTAGAAAGGAGCGTTTTCCGGAACAAAGGAAGTCAAAGTTGCTACCACGAGGAGATGCTCCATTTCAAGTCGTTGAAAGAATCAATGACAATGCTTACAAATTGGATCTGCCAGGTGAGTATAATGTAAGTGCTACCTTCAATGTTTCTGATTTAAGTCCCTTTGATGCAGGAGATGATTTGAGGACAAATCCTTTTCAAGAGGAGGGGAATGATGGAGACATGGAGAGCTCAAATGCATGGAAGGTGGCTGACCCAATTCAAGTTCCTGTTGGTCCAATTACAAGAGCCCGTGCTAAGAAATTCAAGGAAGCATTAAATGGGCTGATTCATGAAATTTGGAATCAAGTCAATTTATGCAAGCCCATTGACCAAGGCCCACGTCAACCTCAAAGGTGCATCAATTTGATCCAGATTTTAGAAGAGTCCATGAAATTGGCATGATCTAGGCTATTAAAGAATTTCGGAAACTTTCCCATTGTTGGCACATGTGGCTGATCTGTTTGTGCAAGTTGCCAAAACGAATTTATTGCACTTTCCCTTAAGTTTTGGGCATGTAATTGGCTGATAATCAGCCATTAAAACATTCCTTATAGTTGGTTTTTATTTTAGGGTAAATTAGGGTTAGTTATTAAATTTGAATTTGTCAACTTTCCTTTTTTCTAGTTTTAGGTAATTTCCCTCTGATTTTTGGACGAATTTCCTTAGGATTTTCTGATTGTAATTTGGCCTATAAATAGGCATTTTCATGTTTAATGGTGGGATTTTTTTTGTATGAAATTTTTTTTTCAGAAAGGTGAATTCTTTCTTTGGTTCTTTGACGAACTATTCGAACTATCGGAATTTTTCCGTGGCGTTCAAAACCGACTTATCAATCAAGCCTTCCATCCTTGATTGTGGCGTCTTCGATATACCAAGGTTCTTGCTTCGATATAAGCAACGGGTCGCGGTGATTTCCATCCAAATCTGAAGTAGAAACGGTCTTGGTGCCTTCTTTATTGATAACGGGTTTCGTCAGTATATTGGCGAGGTTCCTATCATAAGGCCTTTCTCATCTCAGTGATATGGACATAAAGGGCGGTCTTTTCGTTAAGCTGGAAACGTTTCCCAAGAAAAGCTAATGCAATCTCCTTAAGATGTATATGCTAAAAAGAGACTCGGCCGCCGAGTAGTTGGACATCCCTACAAGTGTCTCTTAACGTGTCCTCAGTAATATCAGAGAGAGAGTAGCGGTGAAGCCCGAGTAGAACAACGCCCAAACCAAACACTATGCAAGATCGAATTCTCCCAGACAAGTAATCCATGTGGGTTTCGAAAACATGTTTTTAAAATTAACGGAAGCATGATACGGATCCAATCACACGTATAAAAATTTTCACAAAATTTTTCCGACGACAATACTTATATTAATTTAACAAAATAAATTAAGAAGAAAGTTTAGAAATTGATCGATGTTCGATTAGGTCGAAATTCTTGAACTCCTTCAAGAATCTTCTTGAGTACTCCAAATCCTTCCAAAACACTAATTTTCTTGAGAACTCCAAATCCTTCCAAAACACTAATCTTCTTGAGAACTCCAAATCCTTCAAAGCACCAACGGGTCTTTCTCAACGTTCTCCAGATCACGATTAACAGGAAACGAGTGGGCGTTTCTGAATTTGGGTTTGATCACACAATTGAATTTTGATTCACTTTGCATTCTCAACTCATGAGACAAAGTGAAGGAGAAGAGGAGAAGAAACTCTCAGATAAAAAAAATACGTATATATTTTTCTCTCTGTCAAAAAGGAATTAATATATCTTCTATTTTTTAGATACATCGTATGTACCCCTTCTTTTTAGATACATCGTATTTACCCTCTTTTAATATTACAGAGAAATAACTGACACTTTTTTTTAAAATTAATTAACAACTCCTCCATGTGGAACAATATGCACGCCCACTACCTCCCTATAGTGGGCGTGTTTGATAGATATGGGGGAGAGAGAATCTCTCTCCCATTATACAATCAGTTACTTTTTTTTTTCTTAATTTTTTTTAATTTTATTTTGAATTATTCAAAATAAAATAACCGATCTTTTCTTTTCCACATGTATCAAAATTCAAAATTCAAAATTCCACAGACACTTTGTGGATATAATGTGTACCGCCCGGTGGTGCACAACTACGATGTGGTCCTTACCACACTGTATAATCTTTATTTTAAAATTATTTTAAATAATCATATTAATTAAAATACAAATTAATCCAATTAATTTGTTGTGTGAATATATTAATATAGAATTCTTAATTCTAAATTAATAAATTAGCCCAACATAAAATAATGTTCACACGATTCAATGAAGCCGTTGAGAGGAACTATAGACTTTATAATTTTAAGCTCTAATATTTTTGACAATTAATTAACACCTTAATTAAAATATAAAAATTATTAATTCCAAATTATTCCACTAAAATTTTGGAATTGCACTTTTGAAATTATAAAACTAATTATATTCAAAGGATTGGAATTGCCCATTGATATAGTCACTACATATAAATTAATCATCCATAAACGGTTCATAATTAAAGCTGGGTATTTTCCGTTAACCTCTTTAATTTTATCTTTCTCCTTAAGTACCATTGATTCTCTAATGAATAATATATTTATGATATAATCATAAATTAAGCGCTCTTATTATTCAAGTCCCGAATCAACACTTAAGGTAAAAATCCATCTAACTTCTTTACGAAGGAAATGATTTCATCTTGTATATTAATATTCCCGGCTACTTATTATATTATATTTCTAATATATGAAGAATTTAACACTATTCATTTGTATCATTACTCGATATGTCAAAAAACATGATACAATAAATAGGAGTCTATTAATTACTCAGAATTAAGATCGATTCATATTGACCATCATTATTGATTTTGAATGCTCTATATGACAACGGAAATTATTAGAGATTCATAATTAATCATGTTCCAGTCCTATATAATCAAATTATATCAAGCGCTTTTATTCTAATAATCTCATTATTAACTATCCGGATAAGATCATTTCATTCAAAATGTAATGAACCGTGCTAGTAATTTTAAATTAAAGATCCCAAGTTTAATTTTTAATTACATACAGATTTAGATTATTTTACTTTAAATATTATTCTCTTGTATATAACACTTATATACAATATTTAAAGTCACATTTAAATAATCTAGGGTATTCGATATTTATAAAACATCTAAACATGCATGCAAAAATAAGATTGAAAAAATTTCTCAAATAAAATCAGCAAACTAAAACATCTCATTTGTTTATGGGCACACATCCCAACAATCTCCCACTTGCCCTAAAGCAAATGTAACATGTCTTTAAGTCCCATCCCTTCAAGATGTTGCTCAAAACTTCGAGCTGGTAATGTCTTGGTAAACGGATCAGCTATGTTATTCGTGGATGCAATCTTCTCAACTGAAACGTCTCCTCTACTAACAATCTCTCTCACCAAGTGGAATTTCCGCACTATATTCTTTCCTTTGTGGTGATTTCTGGGTTCTTTGGCATTGGCCATTGTTTCGCTGTTATCACAATAGAGTCTAATTGGCTCATGCATCTTTGGAACAACTTCCAGATCTCTCAAGAATTTGAAAAGCCGTACTGCCTCTTTAGCTGCTTCACAAGCTGCTACATATTCAACCTCCATGGTTGAATCAGCAACACAAGTTTGCTTGATACTCCTCCAAATAATGGCTCCACTTCCCAAAGTGAACACCGCCCCAGAGGTAGACTTTCGTGAGTCTCTCTATCAGATTGGAAATCAGAATCTGTATATCCAATAAGAATCAAATCACTACTAGAATATACGAGCATATAGTTTCTCGTCCTTCTCAGATATTTGAGAATATGCTTGACGGCCCCCCAGTGATCTAATCTTGGCTTTGACTGGTATCGACTAACCACTCCCACTGCAAAGCATATGTCAGGTCTGGTACATAACATTGCATACATTAGACTACCAACTGCCGATGCATATGGAATTCGTCTCATATTCTCCTCTTCTTACGGTGTTTTATGACACTACTTTTTAGAGAGATGAAATCCATGTCGAGAAGGCAAGTTCCCTTTCTTAGACTTCTGCATCACAAATATGATAAGCACCTTATCAATGTACGAAGCTTGAGACAATGCCAGAAGCCTATTCTCGCGATCCCGTATAATCTGGATTTCAAGAATGTAGCTTGATTCTCCCAAATCCTTCATTTGGAATTGGTTGGCTTGCCAGTTCTTTACCTTTGATAGAGATTCTACATCATTCCCAATGAGAAGAATGTCGTCTACATAAAGAACTAGGAAGACCACTTTATCCCCTTCTATCTGCTTATAGACACAAGGTTCAACCAGATTTTGTTCAAAACCATAAGACTTTATGGCATCGTTAAATCTGATGTTCCAAGATCTAGAAGCCTGCTTAAGTTCATAAATGGACCTTTGCAGATTGCAGATTTTCTGCTCTTGGCCTTGGATCACGAAACCGTTTGGTTGGACCATATGAATGGTCTCCTCAAGATGACCTTTCAAAAACACCATCTTGACATCCATTTGCCATATCTCATAATCAAAATAAGCAGCAATGGACAAGAGAATTCAGATGGATTTTAGCATGGCCATTGGAGAAAAAGTATCTTCATAGTCTACTCCTTTTTGGGTAAAACCCTGTGCCACTAGCCTAGCTTTGAAAGTATCCACTTTCCCATCGGCTCCGCTCTTTCTCTTATAGATCCATTTGCAACCAATAGGCTTAACGCCTTCTGGTAGATCTACGAGCTCCCATACTGAATTAGAGTACAGAGACTCCATTTCGAGTTTCATGGCTTCCTGCCATTTCTCTCGATCAACATCATCCATTGCCATGTTGTATGTCAATGGATCATCATTGCTGCCATCAGTGACTACAACTTGTGCTTCTCCATCTTCATGATAGTGGATGGGCAATCTTATTTCCCTCCCACTACGTCTGTGGCTGTGGTGTTTGATCTCGAGTAGTGATCTCTACTCTTACTCATTCAACAATTGTTGTTGGTTTGGGGCCGATCTTATCAGCCACTCTTCCAAAACCACTTTACTTTTAGGTTTGAAATCTGCCATATAGTTGTCCTCGAGAAACGTAGCATTTGTCGATACAAATACTTTGTTATCCTGAGTGCTATAAAACAGACCTCCTCTCGTTCCTTTAGGGTAGCCCACAACCATGCATACCTCCGAGCGAGGTTCCAACTTCCCAGTCTTTCCTTTTAACACGTGTGCTAGGCACCCCATACTTGGATGTGTCTCAAACTAGGTTTGCGACCGTTCTACAACTCTAGGGGAGTCTTAGAGATTGACTTAGATGGAACTAAATTCTGAATATATACAGCTGTTTGTAGTGCATATCCCCAAAATGAGGTAGGCAGAGAAGAATAGCTCAACATTGATCTTATCATGTCAAGTAAAGTACGATTTCTTCTTTCGGCTACACCATTTTGCTGTGGTGTTCCAGGTGCCGTGAGCTGCGACAATATTCCGTTCTCAATCAAATGGTCATTGAATTCATAATCTAGACACTCTCCTCCTCGATCCGATCGAAGAGTTTTGATTGATTTGCTAAGTTGTTTGAAATCCGGAATGAAATAAACATTGTCCAAAAACAAATATTTATTATTATCAAATGTAAGTTATTGGAACCGCGTTAGTAATTTTAAATTAAAGATCTCAACTTTTATTTTTAATTACAGACAGATTTAGATTATTTTACTTTAAATATTATCCTCTTGTATATAACACTTATATACAATATTTAAAGTCACATTTAAATAATCTAGGGTTTTCAATATTAATGAAGCATCTAAACATGCATGCAAAAATTATATTGAAAAATTCCTCAAATTAAATCAGCAAAATAATACATTTTATTTATTTATGGGCACACATCCCAACAATCCAAGGGTATGAAATCTACCACCTGAGCATATGCCGCCTCCAGAATTGGCACCGTCTCAAGAGGAACGCCCACAACCTTTAAGAAGGTGATCTCACCGCTATGATCTATGATGTTTTCAACCAAGGGGCCATGAGACTCATCTGTTTCGAACAACTCCAAGAGTGCATGAGCGTTTGGAAATTGAGACCAAGAAGAGAGGTTGTTCTTATCAGCTTTGTCTCTGAAAGCGACCGGGTTCTTAGGTGTTTCGCTAGATTGGGGCACTCTCACGTTTTCTAAGCCATTATTTCCAGCCATCATAGCTAGGGCCAAAGCATTGACTGTAGGAACATCAAAAGTGATCTCCTCTACTTCCGGTGTCGTGGAAGGCAACTCAGGCAATATCAATCGAACCCCCTAGTGCATTCTCAACACCATCATGATAAGATTCCAGCAAACCCTCTCTATTATCATCAGTTGAATTATGCAAAAGAGATCTTTGAGCAATTAGGATGGAACCAGACAAAGTACAAGGTGTCTCGGAAGCTCTCGGCAGTGTTTTGTGACTAAGAGCAATGATTTCCTGCAAAACAAACAACCATAAATTAATAGATCCCAAGAAGCACATATGAGAAGGTGATGATATAAAGAGTGAAATGTCCCTGTGTGGCATCTAAATGACTTGTCTGCAAAAGAAAGGGGGACAATGATAGAATCTAATGGTTTCCTCCGATGATAATTGGTTTGGACTTCACATAGTTCACCGACTATGTGAAGACACTTGTGGGTTTCGCCACATTCCTAATGGTTTCCTCCGATGACAAAATGGTTTGGGCTTCACATAGCTCACGGACTATATGGAGACACTTATGAATTACGCCAGTCATCTTATGGTTTTTCCCGGCGTAAAAAAACAAAAAAAAAAAAGTTTGGTCTTCACATAGCTCATAGAGTATGTGAAGACACAAGGTTTTCCACGAGATGGGAAATGAGAACTATTAGCCCCACAGGAGGTTTGTGAGTAGGTGTCTGATAATAAGCAAGGAATATCCATCTTTCTGCTATACAGGATGTATTGAATTCATAATTTATTAGATACTTTTTATGAATGTGAACTAAGTATCGTAAGGATTACACTAAGCTTCTAATGGTTTCCTCCTACTTAAAATATATATATATATATTCAGCCAAAAAAAAAAAAAGAGGTTGGGGGTGGGTACGTAGGAGCACTTATGAATTGTGTCGTATTTCTAATAATTTTCTCCTCAACTCAATTATTTGGATTCCACTTAACCTACCACAAAAAAAAAAAAAAAAAAAAAAAAAAAAAAAAAAAAAAAAAAAAAAAACCTAGAAAGAGTGAGGGGCGAAGAGAAGAATGACATACCTGGAGGCATGGTGTCTTTTCTCATTGGACAGATCCTCCAAAAGTAGCACCATCAGCGTAACCAACATTTTGCGAAGGAGAAACAGAGGCATCGCTTGAGTCTTCACCAGAGGTAGCGTTGTCCATGCCATCATCATCTTGGGAGGCAGATCTATTATTGGGATCACTAAATATGTCACTACCATCCTGAGTGGTGGCCTTGTTGGAACCCGAGACATCATCAAGAGCCCGCAATTTAGAAGAGTTTGCATTAGCAAGGTTGGCAATGCGGCCACTTCTTCGCTCTGGAATCACGACCGGAGATGTGTGATGTAAATCATAGCACAACTTCAAGGGATCCAATTCAAGTTCTAATTGGATCGGTTACGAGAACTCGAGCAAAGAAGTTCAAAGATGTACTCAACGGGCTGATTCAAGAAGTTTGGACTCAAGCAAATTCGTGGAGACCCATTGAGCATGATCCACGAGTTCAAAAAAGATGCATCAACATGATTAAAGTTCTTGAAGAATCCGTTCAAGACATGGGGTGTTTGGTATTTGAGTTTGAGTTAAGATTTTTAAGTTTCAATAGTAATTTTTGTTGACTTTTTCATAAAAGACAAAAAAATTTCAGAAAAAGACAAAAATTTAGTTGAAAAATTTGAGTTCAGGGTGGTGAACAAAACTCTTAATTTTAGCAAGATAAATTGGGATGTTTAGGAATATTCTTTGGCCTGATTGTAAGGCTTGCATATTTACTTTCCTTTTATTAGTTTAGTCGTTTGACTTTTATAAAATTATCTTCTCTTTGGTTCTTTGACGAACTATTCGAACTTATCATAATTTTTCGTGGTGTTCGCCATCAACTTATCAAACAGATTTACACTACCGTTTGTGGCATCTTCCTTATATCAAGGTTCTTGTTTCGCATTATACAACGGGTTGAGGTCAAATATGCCAACGTTCTTGTTTTTGTTTAAGCAACGGGTCGAGATCTCCCATCCACACTTGATCGTAGAACGTTCTAGGGTTCCTTTTTCGCTATCGGGTCTCGTTATTCTTGACGGGGTTCCCATCAATGTGGGCTCTTACTTACTCTTTTCAGAGATGTTTGAATGTGCCTTCTTTATTTTTGGAGCCGATGAAGAGGATGATGCTGGAGCACATTTACCCTTCACAGCTGGAGAAGACAGCAATGGATGATATGAAAAGGAACACAGCAATGGAGCCTTGAGATGCTCTGATCCATGACAAAATCAGCGAGAGAAGCCTCAAGTGTCTCTCGGGGTAAATTTTTGAAATCATGCAAAATGGAGAGAACATGATTCCAGTATTCTACAAATTGTCTCGTGCAACCCGCATAGTGATGCTCCCCCAGCAACCTTGAAAGATTCTGCATGTCGTAAAGGCTATCCTCGACCACAAAAGGGAAACCTTGAGAAACGTTCTTTTCAGCCTCAACATCGACGACGAAAGGCATGGTTTTAGTAAGCCCAAATTGCCTGTGGACTCTAAATGGTCGGTAGTATATGTATTTGTCACCTACCGCAGGCAATGTAAGTCAACATGGTGTAACTGCGAAGTAGAAGTCCAAAAATTGGTGGGTCGACATACCATTTTTGTCTACTACTGGAACCTCTTTTATCTTGTTGCTACCAAGCCACCGAAGGATTTTGAAGAATACAATCTTATAATACCATCGGCAACATAGCGATATTGGCATTCCAGACAGATCAAATTCAGAAGTAATCCTGCACTACGTTGAGAGTAGCTGGTATAGGGGCGTAACCATTGAAATGCTGCCATAGGAACACCTGAAGAAAACTTACAAAAAGATATGTCTCCACGCAAAAGCAACTGAGGCCTAGCACTTCATCCTCTGCTAACAAATCTAGATGCCTGTATAGTTGGCTGAGAAATAGTGACGCTAGAGGAAGTTTTTTTCCTTGGGCTAGGGAGATTGCCTTAGGAAACAAACTCTTTTGAGTGGTGTCGCAAGGCGGTCCGGGGAATATGAATCTGCTTAGTAGTAGTGTCAACATTGCCTCTACCTAGCAATCCGAACCGCGACCAGCACCCGGATTGAACTTGCGTCCGCTGTCGTAGCCATAGGAAAAGCGGCTCCAACAAGCTAGACTCGTGCGAGAAGCTATAGCACCACTTGAGGTCTTTTTGCCTCATCTCCTTGTTTTATTTACATTTTCCTCTTTTTCTTTTGTTTGCTTTTTATTATCTTGCGGAACATTAAAAGGATCCTCATAATCACCGTCAATGCGAAGCTGAAAAATCCGAAATACATCTACAAGAGTGGGAGTGAACTCTCAAGGAGTCGGTATGAAGGTATGAGTTTATGTGGACCACCTCAGTGCTACAATTCATAATTCCTACTGCTGCTAGCCGGTGCCTCACAGCCCTGTCCATCAACTCGTAAGCTACCCAATTCTTCCAATTAGTGGAGTCACTTGAGGGACAAGCGAACATGACAAGAACTGCCTCAAGAGAGTCTTTGTCAATTCTCAATTGGTTAAAACTACACGGATTAACGACTGTTGCCTCTCTGGGATATGCCTGGGTCGAATTAGACGGAGAATAAGGAGGTGGGAGCAGCTCCAAACCTTGCTTCATTTAATAAAACTTTTCGTTACAAGGGTTGGTGATGTCCACCACTCTTAGTTCTTGGGGATTTCCTTCTCGAACATAGTCATTCGCCATGAATGATAATGTAATGACCAACTTTTTGACGAACTTGTAATTTCCTTTTGATACCAAGGAAATCTAAGTCTGTACTATGTAAGCCTGTGTTAAATGTATAATCTGATTTATAAGAATATGTTTGAGTTCTTATAAGTTATAAGACTCAATGTTAGTATGCGGCCTTTTGTCGAGAAAGCGTAATCATGATTTATAACTTTATTTTGGCCTATGTATGACCAGGATAATTCATGACTTGAATAGGACGATACTGCTGTGTATTAAGCAGTATAGGAATTATATTGTGTTTGACCGTTATTACGGATACATAATGAAGAATAAGGAATGAGATAACTTAAGAAAAATCAGGAATAATATTTGGAGTAAGGAGGACTAAGTAGTTTCAAGTCCTAAGAAAAATCCATATGCGGTCCAGTTAAGTGCAGATGAATTCTGGACTGCAGTCCAGTATGACAGTACTGTTGATAGTTAAATGGACTGCATTCCAATATTTGTATTATCTGGATTATTAAGGAATTAAGTGCATATTAAGAGGAAGTGCCTAACATGGCCCTAATTGGATGGCACCTTATAAAAGATAATTATCCAATTTTGGGAATTATTGGTAATTATGGAAAAATGGATAATTATGAAAAGATTTTTTTAGTGGAATGAGCTCCACTTGGCCGGTCACAGAGGGCAAATATTTTGTTTTTAGGGTCAAATATGCAATTTTAAGAAAAAAAAAATAAATGTGAAAAATTAAGTATTTTTCACCTATAAATAGGGGTGGGGTGTAGAAGAAAACCCATTTAGTTGGACCCCAAATTTTTGGTTCTCTTTCAAAAAAAAAAAAAAAAAAAAAAAAGGGATAAGAGTGAGAAGAGTGGCCGGTTGTGTTATAGTAGTGGTAGAGCAAAATTGCTCTCATTCCAAGATCTAGAACAACATCCCAAGTTTTTATTTAGGATTTACGTGTATTTCCAAGTTTGGATTGTAAGAGCATAAGCTCATGTTTTTTTTATGCTATGGTTTTTGTATGGTTGATTTATGCTTAGGATATCTTGAATGCTAGCCCTATGCATGAATTTAATTTGTCTTCTCTAGAATGAGTTCTAGGGTTGAATGTGCTCACCAAGTGTTTGTGAATATGTCTTCACATGTGTAAGAAGGAAAAAGTTATGTAAGGTGATGAATGATAAAGATGATGCTGATGATGTATATTTAAGTTAAGAAATTAACCTAAAAACACAACTTGGTAAGCTAATCCATAATGTGTTTTTAAGTAAGAAGATAAGTGTAGGGTTAAGTGTTATGAATGAATCCGACATGCTGCATGTTGATGTAGACTCACGGTTTTGACCGTTTGAGGTAGTGTGTGCGAAATTTTAAGCGAAAACCAACAAGATCCAAAACTGTCAATTTTCGGATTTCACTGGACAGTTTTCTAGAAACCTAATTTTGAGCCCCTTAAAGGCCGAATATGGACAAAGTCAAAACTGTAAAGTTGTAGAAAATAGAAAACCCTAGGAGATAAATTAGACATTTTTTGAAAATAAGGCTCTAAAGGCCTCTGTTTTTATCAAAATCCGAGGCTGGTTAATACAGATAGTGTACACGGCCAAAATTTTTCAAAAGGAAAAACGAGCAAGTTAATGGCAGATTTAGGTTTTAGACAAAAACCAAAGGTTGTAGCTTATGATGAGATCTACAACTTTCATGAAAAAAAGTTTTCAAATTTTAATCTGATTTAAAGTTTAAATAGGATTTTCAAAACTATGCAATGTACAGGAAATTCCTGCACAGGATTTTCAAAACTTTGCAGTGTAAAGGAAATTCCTGCACACGCACTTTCAACTAATTAAAGAGTAGTTTTCAATGTTTTACAGTTTTACAACTTCTTTAACAAAGAAACTACGGTTTTACGAAAAACCATCCTAAAGGGGTTTTAATCCACTAAGAAATTTCACAAGTAAATTTTAAAAGACAATTTTAAGTAATAAATCATAATTAAATTAAGATATTTTTCAAGAAAACAAGGTATTTTAAAAAAGGATAAGATGGGCCAAAGGTACTTAAAAATATAAGTAACAATTCTATGACAGATAGTAACTAGGTTGGAGAGCAAACTAGGATCCAAGAAAATGAAATAGTAAGCCTAAGTCACTTAGACTATGGTCAAAAATTATATGACTAAAGGTAATCGGATGAAATAGTAAGCCCAAGTCACTTAGCAAGAGCCTTGGTATGGTGAAGACGCCACAAACTGTTATGGAAGTCCGTTTTATAAGTCGATTTGAACGCCACAATGAATCCTTGATGAGTTCGAATAAGTTTCATTAAGAACTCAAGAAGAATAACTCACAATATGAATAAACATCAAAATCTTTTGTTTTTTTTTGTTTTTTTTTTTTTCTGCATTTATCTCAATGGCCGAGCCTATATTTCCTTTTCCCTATTTTTTTTTCTTCGACATCTTGCTCTTTTATACTCTATTTCTTTTGATCACTCTCTTTTTGCAACCTCACATGATCGTAATAAACTTGTTTCGGTGTCATCGGCACAAGAGTGATTGGCTTTTGATTGAGCACAAACGAGTACTTGTTGTTGGAGCCATCATGTTTAACTCGCCAATCAAATTGCCACGGTCAGCCTAATAACAAATGTCCAGCTTGCATCGGAACTACATCACACAAAACTTCATTTTTGTTTTTCCCAATGTGGAATGAGACCAACATCTGTTTATTCACCCTAACCTCACCACCATCATTGAGCCATTGCAATTCATAAGGCCGGGGATGTTTAATTACTAGCAGTCCCAATATTTCAATCATAGAAGTGCTAGCAACATTAGTACAACTACCTCCATTAGTAATCACACTACACACCTTGTTTTGCACGTGGCATCTAGTATGAAAAATGTTTTCTCGCTGACACAACTGTTCCTAGTGTACCTTGGGTCGATATTTCAATGGATTTTGTTTTGGTATTACCTAGGACTAAGAGGGGAGAGACTCAGTTTTTGTGGTTGTCGATAGATTCTCTAAGATGGCACACTTTATTGCATGTCATAAGACCGATGATGTGTCACATATAGCCGATTTGTTTTTCAAGAAGACTGTGAGGTTACATGGCATGCCTAGGACTATCGTTTCTGATCGAGATGCAAAGTTCTTATGTTACTTTTGGAAGACTTTGTGGGGGAAGTTGGGAACTAAGCTTTTGTTTCCACCACTTGTCACCCACAAACTGATGGTCAAACCGAAGTAGTGAATAGGACTTTGTCGGTATTATTGCGTGCTATCATACAAAAGAATTTGAAAACATGGGAAGATTGTTTGCCGCATGTTGAATTTGCTTATAATCAGCGTGTCCATTCTGCGACTAAGTTTTCACCGTTCGAGATTGTTTATGGATTTAATCCTTTGACTCCTTTGGATTTAACTCCTTTACCTTTGAGTGAACGTGTTAACTTAGATGGCAAGAAGAACGCTAATTTTGTTAAGCAGATTCATAAGAAAGCAAAGCAACACATAGAATGGCGAATGGAATAATATGTCAAGCAAGCCAAATAGGGACGCAAGAAGGTTATTTTCGAACCGAGGGATTGGGTTTAGCTGCACATGAGGAAGGACCGATTTCCCGAGCAAAGACATTCAAAACTACTCCCGAGGGGTGATGGACCGTTTCGAGTGTTGGAACGTATCAATGACAATGCCTACAAGCTTGAATTACCAGGTGAGTATGGTGTTAGTGCGAGCTTTAATGTTTCTTAATAATTTCCTTTAGATTTAGGTGACGATTTGAGTGCAAATCCTCATCAAGAGGGGGAGAATGATGCAAATATGGCTTCACAACCAAGCATACATGAGAGGGAACTAATAGGTGTGCTTGGAGGGACTCAAGGGCCGCACCAACGTGATCCATTAAGCCTGCTAATTGGGCCAACTACTAGATTTAGAGCCAAGCGATTTAAAGAAGCATTGAATGGGCTGATTGAAGAGGTTTGGACTCAAGTAAATTCGTGGAGGCCCATTCAGCAATGGTCTATGATGAGGACATCAAGGCTCAATGGAATTCTCACGAACCGATACAAGTTCCAGTTGGTCCCGTGACTAGAGCTCGAGTTAAAAGATTCAAAGAAGAGCTAAATAACTTAGTCCAGAGAGTTCTACAACAAAACGAGAGCGTGTTCACTACTGAGGGTGAACAAAGGCTGGTTTTACTCATTAAAGTTTATCTGGAAGAGAGCAAATCAGCCATACATGTCCATTAAGCCATTGCATCGCTAACTTGCATGTCCTAGTTGATGTGGACGTTTTTCCCAACAAAGAATCAAGTCAAGATTTCGTTTTCAAGTTTTCATGGAGTTCAAGATTCAAAACAAAATTCAAGAAGTTTTGAAGATTTGATCAAGATTTGATTTCTTTGTAATCCTATTTAAGTTTTAGGTTTTCGTTTAAAATTTGAATTTAGGTATCTCTTTAGTTTCGAATTTATTCAGATAAATCTGATATTTTTTTAGGTTTATAGTCATGTTTATCAAATCGACTTATCAAACGGACTTCCATAATCGTTTTGTGGCGTTTTCACCATACCAAGGTTCTTGCTTCGCTAAGCAACGGGTCGCGGTTTCCATCAAACTTGAAAGATCTTGGGTTTTCGTTTCCGGATTTGGTGTCGGGTTTCGTCACGTTGTTGGCGTGGTTCGTATCAGTTTACGTTATCATCAGAGGAGCATCACCATGATTAAAGTTCTAGAAGAGTCCGGTAAAACTCAAGCTTAATTTCAGCATGTTTACTTCCCTTTTGGTGTTATTGGTCTGATTGCATGGCTTCCATTTATTTAACTTTCCTTATTTGCTAGGAGTGATTCTGTAGGTGTCATGGCTGATAATAAAGCTAATTTAAATATTTTATTTTTCCTTTTCTAGTTGTAGGAGTGATTTAGGAAGCATAGGTTAGTTTCCTGATTTGTTTTCCTTTTGGTCAAATCCGAATTTATTAGAGAATAATTTAGGAAAAACATATTTGTATTCAGCAGTCTATAAAAAAGCATATTTTTTGAAGCTAACGATCAGTTTTTGGGAATTCAGAAGAAAGTGAGAGTGTGTTTTCTTACATTCTTGAAAAGACTTTTTAACTTATCAAGTTAATCTTGTGGCGTTCAATAGCCAAACTTATCATCTAAGTTCTTGAGAGTCTTATTGCGGTATTTGTCAATATCCGAAGTCTTGGTTCTTATCTCGCTAGGTAAGGGGCAAAGCTCAAACAAGCTTGCGTCTTGAAGGTCTTGGGGTTTGAATCCACGTTTGTGTTGGGTGTCGTCGTCTCATCGGCGAGGTTCATATCACTATCCCTCGAATTGGTGGCAAACCATCTTGTTCCTCGTCCGGAAATACATTCTCGAATTCCTGCAACAGAGAAACAACAGAACTAGGCAATGCAGGGCCAAGCTCATTAGTTTTTAGAAACGTCTCTTTGTTCAAGTACAATCATTGGCTGATTTAAAAACATCGCCCTTTTGATCCCACTGCCTCTCGCATAAAAGTTTGTTTTTCTCTCTGCTTTTCTCTCATGGGCTTGTTGTGAATTCTTTTCAGTCCTCTCAATTTTCTCTCCCTTGCTCTCTTTGCCCTCCTTTTTCTCGGCCACCTCTTCTTTTTTTCTCTCATTGGCCGAGCCCTCTTTCTGTTCTCCCACTCTTGATTTTTCTTCACTCATTTTCTTTTTCTCACTTTCTTCATAGACATGTTTTGGTGTTAACGGAAGAAGAGTGATCATTCTTTGATTGTGAACCAATGAGTACTTGTTGGTGAAACCACGCCAATAAACTAACGCGACCCTAACCAAGTTGGTCTCCAATATCGAAATCATAAACGGCTTTGAATGGAAACGCGACCCGATGCTTTACAAGAAGCATGAACCTTGGTATGCGAGGACGCCACAATCAGTTATGGAAGGACTGATTGATAAGTCGTATGAACGCCACGGAATCCTCCGATAAGTTCAAGAAGTTCGTTTAAGAACCAATGAGAATTAGCCTCAAAATTTCGTGTAAAACTGATCTGCATTTCGCAAAGAAATTTGTACATTTATAGCTATGTGTTTCCCTATCAGAAATTTGGGTCTTTAATTGCCCATGATATTTTGGGCAAGTCAACTAAATCAAAAGGGAAAACGCCTATATGGTAAGATCCCTACATGGCTGAAAAAAATAGCCTTACATTAATCTAACGGAAAAGGAAATTAGGCAACAATTATGTCACTAGCTGAATCTTGTCGCCTCGAAAAGGAAAGTGTTCAAAACGGAAAAAGTGACAGCTAGTGATCTTGCAAACGTTATTACTTGGTCTCTCCTAGTACTTGAATTACGCATTTGTTTGGCTGGTTGTCGCTTGTAATTCCCTCAATGGGCCTCCACGCAATAGCTTGAAACCAAGTTGCTCGAATAAGCCCAAATAAGTGCAACTTTGAATTTCTTCGCACGAGCCCTCGTAACCGGACCATTGGGAACTTGAATCGGATCTGAATATGTCTCATCCCACATGCTCTTGCTTGTGATACCGACGTCGATATCAGTCTACCTAATAACAAGTGCCCAGCTTGCATCGGAACCACATCGCACAAAACTTCGTCTTCATATCTTCTAATGCGAAAAGAGACTAACACTTGTTTATTCACATTTACCTCACCACTATCATTTAACCATTGCAATTTATAAGGTCAAGGATGCTTGCTTGTTGGCAGCCCTTACTTCTCTACCATGGTTTTGCTAGCAACGTTAGTACAATTTCCCCCATCAATAATCACACTACATAACTTGTTTTGGACATGGCACCTAGTATGAAAGATGTTTTCCCATTGCTCCTCTTCATCTTCTTTGGCTTGCACAATTCTCCTTGCAACCGAACAATTCTCCTCATCGTCGGCATCCTCTAATGAAGGCATAGAATCATTGTCCGAATCCTCATCGGTTTTAGTCTCTACATTGCCCTGCATCACCATAGCTCGTTTGTTCGGACATTAGCTGGCTATGTGACCCTAGCCTTGACATCTAAAACACTTAATGGCTGGCCTCCTCTTGTTTTTGTTCGGTCGTTGGCTTTGTGTTGGGTTCCTTCTCATCATTCTTCCATTGGTTCATCTTCCAAGCTGATGTACTCGGGATTTGGCTTGGATACGTGTTATTGGCCCTCCTCTTGAGTTGATTCTCTATTTTGATAGCCATGTGTACCATGTCCTCCAACTCCACATAATGTTGTAATTCAACGGAATTGGGAATTTCTCGGTTCAAGCCTGCCAAAAACCTTGACACAAATTCTTCCAAAAGTAACTCAAGAACTTAGCATCTCTATCCGAAATAATTGTTCTAGGCATGCTATGTAATCTTACTATTTCCCTAAAGAACAAATCAGTAACGTGCGAAGCATCATCCGTTTTGTGACATAGAATTAAGTGTGCCATCTTAGAAAATCTATCCACAACCACAAAAATTGAATCTCTTCCACGTTTAGTCCTAGGCAATTGGTAAAGGTGAATACAAACCGTTAGCCTGCACTCGGGATTTAGTAAAGGTGAATTCAAACCATTAGGATGCACTTGAGATTTAGCTTGCCTACCCATGACACATCTACCACAAGTCCTCTCAACGTCTCGTTTCATGTGTGGCCAATAGAAGTGCTCCTGAAAAACAGCTAAAGTCTTTGCAACTCCAAAATGTCCCATTAATTGATTAGGACATGGCAAGTACAAGAGCATGTAACGCTGATCCTATTTCAATTCTAGAAGAATCTAGCCAAGGATCACTAGTTATGTTGGTTTGTGAGTTTGAATAGCCAATTGTGGCTGTTGGTTTGTTCAAAGGTAATTAGTGTCATTAGTGTGGTTCTTAAAGTATGTAACTATTTTGTGAAGCTGAAAAGTTGTTTTCAGCTCATGGTGGAGGCTTGGCGGGTCATTTTGGCCGAGACAAGACCATAGCTGTAGTGCAAGACAATTTCTTTTGGGCACGGCTTACTAAGGATGTGGGGAGAATTGTGGATCAATGCGAGACTTGTCATCAAGCTAAGACTCATGGTAGCAATGCTGGTTTGTGCACACCCCTACCTGTTCCAAACACACCACGGGAGGATGTAAGTATGGATTTTATTCTTGGATTACCTTGGACTCAAAGGCAAAAGGATTCAATCATAGTGGTAGTAGATCGTTTTTCCAAGATGGCTCAATTTGTGCCATGCAACAAGACGGCTAATGCAACTCATATTGCTGACCTCTATTTTCAAGAGATTGTGAAGCTACATGGTGTTCCAAAGACTATAACATCAGATCGAGATACTAAGTTCCTTAGTCATTTTTGGTGGACTCTATGGAGGAAAAGGGGAACTAGACTCCAGTTCAGCACTTCACATCATCCCCAAATGGACGGACAAACTGAAGTGGTTAATCGATCTTTATTACGAAGTCTCATCAAGAAGAACATCAAGGCTTGGGATTTGTCTCTTCCACAGGCTGAATTTGCTTATAATAGGTCCACTAGTCAAACAACCGGGTGTAGTCCTTTCGAGATCGTTTATGGTAAGAATCCAATCACTCCATTGGATCTTGTGCCCCTTAAAATAGAAACAACTTTTAGTGGAGCAGTAGACAAAAGAGCAAAATATATCAAGAAGTTGCATGAACAGGTTCACGACAAAGATTGCCAAACAAAATGAGAAGTATGCGCAGCAAGCGAATAAACATAGGAGGGAGGTCACTTTTCAAGTTGGGGATAAAGTATGGATTCATCTCAGAATAGAGCGATTTCCCAATAGGAGGTTTCCCAAACTCCAAGCAAGGGGGGATGTACCTTTTACAATTGTTCAAAATATCAATTATAATGTATACAAAGTTGAGCTGCCAGGTGATTATGGAGTGTCTGCTACCTTCAATGTGGCTCATCTTTCTCCGTTTGTTGAAGACACGCCTTTGGACTCTAGGTCGAGTCCACTCCAACCCAGGGAGAATGATGACCATGGAAGTGATTTGCTTGTACATGGGCTGCTTGGGAGTGATCCAATGCATGTCTTCCATGTGTCTCAATCAGAATTGATGGCTATTTGTTGATCAATTGTTGTTGGGGGCGTTTTTTGGGTTGCCAAAGTGGTGTTGTGGTTTGTCAAGTATTTTAGTGTGTGTTTTATGGCTGAAATAAAGTCTGATAATTAGCTAGTTAAAGTGGGAATTAATTAGCTAAGTTTAGGACTAGTTATGTTTGTTTAAAGTGTATTTGTTACAGCCAATTGTGGCTGTTGGTGTGTTAATAGGTAATTAGTATCATTAGTGTGGCTCTTAAAGTATGTAACAACTATTTTGTGAAGCTGAAAAGTTGTTTTCAGCTTTTGGTGTTTTTTAAGATGTAATTTTCGGATTTGGAAGGATGGTGATAGGAACCTCGCCAATATACTGATGAAACCCGTTATCAATAAAGAAGGCACCAAGACCGTTTCTACTTCAGATTTGGATGGAAATCACCGCAACCCGTTGCTTATATCGAAGCAAGAACCTTGGTATATCGAAGACGCCACAATCAAGGATCGAAGGCTTGATTGATAAGTCAGTTTTGAACGCAACGGAAAAATTCCGATAGTTCGAATAGTTCGTCAAAGAACCAAAGAAAGAATTCACCTTTCCAAAATAAAATTTTCATCCAAAAAAATCCTCCCATTAAACATGAAAATGCCTATTTTTAGGCCAAATTACAATCAGAAAATCCTAAGGAAATTCGTCCATAAATCAGAGGGAAATTGCCTAAAACTAGAAAAAAGGAAAGTTGACAAATTAAAATGTAATAACTACCCTAATTTACCCTAAAATAAAAACCAACTAAAAGGAATGTTTTGGCCAATTTACCTGCCCAAAACTTAAGGGAAAGTGCAATAAATTCGTTTTGGCAACTTGCACCAACAGATCAGCCACTAGTGCCAACAATGGGAAAGTTTCCGAAATTCTTCATTAGCCTAGATCATGCCAAATTCGTGGACTCTTCGAAAATCTGGATCAAATTAATGCACCTTTGAGGATGACGTGGGCCTTGGTCAATGGGCTTGCATAAATTGACTTGATTCCAAATTTCATGATTCAGCCCATTTAATTCTTCCTTGAATTTCTTAGCACGGGCTCTTGTAATTGGACCAACAGGAACTTGAATTGGGTCAACCACCTTCCATGCATTTGAGCTCTCCATGTCTCCATCAGATGGCCTTTTGAAGAATTAAAATTTTCAGAGAATACCTTTGTGTTTCTTTCTTTCTCTTATCACTTGGTGGATTCCTTGAGTGGCGAGATTAAGACTTATCTTGGTGGATTGGGTCAGCCACCTTCCATGCATTTGAGCTCTCCATGTCTCCATCAGATGGCCTTTTGAAGAATTAAAATTTTCAGAGAATACCTTTGTGTTTCTTTCTTTCTCTTATCACTTGGTGGATTCCTTGAGTGGCGAGATTAAGACTTATCTTGGTGGATTCCACAAGTGGCGTCAAAACTTATCCGTTATTACAATACTTATCTAAATGCCCTTATAATCCTAAACACGTCCCTTAAGCTTTAAAACGTCCTTAATCCTTACAATTCAAGAATACCCTTACCAAGTCCCACAGGAACGGTATCATTTGGTCAGGCTTACCTATCCTTTAAATTTTTTTCAAATCCTACTTTATCTCAGTTTCTAATTAAAAAAAATTCGAATTCAAAAAAAAAAAAGAAAAAGAAAAGAAAAGAAAAGAAAACAGACAGGAGTCCGTTAAAAAAATAAAAAGAAAAAAAAAAACGAGTTTCTGAATTTTTTTGTAATTTGTAATTTCCAGTTCTACTTGTAAGTCCGGTTCGTGGCATATTAAAAAAAAAAAAAAAAAGAAATAAGTAGAAGAAGAAAACATCGTCGCAGATGCGCTTACTCGCAGGTGATGAACTTGATTTAAGGACAAATCCTTTTCAAGAGGAAGGGAGTGATTAGGACATGGCAAGCACAAGAGCAAAGAATGCTGATCCTATTTCAGTTCTAGAAGAATCTATGTTACGAACCACGCCAACTTGTGACAAAACCCGTAATCTATGAAGTCTCCAAGATCGTCTCTATGCTCAGATTCAATTGGGATGGAAACCGTGACCCGTTGCTTGAATCGTGACACGAACCTTGGTATAGATGACCGTGACCCAATGTCAACTCGCAAATAAGAACCTTGGTATTGTCGTAGACGCCAAAGGTGATGGAAACCGTTTGATATGTCGAATTTGAACGCCACAAGATGAAGTCTTGATATGTTCGATTGGTTCAACAAGAACTGAGAGATAAATCACAAGAGTGAATAGAATGCCAAAAAGTTTTTTTTGATCTAAAAATGAGACCTATTTATAGGCTGAGAAGTACAATAATATTCCTGGAATATGATAAGCTAAAGAAAAGGAAACTAGCCTAATAATTTAAGCCTAAAAATAAAAAAGGAAACTAACATACTTGTCTGGCTTTATTTTCCAGCCATTTACACCCATTATAAGGAAAAGGAAACTAACTAATTCTTGACTAATTAACCCAAAAACGTGGACAACTAAATAGGGAATCAAACAGCTTGTTCAAACTAATCAAATCCTCCAAAAAGCACGCCCATTTGCATGGATTGCATGGCTGACGCGGCTGCTTCAATTACATGGCTGAACTTGAATTAAATTGAATTTGAGCTGTATTTGTTGATTCCACGCATGTAGACATGCCATCCTCTATCACAATGTATTGCGTTAAAGTATTTAAAGCGTCCTTGAACCTCTTTGCCCGCGCTCTTATAACTGGAGAAACAGGAACTATAACCGGATCCTTGGCCATATCATTCCACTCCTCTTGAAGAGGATTTGCCCTCAAATCTTCACCTATTTTAAAAGGACTTAAATCAGAAACATTAAAAGTTGCACTAACATTATACTGACCTGGTAAGTCCAATTTGTAAGCGTTGTCATTGATGCGCTCAAGAACTTGAAACGGTCCGTCTCCTCATGGAAGCAACTTTGAGCGCCTATGATTCGAAAACCTTTCCTTGCGCATTTCCAAGCAAACCCAATCATCGGGCTCAAAAATAAGCATACGGCGCCCTTTGTTGGCTTGATTACAATATTGCTCCGTTCTTCACTCGACGTTGAGCCTTGCTTTCTCATGTATCTGCTTAACAAATTCAGCTTTCTTTTATCCATTTAAGTTAACACACTCAGATAAGGTAACGAAGATAAATCTAATGGAGTCAAAGGGTTAAAACCATAAATAATTTCAAAAGGTGAAAACTTAGTAGCAGAATGAACAGTATGATTATAAGCAAACTCGACATGCGGCACACCTCCCAAGTTTTAATGTTCTTCTTAATGATAGCCCTCAACAAAGTTGACAAAGTCCTATTTACTACTTCGATTTGACCATCAGTTTGTGGATGGCAAGTAATAGAAAACAAAAGCTTAGTACTTAACTTACACCACAAGGTCTTCCAAAAGTAACTTAAAAACTTCGCATCCTTATCTAAAACAATGGTCCTATGCATAGCATGTAACCTCACAATTTCCTTAAAGAATAAATCTGCAACATGTGAAACATCATCAGTTCTATAACATGGGATAAAATGTGACATCTTAGATAATCTATCTACAACCACAAAGATAGAATCACACCCACGCTTTCTTGTTCCTCGCCCCATTTGAATCCGATGCTATTCTTGATGACTTCAGTCAATGGTGCAGCAATGCTGCTAAAGTCTTTCACAAACCTCCTATAAAAGCTAGCAAGCCCATGAAAACTTCTCACATGCCCTACACTTAAAATTCCTTTATCTTCTCTTCATCAACCTGAATCCCTTGTGCACTCACAACAAAACCAAGAAATATAAGCTTATCGGTGCAAAAGGTGCACCTCTTCAAGTTAGCATATAATTTTTCTTTTAGAAGCACTTCCAAAACTGATTGTAAATGCATAAATAAGGATATCATCGAAATAGATTACAACATATCTGCCAATATAAGGTCTCAAAACATGATTCATTAAGCTCATAAATGTACTAGGTGCATTAGTAAAACCAAAAGGCATGACTAACCACTCATATAAACCATGTTTAGTTTTAAAGTAGTTTTCCATTCATCACCTCATTTCATTCTAATTTGATGATAACCACTTTTCAAATCAATCTTGGAAAACACACATGAACCATGCAACTCATCAAGCATATCATCTAAGCGAAGAATAGGATGTCGATACTTTACCGTTATGATGTCGATAGCTCGGCAATCATCACACATCCTTCATGTCCCATCCTTCTTAGGAACTAAAATTACCGAAACGGCGCATGGACTCATGCTTTCTCTCACATACCCTTTTTCCATCAACTCACTAACCTGCCTTTCTAATTCTTTTGTCTCCTCGGGGTTGGTTCGGTAGGTTGGTCGGTTAGGTATGGATGCTCCGGGCTCAAAATCAATTTGATGCTCAATCTCTCGAATAGGTGGTAATCCTTGTGGTACATCCTCGGGAAAGACACCCTCATAATCCTGCAAAAGAGAGACAACAGCACTAGGCATAGAAGTGTCAAGTGTGTTAATGTTTAAAGCCTCTTTGTACAATAGTACAATCATTGGCTGTTTTGAAAACAAAGCCCTCTCTACCTCACTTGCCCACGTAATCAAGCTCTTTTTCCCCTCTTCTTTTCTCTATTCACTCAAGTTTTCACTTTCTTTTTCGTTTTGCTTTTTCTTTTCACTCATTCTCGTTTTTTCTCTCTTTTCTTTTTCATTCTCTCTTTTTTCCCTCTCATTCTCAATCTCGTTTTCACTTTCTTGTTGTAACCACACTTGATCTTCATAAACTTGTCTCGGAGTCATAGGTACAAGAGTTACATTTCTTTGCTTGAATTCAAATGTGTTTTTGTTTGTGAATCCATCATGTTTCACACCTATCAAATTGCCATGGCCTACCAAGTAACAAATGGCTTGCTTGCATCGGAACCACATCGCACAACACCTCATTAACACCTGTTTACTCACTTTAATTTCACCACTATTGTTCAACCATTACAACTTATAAGGCCTATGATGTTTTCGTGTAGGCAGCCCCAATTTCTCTACCATAGTAGTGCTAGCAACATTAGTAAAACTCCAGCCATCAATAATAACACTACATACCTTGTTATTCACGTGGCACCTAATGTGAAAGATGTTTTTCCCGTTGTACATCTTCGTCCTCCTTGACCTGCACACTTAACACTCTTCTAGCCACTAACAATTCACCTTGGACTGCGTACTCCTCATCGTCAGGGGACTCCAATGGCGGTATGGACTCGATATCATCTTCACTTTTGGTTTCAATTTTGCCATTCTCCCGCATGACCATTACTGGCTTGTTTGGACATTGATTTGCGATATGTCCTCTTCCCTGGCACCTAAAACATTTATTTTCACGATTGCGAGTAGTAGTTTATTCGGTTCTACCTTAAGTTTGGCGGCCGACTTCTTCTTGTTTTGGATCCACTTTTGGTTTGATCGGGGCTGGTTGCTTTTCATCCCTTCAATCAAACTTTGGCCTCCAAGAGGATCCCTCACCTTGTACACCACGTGAGCTGCTACCCCTCCTCTTTAGTTGGTGCTCAATTTTGATGGCCATACGTACCATCTCATCCAACTCTACATACTCACGCAACTCCACTTGGTCTGCAATTTCGGGGTTTTAAACCAGCCAAAAAACGTGACATGGTAGCATCCCGGTCCTCTTCCACATTGGCTCTAATCATGGCTACCTCCATCTCTTGGTAGTAGTCTTCCACGCTTTTATTACCTTGCACCAATCTTTGCAACTTTCGGTACAAGTCCCGATAGTAGTGGCTTGGCACAAATCGTTTTTGAATGATGGCCATCATCTCTTCCCAAGTGCCCACCGGTCTCTCGCCATTTTCGCCTCCTGTTGGGCATCAACTGATCCGACCAAACAATAACATAGTCAGAAAACTTAATGGCGGCAAGTTTTACCTTTTTCTTTTTGAAGAAGTTGTGGCATTCAAATACCAACTTCACATTCTTCTCCCACTCCAAATACGCCTCGGGTTCATTCCTTCCTTGAAATGATGGAATTCTCATCTTAATACTACCCAAATCATTATCCTCCCTATTCCTATTGCCCTCATTGAACTCCTCATAGTCCTACGCTTCATGTCTCGGTTGAACTCTTTCCCTTCTTCGCACATTAGGAGCGGGTTGTGGCTGCTCCACACGTGTATTCTCCATTCGATCTATCCGCTCATGAATTGCTCTATTTCCAACCTCACCACACGCCTCATCTCACCCATCATGACCTCCAAAAATAACTTCGGATCCGTGGCACCATCGGTAATGCTATTGTGAGATATGATTGCTGCAAAACAAAGTTAGTAATAAAGGACCTCACCAATTCACTCCCTCACGTGTTTCACTCGAATAATGGTTTCACACACACTCGTATTTGCACACAATAAGATGTCACCCAAGTCCTCACAATTCACTCTTCTAAATCCTCTTGAGTTCTTATCAAACTAATACAAACATCAATCAAGATTCGCAAATAACAGTCATTCCAAGATTATCAATGGTTTTCAAAAATTTTGTTCGCGTTTGGGATAAGGTGATTTTGGCTTATTGGGACCTAACCTGATGAAAACAAACAAAAATTTTTTATTTTTTTTATTTTTACAGACTCCTTCCTGTTTTTTTTTTTTTTTTGAATTCAAAAAATTTTTTTTTTGAACTATCAGGAACTGAAATAAACTAGAACTCAAACAAAAAGAAAATTTAAAGGATAGGCAAACCTGAGACTAGAATCGCAGCTCTGATACCAAATGATACGAACTATACCAACTTGTGACGAAACCAGTAATCTAAGAAGTCTCCAAGATCGTCTCTATGCTCAGATTCAATTGGGATGGAAACCACGACCCGTTGCATGAACCGTGACACGAACTTTGGTATAGATGACCGCGACCCAAAGTCAACCCGCAAACAAGAATTTGGTATTGTCGGAGATGCCACAAAAGGTGATGGAGAACCGTTTGATAAGTCGAATTTGAACGCCACAAGACGAGGGTGCTTCAGTGTTATGAGCCCCAGCTTTTCAACCATGGAAGTACTAGCAACATTAGTGCAACTACCGCCATCGATAGTAACACTACATACCTTGTCTTTCACGTGGCAACGAGTGTGAAAGATATTCTCCCGCTGTACTTCCTCTTCTTTGACTTGCAAACTCAAGGCTCGTCGTGCGACTAGTCCAAGCATCTCACCCTGATCGGCTTCGAACTCCTCATCCCCAATTGGGGCGTCCTCCAATGGTGGCATATCCTCTAGAGCAGCTTCATCCTCGTATTCAATTTCACCATTTTCTCGGATCACCATAACTCGCTTGTTTGAAATTGGCTTGCTATGTGCCCTCTCCCCTGACATTTGAAACACTTAAATCTCACTATTACGAGTCGAAGTAGGGGCCGATTTACCTTGAGAGGCAGTAGTAATGGTGGCTGGTTTGGGTTTAGGTTTGGCCTTAGACGTGAACTAATTTTCCTCTTTCTTTGGGTAGATCGACCTCCAAGGTGCCATGCTTGAAGTTTGTGGGAATGGCCTTGGCCGTGTACCAGACCACTTCAGTTGCCTCTTAACCTTGATTGTTTAGGGTTTTAGGGTTTAGGGTTTAGGGCCATATGCACCAAATCCTCCAATTCCACATAATGGTGCAGCTCGATGGTGTTAGCAATCTCTCGTTTTAATCCATTCAAAAATCTGGCCATTGTCGCCTCCCGATCCTCATCCACATTGGCTCTAATCATCGCCATCTCCATCTCTTTATAATATTCATCAACGCTTCGGTTTCCTTGATGGAGACCTTGCAGCTTGAGGTATAGATCCCGGTAGTAGTGGCTTGGTATAAATCGTCGTCTCATTAATCTCTTCATCTCATTCCAAGTTTCAATAGGATGTTCTCCGCTCCGTCTCCTATTGATGCACAACTGATCCCACCATACAATAGCATAATCAGTAAATTCAATTGCGCCAAGTTTTACCTTCTTTAGTTCGAAGTATTTGTGGCAATCGAAAACCAACTGCATCTTCTTTTCCCACTCGAGGTATTCTTCGGGATCACTTTTTCCTTGAAACGCAGGAATTTTCATCTTGATACTTCCTAGGTTGTTATCCCCCCGGTTCCTAGCTTCTCTATCTCGGCCATATCTCCTATGGCTGCCCACGGACATCCTATCAAACTCCTCCTCTAAATCGTCGCCTTCAAATTCACCAACTTCGTCAATTTCCCTTTGATGCAACCTGTTCCTCCTTGGGGCGTTTGATGCAATCGGTGGCTGTCGCTGTTGTGTTCCCTCTTCTAAGATTGGTTGGTGGAAGCTCTTCGTTTGTGTTCTTCTCTTGATCTTGCGACATGATTGAAATTCTGCAAACAAGGTTAGAACAGTATGGAAAAAAAAAATGAAAAAAAGGACCTCACTACACTCCCTGACGTGTTTCGCTCGAAGAATAATTTACTCAAATTCACTCGTGTTTCACTCAAGTTAATTGGCTTTTACCCTCTGATGGACTCACACACTCAGCCTTTTTCCACTCATATTCTTCTTTTAGTTCTTTCAAAACTAATCGAACAAGAGTAACAAGAAATCAAGCAGCAGATCATATAACGGCAAGCGAATCAAATATATCAAATTCGTCACGGTTTTATTTATTTATTATTATTTTTTTTTTTAATCCAACTCTGAATCAAACACTAATATCAGTTATTTAAGGAGAGAGAAAAAAAAAACTTTTTTTTTGTTTTGAGGTAGCAGAACCTTTTTTTTTTTTTTTTTGGAACGAATTTTCTCTCTGTTTTTTTTTCACGAAATTTTTTTTAACGAAATTCATCTTTTTTTTTTTGGACGAATTTTGTTTTTTAATATAAGAACGAATTAGAAGAAAAGAAAAGCGTGATAAGGATAGGCAAGCCGGAGGAACCTAGGCTATGATACCAACTGATACGAACCACGCCAACAACGTGACGAAACCCGATACCAAATCTGGAAATGGAAACACAAGATCTTTCAAGTTTGATGAAAACCGCGGCCCGTTGCTTAGCGAAGCAAGAACCTTGGTATGGTGAAGACGCCACAAACGGTTATGGAAACTCCGTTTTATAAGTCGATTTGAACGCCACAAGGAATCCTTGATAAGTTCGGATAAGTTTCTTCAAGAACTCAAGAAGAATAACTCACAATATGAATAAACATCAAAAATCTTCTATTTCATAATCTGAAATCTGCCTTTATATAGGCAAAGTTACAATTTGTAAAATTCCTAATCTAGCCTTAAGGATTAAACATGCCTAAAAATAAGATTTATCAACTAAAATTTAAATAAATTCGGAATTAATTTTAAAATTTAAACTAAAACTTAAAACTAAAAATCCGATTACAAAGAAATCAAATCTTGATCAGATCCTGTTTTGAATTTTGAATTTTTTTTAACTTTGGATAACGTAATCTTGACTTGATTCTTTGTTCGAAAATAGCGTCCTCTTCAACCATGGAAAATAAAAACTCCCACATCAGTCTTGGTTCTCTTCCGGGTCAAATTTGATGAGTAAAACCAGCTTTTATTCACCCTCAGCAGTGAACACGTTATCGTTTTCTTGTAGAACTATGTGGGCAAAGTTATTTAGCTCTTCTTTGAATCTTTTAGCTCGAGCTCTCGTCACCGGACCAACATTTGAATTGGTTTATGAGAATTCCATTGAGACTTGATGTCCTCATCTGGAGTGTGGTAAGATCCTTTGTATTTTCTCTAACTTTGTTTTGCAGCAAAAATAAAATGTCAAACAATGGCAAGAAACCATTATTCGAGTGAAACACTACTGAAGGTACTACTGGTGCGGCAGATCCAAAACTCCTCATGTAAGCGAGGATGGGTGAGATGAGGCGATTGTTGAGAGGAAAGTTGGAGCAGCTACATGAGAGGGCAGACCGAATAGAAAATGCACGTGTGGAACAACCACAACATGTTCCTCACGCGCGTAGGCGACAGAGGGTTCTGGTTAGAGGAGAGGCCCATGATTACTACGGAATTGATGGGGAAGAGTATGATGAAGGAGAAGATTCAGCGGGTAGTCACAGGATATTTGGACGGCATAGAGGAGTTAGGAATCGGGGAAATGATGGTCTAAGTGTCATCAAAATGAGATTTGGATGGGATAGAGGAGTTCATCTTTGACTGCCACACCTACTCCGAAGCGAAGAAGGTAAAATTAGCTGTTATTGAATTTTCTGTTTACGCTATAACTTGGTGGGATTAGCTTATCATAAATAGGAGAAGAAATAGAAAGCGACCTATCGAGTCATGGGAAGAGATGAAGGCTGTGATGAGGAAGCGATTTGTGCCAACGTACTACTACCGGGAGTTGTACAACAAGCTGCAAAATCTTAAGCAAGGCACCCGGAGTGTGGAGGAGTACTATAAGGAGATGGAGGTCATGATGATCCGCGCAAATATAGAAGAGGATCAGGAGGCTATAATGGCAAGGTTTTTGGCAGGCTTGAGCCGAGAAATTCACAATGCCGTCGAGTGACAACATTATGTGGAGTTGGAGGACATGGTACACATGGCTGTCAAAATTGAGAATCAACTCAGGAGGAGGGGCAGTAACACGCGTCCAAGCCAAAATCCAAGTACCTCAGCTTGGAAGGCGCACCCATGGAAGAAGGATGAGAAGCAATTCAACCCAAGGCCAAAAGCCGAACAAAAACAAGAGGAGGCCAGCCCTAGGAACCAAGGTAAATCCGATTCTTCCACTACTTGGAATCGTGATATTAAGTGCTTTAAATGTCAAGGCAGGGATCACATAGCTAGCCAACGTCCGAACAAACAAGCTATGGTGATGCGAGACAATGGAGAGATTGAAACCGACGAGGAATCGGACAATGATTCTTTGCCTTCATTAGAGGATGCCGACGATGAGGAGTACGCTGTCCAAGGAGATTTGTTGGTTGCAAGAAGAGCTCTAAGTGTGCAAGCCAGAGAAGACGAAGAGGAGCAGCGGGAAAATATCTTTCATACTAGGTGCCATGTCAAAAACAAGGAATGTAGTGTGATTATTGACGGTGGGAGTTGTACTAACGTTGCTAGCGTAACCATGGTATAAAAGTTAGGGCTGCCAACAATCAAGCATCCTCGACCATATAAATTAAAGTGGCTGAATGACAGTGAAGAGATAAGGGTGAATAAACAAGTGTTAGTGTCTTTTCGCATCGGAAGATTTGAAGATGAAGTTTTGTGCGATGTGGTTCCGATGCAAGCTAGGCATTTGTTATTAGGCAGGCCATGGCAATTCGATCGACGAGTTAAACACGACGGTTTCACCAACAAATACTCTTTGGTTCACAACCAAAGAACGATCACTCTTCTTCCGTTAACTCGAAAACAGGTCTATGAAGACCAAGTGAGCTTATAGAGAGAAAGTGAGAAAAAGAAAACGAGTGATGAAAAATTAAAAGTGGGAGTGCAGAGAGAGAGTTCGGCCAGTGAAAGCAAAAAAGAAGAGATGGCCGAGAAAAAGGAGAGCAAAGGAGAGAAAGGTGCAAGAACTGAAAAGAAGACACAACAAGCACATGACAGAAAAGCAGAGAGAAAAACAAACTTTTATGCGAGAGGCGGTGAGATTAAAAGGGCGATGTTTTTAAATCAGCCAATGATTGTACTTTTGTACAAAGAGGCACTTTTAAACACTAACGAGCTTGACCCTACATTGCGTAGATCTGTTGTTTCTCTATTACAAGAAATCGAGGATGTCTTTCCGGACGAGGTGCCTGATGGTTTGCCACCAATTCGGGGAATCGAACATCAGATTGACTTTGTACCAGGCACTTCAATCGCAAACCGACCAGCTTATAGAAGCAATCTCGAGGAGACAAAGGAGCTTCAAAAGTAGGTTAGTGAGTTGATGAAAAAGGGGCATGTGAGAGAGAGTATTATCCCATGCGCCGTTCCGGTTTTACTTGTGCGTAGATTGCAAAGCTATTAACAATATCACGGTAAAGTATCGCCATCCTATACCTCGACTAGATGATATGTTGGATGAATTATATGGAGCTTCTGTGTTTTCAAAAATTGACTTGAAAAGTGGGTATCATCAAATTCGCATGAAAGCGGGAGACAAGAGGAAGACAGCCTTTAAAAACGAAACAAGGTTTATATGAGTGGTTAGTAATGCCTTTTGGCTTAACCAATGCACCTAGCACATTTATGCGTCTAATGAACCATGTTTTACGAGCCTTTATTGGCAGGTTTGTGGTTGAGTATTTTGATGATATACTAATTTACAGCAAAGATTTGAACCAACATGTAGCGCATTTAAATTCTGTTTTGGATGTGCTTAGAACGGAAAAATTGTATGCTAACCTCAAGAAGTGTACTTTTTGCACAGATAAGCTTGTATTTCTTGGTTTTGTTGTTAGTGCTAAAGGTATACAAGTCGATGAAGAGAAGGTGCGAGCCATCGAGGAATGACCGAGTCCAACTAGTGTGGGTAACGTACGGAGTTTTAATGGACTTGCTAGTTTTTACCGGTGATTTGTGAAAGATTTTAGTACCAGCGCCGCGCCACTGACTGAAGTGATCAAGAAGGAAGTTGGGTTTAGATGGGGAGAGGAGCAAGAAATGGCATTCCAATTAATCAAGGATAAGTTGACCAATGCTCCATTGTTATCTTTATCTAATTTTTCCAAAACTTTTGAAATTGAATGTGATGCTTCAGGTGTTGGAATTAGTGCCGTTTTGATGCAGGATAAGCGACCAATAGCATATTTCAGTGAGAAGCTGAACGGAGCAGCTATTATTTGCCCAACCTATGATAAAGAGTTGTATGCGTTGGTCCGGGCGTTAGAGACATGGCAGCACTACCTATGGCCTAAGGAATTCGTGATTCACACCGACCACGAGTCCTTGAAACACTTGAAGAGCCAACATAAGCTGAACAAGAGGCATGCTCGATGGGTGGAATTCATAGTGACGTTTCCATGTGTCATTCTCTACAAGCAAGGTTAGGAAAATGTCATTGCGAATGCGTTCTCTCGCAGGTTCGCGTTAATCTCAACTCTTGATGCTAAACTGCTGGGTCTTGAACATATCAAGGAGTTATATGTGGATGATCGAGACTTTAGTGCTGAATATCAAGCTTGTGAGAAATTCGCTAGTGGTAAGTACTTTAGGCATGAGGGATATTTGTTTCGGGAAAATATACTGTGCATGCCTAATTGTTCGATGAGAGATTTGTTAGTGAGAGAATCCCATGGGGGAGGGTTAATGGGACATTTTGGAGATGCCAAGACCCTAGCTGTTTCACAAGAACATTTCTATTGGCCGCATATGAGACGCGATGTTGAGATGCTTTGTGATAGATTTGTAACTTGTAGTCAGGCTAAATTGAGAGTGCAGCCCCATGGTTCGTACACCCCTTTACCAATACCTAGTGAACCTTGGACTGATATCTCCATGGACTTTGTGTTAAGTTTGCCTTGGTCTAAACGGGGAAGGGATTCGGTGTTTGTGGTCGTGGATAGGTTTTCTAAGATGGCACATTTTATCCCATGCCACAAGACAGATGATGCTTCCAATGTTGCTGATTTGTTCTTTAGGGAAATTGTGAGACTTCATGGTATGCCTAGGACAATCATTTCTGATAGGGACGCCAAGTTCTTAAGCTAGTTTTGGATGACTTTGTGGGCTACGTTAGGGACTAAGTTGTTGTTTTCGACAACTTATCACCCTCAAATCGATGGTCAAACAGAAGTTGTGAATAGGACATTGTCTACCTTGTTGTGGACTATCATTAAAAAGAACATCAAAACTTGGGAGGAATGTTTACCACATGTCGAGTTTGCTTATAATCGCTCAGTACATTCTGCTACTCAATTTTCACCGTTTGAAATTGTTTATGGTTTTAATCCTTTAACCCCTTTGGATTTAATGCCATTACCTTTGTCTGCGCGTGTGAATTTAGATGGAAAAAAGAAAGCTGAACTTGTTAAGCAGATACACGAGAAGGCAAGACTCAACATTGAGCGAAGGACCAAGCAATATGCCAAACAAGCCAATAAAGGGCGTCACAAGCTCCTCCTCGAGCCCAGCGATTGGGTGTGGTTGCACTTCCGCAAAGAACGATTTCCAGACCAAAGAAAGTCTAAGTTGTAGCCTAGAGGGGACGGTCCTTTTCAAATCCTTGAAAGGATTAATGATAATGCATACAAGTTAGACCTACCAGGTGAGTATGGTGTAAGTGCTACCTTTAACGTTTCTGATCTAAGTCCATTTGATGCAGGCGATGATTTGAGGACAAATCCTTCTCAAGAGGAGGGGAATGATGAGAACGTCGTCACAGGCAAGAGCACGTGGGATGAGACGTATTCAGATCCTGTTCTAGTTTCCATTGGTCCGGTTACGAGGGCTCGCGCGAAGAAATTCAAAGACGCACTTACAGGGCTGATTCGAGCAAGTTGGTCTCAAGCTATTGCGTGGAGGCCCATCGAGGGAATTATAAGCGACAGCCAGCCCAACAAATGCGTAATTCAAGCAATAATAGAAGAGACTGAGTAATTACGTTAGCATGATCACTAGCTGTCACTTTTTTTTCCATTTTGAGAACTTTCTCGTTTGAGGCAGCAGCTGACGACAAGAATAAGTTATTGACTGATTTATTATTTAATTTCTTTTATTTTAGAATAATATAATGCTTTTCAGCCATTTAGGGAACTTAACTTATTTGTTTTGTCTTTATTACTTCAGATGGGTTATTTCCTTTTTTTGAGTTAGTTAATTGCCGAATTTTCTAGGGCAATTAGGGATGAAAAATCCTCCTATATATATGTACTGTACGAAATTCATTACAGGCAGATTAGTTGACACAGAAAATTTGAGGGTTAATTCTCTTTGGTTCTTAACGAACTTTTTTTGAACTTATCGGAGAAATCCGTGGCGTTCATACGACTTATGAATCATTCTTTCCATAACTGATTGTGGCGTCCTCGCATACTAAGGTTCGTGCTTCTTGTTAGGCATCGGGTCGTGGTTCCATTCAAAGCCGTTTAGGATTTCGATCTTGGTGACCACCTTGGTTAGGGTTGCGTCAATTTATTGGCGTGGTTTGTATCACGGGCTCAGACCAATCTTCCTCTATAAACAGAGGAAGACCCCCTCCTTTAAGGGGGCTGATCTTTTTTGGAAAAACTCTAAAACTTCTAAAATTCTTCCGAAATATTCCCAGAAAGTATTCTTGTACTGATAAACGTTCATATATAGCTAAATCACTCTCACTCACAGAGGAAGTAGCACATTATCTTATTTATATTCATTCTCTTATATGAATAACTCAGTTATTATGTTATTTTATAAATTTTATTACGATGTCCAAGGGCCCATTTAATCAATGATTTCATTCGTTATACTAACACTTCTGTTATATATTGACTGCAGATCACCAGGCATCTACACTTAAGTAAAATATTCGAGTGCTTATTTTTAAGAGTGTTTTTTAGTGTGCTTTTGAGTGCTTAAAGTGTGCTTTGAGTGTGAGTGTGCCTGCTGTAACAGTTGGAACCTCAAACAAAGGATTCTCACTTCTTCTACAACCTATGTAAGTTTGTAAGTTTTATTTAATTAAGTTATTTTAATCTTTTATTTCAACTTTTAATTTATGTTTGTCAAACTTTCTACATTACTATTATTCCTCTGCTTTTAAATGTCCTGGTCGAAGTGGTATCAGAGCCAAGTTTTCGGGGGTGATATGAAGTGGTGATATAGAAACTATTAGTTCTTTTGGCTTTAGTCGCGCAACAGGGTAATAGGCGAATGATAGCAGTTGTCAAGTACCAACGTAAGTCGTTGACCGAGTCTTCCTAGAACTAATTATGGCAAAAGTGTTTAGAAGTCTATCTAGATCTTTCTCTTCTTGATACCTTGGTTCTTACTCTGAACCCAGTTCTTCTGGTTCAGTTAAAAACAAAGAAATAATTAATGTAGAAAATATAAAAAAAGAATCTTAATAATTGGACTATACCCAAGGTTGGTACATCATCTGTATACAATATAGGGTCTTTTCACTTGAAATCAGACTACATCGTTAAAACGATTGTGACGAAACCCGTAATCAAATTAGTCTCCAAGATCGAATTCTAAACGGATTTGAATGGAACCGCGACCCGATGCCTAACAAGAAGCACGAACCTTGGTATGTGAGGACGCCACAATCATTTATGGAAGGACTGATTGATAAGTCGTATGAACGCCACGGATTTCTCCGATAAGTTCAAAAAGTTCGTCTAAGAACTAGAGAGAATTAAGTCTCAAAATTTTTTTCATAAAACTAATCTGCCTCCTAAGAAATCCGTACGGTACATATATAAAGGAGGGTTTTCCATCCCTAATTGCCCTAGACAGTAACCCCAAAAAGGAAATAACCAATTCGGAAGCAATAAAAACAAGGCAAATATGGCATGTTCCCTAAATGGCTGAAAAGCCTTACAATATTTCAAAATAAAAGGAATCTGAATAATAAATGCGTAAATGATTTGCTGTCACCAATTGTGCTTGAGGATGGAAGAGTTCTCAAAACGGAAACAAAGTGACAGCTATTGATCTTGCAAGCGTAATAACTAGGTCTCTTCGATTACTTGGATTACGCATTTGTTGTGCTGGTTGTCGCTTGTAATTCCCTCGATGGGCCTCCATGCAATAGCTTGAGACCAACTTGCTCGAATCAGCCCATTAAGTGCATCTTTGAATTTCTTTGCGCGAGCCCTCGTAACCGGACCAACGGGAACTTGAATCGGATCTGAATAAGCTTCATACCATGTGCTCGTGCCTTTGCTACTGACGTCCTCATCACCTACCCCTTTTGATATGGGATATAATAACATTTGTGTCTTAGAACAATTTAATATCTGATGCGAACCCCACCAAGAATAATGATGCGAACCCTATGCATTAATATATGATGCGAACCCCACCAAGAATAACGAGACCCGACAATGAAAATGAACCCAAAAACATTCTACGATCAGGTTTGGATGGCGAACGTTCTACAAGAACCTCGGTATAAGGAAGACACCACAAACGGTGATGGAAATCCGTTTGATAAGTCGATAGTGAACGCGACAGAAAATTCCGATAAATTCGAATGGATCGTCAAAGAACCAAAGAAAAATTCTCTTACATTTCTGAATAATTACCTCTGAAAACTTGCCAGAACACGATTTTTTATAGGCTGCTAGGTACAAATCTCTTTTCCTGATGTATCCTCTAATAAATTCAGACTTGATAAAAGGGAAACCAAATCAGGAAACTGAACTACTCTTCCTAATTCACGCGTACAACTAGAAATGGAAAAATTAAGTATTTAAATTGGCTTTATTATCAGCCATTACACCAAAAAATAACGCCTAAATAAGGAAAGTTAAATAAATTGGCGTGCAAGCCTTACAACCCAATTTAACTTTGCTATAATTAAACTTTGCCTTTGCTAGACTCCAGAACTTGAATAGGATCTGCATTCCATTCTCTTGTGCTGGCCAGGTCCTCAACATTCTCCTCCTCTTGGAAAGGATTTGTCCTCAAATCAAGTTCATCACATGCGACAAAGCGCATCTACGACGATATTTTCTTCCTGTACTTTTTTTTTTAAATATAATACGAATAGAAATTACAACTAGAACCAGAAATTATTGATTAGAAACAAATTCGGAATCACGTTTTTTTTTTTTTGAACTATCAGGAACTGAAATAAACTAGACTTCAAACAAATAGAAAATTTAAAGGATAGGCAAACCTGACTACAAACCGTAGCTCTTATACCAAATGATGCGAACCCCGCCAAGAATAACGAGATCCGACAACGAAAAGAAACCCAAGAACGTTCTACGATCTGGTGTGAATGGGAGACCTCGACCCGTTGCTTCAACAAAACAAGAACCTTGGTATACTTGACCTCACCCCATTGTTTAATGTGAAACAAGAACCTCGGTATACGGAAGACGCCACAAACGGTGGTTGAAATCCATTTGATAAGTCGATAGTAAATGCCACGGAAAATTCCGATAAGTTCGAATGGTTCGTCAAAGAACCAAAGTGAAAATTCTCTCACATTTCTACATAATTACCTCGGAAAAACTGCCATTAGCTTCAGAATATGCCTTTTTATAGGCTGCTAGGTACAAATCTCTTTTCCTAATTTATCCTCTAATAAATTCAGATCTTACAAATGGGAAAGCAAATCTAGAAACTGAACTACTCTTCCTAATTCACGCCTACAACTAGAAAACAAAAAATTAAGTATTTAAATTGGCTTAATTATCAGCCAATACACCAAAAAAAATAACGCCTAAATAAGGAAAGTAAAATAAATTGGCATGCAAGCCTTACAACCCAATTTAACTTTGCCTTTGCTAGACTCTTCTTGAACTTGAATAGGATCTGCATTCCATTCTCTTGTGCTGGCCAGGTCCTCATCAATATCAAGCTTAAAAGACAGCTTGAGAAAGAGCGTTTAATGGGCAAACAAACTCTTAGAGATTCTTGTGAACAATTTGGCTACAGCCAAAATGTCACTGGTCTTCAAAAGAAAATGAAACGGGCTTATGAAAAAGTCCCTGATCAAAAACAAAAGGCATACAAAAATAAAAGAAATTTTTTTAAAAAATACGATAAGCCTAAGAAAGAGACAAGAAGATCTAAAGAAAAAGCTCATGTATGTCATAAATGTGGAAAAATAGGTCATTATGCCAATAGATGTTGGACTCAAGTAAAAATAAATGAGCTAGAAATAGATGAAAATATAAAGAAACAACTACAAAAACAATTTTTAAACTAACAAAGTAATCCTTCTAAGAGTGAAAGTGAAGAAAGACTGTTAGTCAATCAAATCAAACTTGAAGATTCATCTTCTGAAGAAGAAGAAGAAGAATTTGAACCAAAATGTAAGTGCGATCATTTTGTAGCCATTCTTAATATGAATGGTTTAAATTTAAACGTTCTCTCAAAAGAAAAAGGTCTTATCTTAAAATTAATAGATAAGATAGAAGATCCAAAAGAAAAACAAAATGCTTTAGAAGAATATATCCTTATAGCTAAGGAGGGTCCTAAATATCAGGACACAAAAATACAAAAAACTTTACAAGAAACTTTTAAAGAAATCCTTAAAAGAATAGAAATAGATGGTTCTAAAAGAGAACCTACTATTCAAGATCTCAAAAATGAGATTAATGAAGCTAAAAAAGAGCTCAAGGAACTTAAAAATAGAGTTCAAGCTCTAGAAATTTTCAATAGCCCGGCTAGAAAAGATAAAGCCGACTCAGAGTTCGTAGAAGCATTTGAGAAAACACCAGAGTCTATAAATACCATAGACAGAGTCATGTCAGTTCCAAAAATGGTATGCTCTAGTTAGTATAGTCATAGCCCAAGAATATGTTATAAAAATATAAGCCCTTATAGATTCAGGAGCAGACCTTAATTGTATTAGTGAAGGTATTGTTCCTACTAAATACTTCACTAAGACTACTCAAGTCTTAAACACTGCCAATAAGGAAGAATACCTATTCAGTATAAACTGTCTACTGTAGCAGTTTGCTTCAACGGAGCTTGTTTCAAAACCACCTTCCTTCTTAGCTAGACTAGCCATATTAGGAACCCCTCTATCCTTTTACTGTAACAGAACAAGGGATAGTTTCAGAAATCAACGGTAATTATATCAATATAAAATTTTCCACTGAACCCAAGTGGCACGAAATAAACAATCTTAAGTTAAAAATTGAAGAAAAAGTAAAAAATTCAATTCTCCTTAAAAAGGAGATTAAAGAAAAGGTTATAAAAGAAAATAAAAATATCTCCTAAATTACAGGAAGAAATTGAAAATTTTCAGAAAATGCATGAAAAAGAAATCTGTACAAATATACCAAATGCCTTTTGGTCTAGAAATTAATTTGTAGTACCCTACGAGCCAGAATTTAGAGAAACCATGATACCCACTAAAGCTAGACCCATTCAAATGAATGAAAGACATCTAGAGATTTGTAAAAAAGATATTGAAGACCATCTGGAAAAAAAACTTATTAGAAAAAGCTCTTCTCCTCGATCTTACCTTGCCATTGAGTTACAACATTATGTGGAGTTGGAGGACATGGTACACATGGCTGTAAAAATAGAGAATTAACTCAAGAGGAGGGGCAGTAATGTGCGTCCTAGCCAAAACCCGAGTACATCGGCTTGGAAGGTGAACCAATGGAAGAAGGATGAGAAGCAACCCAACACCAAGCCAAAGACCAAACAAAAACAAGAGGAGGCTAGCCATAGGAATCAAGGTAAATCCGATTCTTCCACTACTCAGAATCGTGATATTAAGTGTCTTAAATGTCAAGGCAGCGGTCATATAGCTATCCAATGTCCGACCAAATGAGTTAAGGTGATGCGGGACAAGGGAGAGATTGAAACCGACGAGGATTTGGATAATGATTCTATACCTTCATTAGAGGATGCCGACGAGGAGGAGTATGCTGTTTAGGGAGACTTGTTGGTTGCAAGGAGAGCTCTAAGTTTACAAGCCAGAGAAGATGAAGAGGAGCAACGGGAAAACATCTTTCATACTAGGTGCCATGTCCAAAACAAGGTATGTAGTGTGATTATTGATGGTGGAAGTTGTACCAACATTGCTAGCCTAACCATGGTAGAGAAGTTAGGGCTGCCAACAAGCAAGCATCCTCGACCTTATAAATTGTACTGGTTGAATGATAGTGGTGAGATAAGGGTGAATAAACAAGTGCTAGTTTCTTTTCGCATTGGAAGATATGAAGACGAAGTTTTGTGCAATGTGGTTCCGATGCAAGCTGGACACTTGTTACTAGGTAGACCATGGCAATTTGATCGATGAGTTAAACACGACGGTCTCACCAACAAATACTCTTTGGTTCACAACCAAAGAACGATCACTCTTGTTCCGTTAACTCCAAAACCGGTCTATGAAGACCAAGTGAGCTTACAGAGAGAAAGTGAGAAAAAGAAAATGAGTGAAGAAAAATCAAGAGTGGGAGTACAGAGAGAGAGTTCGGCCAGTGAGATAAAAAAAGAAGAGGTGGCCGAGAAAAAGGAGAGCAAATAGATAAAGAGAGAGAAAATTGGTTCACATGCGAAGTACTAATAACTAAGGAAAGGAAGATGACAAAAGGAACTATATTACTAATAACTATTAGTTCACATGCGAAGGACTAAAGGAATATGGGTCCAAAAGAGAGACTATTAGTTCACATGCAAAGAACTAATGGAATATGGGTCCAAAAGAGAGAACTATTAGTTCTCAGAAAGTCAAGTGAAAGTATATACAAGAAAGGAAGTAGACAAAAGAGCTATAGTAATATGAACTATTAGTTCTGATATGAACCTCGCCGATGAAACGACAAAACCCGACACCAAACGTGGATTCAAACCCCAAGACCTTCAAGACGCAAGCTTGTTTGAGCCTTGACCCGTTACCTAGCGAGATAAGAACCAAGACTTCGGATATTGACAAACGCCACACCAAGACTTTCAAGAACCTAGATGATAAGTTTGGCTGTTGAACGCCACAAGAATAACTTGAAAAGTTCAAAAGTCTTTTCAAGAATGTAAGAACACATAATTCTCACTTTTTTTCTGAATTCTCCAAAAAAAAAAAATTTAGCTTCCAACGCAGAACTTTTTATAGGCTACTGATTACAATTAAGTTTTTTTTTCCTAAATTATATTATAGTAAATTCGGATTTAATTCCAAAAGGAAAAAACAAATTTGGAAAACTGACCTATTCTTCCTATTTAATGCCTAAAATAGAAATGAAACATTATGTATTTAATTTGGCTTTATTATCAGCCATTACACCAAAAGAATCATGCCTAAATAATAAAGAAAGTAAAATAAATTAGTACCCAAGGCTTAAAGTCAGACCTAACACACTAAAACGGAAAGTAGCCATGCCGAAATTAAACTTGTTTTTGACCGGGCTCTTCTAGAACTCCAATCATGGTAATGTTCTTCTGATTATAATGTGGTCCAAGCTCAATGGGCTTCCACGAATTTTGATGAGAACGTCGTCACAAGCAAGAGCACGTGGGATGAGACGTATTCAGATCCTGTTCTAGTTCCCATTGGTCCGGTTATGAGGGCTCGCGCGAAGAAATTCAAAGACGCACTTACAGGGCTGATTCGAGCAAGTTGGTCTCAAGCTATTGCGTGGAGGCCCATCGAGGGAATTATAAGCGACAACCAGCCCAACATATGTGTAATTCAAGCAATAGAAGAGACCGAGTAATTACGTTAGCAAGATCACTAGCTGTCATTTTTTTTTCCGTTTTGAGAACTTTCCCGTTTTGAGGCAGCAGCTGGCAACAAGAATAAGTTATTGATTGATTTATTATTTAATTTCTTTTCTTTTAGAATATTGTAAGGCTTTTCAGCCATTTAGGGAACTTTCCTTTTTTTGTTTTGTCTTTATTACTTCAGATGGGATATTTCCTTTTTTAGGTTAGTTAGTTGCCGAATTTTCTAGGGCAATTAGGGATGAAAAATCTTCCTATAAATATGTACTGTACGGAATTCTCAAGGCAGATCAGTTTTATGAAAAAAAATTTTGAGACTTAATTCTCTCTAGTTCTTAGACGAACTTTTTGAACTTATCGGAGAAATCCGTGGCGTTCATACTACTTATCAATCAGTCCTTCCATAACTGATTGTGGCGTCCTCACATACCAAGGTTCGTGCTTCTTGTTAGGCATCGGGTCGCGGTTCCATTCAAATCCGTTTAGAATTCGATCTTGGAGACTAATTTGATTACGGGTTTCGTCACAAGTTGGCGTGGTTCGTATCAAATTTACTTGAGTGAAAACTTCTTGAATCAGCCCATTCAATGCTTCTTTAAATCGCTTGGCTCTAAGTTTCGTAATTGGTCCAATTGGCAAGCCTAATGGATCACGTGGGTGCTGCTGCCCTTGAGTCCCTCCAATCCCACTTGTTACTTCCCCGTCATGTATGCTTGGATGGGCAACCTTATTCGCATCAAGTTCACATGCGAAGCTCAAGGCAAATGGATAGACAAATCTTTTAAACACGTTTCTTTGATGTGGACTTTTAGCCCAATCTTCGAAAGAGAGAATTTTATGGACTCTGAGAGAGGAATAGGCTATTTGAGTTGAGTTTCTATATTTATGAGAATAAGATATGGATTCTGTACCTGTTAGAACGGCTTCATACCATTCCCTAGATTTAGGGACAGTAGTAGGATGAAGATTTATAAGGCCAAGAATCTGGTTATAGTTCCTGTTGGTCCAGTTACAAGAGCGCGGGAAATGAGGTTGAAGGAGGCTTTAAATACTTTAGCGCAACACATTGTGAAAGAGGATGGCAAGTCTACATGCGTGGATTCAACAAATAGAGCTCAAATAGTCAATTTAATTCAAGTTCAGCCATGTAATTGAAGCAGCCACGTCAGCCATGCAATCCATGCAAATGGGCATGCTTTTTGGAGGATTTGATTAGTTTGAACCAAGCTGTTTGATTCCCTATTTTGTTGTCCAAGTTTTTAGGTTAATTGGTCAAGAATTAGTTAGTTTCCTTTTCCTTATAATGGGTGTAAATGGCTGGAAAATAAAGCGCTAAAATTATTAGGTTAGTTTCCTTTTCTTTAGCTTAGCATATTCCAGAAATATTATTGTAATTCTCAGCTTATAAATAGGCCTTGTTTTCATATCAATAAAAAACTTTTTGGCATTGTATTCACTCTTGTGATTTATGTCTCAGTTCTTGTTGAACTAATCGAACTTATCAAGACTTCGTCTTGTGGCGTTCAAATTCGACTTATCAAACGGTTCTCCATAACCGTTTGTGGCATCTACGACAATACCAAGGTAAGAGCGGGTTGACATTGGGTCGTGGTCATTTATACCAAGGTTCGTGTCACGATTCAAGCAACGGGTCGCGGTTTCCATCTCAATTGAATCTGATCATAGAGACGATCTTGGAGACTTCTTAGATTACGGGTTTCGTCTCAAGTTGGCGTGGTTCGCATCAAAGATGAAATGGTAAATAGTGGTTCGCAACCTCATGTAAGCTCAACGGTAATAGTGATGCTGATACAACATTTACTATTATTACAGGATTTACAGGGCAGTTACAAGGATGGTGGGATTATTATATCACACCTCAACAAAAGACTGCTATACTTAATGCAACTAGGATAAACCCAAAAAATCCAAACGTTATTGAGCCAGACATCGTAGACACTCTAGTTTAAACTATCCTATTACATTTTCTACGATCCACTAGAATACAATTTGACAGAAGTCATTAGAAGGTGATATCGTTCCTGTGGGACTTGGTAAGGGTATTCTAGAATTGTAAGGTTTAAGGACGTTTTAAGGCTTAAGGGATGTGTTTAGAAATATAAGGGTGTTTAGATAAGTATTATAAAAACAGATAGGTTTTGACGCCACTTGGAATCCACCAAGATAAGTCTTAATCTTGCAACTCAAGGAATCAACCAAGAAATAAGAGAAAGAAAGAAACACAAAGGTATTCTCTAAATTTTTTCAATTCTCAAAAGGCTATGCTTTCAAATCCGAAAATTACATGTTAAAAAAAACCAAAAGCTGAAACAACCTTTCTTCACAAAATAGCTGTTAGATACTTTAAGAAACACACTAATGACACTAATTACCTTTTAACATACCAACAGCCACAATTGGCTGTACAAACTCACAAACCAACATAACTAGTCTTAAACTTAGCTAATTAACTCCCACTTTAACTAGCTAATTATCAGACTTTATTCAGCCATGAAACACACACTACAGCACATGAAAAACCACAACAACACTTTGGCAACCCAAAAAATACCCCCAACTACAATTGATCAACAAATAGCCTTCAATTCTGATTGATACACATGGAAGACATGCACTGGATCACTCCCATACATCCCATCTACAAGCAAATCACTTCCATGGTCATCATTCTTCCCAGGTTGGAGAGGACTCGACCCCGAGTCCAAAGGCGTGTCTTCAACAAATGGAGAATGATCAGCCACGTTGAAGGTAGCGGACACTCCATAGTCACCTGGCAGCTCAACTTTATATGCATTATCATTGATCTTTTGAACAATTGTAAAAGGTCCATCCCCCCTTGCTTGGAGTTTGGGAAACCTCCTATTGGCAAATCGTTCTTTTCTGAGATGAATCCATACTTTATCCCCCAACTTGAAAAGTGACCTTCTTCCTATGTTGATTAGCTTGCTGCGCATACTTCTCATTTTGTTTAGCAATCTTGTCGCGAACCTGTTCATGCAACTTCTTGATATATTTTGCTCTTTCGTCGGCTACTCCACTAAAAGTTGTTTCAGTTTTAATGGGCACAAGATCCAAAGGAGTGATTGGATTCTTACCATAAACGATCTCGAAAGGACTACACCGGGTTGTTTGACTAGTGGACCTATTATAAGCAAATTCAGCTTGTGGAAGAGACAAATCCCAAGCCTTGATGTTCTTCTTGATGAGACTTCGCAATAAAGCTCCCAAAGATCGATTAACCACGTCAGTTTGTCCATCCGTTTGGGGATGATGTGAAGTGCTGAATTGGAGTCTAGTTCCCATTTTCCTCCATAGAGTCCTCCAAAAATGACTAAGGAACTTAGTATCTCGATCCGACGTTATAGTCTTTGGAACACCATGTAGCTTCACAATCTCTTGAAAATACAGGTCAGCAATATGAGTTGCATCAGCCGTCTTGTTGCATGGCACGAAATGAGCCATCTTGGAAAAATGATCTACGACCACCATGATTATATCCTTTTGCCTTTGAGTCCAAGATAATCCAAGAACAAAATCCATATTTACATCCTCCCATGGTGTGTTTGGAACAGGTAGGGGTGTGTACGCAGCATTGCTACCATGAGTCTTAGCTTGATGACAAGTCTCGCATTGATCCACAATTCTCCCCACAACCTTAGTAAGTCGTGGCCAAAAGAAATTGTCTTGCATTAGGGCTATGGTCTTGTCTCAGCCAAAGTGACCCGCCAAGCCTCCACCATGAGCTTTCTATCTCTTAAGTGAACGGTGAAGCTTCGAAAACAGTCAAAGTAAATTGGCCCTTCACTTAAGGTAGAATCAACACTTCCTATTAAGGAGTCCATGACTCTTTTATGTATTTTATCTCTTACACTTGTTAACACAGAATTGTTTAATCCTTCCCTAATTAAGGGTTTTATGGAAACTTGAACAAGACCTAAATGAAGGTATCCGTACTTTTCTTTATAAGAGTTTACAAAGTTTTGTGTGATAAGTGGGACCTCCACTATTCCGCTTGTTATAGGAAGAACTTCTTCAACCGTTTAAATGATGTAGTCTGATTTCAAGTGAAAAGACCCTCAATTGTATACAGATGATGTACTAACCTTGAGTATAGTCCAATTATTAAGATGCTTCTCTATATTAATTATCTCTTTGTTTTAAACTGAACCAGAAGAACTGGTTTCAGAGTAAGAACCAAGGGATCTAGAGGAGGATGATCTAGATTGACTTCTAAACACTCTTGCCATAATTAGTTCTAGGAAGACTCAGTCAACGACTTATGTTGAGACTTGACAACGGCTATCATACGCCTATTACCCTGTTGTGCCACTAAAGCCAAAAGAACTAAGAACCACAGAAGCAGAATAGAAGGTTTCTCTATCACCACTCCCTATTACCCCCGAAAACTTGGCTCTGATACCATTTCGACCGGGACATTTAAAAGCAGAGGAATAATAGTAATGTAGAAAGTATGAAAAACATAAACTAAAAATTGAAATAAATTATTAAAATAACTTAATTAAATAAAGCTTACATAAGCTGTAGAAGAAGTGAGAATCCTTTGTTTGAGGTTCCAATTGTTACAGCAGGTACTTTTACACTCAAAGTACACTTTTATACACTCAAAAGCACACTGAAAAATATTCTTAAAAGCACACTCAAATATTTTACAAGTTTACAAAGCACACTCAAAATATTTTACAAGTTTTTTGCTCTTTATTTCTGCTCTATTTTCGATCTGCCCTTTAAGCTCCTCAGCTGTTCTTTTATAAGGACTTGAGAAAAATCTGTTGATTCACGAGAAGAAGAAACAATTCGAAAGATTCTTCTTTCATGTTAAACTTTGCTATTCGCATTATGTGTTCAAGACAAAGAGTCAGTTTGATGGAAAGATTAGGATGAGGACAAAAGGACTAGGCATGAGAAAGTTTTCTAAAAGATAAGGAAAGGAAGATGACAAAAGGAACTATAGTACTATTAGTTCACATGCGAAGAACTAAAGGAATATGGGTCCAAAAGAGAGAACTATTAGTTCTCAGAAAGTTATGTAAAAGTATATACAAGAAAAAAAGTAGACAAAAGAGCTATAGTAATATGAAATATTAGTTCACATGCGAAGCTCAAGGCAAAGGTGAATTCACATGCGAGGCATATAGTTAAAAAGTTATAAAGGTAACTTTTGATTGTACAGCACATGGGCGGCTGCCTTTGGGAGAATTTTTTTGCACAATCATAATAGTTACCGAGAGAGAGAGAGAGAGAGAGAGAGACGGCTTCATGAATTTTTTTTTTTAACAAATTTTTATAATCCTCATAAGGATCTTGAGCAAATGGTCTTCCATAAACGGCTTTGTAACAGTCTTCACCCATTAATGATCTATCTTCTAGATCATCTTCTTCTTTAGATGAATCTTTTAGAAGTTGTTTGAGTTTTTATTTTCTTCTGGAAGGAGCTTTCTTTTCTCCTGGGTTAATGAGGAGATAAGCTGTGATACATATTCTTTTTTAGAAGGAGTTGTTTCTGACTTTTCTTCATCTTCATCCTGTATATAATGTTAATATTTTTCTTAGTGAGATGGTTGTAGTTAATTTTTTCCCACCATCTTCCAAAAAGTATTCTTCCTAATCTTGAAAGTCCATCATCTGAATCTTCAAGAATAATATGTATTCCCATTTGAAAATCCAGGGAACCTCATATAAGGCTATAAACAGGAGGAGGCTGTCATCTAAACTTGGGGCCTTCTTACTATTCTTTTTGAGAAGAGTTCGAATGCCTTCTTGACTTCATCAGGCAAGATGACTGTAGATGGTCTGAAGTAGTCAAACCAGTCTTTAAACCAATTTGGAAAGATGTCATTTACATATTTTTTCCCTGTATTAAGGGTGATAAACCACGAATGAGAGTTTTGAGTGTCTTGATAGTAGAGGGTTTGGTCCCAGGCTTCTATATAATCAAAGTAACTGTAAGATCGTGGTTGGATAGACACATCTTTAAACACGTTTCTTTTATGTGGACTTTTAGCCCAATATTCGAAAGAGAGAATTTAATGGACTCTGAGGGAGGAATAAGCTATTTGAGTAAGCTATTTGAGTTGAATTTCTATATTTATGAGAATAGGATATGGATTCTTTATCTGTTAGAACAGCTTCATACCAGTCCCTAGATTTAGGGACAGTATTAGGATGAAGATGGAATGGTAAATAGTGGTTCGAAACCTAATCAAGAGGTTTATGAATTTCATGATCTTTTATAATGATGATTTCTTTCTGTCCAATTTTTTTATTTTCTTCCTTTTTATAAGGAGATGGGCTGATGCGTTCCTTGATAGAAGATTCGACTTTTGCTTCGACTTTAGGTTCATTGCTGGGAGATTTATCTGATTTAGTGACCTTAATTCTTTTATATAAGAATTTTGGATCACTTTCTCCATAAGTAACCAGAAACTGAAACTTTCCCCCATCTTCTCCAACAGGTCCTACTTTAGGATCTCCCATATCATATCTCTCTTTAAGAGATATTTCTACTGTTATATAATTTGAGCTCTCCGAATCCATCTCTGCATTAGATGAAAATAGATTAGTGATAAGGCCAAGGATCCGGTTATAGTTCATGTTGGTCTAGTTACAAGAGCGCGGGCAAAGAGATTCAAGGAGGCTTTACATACTTTAGTGCAACACATTGTGACAGAGGATGGCAAGTCTACATGCGTGGAATCAACAAATAGAGCTCAAATAATCAATTTAATTCAAGTTCAGCCATGTAATTCAAGAAGCCACGTCAGCCAAGCAATCCATGCAAATGGGCGTGCTTATTGGAGGATTTGATTAGTTTGAACCAAGCTGTTTGATTCCCTATTTAGTTGTCCACATTTTTGGGTTAATTAGTCAAGAATTAGTTAGTTTACTTTTCCTTATAATGGGTGTAAATGGCTGGAAAATAAAGCCAAACAATTAAGTTAGTTTCTTTTTTTTTTTTAAGGCTAAATTTAATAGGTTAGTTTCATTTTCTTTACCTTAGCATATTCTAGGAATATTATTGTAATTCTCAGCCTACAAATTGGCCTATAATTGGTCAAGAATTAGAGAACTTTTTGACATTCTATTCACTCTCGTGATTTATCTCTTAGTTCCTGTTGAACTAATCGAACTTATCAAGACTTCGTCTGGCGTTCAAATTTGACTTATCAAACGGTTCTCCATCACCGTTTGTGGCGTCCACGACAATATCAAGGTACTTGTTTGCGGGTTGACATTGGGTCACGGTCATCTATACCAAGGTTCGTGTCACGATTAGAGCAACGGGTCGCGGTTTCCATCCCAATTGAATCTGAGCATAGAGACGATCTTGGAGACTTCTTAGATTACGGGTTTCGTCACAAGTTGGCATGGTTCATATCATTTGGTATCAGAGCTTCGGTTCTAGTCTCAAGTTTATCTATCCTTTCTCCTTTTCTGAATCCTAGTTTATTTCAGTTCCTGCTAGTGCAAAAAAAAATAATAATAATAAAAACTGTTTCCGAATTTGTTTGTAATTTATATAATTTCTGGTTCAAGTTGTAATACCAAAAAAAAAAAAAAAAACATTTTGTTTGTTTTCATCAATTTGTGTAGAAATTTTTGGAAACCATTAATAAGCTTGGATTGATTGTCATTCGCGAATCTTGATTGATGTTTGTATTTGTTGATTTTTAAAAGTGAATTGTGAGGACTTGAGTGACATCTTATTGTGTGCAAAAACGAGTGTGAGTGAAATCATTATTCGAGTGAAACACGTGAGGGAGTGAATTGCTGAGATCCTTTATTACTAACTTCGTTTTGCAGCAATCATGTCTCACAATAGCATTACCGATGGTGCCACGGATCCGAAGTTGTTTATGAAGGCCATGATGGGTGAGATGAAGCGTGTGATGAGGTTGAAATTAGAGCGAATTCACGAGCGGATAGATCGGATGGAGAATACATGTGTGGAGCAGCCACAACCCGCTCCTAATGTGCAAAGAAGGGAAAGAGTTCAACTGAGACATGAAGCGGAGGACTATGAGGAGTTCAATGAGGACGGTTCTGAGGAGGAGGATGAAAGACGCTCGGTGGGCAGCGTTAGGAGGTTTGGACGGGTACGAGGAGATAGGAATAGGTAGGATAATGATATGGGTAAGGTAAAAATTCTATCATTTCAAGGAAGGAATGAACCCGAGTCGTATTTGGGGTGGAAGAAGAAGGTGGAGTTGGTATTTGAGTGCCACAACTACTCCGAAATGAAAAAGGTACCGAATGTTGCAAAGATTGGTGCAAGGTAATAAAAGCGTGGAAGACTACTACCAAGAGATGGAGGTAGCCATGGTTAGAGCCAATGTGGAAGAGGACCGGGATACTACCATGTTACGCTTTTTGGCTGGTTTAAACCCCAATATTGCAGACCAAGTGGAGTTGCGTAAGTATGTAGAGTTGGATGAGATGGTACATATGGCCATCAAAATTGAGCACCAACTAAAGAGGAGGGGTAGCAGCTCACGTGGAGTACAAGGTGGGGGATCCTCTTGCAGCCCAATGCTTACTAGAAGGGATGAAAAGCAACCAGCCCCGATCAAACCAAAAGTGGATCCAAAACAAGAAGTAGTCGGCCACCAAACTCAAGGTAGAACTGAACAAACTACTACTCGCAATCGTGGAATTAAATGTTTTAGGTGCCAAGGAAGAGGACATATCACAAATCAATGTCCAAACAAGCAAGTAATGGTCATGCGGGAGAATGGCGAAATTGAAACCGAAAGTAAAAATGATATCAAGTCCATACCGCCATTGGAGGACGCTGACGATGACGAGTACGCTGCCCAAGGTGAATTGTTAGTGGCTAGAAGAGCGTTAAGTGTGCAGGTCAAGGAGGACAAAGATGTACAACGGGAAAACATCTTTCACACTAGGTGCCACGTGAATAACAAGGTATGTAGTGTTATTATTGATGGTGGGAGTTGTACTAATGTTGCTAGCACTACTATGGTAGAGAAATTGGGGCTGCCAATACAAAAGCATCCAAGGCCGTATAAGTTGCAATGGTTGAACAATAGTGGTTAAATTAAAGTGAGTAAACAGGTGTTGATTGCGTTCCGCGTTGGAAAATATGAAGATGAGGTGTTGTGCGATTTGTTTCCGATGCAAGCAAGCAATTTGTTACTTGGTAGGCCATGGCAAATGATGGATTCCCAAACAAATACACATTTGAATTCATGCAAAGAACTGTAACTCTTATACCTATGACTCCGAGACAAGTTTATGAAGATCAAGTGAGGTTACAACAAAAAAGTGAAAAAGAGACTTAGAATGAGAGGAAGAAAAGAGAGAATAAAACGAGAATTAGTGAAAAGGAAAAGCAAAACGAAAAAGAAAGTGAAAACTCGAGTGAAACGAGAAAAGAAGAGGGGAAAAAGTGATGAGAATGTCGTCACAGGCAAAAGCACGTGGGATGAGACGTATTCAGATCCTATTCTAGTTCCCATTGGTCCGGTTACGAGGGCACGCGTGAAGAGATTCAAAGACGCACTTCTAGGGCTGATTCGAGCAAGTTGGTCTCAAGCTATTGTGTGGAGGTCCATCGAGGGAATTACTAGCAACAACCAGCCCAACAAAAGCGTAATTCAAGTAATAGAAGAGACCGAGTAATTATGCTTGCAAAATTAAGAGCTGTCACTTTGTTTCCGTTTTGAGAACTTTTCCATTTAGAGGCAGCAATTGGCAAGAAGAACCCAATCATTTACGCAATTGTTATTTAGTTTCCTTTTTATTTTAGAATATTGTATGGCTTTTCAGCCATTTAGGGAACATGCCATATTTGCTTTGTCTTTATTGCTTCAGATTGGTTATTTCCTTTTTTGTGGCTTAGAGAATTGCCAAAAATTCCTTGGGCATTTAATGGCTGAAAATCCACAAAGGGAAATACCTTTAAAAGTGTACGAATTGGCTTGTAAAAGGGACAGATCAGTTTTTACACAAAATTTTGAGGCTAATCCTCTTTGGTTCTTAAACGAATTTCTTGAACTCAATGGAGAATTTCGTGGCGTTCATTCGAATTATCAATCTGTCCTACCATAAATGATTGTGGCATCTTCGCATACCAAGGTTCGTACTTCTTTTTAGGCATCGGGTCACGGTTCCATTCAAAGCCATTTAGGATTTCGATCTTGGAGACCAACTTGGTTAGGGTCGCGTCAGTTTATAGGCGTGGTTCGTATCATTTGGTATCAGAGCCTAGGGTTCTAATCAGGTTTGTTTATCCTATCCTTTATTTTACTTTTAAGTTCTATTAATCTTGAGACTTGATTTTCAGTATTGAGTCGGTGTTTAAAAAAAAAAAAAAATCGTTGTCCGAAATCTACAAGAACTTAGGGTTTCACTAGGTTTTCTTGTTACTGCTAGGGGGTCGAAATTTCTTTGGGAATTCCATTCCTATATTTGTTCTCCTTCGGACTGTGCTTGAGAATCTATATATAAAGTCTTGAAATTTTTTTTAAAATTTTTCGTTTAATTCTTGTTATTCAGGGTTTAGGGAAGTCCAAATTACGTTTCTTTTGGGGATTACATCCCGAGAGCCTTTACTTTCCGTGCTTGTTATAATCTTGCGTCTAATCTGAGCTTCCTTGGTAATGAGTTTGTGAATCGTCACGGAAGTTTTCGATATTGATTTGATTAGTTCTATAAGAACAGAGTGAGGATTAACGAGTGGAAAAGGCAAAGAGCCGAGAGCATTAGAGTGAACAAAGCCGAAAGTATTGAGCTTAAACACGAGAGAAATTGAGCGAAAACCAGTTCTCGAGAGAAACACGTAAGGGAGTGTGGTAAGGTCCTTTGTATTCTCTCTGACTTTGTATTGCAGCAAAAATAAAATGTCAAACAATAACAAGAACACTACTGAAGGTACTACTAGAGCAACAGATCCAAAACTCCTCATGGAAGTGATGATGGGAAAGATGAGGCGAATGTTGAGAGGAGAGTTGGAGCAGCTACATGAGAGGCTAGACTGAATAGAAAACGCACGCGTGGAACAGTTACAACATGTTCCTCTCGCGTGTAGGCGAGAGAGGGTCCCAGTTCGAGGAGAGGCCCATGATTACTACGGCATTGATGGGGATGAGTTTGATGAAGGAGAAGATTCAGCGTGTAGTCACAGGAGATTTGGACGGGATTGAGGAGTTAGGAATCGGGGAAATGATGGTATGAGTGGCATCAAAATGATGATACCGTCTTTCCAAGGAAAATCTGATCCCGAAGCATACTTAGAATGGGAAAGGAGAATGGAGTTCATCTACCTACTCCGAAGCGAAGAAGGTAAAATTAGCCGTAATTGAATTTTCTGACTACGCTATAACATGGTGGGATCAGCTTGTCATAAATAGGAGGAGAAATAAAGAGCAACCTATCGAGTCATGGGATGAGATGAAGGCTGTGATGAGGAAGCAATTTGTGCCAGCGTACTACTACTGGGAGTTGTACAACAAGCTGCAAAATCTTAAGCAAGGCACCCGGAGTGTGGAGGAGTATTATTATAAGGAGATGGAGGTCATGATGATCGGCGCAAATATTGAAGTGGATCGGGAGGCTACAATGGCAAGGTTTTTGGCTGGTTTGAACCGAGAAATTCACAATGCCGTTGAATTACAACATTATGTGGAGTTGGAGGACATGGTACACATGGCTGTCAAAGTTGAGAATCAACTCAAGAGGAGGGCAGTAACATGCGTCCAAGCCAAAATCCAAGTACCTCAGCGTGGAAGGCGAACCAATGGAAGAAGGATGAGAAGCAACCCAACACAAGGCCAAAGACCGAACAGAAACAAGAGGAGGCCAGCCATAGGAATCAAGGTAAATCCGATTCTTCCAACACTCGGAATTGTGATATCAAGTGTTTTAAATGTCAAGGCCGGGGTCATATATCAAGCCAATGTCCGAACAAATGAGTAATGGTGATGCGGGACAATGGCGAGATTGAAAACGACGAGGATTCGGACAATGATTCTATGCCTTCTTTAGAGGATGCCGATGATGAGGAGTACGCTGTCAAAGGATACTTGTAGGTTGCAAGGAGAGCTCTAAGTGTGCAAGCCAGAGAGGATGGAGAGGAGCAACGGGAAAACATCTTTCATACTAGGTGCCATGTCCAAAACAAGGTATGTAGTGTGATTATTGATGGTGGAAGTTGTACTAGTGTTGCTAGCACAACCATGGTAGAGAAGTTAGGGCTGCCAACAAGCAAACACCCTCGACCTTATAAATTGCAGTGGTTGAATGATAGTGGTGAGGTAAGGGTAACTAAACAAGGTAAGGCTGGACACTTGTTACTAGGTCGACCATGGCAATTTGATCAACGGTTTCACCAACAAGTACTCGTTAGTTCACAACCAAAGAACGATCACTCTTGTGCCGTTAATACAAAAACAGGTCTATGAAGAGCAAGTGAGCTTACAGCGAGAAAGTGAGAGAAAAATCAAGATTGGGAGTGCAGAGAGATAGTTTGGCAAGTGATAGCAAAAAGGAAGGGGTGGCCGAGAAAAAGGAGAGCAAAGGAGAGAAAAGTGAAAGAACTGAAAAGAAGACACAACAAGCCCATGAGAGAAAAGCAGAGAGAAACACAAACTTTTATGCGAGAGGCAGTGAGATTAAAAGGGCGATGTTTTTAAATCAGCCAATGATTGTACTTTTGTACAAAAAGGCACTTTTAAACACTAACGAGCCAGACCCTGCATTGCCTAGTACTGTTGTTTCTCTATTGCAGGAATTCGAGGATGTATTTCCGGATGAGGTGCCTGATGGTTTGCCACCAATTCGGGGAATCGAACATCAGATTGATTTTGTACAAGGCGCTTCAATCCCAAACCGACCGGCTTATAGAAGCAATCCTGAGGAGACAAAGGATCTTCAAAGGCAGGTTAGTGAATTGATGAAAAAGGGGCATGTGAGAGAAAGTATGATGAGGACGTCAGTAGCAAAGGCACGAGCACATGGGATGAAGCTTATTTAGATCCAGTTCAAGTTCACATTGGTCCGGTTACAAGGGCTCGCGCAAAGAAATTCAAAGATGCTCTTAATGGGCTGATTCGAGCAACTTGGTCTCAAGCTACTGTGTGGAGGCCCATCAAGGGAATTACAAGCGATGACCAGCCTAACAAATGCGTGATTCAAGTGCTAGAAGAGGCCGAGTAATTACCCTCGTCGTTAGCTGTGGTTTTTCCGTTTTGAGAACTTTCCAGTTTTGAGGTAATAATTGGCGACAAGAATCGGTATTGATTGTTGTATTATTCAGTTTCCTTTTTATTTTGGAAAATTGTAAGGCTTTAAAGCCATTTAGGGAACTTACCTTATTTGCTTTATCTTTATTTACTTCAGAATAGTTATTTCCCTTTTTAGTTTAGTGAATTGCCGAAAATTTCTTGGGCAATTAAGGACTAGAAATTCCACAAAGGGAAACAACTATATATACTGTACGGATTCATGGTGAAGGCAGATCAGTTGAGACAAAAAAAATTTTGAGATTAATTCTCTCTGGTTCTTAAACGAACTTTTTGAACTTATCGGAGAAATCCGTGGCGTTCATAGACTTATCAATCAGTCCATCCATAGCTGATTGCGGCGTCCTCGCATACCAAGTTCGTGCTTCTTGTTAGGCATCGGGTCACGGTTTCCATTCAAATCCGTTTAGAATTCGATCTTGGAGGCTAATTTGATTACGGGTTTCGTCACAAGTTGGCGTGGTTCGTATCATTTGGTATCAGAGCCTAGTGTTCTAATCAGGTTTTGCTTATCCTATCTTTTAATTTTCGTTTATGTTCAAATAATCTTGAGTCTTGATTCACAGTATTGATTCGGTATACAAATAAAAAAATAAAAAAAAGTAAAAAAAAAAAAAAATGGCCGAAAGTCTTCAAGAACTTAGGGTTAATTAGGTTTTCTTGTTATTGTTGGGATTGGAATTTCGTGGGGATTAATAGTCCTTTTTGTTTGCTCTCAGTTGAAACTGTGTAGGAGATGGTTTAAAAAAAAAAAAAATCAAATCCAGATTATCAAAAGAAAAAGCATAAAAAAAAGCAGAAAAACCAGATAATCAAAACCAGATTATCAAATCCAGCTACATGAGAGGGTAGATCGAATAGAAAACGCACACGTGGAACAACCACAACATGTTCCTCACGCGCGTAGGCGAGAGAGGGTCCCGGTTATAGGAGAGGCCCATGATTACTACGGAATTGATGGGGATGATTTCGATGAAGGAGAAGACTCCGCGGGTAGTCACAGAAGATTTGGGCGGGATAGAGGAGTTAGGAATCGGGGAAATGATGGTATGAGTGGCATCAAAATGAAGATACCGTCTTTCCAAGGCAAAGATGATCCCGAAGCATACTTAGATTGGGAGAAGAGAATGGAGTTCATTTTTTACTCCGAAGCGAAGAAAGTAAAATTAGCCGTAATTGAATTTTCTAGTTACGCTATAACTTGGTGGGATCAACTTGTCATAAATAGGAGAAGAAATAGAGAGCGGCCTATCGAGTCATGGGAAGAGATGAAGGCTGTGATGAGGAAGCTATTTGTGCCAGCGTACTACTACCGGGAGTTGTACAACAAGCTGCAAAATCTTAAGCAAGGCAGCCGGAGTGTGGAGGAGTATCAAAAGGAGATGGAGGTCATGATGGTCCGCGCAAATATCGAAGAAGACCAGGAAGCTACAATGGCAAGGTTTTTGGCAGGCTTGAACTGAGAAATTCACAATGCCATTGAGTTACAACATTATGTGGAGTTGGAGGACATGGTACACATGGCTGTCAAAATTGAAAATCAACTCAAGAGGAGGAGCAGCAACACGCGTCCAAGCCAAAACCCAAGTACATCAGATTGGAAGGCGCACCCATGGAAGAAGGATGAAAAACAACTCAACCCAAGGCCAAAAGCCGAACAAAAACAAGAGGAGGCCAGCCATAGGAACCAAGGTAAATCCGATTCTTTCACTTCTCGGAATCGTGATATCAAGTGTTTTAAATGTCAAGGCAGGGGTCATATATCAAGCCAATGTCCGAACAAACGAGCAATGGTGATGCGGGACAACGATGAGATTGAAACCGACGAGGATTCGGACAATGAATCTATGCCTTCATTAGAGGATGCCGACGATGAGGAGTACGCTGTCCAAGGGGACTTGTTGGTTGCAAGGAGAGCTCTAAGTGTGCAAGCCAGAGAAGACGAAGAGCAGCAACGGGAAAACATCTTCCATACTAGGTGCCATGTTAAGAACAAGGTATGTAGTGTGATTATTGATTGTGGGAGTTGTACTAACGTTGCTAGCATAACCATGGTAGAAAAGTTAGGGCTGCCGACAATCAAGCATCCTCAACCTTATAAATTGCAGTGGTTGAATGATAGTGGGGAGGTAAGGGTGTGTAAACAAGTGTTAGTTTCTTTCCGCATTTGAAGATATGAAGATGAAGTTTTGTGCGATGTAGTTCCGATTCAAGCTGGACACTTGTTACTAGGTCGACCATGGCAATTTGATCGACGAGTTAAACACGATGGGTTCACAAACAAATACTCGTTCGTTCACAATCAAAGAACGGTCACTCTTGTGCCGTTAACACCAAAACAGGTCTATGAAGACCAAGTGAGCTTACAGCGAGAAAGTGAGAAAAAGAAAATGAGTGAGGAAAAATCAAGAGTGGGAGTGCAGAGAGAGATTTCAGCCAGTGAGAGAAAAAAAGAAGAGGTGGCCAAGTAAAAGGAAAGCAAAGAGAGAAAGGGAGAGAAAATCGAGAGGACTGAAAAGAATACACAACAAGCACATGAGAGAAAAGCATAGAGAAAAACAAACTTTTATGCGAGAGGCGGTGAGATCAGAAGGGCGATGTTCTTAAATCAGCCAATGATTGTACTTTTGTACAAAGAGGCACTTTTAAACACTAATGATCTTGACCCTGCATTGCCTAATTCTGTTGCTTCTCTATTGGAGGAATTCGAGGATGTATTTCCGGACGAGGTGCCTGATGGTTTACCACCAATTCGGGGAATAGAACATCAGATAGATTTCGTGCCAGGCGCTTCAATTCCAAACCGACCGGCTTATAGAAGCAATCCGGAGGAGCCAAAGGAGCTTCAAAGGCAGGTTAGTGAGTTGATTAAAAAGGGGCAAGTGAGAGAAAGTATGAGCCCGTGTGCCGTTCCAGTTTTACTTGTGCCCAAGAAGGATGGGACATGGAGGATGTGCGTGGATTGCAGAGCCATTAATAATATCTCGGTAAAGTATCGCCATCCTATACCTCGATTAGATGATATGTTGGATGAATTACATGGAGCTTTAGTTTTCTCAAAAATTGATCTGAAAAGTGGGTATCATCAAATTCGCATGAAACCTGGAGACAAGTGGAAGACAGCCTTTAAAACGAAACAAGGTTTATATGAGTGGTTGGTAATGCCTTTTGGCTTAACCAATGCACCTAGCACATTTATGCGTTTAATGAACCATGTTTTGCGAGCATTTATTGGCAGGTTTGTTGTTGTGTATTTTGATGATATACTAATTTATAGCAAAGATTCGAACCAACATGTAGCGCATTTAAAATCTGTTTTGGATGTGCTTAGAACGGAAAAATTGTATGCTAACCTCAAGAAGTGTACTTTTTGCACAGATAAGCTTGTCTTTATTGGTTTTGTTGTTTGTGCAGATGGTATACAGGTTGACGAACAGAAGGTGCGAGCCATTCGAGAGTGGCCTAATCCAACTAGTGTGAGTAACGTACGGAGTTTTCATGGACTTGCTAGTTTTTATTGGCGGTTTGTGAAAGATTTCAGTACTTTAGCCGCACCACTGACTGAAGTGATCAAGAAGGACGTTGGGTTTAGATGGGGAGAAGAGCAAGAAAGGGCATTCCAATTAATCAAGGATAAGTTGACCAATGCTCCATTGTTATCTTTACCTAATTTTTCCGTAACTTTTCAAATTGAATGTGATGCTTCAGGTGTTGGAATTGGTGCCGTTTTGATGCAGGATAGGCGACCAATAGCATATTTCAGCGAGAAGCTTAACGGAGCAGCTCTTAATTACCCAACCTATGATAAAGAGTTGTATACATTGGTTCGGGCGTTAGAGACGTGGCAGCACTACCTATGGCCTAAGGAATTCATGATTCACACCGACCACGTGTCCTTGAAACATTTGAAGAGCGAACATAAGCTGAACAAAAGGCATGCTCGTTGGGTAGAATTCATAGAGACGTTTCCGTATGTCATTCGCTACAAACAAGGTAAGGAAAATGTCGTTGCGGATGCGCTCTCTCGCAGGTTCGCGTTAATCTCAACTCTTGATTCTAAACTGCTGGGTTTTGAACATATCAAGGAATTATATGCTGATGATCGTGACTTTAGTGTTGAGTATCAAGCTTGTGAAAAATTCGCTAGTGGTAAGTACTTTAGGCATGAGGGATACTTGTTTCGGGAGAATAAATTGTGTGTGCCTAATTGTTCCATAAGAGATTTGTTAGTGAGAGAATCCCATGGGGGAGGTTTAATAGGACATTTTGGAGTTGCCAAGACCCTAGCTGTTTTACAAGAACATTTCTTTTGGCTGCATATGAGACGCGATGTTGAGAGGCTTTGTGATAGATGTGTAACTTGTAGGCAGGCTAAATCGAGAGTGCAGCCCCACGGTTTGTACACCCCTTTGCCAATCCCTAGTGAACCTTGGACTGATATCTCAATGGACTTTGTGTTAGGTTTGCCTAGGTCTAAACGCGGAAGGGATTCGGTGTTTGTGGTCGTGGATAGGTTTTCCAAGATGGCACATTTTATCCCATGCCACAAGACAGATGATGCTTCCAATGTTGCTGATTTGTTCTTTAGGGAAATTGTAAGACTTCATGGTATGCCTAGGACAATTGTTTCTGATAGGGACGCCAAGTTCTTAAGCTACTTTTGGAAGACTTTGTGGGCTAAGTTAGGGACTAAGTTGTTGTTTTCGACAACTTGTCAAACAGAAGTTGTGAATAGGACATTGTCTACCTTGTTGCGGGCTATCATTAAAAAGAACATCAAAACTTCGGAGGAATGTTTACCACATGTTGAGTTTGCTTATAATCGATCTGTACATTCTGCTACTCAATTTTCACCGTTTGAAATTGTTTATGGTTTTAATCCTTTAACCCCTTTGGATTTATTGCCCTTACCTTTGTCTGCGCGTGTGAGTTTAGATGGCAAAAGAAAAGCTGAACTTGTTAAGCAGATTCATGAGAAGGCACGACTCAACATCGAGCGAAGGACCAAGCAATATGCCAAACAAGCCAACAAAGGGCGTCACAAGCTCATCTTCGAGCCCGGCGATTGGGTGTGGCTGCACTTCCGCAAAGAACGATTTCCAGACCAAAGAAAGTCTAAGTTGTTGCCTAGAGGGGATGGTCCTTTTCAAATCCTTGAAAGGATCAATGATAATGCGTACAAATTAGACCTACCAGGTGAGTATGGTGTAAGTGCTACGTTTAACGTTTCTGATATAAGTCCATTTGATGCAGGCGACGATTTGAGGACAAATCCTTCTCAAGAGGAGGGGAATGATGAGGACGTCAGTAGCAAAGGCACGAGCACATGGGATGAAGCTTATTTAGATCCAGTTCAAGTTCCCATTGGTCCGGTTACAAGGGCTCGCGCAAAGAAATTCAAAGATGCACTTAATGGGCTGATTCGAGCAACTTGGTCTCAAGCTATTGTGTGGAGGTCCATCGAGGGAATTACAAGCGATGACCAGCCTAACAAATGCGTGATTCAAGTGCTAGAAGAGGCCGAGTAATTACGCTGGTTGTTAGCTGTGGTTTTTCCGTTTTGAGAACTTTCCAGTTTTGAGGCAATAATTGGCAACAAGAATCAGTATTGATTGCTGTATTATTCAGTTTCCTTTTTATTTTGGAAAATTGTAAGGCTTTAAAGCCATTTAGGGAACTTACCTTATATGCTTTATCTTTATTTACTTCAGAATAGTTATTTCCCTTTTTAGTTTAGTGAATTGCCGAAAATTCCTTGGGCAATTAAGGACTAGAAATTCCACAAAGGGAAACAACTATATGTACTGTACGGATTCATGGTGAAGGCAGATCAGTTGAGACAAAAAAAATTTTGAGATTAATTCTCTCTAGTTCTTAAACGAACTTTTTGAACTTATCGGAGAAATCCGTGGCGTTCATAGACTTATCAATCAGTCCATCCATAGCTGATTGTGGCGTCCTCGCATACCAAGGTTCGTGCTTCTTGTTAGGCATCGGGTCGCGGTTCCATTCAAATCCGTTTAGAATTCGATCTTGGAGACTAATTTGATTACGGGTTTCGTCACAAGTTGGCGTGGTTCGTATCAAAGTATGAACCCGTGCGCCATTCCGGTCTTACTTGTGCCCAAGAAGGATGGGAGATGGAGGATGTGCGTAGATTGCAGAGCCATTAACAATATCACAGTAAAGTTTTGCCATCCTATACCTCGACTAGATGATATGTTGGATGAATTACAAGGAGCTTCTGTGTTCTCAAAAATTGATTTGAAAAGTGGGTATCATCAAATTTGTATGAAAGCGGGAGACGAGTGGAAGGCAGCCGATTGTACGTTACCCACACTAGTTGAAATCGACCACTCCTGGATGGCTCACAACTTTTCTTAATCAACCTGTATACCTTTAGCACTAACAACAAAACCAAGAAAGACAAGCTTATTTGTGCAAAAGGTACACTTCTTGAGCTTAGCATACAACTTTTCCTTTCTAAGCACATCCAAAACAAATTTTAAATGCGCTATATGTTGGTCCAAGTCTTTGCTATAAATGAGTGTATCATCAAAATACACAACAACAAACCTACCAATAAATGCACGTAAAACATGGTTCAGTAAACGCATAAATGTGCTAGGCGCATTGGTTAAGTCGAAAGGCATTACCAACTACTCAGGGAAACCTTGTTTTGTTTTGAAAGCCGTCATCCACTCGCCTCCCTCTTCCATGCAAATTTGATGATATCCACTTTCCAAATCAAGTTTTGCGAACACAAAAGCACCATGCAATTCATCCAACATATCATCTAAACGAGGAATAGGATGGCGATACATTACCGTAATATTGTCAATGGCTCTGCAATCTACGCAGATCCTCCATGTCCCATCCTTCTTAGGCACGACTAAGACTGGAACGGCGTACGAGGTCATACTTTCTCTCACGTGCCACTTTTTCATCAACTCACTAAACTGCCTTTGAAGCTCCTTTGTCTCCTCAGCATTGCTTCTATAAGCCGGTCGGTTTGGGATTGAAGCGCCTGGTACAAAATCAATTTGATATACTATTCCCCGAATTGGTGGCAAACCAACAGGAACGTCGTCCAGAAATACATCCTTGAATTCCTGCAACATAGAAACAACAAAACTAGGCAATGCAGGGTCAAGCTCATTAGTGTTTAAAAACGCCTCTTTGTACAAAAGTACAATCATTGGCTGATTTAAAAACATCGCCCTTTGGCTTGTGGTGAATTTTTTTTCAGTCCTCTCAATTTTCTCTCCCTTCCTCTGTTTGCTCTCCTTTTTCTCGGCCATTTCTTCACCTTTTCTCTCATTGGCCAATCTCTCGCTCTGCTCTCCTGCTCTTGATTTTTTTTCACTCATTTTTGTTTCTCACTTTCTCTCTGTAAGCTCACTTGGTCTTCGTAGACCTGTTTTGGTGTTAATGGAAGAAGAGTGATCGTTCTTTGATTGTGAACCAATGAGTACTTATTGGTGAAACCATCATGTTAAAGTCACCAATCAAATTGCCATGGTCTACCTAATAACAAGTGCCCAGCTTGCATCAGAACCACATCATACAAAACTTCATCTTTATATCTTCCATTGCGAAACGAAACTAACTCTTGTTTATTCACCTTTATCGCACCACTATTATTTAACGATTGCAATTTATAAGGTCGAGGATGTTTACTTGTTGGCAGCCTTAACTTCTCTACCATGGTTGTGCTCGCAATGTTAGTACAACTTCCACCATCAAATATCAAACTACATACCTTGTTTTGGACATGGCACCTAATATGAAAGATGTTTTTTCTTTGCTCCTCTTCATATTCTTTGACTTACACACTTAGAGCTCTACTTGCAACCAACATTTCTCCTTGGACAGCATGCTCCTCATAGTCAGCATCCTCAAATGACGGCATAGACTCATTGGTTTTCTATGTGACCCCTGCCTTGACATTTAAAATACTTAATATCTCGATTCCGAGTAGCGGAAGAATCGGATTTACCTTGATTCCATGGCTGGCCTCTTCCTCTTTTTGCACGGTCTTTGGCTTGGTATTGGGTTGCTTCTCATCCTTCTTCCGCTGGTTCATTTTCCAAGCGTATGTACTCGGGTTTTGGCTTGGATGCGTGTTACTGCCCCACCTCTTGAGTTGATTCTCAATTTTGATAGCCATAGGCACCATGTCTTCCAACTCCACATAATGTTGTAATTCAACGGCATTGTGAATTTTTCGGTTCAAGCCAGCCAAAAACCTTGCCATTGTAGCCTCCCAATCCCCCTCTATATTTGCATGAATCATCATGACCTCCATCTCCTTATAGTGCTCCACCACACTCCCGGTAGTTTGTTGTACAACTCCCGGTAGTAGTAAGATGGTACAAATCACTTCCTCATCACGGTCTTCATCTTTTCCCATGACTCAATATGTCGCTCTCTATTTTGCCTCCTATTTTATGACAAACTGATCCCATCAAGTAATATCATAATCAGAAAATTCAATTACAACTAGTTTTACCTTCTTTGCCTTGGAATAGTTGTGCCAGTCAAAGATGAACTCCATCTTCTTCTCCCATTCTAGGTATGCTTCGGCATCGAATTTGCCTTCAAATGATGGTATCTTCATTTTTATGCCACTAAAACTATCATTTTCCAGATTCCTAACTCCTCTATTCCGTTCAAATCTCCGGTGACTACCCGCTGAATCTTCTCCGTCATCAAACTCATCCCCATCAATCCCGTAATAGTATCAACCTCTCCTCTAACCGCAACCCTCTCCCGCCTACGCGCACGAGGAACATTTTGTGGCTCTTCCACACGTGCGTTTTCTATCCGGTCTACCCTCTCATGAAGCTGTTCCAACTCTCCTCATAACAAACGCCTCATCTTGGGAGTTTTGGGTCTATTGATCCAGAAGTACCTTCAGTAGTGTTCTTGCTGTTGTTTGACATCAATTTTTTTTTTTTTCACTCGTGTTTGCACTCAATACTTTCGGCTTTTGTCCATCCTCTCGCCTCGCATGTCTTTTTGCACACGTTAATTCCCACTCAGTTCTTACAAAAATAGTCAAATATATATCGCAACTTTCGTGACAATTCACAAACAAATTACCAAGGAGGGTTAGATTAGAAACAAGAATCAAACTATTTTTTTTTTCTTTTCTGATTTTTTTTTAACGGACTCCTTTCTGTTTTCTTTTTCTTTTCTTTTATTTTTAGAATTCGAAATTTTTTTTTTTTGGAATTATCAGGAGCTGTAATGAACTAGGATTCGAACAAAATGAAAATTTAAAGGATAGGCAAACCTGAGACTAGAATCAAAGCTCCGATACCAAATGATACGAACCACGCCAACTACGTGACAAAACCCGTATTCAAAAAGGTCTCCAAGATCGTTTCTATGAACAGCTTTGAATGGAAGGAACTGCGACCCGTTACCTATAAGACGTAAGAACCATGGTATGATGGAAGGGATGATTGATAAGTCGTTGGTGAACGCCACGGAAAATCCCGATAAGTTCAATTAGTTCTTCAAAGAACCAAAGAGAAAGAATTCTAACAATTTTCTGATTAACAATCTGATTTTTTACATAACCTAGACGTCCTTTAAATAGCTGCATATTACAAAGAAAAGTTCCTAAAATAGCTAAAGAAGGCTAAAAATCTGGACTAAAAAGAATAAAGGAAACAATCAGCCCCCATAGTTGGCTGATTTCCACGCCTAAGAAAAGGAAAGTGAAAGTCAAAGGGCAAAACAAAATAAAGGAAACAATCAGCCACCTTATTTGACCGATAACACACACCTAAGAAAAGGAAAGTCAAAGTCAAAGGAATAAACTAAAAAAATGAAAGTAAATATACAATCAGGCCATAAAATATTCCAAAATATCCCAAGTTAAGCTTAGTCTTCGCCGGAATCACGCATTTGTTGGTCTGATTGTCACAAGCAATTCCCTCAACAGGCCTCCATGCAATAACTAGAGAACCAATCGGAACTTGAATAAGTGCATCTTTGAATTTCTTCAAGCGAGCTCTCGTAACCGAACCAATGGGAACTTGAGTTGGATATGAATATGTCTCATCTTACGTGCTCTTGCTTGTGCTACTAAAGTCCTCATCAGGGGAGTGGACACATAGCTAGCCAATGTCCAAACAAGCGAGTTACGGTGATCCGGGAAAGTGGGGAAATTGAATCCGTGGACGAAGCTGATCTAGATGATATGCCACCATTGGAGGATGCCCCCATAGGAGATGAGGAGTTCGGGGCAGAGCATGGTGAGATGATGAGGACATTAAGGCGGCAAGGAAAACTGACGAACCAATTCAAGTTCCAATTGGTCCAGTGACGAGGGCTCGAGCTAAGAGATTCAAAGGAGAGCTAAATAACTAAGTCCGGAGAGTTCTACACAAAATGAGAGCATGTTCACTACTGAGGGTGAACAAAGGCTAATATTACTCATCAAAGTTGATCCGGAAGAGAGCCAATCAGCCATACATGTCCATTCAGCCATTGCGTCGCTAACTTGCATGTCCTAGCTGATGTGGACGTTTTTCCCAACAAAGAATCAAGTCAAGATTACGTTTTCAAGTTTTGAAGAAGTTCAAGATTCAAAACAAATTCAAGAAGTTTAGAAGATTCAAAACAAGATTCAATTTCTTTGCAATCTTGTTTGAATTTTAAGTTTTAGTTTAAAATTTGAATTTAGGTATCTTTTTAAATCCGAATTCATATAGATAAATCTGATCGTTTTTTTTAGGTTTTTAGTCAAGTTCATCCTTAACGGTAGATTACGAATTTTACATGTGTAAATTCAGCTATATAAGGCTGAATTTTCAGATTATGAAATAAGATTTTGATGTTTATTTATATTATGAGTTATTCTTCTTGAGTTCTTGAAGAAACTTATCCGAACTTATCAAGGATTCCCTGTGGCGTTCAAATCGACTAATCAAACGGACTTCGATGACCGTTTGTGGCGTCTTCATCATACTTTACTAAGCAACGGGTCGCGGTTTCTATTAAACTTGAAAGATCTTGGGGTGTTGTTTCCAGATTTGGTATCGGGTTTCGTCACATTATTGGCGTGGTTCGTATCATAAGATGCTTGGATTAGTCGCCATTGAGCCTTAAGCTTGCAAGCTAGAGAAGAGGAAGAAGTAGTACAGCGGTAAGCTTGCAAGATATGTAGTGTTATTATCGATGATTGTAGTTGCACTAATATTGCTATACTTCCATGGTTGAAAAGCTAGGGCCCACAACACTTCAGCACCATCGTCCATACAAGCTGCAATGTTTGAATGATAGTGGTGAAGTGAGGGTTACGAAGCAGGTTGTTGTACCGTTTCAGATCGATAAATATTAGGATGAAGTATTATGCGATGTGGTACCAATGCAAGCTTGACATCATCTCTTAGGAAGACCGTGCCAATTTGACCGATAAGTGCATCATGACGGCTTGATCAACAAGTACTGAATACACAAACAACGGAATATCACTTTAGCTCCCGATGACACCAAAACAAGTCTATGAGGATCAAGTGAGGTTGCAAAAATAGAGAGAACAAAAGAAGTTGAGTGAGCAAAAGAATGAGAGTGAAAAGAGGAGTGAGTCCGAGCATAGTGAGAGTGATGGAAAAGAGAGATACACAGCCAAAGAGAGAAAACAAAGAAATTTCTATGCAAAAATAAGTGAGGTTAAGCGAGTGTTGATTTCAAAACAGCCGATGATTGTACATGAAACTCATGTACAAGGAGGTTCTTTTAAACACTTACCAACTTGACTCTTTGTTGCCTAGTGTTGTTGTTTCTCTCTTGCAGGAGTTCGAGGATGTGTTTCTTGAGGAGGTACCACATGGTTTACAACCTATCCGTGGGATTGAACATGTAATCGATTTTGTACCTGGTGCATCAATTCCAAACCGTACAGCATATAGGAGCAACCCGGAGGAGACTAAGGAGCTTCAAAGGCAAGTCGAAGAATTGTTGGAGAAAGGGTTTGTAAGAGAAAGCATGAGTCCTTGCGCAGTTTCGATGATTCTAGTTCCTAAGAAGGATGGGATATGGAGAATGTGTGTTGATTGTAGAGCCATCAACAACATAACGACAATGTATCAACACATTATCCCTCGCTTAGATGATATGTTAGATGAGCTGCATGGTTCTTATGTGTTTTCTAAGATCGATCTTAAGAGTGGGTATCATCAAATACGAATGAAAGAAGGAGATGAATCGAAGACATCGTTTAAAACTAAATATAGATTGTATGAGTGGGTAGTCATGCCGTTTGGATTAGCTAATGCACCTAGTACTTTCATGCACCTAATGAATCATTCTTGCGTCCTTTCATTGATAAATTCGTTGTTACATTTTGATGATATTCTAATTTATAGCAAGAGTTTGCTTGATCTTGTCTCACATTTGAATTTTGTTTTGGATGTGCTTAGAAAGGAGAAATTATATGCTTAACCTCAAAAAGTATACTTTCTGCACCGATAAGCTTGTTTTCCTAGGTTTTGTTATGAGTGCTAAAGGTGTTCAGGTTGATGAGGAGAAGATTAAAGCCATCCAAGAGTGGCCCTCCAATGTAGGTAATGTTAGAAGTTTTCATGGACTTGCTAGTTTTTATAGAAGGTTCATGAAAAATTTTAGCACCATCGTTGCACCACTTACAGAAGTTATCACGAAGAACGTTGCGTTCAAATGGGGTGAAGAACAAGAGAACGCGTTTCAGCTTATTAAACACAAGCTTACTCACGCTCCTTTACTTGCTGTACCTAACTTTTCTAAAACATTCGAAATCGAAGGTGATGCTTCTGGTGTAGGTATAGGCGCTGTTCTTATGCAGGATGGGAGACCACTTGAATACTTTAGCGAGAAGCTAAAGGTGATCCGCCACAAAAATTTTAGAGCCTTTTTTTATCCCTAATCTCAATATCAAACTCTTGCAGAAGCAAAATCTAACAAATCAATCTTGGCTTAGCATCTTTCTTAGCGAGTAAATGTTTCAAAGCAGCATGATCAGTAAAAACAATAACTTTACACCCTATGAGATATGATCGAAATTTATCTAATGTAAATACAACAGCTAGCAATTCTTTCTCAATGGTGGAATAGTTTAACTGTGCATCGTTGAGTGTCCTACAAGCAGGCAAACGATCTAATCTTTGTTTAGAAAATTGCCAGTACAGCATAATTAGATGCATCACACTTAAGTTCAAAAAGCAAATTCCAATTAGGTGATTGCATGATAGGTGAAGAAGTCAACTTGTCAAAAGCTTTTAAGCAAGAATTATTAAAGATAATAGATACATCCTTAACATGTAAATTTGCGTAAAATTGACTCAAAAAGTTGACCCAAGCATCCCGAAGTTATAGCATGGAAATATCAGGAAACCTTCCTTATTCATCCCTGCACAAGTATCGCATCAAGATCAGTCCAAATCAAGTTTATTTCCCTTTCCGGAAAAGCTCTCCAAATAAGGAAAGTCAACCTAGATCAAGAAGAGGCAACTTCCCTTCACCAAAGACGGCATGTTTACCAAGAAAACAGACAACAATCATCATCTATAAATATAGTGTATCACCACACACCCAGGGGATCCCCAACTCTCATCTCACAACATACCAGATTACCCAGAATTTCTGCAATTCCCATGTCTTCCCCTAATTCTCCCTACTCCCTACAATCTCTCTCTATTTCCTACAATCCCCATCTCTTTTCTTCCCATTCCTACTGCTACGGCATTCATTGCACTTTTACATTGACTACAGTGAATCCTCGGAGCCACTGTAGAGGACTAGCTCTTACATTGAGAGTGAACCTTTATAAATCTGTTGTGTTCTCTATCTTATTTACTTTGCTTTACTATTATTTTACGACTAACAGTAATAGTCAACTCAACACGTGCTAAGTCGGCTCAACGATATAGCCATAGGTCCTAACCAACTCGATCTGATTTGACTGTATATTTTACCCTCTATAGTTTGGAGCCCACTGTGGGGCCTATGGTTGATATTGGGGACGTCGACAACACGGCAACCACTGCCACCATGGCTGAGACCAACGCTGCTCTAACTGACCTGATGAGCGATGCAGGAGCATCCCAGTGCCCAAGAGATCATTTTACAGTAGGTACAGGACCCCCATAAGCAGGCGAAGATCAGCAGCAATAGGTGTTCGACTGGAGGATCGCCGAGTTGATGGCGGAGAACGAGGAGATGCGAAGCCAATTCAGCACATCCACCACCTTCAACACTTCGCTACCATCAATTGCTGCAACCTTTGGGAGTTCTACACAGCTTGGCTCAATGGTTGCAAACTTCTTCCCAAGTGGATTCCAGTCGACTACTGCCTAACTTCTATCTTCATTTTTATCATGAATTGTTATCTATATCTTCTAAAAATTTTCTCTACTGTTTTTTGAATTTAGAAAGAATGAAAGTTACAATTCTAGCATTTTACGACGGAAAACTTTATTGATATTATCACCATTCATATCTATTTTATTCAAATAAAATTGCCTATTATTTTATAAATTTTAAAAGAGAAACAATTTATATATTAAGGGATATTACTAATAATTAACATAAAAAGCAATTTTATTTAAAATACTTAAAATTTAAATAAAAAAAAAAGAATGAAAAGAATTTATATTTTGAAGAATGTTGCTAATAATTAAGATAACTACTAAAGTTTTTAAGTCTTTAAAATTTAAAGAAAAAACATAAGTGAATATATATAATACGGAGCGCACGTCCATTGGACGTGCATAAAAAACTTGTTTATATATGTATGTTGCACTCTTTGTTTTCTCATTTGTTCAGGCCAAAAACAAATACACCTAAATTATGAGCGCGTGAATCGTTCTATCAATAAGAAAATGCCCACTCGTTCGTTTAATCATGCGACGAAAGTAAGGTGTGGAAGAACGTGGTCTTCAAGGATAGGATCATTCGTGGGTTCGAAAATTTATTTTGATAGAGTCAATTTAATCGGACGACAATACAATTCTCAATCTCTACCTCATTTGTATATTAAATTAATATAGCTACAAAACGACGATGAAAGTTTGAGAAATTTCTTTTGTTCACGGTCCTAAACTTCCGCTAAATTTTTCGCCAATAAGAACTGCCTTTTGAGGAGGGCGGGTTTCAGGTGCTATAAAAGACTCTTTCTGATTGAGTTAGACAGACTAAAGTGATACGAATGCCAAGAACTGACGCGACCCTAACCAAATTAGTCACCAAGATCGAATTCTAAACGGATTTGAATGGAACCGCGACCCGATGCCTTACAAGAAGCACGAACCTTGGTATGTGAGGACGCCACAATCAGCTATGGATGGACTGATTGATAAGTCTATGAACGCCACGGATTTCTCCGATAAGTTCAAAATGTTCGTTTAAGAACCAAAGAGAATTAAACCTCAAATTTTTCTGAATGAACTGATCTGCCTCCCAATGAATTTCGTACAGTACATATAGTCTTTCCCTATGTGGATTTTCTGTCCTTAATTGCCCAAGGAATTTCGGCAATAGACTAAGCCAAAAAGGTAAATAACCATTTTGAAGCAAATAAAGATAAAGTAAATAAGGTAAGTTCCCTAAATGACTGAAAAGCCTTACAATATTCTAAAATAAAAGGAAACTAAATAATAAAGCAATCAATATTGATTCTTGTCGCCAATGATTGCCTCAAAACTGGAAAGTTCTCCAAATGGAAAAGCGACAGCTAGTGATCTTGCAAGCATAATTACTCGGTCTCTTCTAGCAATAGCTTGAGACCAAGTTCTCCAAATGGAATCACGCATTTGTTGGGCCGGTCGTTGCTTGTAATTCCCTCAATGGGCCTCCACGCAATAGCTTGAGACCAAGTTGCTCGAATCATCCCGTTAAGTGCATCTTTGAATTTCTTCGCGCAAGCCCTCGTAACCGGACCAATGGGAACTTGAACAGTATCTAAATATGCCTCATCCAATGTCCTCTTGCCTGTGCTACCGACGTCCTCATGATAAAGGTGGTGAAAGTGGATAGAAGAGCATTGCCTCTTCTTGAACAACCTCATATTCGCAACTGCTTCATGCTCGAGGAAGTTTCGTTGGTCCGGCACCTAAGAAGCATCAAAGAATTGTGGTTGATGGCCAAATTCTCCCCATCCAAACTCAGGTGGACTAAATTCCGATAAATTCAAATAGCTCTTCAAAGAACCAAAGAGAAAATACTCGCACAAATTACTGAATAATGATCTGTTTTATTTTATGAAAACGGAACAAATTATAGAACCAAGGCAAATTAAGGAAACTTTCCAAAAAAAAAAAAAAAACTTAAAGGATAGTTGAAATAACCACCTAATTTTGGCCTCAATTAAAGGGAAACAAATCAGATTTCCTTCCCAGCAAATGTGCCCAAATCAAAAAAAGGAAAGTGAATAATAATTCAGCCTTGATTGACAAATCTCTTTCCTTTTGTTGTAGGTAGAAACCGGAAGAGATGTTGGAAAAGGAAACTACACACAAATTCTCCTATTGACTTTCTTGAACTTGAATCATGCTTGTTAAGAGCTGGTCAACTCATTCATCTCTCTCAGTAGGCCTCAGTTGGAACTTGAATTTAATCCTTTGAAGCTATGTTTTGATTTGCATCTTTCCCCTCCTCCTGAGAAGAATTTGTCCTCAAATCCTCTTTACTTTGTGCTTCCTCATGGTCGTGTTGAGACAAGATCTCTGCAAAAGATAAGTTAAAAGAAAGGACATCACAATTCTCTCCCTCACATGTTTCACTCAACACTTGTGTTTTTCACACAAAATATTCAGCTTTTACCCTCAAATAATATCACACTCTTGCCTTTTTCCCCCTCGTGGTAGTTCTCTTTCAATTCTTTTGAAGCTAAACAAACAATATTCAAAATTCCCAGCAACAATTCACCAAGAACTCATCCACGAGATTCAAGATTTAAAAGCAAGAATACAAGGAATACGGCTGATTAAAATTTCTATGAAAAATTTTGGTTTTTGGGGGTAAGGTCATTTTCAGACTTATTGGAACCAAAATTGATGAAAACAAACCTTTTTTTTTTTTTGTCGTGTCCGTTTACTCTTTTCTCTCTCTTTTTTTTTTTTTTTTTTTACTATGCCACGAACAGAAAATACAACTAGAATCAGAAATTACAAAATTACAAACAAATTTGGAAACATTTATTTTTTTACGTTTTTTTTTTTTCGCAGTTTCAGGAACTGAAATTAAAAACTACAGCGAGGGAAAGAAATTAAAAATCGACCAAAAAGAAGAGGGAAATTCGGTCAACTAAAGATTGGAAAACTAGGCTGAAAAGAAAAGGGAAACTAGGTAAAAAAAACAAATGGGATAGGCAAACCTTAGACTAGAACCGAAGCTCTGATACCAATGATACGAACCATGACAACTTGTGACGAAACCGTTATCTAAGAAGTCTCCAAGATCGTCACTGCGTTCAGGTTCGAATGGAAGAACCGCGACCCGTTACCTATGTGGAGGTAAGAACCTTGATATGTTGAAGACGCCTAAATCAATTATGGAAGGATTGATTAATAACTCGTTGGTGAACGCCACGAAAAATTCTGATAAATTCAAATAGCTCTTTAAAGAACTAAAGGAAAAAAACTCTCACAAATTACTGGATAATGATCTGTTTTATTGCATGAAAAAGGTACAATTTATAGAACCAAGGTCACGAATTTTCAAGCCTAAAAAATCCCTATGGAAACTTGCCAAAAAACAAAAAAAAAACTTAAAGGAAAGTTAAAATAACCACCTAATTTTTACCTCAATTAAAGGGAAACAATTTCTGACTTTAATCCCTTAATTTTCAGCCTATTACATGCCAATAAAGAAAAAGAAACAGTCAAAGAACTAAAATAGGAAAGTGGAAGGTAGCCAACGCGCCCAAATCAGATTTCCTTCTCAGCAAATGCGCCCAAATCCAAATAAGGAAATTGAATCATAATTCAGTTTTGATTGACAAATCTCTTTCCTTTTGTTGTAGCTTGAAATCGGAAAGACGCCGGAAAAGGAAAGTAAGTACAGATTCTCCTATTGACTTTCCTGAACTTGAATCATACCTGTTAAGGACTGGTCAACTCGTTCATCTCCCTCAATAGGCCTCCACATGCATGCTTGAACTTCTTTGCTCGCGCTCTCGTAACCGGTCCAATTGGAACTTAAATTAGATCTTTTGAAGCTGTATTATGATTTGCATCAGAATTTGTCTCAATCAGTGAAACTGTACCATAACCAAAAAAACTTTCCATGTTTTGCAATTGTTTTTAACAATCGTGGATTTTGCCTCACGGGCCACAATCTCATTATTGAAAATCGTCTTCTTTAAGGGCAATACCAAATCCAACATTATCAAGAGTAGAAATATTTACAACCGAATCATTTTCTTTCTAGATATTACATATGTATCCAGTGTAGAAATATTGGATATGTAAGAACGAAGTTGCAGATTGTAAACTTGCGCAGAAGTCAAGCTAACACAAAATGCTAGTTAACATTTTGGAAAAAGAGAAAAGTCCCAAAAACTTTGGATAGGGATGGCAATAAGGCGAGATGGGTATGCTTTCCTCACTCTCATACTCACCTCCTTTTTTGCCCGCATATCCGCCTCCATACCCACTTCATTTAATGCGGGTGTATGTGGGAGTTCCCATTGACGGTGTTGTACTAATACCTAATCCATTAAACCGTTAAGAATTCTTTCAAAAAAAAAAAATCAAAACAAATTACCTTTATGTTTTCATAAAATTTAACAATATAATTACAAGTATAGCTGAAGATCAAACTGAAATCATTTAAAAAAAAAAAAATCCAAACTTCAGTAATTAACACAAAATAATATTCTCCATCTTTGGCTGTTATAGCCCTTTTTGTCGGCTTCATCCTTCTTAAGTCGCAATATGTAGTTTAAAAAATACATATCAAGATCATGGTTGATTTCCATTTTTTCCGTCTTTGAAGGTGGTTTCTATTTTGTATTTGGAAAATATAAATTTAATTTTTAATTTTTAATAATATATTTTATAATGGTGAATGTAAGTAGGATGTGTGTAGGTGTGGACCCGCCCTGCACCCGACAAAGGTTAATCTTAATCCACATATCTGCCTCTATATACTAATATTGTATTTTCATCTCTGCCCTTAACACACCCACACCCATAGAAAAAAATTTTCATCCCCAACATTGGACGACTAATACAAAAAGAGTTCAGCAAGGTTGTATTGAAGCTAATACTAGGAATAAACCAAAACTTTATTGGTAAAACATAGGTAACTTTTTTGCAAGAAGGGTAAGAGGTGGTAAAGTAACTATAGAGCTGGAATGCACCAACTGCAAAAGCCATGTAAGATTTTAAAAACATGTACAAAAAGGAAATAGAAAACATATTAATTCTTTTTCCTTTAATTTTAGTTTTCTCTGTGGGTAAAGACTATGGAAGAATCTCGTTTAAAAACCCTATTAGTAGAGCTCATTTTATAGACTGTTCGATGAATTTTAACGACTTAGATTGATATGAACCTCGCCAATAAACGACGAAACCCATCACCAAACGTGGATTCAAACCCCAAGACCTTCAAGACGTAAGCTTGTTTGAGCCTTGACCCATTACCTAGCAAGATAAGAACCAAGACTTCGGATATTGACAAACGCCGCACCAAGACTCTCAAGAACCTAGATGATAAGTTTGGTTGTTGAATGCCACAAGAATAACTTAATAAGTTCAAAAGTCTTTTCAAGAATGCAAGAAAACACACTCACTTTTATCTGAATTCTCCAAAACTGCTCATTAGCTTCAGAACATGTCTTTTTATAGGCTGTTATGTACAAATCTCTTCTTCTTATTTTATCCTCTAATAAATTCAAATTTGACAAAAGGAAAACAAATCAGGAAACTAACCTACTCTTCCTATTTCTTGCCTACAACTAGAAAAGGAAAAATTATATATTTAATTTGGCTTTATTATCAGCCATTACACCTAAAGAATCACGCTAAATAAATTGGCATGCAAGCCTTACAGTCAGACCTAAAACAGCAAAAAGGGAAAGTAGCCATGCAGAAATTAAGCTTGTTTTTAACCAGACTCTTCTAGAACTTCAATCATGGTGATGCTCCCATGATGATAACGTGGACCATGCTCAATGGGCCTCCACGAATTTACTTGAGTCCAAACTTCTTGAATTAGCCCATTCAATACTTCTTTAAATCGCTTGGCTCTAAGTCTCGTAAGTCGCCCAATTGGCAAGCTTAATGGATCACGTGGGTGCCGCCCTTGAGTGCCTCCAAGCCCACCTGTTAGTTCCCCGTCATGTACGCTTGGATGTGCAGCCTCATTCGCATCATTCACCCCTTCTTGAAGATGATTTGCCCTCAAATCGTCACCTACAGCAAAAGAAGATAAATCAGAAACATTAAAGCTCGCACTAGCACCATACTCACCGGATAATTCAAGCTTGTAGGCATTGTCATTGATGCGTTACAACACTCGAAACGGTCCATCACCCCTCGAAAGTAGTTTTGAACGTCTTTGCTCGGGAAATCGGTCCTTCCTCGTATGCAGCCAAACCCAATCCCCCTGTTCAAAAACAACCTTCTTGCGTCCCTTATTAGGTTGCTTGACATATTGTTCTGTTCGCCGTTCTATGTGTTGCTTTACTTTCTCATGAATATGCTTAACAAAATATGTTTTCTTTTTGCCATCTAAGTTAACACGTTCACTCAAAGGTAAAGGAGTTAAATCCAAAGGAGTCAATGGATTAAATCCGTAAACAATCTCAAACGGTGAAAACTTCGTTGCAAAATTGACACATCGATTGTAAGCAAATTCAACATACGGCAAACAATCTTCCCACGTTTTCAGATTCTTTTGTATGATCACAAGCAATAATGCAGACAAAGTCCTATTCACTACTTTGGTTTGACCATCAGTTTGTGGGTGACTAGTAGTGGGAAACAACAGCTTAGTTCCGAACTTCCCCCACATTGTCTTCCAAAAGCAACTTAAGAATTTCGCATCCTGAACAGAAACGATATGTAATAAACTGTGCCATCTTAAAGAATCTATCTACAATCACAAAAACAAAATTCATTGAAATATCGACCCAAGGTAACGCATGCGATTACTGCCTAGACTTAGCTTGCCAACAGGTAACGCATCTCGCACACATCACGTTTCATATGCGGCCAAAAGAAATGCTCATGCAACACACCTAAAGTCTTAGCTATAACAAAGTGCCCCATCAAACCACCCCCATGAGCTTCTCGAACAAGTAATTCACGCAAAGATGAAAGTGGAACACACAATTTATTTTCTCGGAACAGGAATCCGTCATGCAAATAGAACTTCCCACATGCCCCCTTAGTGCAATTTTTTAAACAGGTCACCGAAATCAGAATCCATTGCATATAAGTCCTTAATGTACTCAAATCCAAGCAATTTAGCATCAAGAGTTGAAAGTAAAGTGTACATGCGAGATAGTGCATCGGCAACTACGTATTCCTTACCTTGCTTGTATTTGATCACATAACGAAATGTATCGATGAACTCCACCCATTTGGCATGGCGACGGCTCAACTCCATACAATTCTTTGAACAAGTAAAGGTGCAGTAGTCAATTTTTTCTTGATGAGTTTGAGTGCTTTCTCTTGCTCCTCTCCCCACTTAAATGGAACGTTCTCTTTGATGACTCCGGTCAGGGTGCGGCGTTGCTACTGAAATCTCGAACAAAACGCCGGTAAAAACTAGCCAATCCATGAAAGCTTCTTACCTGGTTCACTGAAGTAGGCGTTGGCCAATCCTGAATTGCCTTCAACTTTTCCTCATCCACCTCGATTCCTTTAGCACTTACAACAAATCCAAGAAACACAAGCTTATCTGTGCAAAATGTACATTTCTTGATATTAGCAAATAATCTTTCAGTCCTTAAAACCTCTAAAACGAGTCAACATGATCGCACAAATTTTTGCTATAAATTAGGATATCGTCAAAGTAAACAACTACAAATTTGCCAATGAAAGCTCGCAAAACATGGTTCATAAGTCTCATGAAGGTACTTGGTGCATTAGTTAATCCAAAAGGCATAACTAACCATTCACACAAACCATATTTTCTTTTGAATGCAGTTTTCCTCTCATCTCCTTCTCTCATCCTAATTTGGTGATATCCACTTCCAAGATCAATTTTAGAAAATACACAAGACCCATGCAATTCGTCTAGCATATCATCTAATCGAGGAATTTTTCCGTAATGTTGATACGGAAATCAACACACATCCTCCTTGTCCCATCCTTCTTTGGCACTAGTACTACCGGAGCCGCACAAGGACTCATGCTCTCTCTAACATACCCTTTTTCCATCAGCTCGTGGACTTGCCGTTGAAGTCCCTTCGTTTCCTCGGGATTACTTCGATAGGCTGGTCGGATTGGAATTGTCGCACAGGGTATGAAATCAATTTGATGTTCAATTTCTCGAATTGGTGGTAAGCTGGAAGGCAACTACTCGGGAAAGACATCCTCAAAATCCGGCAAAAGAGATTCAATATTGCTCGGCAAGGAACATGCGAGATCATTAGTACACAAAAGGGCCTCCTTGTACATGAGAACTATAAGGGGCTGATGTGGGGCTGATGTGAAAGTAACGCTCTCTTGATCTCACTTTTTTTTGCAATGAAATTGTATTTTTCCTCTCCTGCACTCAACAATGTCATAACTCTCTCCTTTCCCTTCTCACTCTCTTTTTGGTTTTTGTCTGTATCTTTTTCTCTCTTTTCTTTTTGTTTCTTCTCAGTCTCAGCATCTCGCTCTTTTTCTTTTCTCTTTTCACTCGCTCTTTGCATCTTCAGTTGGTCTTCAAGAACTTGTTTTGAAGTTAGTGGAACAAGTGATATGGGATGTTTTTTAATGATGAAGGAGTACCTATTGGTGAATGCATCATATGTGACTCACCGAATGTACTGCCATGGTCGTCCCAATAGGATGTGACATGCGTGCATAGGTACCACATCGCAAAGCACCTCATCTTCATACTTGCCAATAGAAAACATTACCATCACTTGTCTCGTTTCCTTGACTTCCCCGCAATTGTTGAGCCACTGCAACCGGTACGGTCGTGGATGCTTCTAGGTGACGCCAATGATGAGATCATCGTCACAGGTAAGAGCACGTGGGAGGAGACGTATTCATATCCTATTCTAGTTCCCATTGGTCCGATTACGAGGGCTCGCGCGAAGAAATTCAAAGACGCACTCATGGGGCTGATTCGAGCAAGTTGGTCTCAAGCTATTGCGTGGAGGCCCATCGAGGGAATTACAAGCAACAACCAGCCCAACAAATTCGTAATTCAAGTAATAGAAGAGACCGAGCAATTGCGCTTGAAGAATCAATAGCTGTCACTTTGTTTCCATTTTGAGAAGAACCAGTATCTGAATTCCGGATTATTATTTAGTTTTCTTTTTTTAGAATATTGTAAGGCTCTTTTTCAGCCATGTTGGGAGTTTTCCTTATTTACTAGACAATGGGCGTTTCCCTTTTGATTTAGCTGACTTGCCTGAAATATCATGGGCAATTACGAAACTCTTGGAGAAAGGCGGATCAGTTTTTACACGAAATTTTGAGGCTAATCCTCTTTGGTTCTTAAACGAACTTCTTGAACTCATCGGAGAATTCCGTGGCGTTCATACGACTTATCAATCAAACCTTCCATAACTGATTGTGGCGTCTTCGCATAGCAAGTTTCGAGCTTCTTGTTAGGCAACGGGTCGCGGTTCCATGCAAAGCCGTTTAGGATTTCGATCTTGGAGACCAACTTGGTTAGGGTCGAGTCAGTTTATTGGCGTGGTTCGTAACAGAGCACGTGGGACGAGACATATTCAGTTCCAATTCAAGTTCCCATTGGTCCTGTTCCGAGGGCTCGCGCAAAGAAATTCAAAGACGCACTAATTGGGCTGATTCATTCCTTCCTTGAAATGATGGAATTCTCATCTTAATACTACCCAAATCATTATCCTCCCTATTCCTATCTCCTTGAACCCGTCCAAACCTCCTAACGCTGCCCACCGAGCGTCTTTCATCCTCCTCCTCAAAACCGCCCGCATTGAACTCCTCGTAGTCGTCTGCTTCATGTGTCGGTTGAAGTCTTTCCATTCTTCGCACACTAGGGTCGGGTTGTGGCTGCTCCACACGTGTATTCTCCACGCGTGAATCTGCTCTAATTCCAACCTCAACAATCGCCTAATCTCTCCCATCATCGCTTCCATGACGAGTTTTGGATCGGCCACTCCAGTCGTTCCCTCAGAAGAGTTCTTGCCGTAGTTTGACATTTTCTTCTTTATTTTTCTGCAAAACAAAGTTAGAGACAATGCAAAGGACCTTACCACCCTCCCTTACGTGTTTCTCTCATGAATAGGTTCGCTTAAATTCACTCGTGTTTGCACTCAATATTTTCGGCTTTTGTTCACTCTAATGCTCTCGCCTCTCTTGCCTTTTTCCACTCGTTAATTCTCACTCAGTTCTTATAAAACTAATCAATCAATATCAAAACTTCTGTGACTATTCACAAACAGATTTCCAAGGAGACTCAGATTAGATATAGGAATATAACAAGCACGGCGAGTAAAGGCTTTCAGAATTAACACTGAAAAAGAAATGAAATTCGGAGTTCCTTAAACCCTAAATAACAAGAATCAAACGAAAAAAAAAAATTTAGAAAAGGTTTGCAGATTTTTTTTTTTAACTTCTTCGTTTGATAATCTGGATTTTTTTTTTTTAAGAATCTACAACACAGGTTCGAATGAGAACAAATTGAGGAATGGTATTCGCTGTAAAATTTTATCCCAGCAGTAGCAAGAAAACCTAGTTAGATCCTAAGTTCTTGAAGATTTCGAACAACAAATTTTTTTTTTTTGACGGATTTTTTTTTTTATCACCGATTCAATACTGGAAATCAAGACTCACGATTTAATAGAAAATAAATGTAAAATAGATATTTGGATAAGCAAAACCAGATTAGAACCCTAGGCTCAGATTCCAAATGATACGAACCACGCCAATAAACTAACGCGACCCTAACAAAGTTGGTCTCCAAGATCGAAATTAATGAGGACATCAAGGCTCAATGGAATTCTCACAAACCAATTCAAGTACCAGTTGGTCCGGTGACGAGAGCTCGAGCTAAAAGATTCAAAGAAGAGCTAAATAACTTTGTCCACATAGTTCTACAAGAAAACGATAATGTGTTCACTGCTGAGGGTGAACAAAAGCTGGTTTTACTCATCAAATTTGACCCGGAAGAGAACCAAGACTGATGTGGGCGTTTTTATTTTCCAAGGTTGAAGAGGACGCTATTTTCGATCAAAGAATCAAGTCAAGATTACGTTTTCCAAAGTTAAAAAAATTCAAAACTCAAAACAGGATCTGATCAAGATTTGATTTCTTTGTAATCTGATTTTTAGTTTTAAGTTTTAGTTTAAATTTTAAAATTTATTCCGAATTTATTTAAATTTTAGTTGATAAATCTGATTTTTAGGCATGTTTAATCCTTAAGGCTAGATTAGGAATTTTACAAATTGTAACTTTGCCTATATAAAGGCAGATTTCAGATTATGGATTAGAAGATTTTTGATGTTTATTCATATTGTGAGTTATTCTTCTCGAGTTCTTGAAGAAACTTATCCGAACTTATCAACGATTCCTTGTGGCATTCAAATCGACTTATCAAACAGAGTTTCCATAACCGTTTGTGGCGTCTTCACCACACCAAAGTTCTTGCTTCGCTAAGCAACGGGTCGCGATTTTCATCAAACTTGAAAGATCTTGGGTTTCCGTATCCAGATTTGGTATCGGGTTTCGTCACGTTGTTGGCGTGGTTCGTATCAGTTGGTATCAGAGCCTAGGTTCCTCCGATTTGCCTATCCTTATCTCGCTTTTCTTCTCTTCTAATTCGTTCTTATATTAAAAAAAAAAAACAAAATTCGTCCAAAAAAAAAATTTTGTTAAAAAAAATTTCGTGAAAAAAAAAAAGAGAGAGAGAAATTCGTCCCAAAAAAAAAAAAAAAAGTTGTGCCTCGTCAAAGAAAAAAAAATCTGGTTTTTTTTTCTCTCCTTAAATAACTGATATTAGTGTTTGATTCAGAGTTGGATTACTTGCTTTGAATTTGAGTTCTTTTAGGAATTAGAAACCATAATCCAATTCCCACAAGGTTTACGAAAAAAAAAAAAAAAAACGAAAATTGTGTTTAATCCTGTTTTTTACGTTCTAGACCCCTTATTTTCCCACAAGCCACGTCTGGGCATAAAAAACAATCAAAAAAAAACCGTGACGAATTGATCAATTTGATTCGCTTGCCGTTATATGATCTGCTGCTTGAGTTCTTGTTACTCTTGTTCGATTAGTTTTGAAAGAACTAAAAGAAGAAAATGAGTGGAAAAAGGCTGAGTGTGTGAGTCCATCAGAGGGTAAAAGCCAATTAACTTGAGTGAAACACGAGTGAATTTGAGTAAATTATTTTTCGAGCGAAACACGTGAGGGAGTGTAGTGAGGTCCTTTTTTTTTTTTTTTTTTTTTTTTTTTCCCATACTGTTCTAACCTTGTTTGCAGAATTTCAATCATGTTGCAATATCAAGAGAAGAACACAAACGAAGAGCTTCCACCAACCAATCTTCCAAACCTGCAAATGCAAGCGTTATTTGGGGAGATGAGACGGATGATGAGGGTAGAGTTGGAGCATATACATGAGAGGTTGGATAGGGTAGAAGAGGGAACACAACAGCGACAGCCACCGTTTGCATCGAACGCCCCAAGGAGGAACAGGTTGCATTAAAGGGAAATTGACGAAGTTGGTGAATTTGAAGGCGACGATTTAGAGAAGGAGTTTGATAGGATGTCCGTGGGCAGCCATAGGAGATATGGCCGAGATAGAGAAGCTAGGAACCGGGGGGATAACAACTTAGGAAGTATCAAGATGAAAATTCCTACGTTTCAAGGAAAAAGTGATCCCGAAGAATACCACGAGTGGGAAAAGAAGATGGAGTTGGTTTTCGATTGCCACAACTACTTCGAACTAAAGAAGGTAAAACTTGCCGCAATTGAATTTACTGATTATGCTATTGTATGGTGGGATCAGTTGTGCATCAATAGGAGACGGAGCAGAGAACATCCTATTGAAACTTGGGATGAGATGAAGAGATTAATAAGACGACGATTTGTACCAAGCCACTACTACCGGGATCTATACCTCAAGCTGCAAGGTCTCCATCAAGGTAACCGAAGCGTTGATGAATATTATAAAGAGATGGAGATGGCAATGATTAGAGCCAATGTGGACGAGGATCGGGAGGCGACAATGGCCAGATTTTTGAATGGATTAAACCGAGAGATTGCTAACACCATCGAGCTGCACCATTATGTGGAATTGGAGGATTTGGTGCATATGGCAATCAAGGTTGAGAGGCAACTGAAGAGGGCTGGTACACGGCCAAGGCCATTCCCACAAACTTCAAGTACGGCACCTTGGAGGTCGAGCTACCCAAAGAAAGAGGAAAATCAGCCCACGTCTAAGGCCAAACCTGAACCCAAACCAGCCACCATTACTACTGCCTCTCAAGGTAAATCAGCCCCTACTTCGTCTCGTAATAGTGAGATTAAGGGTCCGTTTGGTTCACAAGTTTGAGTTAAGATTTTTAAGTTTCAATAGTAATTTTGGTTGACTTTTTCAGAAAAGACAAAATTTTTTTGGGGAAAAAGATAAAAATTGAGTTGAAAAATTTAAGTTTGAACCGGAGGTCCAAACGGGCCCTAAGTGTTTCAAATGTCAGGGGAGAGGGCACATAGCAAGCCAATGTCCAAACAGGCGAGTTATGGTGATCCGAGAAAATGGTGAAATTGAATCCGAGGATGAAGCTGCTCTAGAGGATATGCCACCATTGGAGGACGCCCCCAATTGGGGATGAGGAGTTCGAGGCCGATCAGGGTGAGATGCTTGGACTAGTCGCACGACGAGCCTTGAGTTTGCAAGCCAAAGAAGAGGAAGAAGAAGTACAGCGGGAGAATATCTTTCACACTCGTTGCCACGTGAAAGACAAGGTATGTAGTGTTATTATCGATGGCGGTAGATGCACTAATGTTGCTAGTACTTCCATGGTTGAAAAGCTGGGGCTCATAACACTTAAGCACCCTCGTCCATACAAGCTACAATGGATGAACGATAGTGGTGAGGCGAGGGTTACAAAGGAGGTTCTTGTACCATTTCGAATTGGGAAGTATGAGGATGAAGTATTGTGCGATGTGGTTCCAATGCAAGCTGGATATCTTCTCTTAGGAAGACCGTGGCAATTTGACCGACGAGTGCATCATGACGGCTTCACCAACAAGTACTCATTCATACACAATCAACGGACAGTCACTCTAGCTCCGATGACACCAAAACAAGTCTATGAGGATCAATTGAGGTTGCAAAAATTGAGTGATGAAAAGAACTTGAGTGAGCAAAAGAATGAGAGTGAAAAGAGGTGTGAGTCCGAGCATAGTGAGAGTGAAGGAAAAGAGAGATACACGGCCAAAGAGAGAAAACAAAGAAATTTCTATGCAAAAACAAGTGAGGTTAAGCGAGCGTTGATTTCAAAACGGCCGATGATTGTACTCATGTACAAGGAGGCTCTTTTAAACATTAACCAACTTGATTCTTCATTGCCTAGTGTTGCTGTTTCTCTCTTGCAGGAGTTCGAGGATGTGTTCCCCGAGGAGGTGCCTCATGGTTTACCACCTATTCGAGGCATTGAACACCAAATCGATTTTGTTCCCGATGCATCAATTCCAAACCGACCAGCATATAGGAGTAACCCAGAGGAGACAAAGAGCTTCAACGACAAGTTGAAGAATTGTTGGAGAAAGGGTACGTGAAAGAAAGCATGAGTCCTTGTGCAGTTCCGGTAATTCTAGTGCCTAAAAAGGATGGGACTTGGAGGATGTGTGTTGATTGTAGAGCTAGCTATCAACAACATAACGGTAAAGTATCGACACCCCATCCCTCGCTTAGATGATATGTTAGATGAGCTACATGGTTCTTGTGTGTTTCCTAAGATCGATCTTAAGAGTGGGTATCATCAAATACGAATGAAAGAATGAGACGAATGGAAGACAGCATTTAAAACTAAATATGGATTGTATGAGTGGTTAGTTATGCCGTTTGGATTAACTAATGCACCTAGTACTTTCATGCGTCTAATGAATCATGTCCTGCGTCCTTTCATTGGTAAATTCGTTGTTGTTTATTTTGATGAAATTCTAATTTATACCAAGAGTTTGCATGATCATGTCTCACATTTAAATTCAGTTTTGGATGTGCTTAGAAAGGAGAAGTTATATGCTAACCTTAAACAGTGTACTTTCTGCACCGATAAGCTTGTTTTCCTAGGTTTTGTTGTGAGTGCTAAAGGTATTGAGGTTGATGAAGAGAAGATCATAGCCATCCAAGAGTGGCCAACTGATGGAGACATGGAGAGCTCAAATGCATGGAAGGTGGCTGACCCAATTCAAGTTCCTGTTGGTCCAATTACAAGAGCCCGTGCTAAGAAATTCAAGGAAGCATTAAATGGGCTGATTCATGAAATTTGGAATCAAGTCAATTTATGCAAGCCCATTGACCAAAACCCACGTCAACCTCAAAGGTGCATCAATTTGATCCAGATTTTAGAAGAGTCCACGAATTTGGCATGATCTAGGCTAATGAAGAATTTCGGAAACTTTCCCATTGTTGGCACTTGTGGCTTATCTGTTTGTGCAAGTTGCCAAAATGAATTTATTGCACTTTCCCTTAAGTTTTGGGCATGTAATTGGCTGATAATCAGCCATTAAAACATTCCTTTTAGTTGGTTTTTATTTTAGGGTAAATTAGGGTTAGTTATTACATTTGAATTTGTCAACTTTCCTTTTCTAGTTTAAGGCAATTTCCCTCTGATTTTTGGACGAATTTCCTTAGGATTTTCTGATTGTAATTTGGCCTATAAATAGGCATTTTCATGTTTAATAGACAGATTTTTTTTGGATGAAAATTTTATTTTGGAATGGTGAATGCTTTCTTTGGTTCTTGACGAACTATTTGAACTATCGGAATTTTTCCGTGGCGTTCAAAACTGACTTATCAATCAAGCCTTCCATCCTTGATTGTGGCGTCTTCGATATACCAAGGTTCTTGCTTCGATAAAAGCAACGGGTCGCGGTGATTTCCATCCAAATCTGAAGTAGAAACGGTCTTGGTGCCTTCTTTATTGATAACGGGTTTCGTCAGTATATTGGCGAGGTTCCTATCACCGACCCCCTACAATGTACGTAATGTAAGAAGTTTTCATGGACTTGCTAGTTTTTATAGGAGGTTCGTGAAAGATTTTAGCACCATCGTTGCACCGCTTACCGAAGTTATCAAGAAGAACGTTGCGTTCAAATGGAGTGAAGAACAAGAGAAGGCGTTTCAGCTTTTTTAACACAAGCTTACTCACGCTCCTTTACTCACTTTACCTAACTTTTCTAAAACGTTCGAAATCGAATGTGATGCTTCTAGTGTAGGTACTGGCGCTGTTCTTATGCAGGAAGGAAGACCACTTGCATACTTTAGTGAGAAGCTAAATGGGGCTGCACTTAAGTATCCCACTTATGACAAAGAGTTGTATGCAGGTTCGAACTTTAGAGACATGGCAACACTACCTGTGGCCAAAGGAGTTTGTGATTCACACGGATCATGAATTCTTAAAACATTTGAAAGGCCAATATAAACTGAACAAGAGACATGCTCGATGGGTTGAGTTCATCGAGACTTTTCCTTATGTCATTCGGTATAAACAAGGTAAGGAATATGTAGTTACGGATGCACTTTCACGCAGGTATACCTTAATCTCTACTCTTGATGCTAAGTTTCTTGGATTTGAGCACATTAAAGAACTTTATCATGATGACCACGACTTTAGGGAGGTTTATAGTGCTTGTGAAAAATCAGCTGAGGGTAAAATCTATAGGCATGAGGGATTCTTGTTTAGAGAGAATAAGTTGTGTGTGCCTAATTGTTCAATGAGAGACTTGTTAGTTCGGGAATCCCATGGTGGAGGGTTAATGGGACACTTTGGAGTTGCTAAAACTCTAGCTATGTTGCAGGAGCACTTCTGTTGGCCACACATGAAACGGGATGTTGAGAGAATTTGTGGTAGATGTGTCACTTGTAGGCAAGCTAAATGAAAGGTTCAGCCGAATGGTCTTTACACATCCCTACATATTCCGAATTCACCTTGGATTGATATTTCAATGGACTTTGTTTTGGGTTTACCTTGGAATGGGCGTGAGAGGGATTCAATCTTTGTGGTTGTAGATCGGTTTTCTAAGATGGCACATTTTATCCCTTGTCATAAGACTGATGATGCTTCTCATATTGCCGATTTGTTCTTTAGGGAGATTGTGAGATTACATGGTATGCCTAGGACAATTGTGTCAAATTGGGATACTAAGTTATTGAGTTACTTTTGGAAGACATTATGGGGTAAACTTGGAACGAAACTTTTGTTTTCTACGTCTTGTCATCCTCAAACCAATGGTCAAACAGAAATAGTTAATACGACTCTATCCACTTTGTTGAGGGCTATTATTAGTAAGAACATTAAGACTTGGGAAGAATGTTTACCACATGTTGAGTTCGCTTATAGTCGTACGATTCATTCTGCTACTAAGTTCTTACCGTTTGAAATTGTTTACGGTTTTAATCCTTTAACTCCAATAGATTTATCACCTTTACCTGTTTCTGAGCATGTGAACTTAGATAGTAAGAAGAAGGCTAAATTTGTGAAGCAACTCCATGAGAGAGCACGGCTCAATGTAGAGAGGAGAACCGAACAATACATCAAGCAAGCTAACAAGGGACGCCACAAGCTAGTTTTTGAACCCGATGATTGGGTTTGGTTACACATGAGGAAAGAGAGATTTTCGGCGCCAAGATGTTCTAAGTTGCTGCCCCGAGGAGATGGTCCTTTTCAAGTGCTAGAACGGATCAATGACAATGCCTACAAACTTGACTTACCAGGTGAGTACAATGTTAGTGCTACTTTCAATATTATTGACTAGAGTCCTTTTGATGTAGGTGACGATTTGAGGGCAAATCCTTCTCAAAAGGGGGGAAATGATGAGGACATCAAGGCTCAATGGAATTCTCACAAACCAATTCAAGTACCTGTTGGTCCGGTGACGAGAGCTCGAGCTAAAAGATTCAAAGAAGGGCTAAATAACTTTGTCCACATAGTTCTACAAGAAAACGATGACGTGTTCACTGCTGAGGGTGAACAAAAGCTGGTTTTACTCATCAAATTTGACCCGGAAGAAAACCAAGACTGATGTGGGCGTTTTTATTTTCCAAGGTTGAAGATGACGCTATTTTCGATCAAAGAATCAAGTCAAGATTACGTTTTCCAAAGTTAAAAAAATTCAAAATTCAAAACAGGATCTGATCAAGATTTGATTTCTTTGTAGTCTGATTTTTAGTTTAAATTTTAAAATTAATTCCGAATTTATTTAAATTTTAGTTGATAAATCTGATTTTTAGGCATGTTTAATCCTTAAGACTAGATTAGGAATTTTACAAATTGTAACTTTGCCTATATAAAGGCAGATTTCAGATTATGGAATAGAAGATTTTTGATGTTTATTCATATCGTGAGTTATTCTTCTTGAGTTCTTGAAGAAACTTATCCGAACTTATCAAGGATTCCTTGTGGCGTTCAAATCGACTTATCAAACGGAGTTTCCATAACCGTTTGTGGCGTCTTCACCATATCAAGGTTCTTGCTTCGCTAAGCAACGGGTCGCGGTTTTCATCAAACTTGAAAGATCTTGGGTTTTCGTTTCTAGATTTGGTATCGGGTTTCGTTACGTTGTTGGCGTGGTTCGTATCCGAAATCCTAAACGGCTTTGTATGGAACCGCGACCTGATGCCTAACAAGAAGCACGAACCTTGGTATGTGAGGATGCCACAATCAGTTATGGAAGGACTGTTTGATAAGTTGTATGAACGCCACGGAATCCTCTGATAAGTTCAAGAAGTTCATTTAAGAACCAAAGAGAATTAGCCTCAAAATTTCATGTAAAACTGATCTGCATTTGTCAAAGAAATTCGTACATTTATAGTTGTTTCGCTATCAGAAATTTGGGTCCTTAATTGCCCATGATATTTCGGGCAAGTCAACTAAATCAAAAGGGAAAATGCCTATAAGGTAAGTTCCCTACATGGCTAAAAAAAAATTGCCTTACATTTATCTAACAGAAAAGGAAATTAGGCAACAATTATGTCACTAGCTGATTCTTCTCGCCACTTGTCACCTCAAAAAGGAAAGTGTTCAAAACGGAAAAAGTGACAGCTAGTGATCTTGCAAACGCAATTACTTGGTCTTTTATTCTACTTGAATTACACATTTGTTGGGCTGGTTGTCGCTTGTAATTCTACGCAATAGCTTGAGACCAAGTTGCTTGAATCAGCCCAATAAGTGCATCTTTAAATTTCTTTGCGCGAGCCCTCGTAACCGGACCAATGGGAACTTGATTTATTTTTATTCTCTAAATTGCACTCCAAGCCTTACAAAACAAATATTTACTGAAAAGTCCCCAAGGTGGCCGGCCACTAGATGGTTCCATGAGCCAAAAATATCTCTTTGTAATACTTTCCAATTTTTCAAAAAAATCAAAAAATTACATATTTATCATGTGATAAGGTGTCCTCCACTTAGGGCTTTGTTTAGCTTTCTTTCTTAAAAACAGTCTATTTTCACACTAATGTAATTATAACAAATACTGTTTTCAACTAAAACAGTACTGTCATACTAAACTGCAGTCCAGAATTTATCTGCTTTTAACTGTACTGCGTATAGGTTTTTCTTAGGACTTAAAGCTAATTAGTCCTTATTGTCCCAAATATTGTACTTGATTTTTCTAACATGATTCCGTACATTATTCTTACTTATCTATCCGTAATGACGGTTTTTCACAGTATAATTTCCATACTGCTTATTATACTGTAGTACCGCCTCAATCTTATCTTAGATCATTCTGGTCAATCTTTGACCGGAATTCAATCATACATAAATCCTAATTCTGATAACTCAGATCAGGCAATTCATATACTTATACATAATACAAACTTTGATTCCTTGAGAAACAAGAAATCAAAATTTGTAACAAAGTCGGTTATTACATCTTCAACTTCATCTTCTGTCTCAATCTCTCCTTGAGCTTTTATTACCATCAACCTTTTATTCGGGCACTGGCTAGCTATGTGACTCCTACCTTGACACTTGAAACACTTAATGTCACGGTTTCTAGAAGTAGAGAGATCGGTTTACCTTTAGAAATCTAGTTGGTGTTTTCAGACTTTAGCTCAGATTTGTATTTGGGAGTTGAAGATGTTTGTGGTTTGTCTTCCTTCCTTGCAATATTTGGTCTCCAAGGGTTGGAACCCGAGTTTTGACCTGCACACCTACCACCCCCTCTCTTAAGTTGCTGCTCCACTTTGATGGCCGTGTGTACCATGTCTTCTAACTCCACGTAGTGATGCATCTCAACCCGATCATGGATCTCTCGGTTTAGTCCCATTAGAAACCTAGCCATTGTAGCCTCTCGATCTTCCTCTACATTAGCTCGGATCATGACAACCTCCATCTCCTTATAATAATCGTCTACACTCCGACTTCCTTACCTAGGCCTTGCAGCTTCTTATACAACTCCCTGTAGTAATGAGTTGGAACAAATCGCTTTCTCATCACCGTTTTCATCTCCTCCCACGTCTCTATTGGTCGTTCTCCATTTCATCTCCTCTTGTTTAAAACAAGTTGATTCCACCAAATAATAGCATAATCAGAAAATTCAACCATAGCTAATTTTACCTTCTTGGTTTCGGAGTAGTTGTGGTAGTCAAACACAAACTCCATTTTCTTTTCCCACTCAACATATGTTTCGGGATCTGATTTTACTTGGAAAGACGGAATATTCAGCTTAATACTACCTAAGTGGTTATCTACCCGATTCCTAGCTTCTCTAAACCCATAACCATGCCCAATCCTGCCTCGGTTCATTGGTGGTTCTTCTAACTCCTCCATCTCCTCTTCATCTTCAATATCCCCCCATTGCGCCCCTTGTCGCACTCGCCTATATGGTTGTCTAACGGGAGTGTTTCGTGGCTGCCCCCAAGTTGACTCTTCTTCCAACCTATCTATTCTCTCATGAATTTGTTCTAATTCAGTCCTCATCATCCGTCTCATCTCCCCCAACAACGCCTGTACTTGTAGGTTCTGAATTGTTGGTTGTTGTGCCTCTTCGGTTGAGCTTTCTTCTTGATTGCGAGACATATTTAGAATCTGCAAAATAAGGTTAGATATCCTCTTAAACACTCCCTCACGTGTTTCACTCCAGAAAGATTCACTCACTCTTGTGTTTGTCACTCAATTGGCTTTTACCCTCTTATGTTACTCTTACCTTTTTCCACTCATTGCGTCTTCTTTGATTCTTAATTAGACTCAAGAACAATCAGGATTCAAGCAGCAATTCGATGGGTAAAACAACCAAAACAAACCACAAGATTCAATAGGCAATTCCCAAGAAATTGGTGCAAGCAATTAAAATGACAAAGATGGTTCTAAAGTAAGAGATGCTAGGTCAAAACCACAACGAATTACAGTAATGAATCTTTTTTTTTTTTTGTTTTTTTTTTTGTTGATAATTTGGATTTCTTCTTCTGCTTCTTCTTTTGATAATCTGATTTTTTTTTTTTTTAAGAAAATCTATAGCACAGTTCCGAATGAGAACAAATAAAGGACTAGTGACCCAAAGAAATTTTGACCCCCAGCAGTAACAAGAAAACTAGTTAGACCCTAATTTCTGAAAATTTTCGGACAACAACTTTATTTTTTTTTTTTTTGACATTTTTTTTGACATTTTTTTTTTTAATCCGAACACAAGAAAAAAAAAAAAAAAAGCAATAAAAGGATAATTCAAACTTGCCTTGGAACCTAGGCTCTGATACCAACTGATATGAACCTCGCCGATGAACGACGAAACCCAACACCAAACGTGGATTCAAACCCTAAGACCTTCAAGACGCAAGCTTGTTTGAGCCTTGACCCATTACCTAGCAAGATAAGAACCAAGACTTCGGATATTGACAAACGCCACACCAAGACTCTCAAGAACCTAGATGATAAGTTTGGTTGTTGAACGTCACAAGAATAACATGATAAGTTCAAAAGTCATTTCAAGAATGCAAGAAAACACACTCTCACTTTTATCTGAATTCTCCAAAACTGCTCATTAGCTTCAAGACATGCATTTTTATAGGCTGCTAGGTACAAATCTCTTATTCCTAATTTATCCTCTAATAAATTCAGATTTGACAAAAGGAAAACAAATCAGGAAACTAACCTACTCTTCCTATTTCTTGCCTATAACTAGAAAAGGAAAAATTAAATATTTAAATTGGCTTTATTATCAGCCATTACACCTAAACAATCACGTCTAAATAAGGAAAGTTAAATAAATTGGTATGCAAGCCTTACTGTCAGAACTAAAACACCAAAAGGGAAAGTAGACATGATGAAATTAAGCTTGTTTTTTTTTTCACTCTTCTAGAACTTCAATCATGGTGATGCTCTTCTAATGATAACGTGGACCATGCTCAATGGGCCTCCACGAGTTTACTTGAGTCCAAACTTCTTGAATCAGCCCATTCAATGCTTCTTCAAATCGCTTGGCTCTAAGTCTCGTAATTGGCCCAATTGGCAAGCTTAATGGATCATGTGGGTGCTGCCCTTGAGTCCCTCCAAGCCCACCTGTTAGTTCCCCGTCATGTACGCTTGGATGTGCAGCCTCATTCGCATCATAGATGTTATGGGTTTAATAATTACAATGTATCTTAGCATAAAGTATTACATACTAAAAAATAAAAAAAATAAAACAAAATAAATTTAAAAAAAAAAAAAAAAAACCGGTGAGCCCCCACCCCCACCCCCGCCCTCCCAACTCTCCCTAACCAGTTTATGAAATTGCCCAGAGACCTTCAACCGAAATGGACTTACCCCCACATGAAAACGAGCCCCTCCCTCCCTCTTGACCAAGGCGAACCCCTGCCCGACCTCGGCAATCCCCCCACCCCCACACCCCTGCCCAGATGACCAGCGACAAGCTTCCCCACGCCAACGTCGAGCCCCCCAACCTTCCACCAGGGAAACTTGGTTTTTTTTTTATTTATTTCTTTTTAAATTATTTAAACTTTAACTCTACCGATAGGGTATATAAAAAATATTGTACCGCAAACTTGTCATTTCTCTGTTTAAAAAATAAAAAAAATAAAAACATACCGTCTTTTTTCTTACTACCATCGTCCTAATTGTGATGCTTCTACCTGCATATAATCTGAACAAAAAGTACAATGGAAAAAATATCATTGATTTCTGGGTTTTTATTTGGTCCTTATTTATTGGCTAACGGCTTTGATTCGTTGGACCTTTTTTTATTTTATTATTATTATTTTTTATTTAGGATTGAACTTGATTTTGTTGAAATAATTATAAATATGCATTTTTCGTATGACAAAAAGAGAGTTAACAAACCTGCTGCAGAGTTAGCGTGTTTGATACTAAGATTTGGATTGTAAAATTTAGATTTGGATTGATTATACGTTTATCGAGACATTTGAATTGTTTGAGTTAAAAAGTGTAAAAACTTGAAACGTGTTAGGAAAAAAAAAATAAATATGGAACTTGTTTCGTTCGTCTTGAAATTTTATGCAATTTAAAAAAAATCATTCATTTATGGACTTTTAAAATTTGAATCACAAAACTGTGTTAATAATCAATCTGAAGGAAAAAAAATAAAAATTAAATTGTAAAAGTAGAATTTGGATTGGAGGTCCAAACACCCGCTTAGTATGTTAAGCTGGTTTCATCACCAAAAATTATACAAAATCTATGTCACTCTCACCAATAACAGTCGTGTTTGAAAAGAACACATGAATTATTTACTTAAACAAAGAAACTTATCTAAATACTGAAATTCTTTACTGCACAGAATCTTCCATGCCCCCAACAAAAATAAAAAAGGAACAATAAAAAAAACCAAAAAAAAAAAAATAGTAACTTTACAATCATTTGCCAATTAAATTAAGTACGAAACCATCTAATCATAGTCATCAACAGTAAGCCAGCCACTTGACTCCTCACCTTCTGAATCTTTCTCCTGGGACTGCCTTGCTTTTTGCTTGCCACTTTGGGCCTCTGGACTTCCACTTAACTGAACCCAATCACTGGATTCACTACGCGGAGAAGTTCTAACGTCAGGCATTCTCCGACTGTCTGATAATCGACGAGAGAGTTCACTGTCATCGTCCTCTAGATCACTGAATGATATATCATCTTCGGTTTCAAACTTTACATCAGCGGCTGAAGAGTTAGCCGATTCATCAATTCCCTTGTCCAAGAACTGCTCGGTACTAGCTTTATCTGAAACTTCAGACTTCGATTGATCGTGTTCCGAAGATTGATTGTCACGCCCTTGTGTCTGGCTGACTTGGATATGGTCTTGAGACATACTAGGCAACTTGGAGTTCTCAGAGGTATCGATTTGTGAGTCTCTGGTGTTCTGAAGCTTCTGCAGCAGCACATCTCTTGCTTCAACAATCTACAGAGAGAAGGAGAGAGAGAGCGCGCTTTAAAAAGAATTGTACACGAGAGACCTTTCCATAAAAACTGTGAACTGGAATCCAAAATAACAATATACACAGATTCTCGCCCGCCCCAAATAAATAATTACAACGGATCAGTGATATTTTTCATTCCACACTGTTAACAGATATGAGGAAGGAAAGTCATAACTCTTCACTGAGTCAAAGAAATAGGTTAATACCCACATAACCCATCCTCTTTCTTTGTCAGCTTTCGAGGAGGACAAGTCACACCCGAGACTCTACAATAAATTGTTTGTTCTGGAGAAGAAATCATACATTTCTAACATCCAGTTTTGAGTTGCATGAAATAAACATAAAAAAACACAAATGCATGTAGAGACCGGGAGGGAGTAAATATTTTTTGTGATAGAGAATTAGGAAGGCACCATAAAGTTTACCCGACCAATAACCAGAAGAACTAGATATCAGTGAATTTACACACACACATATATATATATATATATATATAGTGAAATCAATCTCGAATTAAGAATGACACAGCAAGAACTAATAAGACTTAATATGAATACAAATAATACGGAAAATAATGAGATATGTAAAGAGAAAATCTCACATCAGGAGTTGATAGAAGCTCAGAATCATTTCCACTTAGTCTAGGAACCAGCAATAAGAAATATATCATCCAAAACACATCCTCTCTCATGGAATTGCAAAGTTTTAGCCGAAGTGCAGCAAAGTCAGGAATCAACTGTTCAACAGTCGAGGCATGTTCTCTCTGTGCATCAGACATGCTGAATTCTACAGTAGAAGAACCAAATGATTAAAAACCAAATCATAGTCATAAATCCTATTATTAACATTAATTCCCATTTCTTTCAGTGGGAAGTAATGAATTAGCAAGTTTTACACACAAGTTCGACTTTATTAAAGGTGAAAAAGCGGGAAAAGTAATGCACGACTGGATCAGAATGTTTAAGACAACAAAGGGCACTTAAAAGGCATATGCAATAACGATAGCCATAGCATAAGTATATATTAATTTGGTATCGCTTTAAAAGCTCCTGCATTTTGATGATCTACCAAGGAGGTTCCTTGACAGTCCAAGATTTTTGGAGAGAACAAATTTACTCTTTAAGATTAATTCTAGTAGCGTCTCATGTACATGTATTAGCAAATGCAATATAGAACAAGCTACACAAAAAGCAAGAACACAATGTCCAAAGACAAAGGGGTGAACTTTCACATTATCGTAAAGCAAAGATTCCTTAAAAGCCAAAGGATTATTCAGTTACTGTGATTAAGCTCGAGCTGATTTCAAAAAACAGAGCAAACATAGAAATGATAAGTGAAAAATGCCGTGGGATTTATCAACTGCAACACCATTGCCCATCATCACTTTGCCTCATCACCAAGCAAGATTACTTTCTATTCTCTCTTTTTTTGGAGGATTACAAAGTCTAGAAGCATTAAATGCAAGAATGAAAAACAATGTACATTAGTCGGTATATCAAGGAATCTGTGAGCTGCCAATTAAGACCTATATTGGACCACTGAGTACGACAAACAAAGGCCAATGAAAGTTTGTTCTTCCTTTCTTAACTTCCAAACTATGGCATTTTTACTTATGAAGAATGCGGGGAATGCGGGAATACGAGTCCAACCCATGTCTACTTGCCCACTTTTATCCTGGAATGGGACGGGACTGCATGGGTTAAGTACACGCATGATAGAGATTTGCAGTAATTCAATTTTAATTCCTAGAACCCAAGTAAACAATTTATTCCATCTTTAAATCCCGCCACACCAATCCTACTCGGTTTGAATACCGCTCACTCTGATAATGCGTAAGTAAATAGACCAGTAATTAGAACTAAACCCAAAAAACAAAAACTATTTAAGGGATTATTTATTCTTACACTTCCAAAAGTACGAACTTTAACCAGAATTTCAATTAATAAAAGGGAGAGATTACAATTATCAGGGAAAAAAAATTAGTGAACGATTAAATTAATTTTTACTTAAAAGTACGAACATTTATCAGCATTGCATTTAATGTAAACGAAAAATCACGACAACGAAAAAATAATAATAATAAAGAATTACAGCAGAGGATTACCATGATCGAGTCGTAAAGGAAAATCGGTCCAAAATTCAGGTCGCTTCGAAATCTGAGCCACTAATTGAAGAACATCATCGGTAATCCCTGGAATACCATCTTCTTCTTCTTCAATTCGCGATTCGTCCTGAAACTGCAAGAAATTCGAAGCGAACCGAGAGATACCACTGACCGCGCTGCTGCTGTTACTCGAAAGAAGCGTGAGGCCGCTCTTGAAGCTGCCGCCTATCTCCGCCAGATCGTTCCGTATTCCGATCAGAGCCTCCGATTCCGACGCCGACTCCCCTTCCTCCTCCGCTTCCGCTTCCGCCTCCAATTCCGGCGAATCTCCATCGGCGGCGGTTGGAGGAGGGGGAGGAGCGAGAAACGCCGCCACGCCGCGGAGTTGGCGGCCGATTGTCTGCCCGATAACCGACAAGTCCTCCTTCACGCCGGCGGTGCTGGTCGCCGGCGACTCTGACGTGGACGCTTGTGGATCGTCGGATTGAACCGATTTAAAGAGCCAAGACATTATTTTTTTCCAATTTTTTTCTACTTTCAGGTTTGGGAATCAGAGAACTGTCCGGGAGATAACATTAGAGAAAATCGGATTCCGAGAAAATATATATGTATATACGTACATATATAGGACACACACCTATAAGAACTAGATGAAGCACTCTTTCTTTCTTTACTTCTTTTCCGAACTTGGTTTTCTGAATTTCGTTCTCTCTTAAATTCTTGGGTTTATGCTTTAGCTTTCGATTTTGGTGTCCGCCTTTTTGGTGTTTTTGGTGCGTTTGTTTTATTTGATTGATTAACGTATTTTGATGGTAACTTCCAAACCCCAACCCCCCCCCCCCCCCCCCCCCCCCCCCCCCCGCACAACAAAACAAAAAAACCCAAAATTATTATTATTATTATTTAAATAGATTAAGGACATATTTGATACCATTTTTATTTATTTTTACTTCTAGTCACTATAAAAAGACAAATAAAAATTATGATTTCTCAATAAATATTTAGAATTAAAAAGCTTTTAAGGTCAAAATGATTTATAAAGTATTCTAATAAATACTAAAATTGTTAAATGAAGTTTATAATGTCTAATTTAAATTTTTTTTACAAATTTTAAAGTCTACTCAGAAGAGCTTTTGTCAGAAGTCACATTTTTTGACTTTAACACATCATCTAAACACTTACAAAAGTTGCTTTTAGATCTAAGAAGCCAAAACAGCTTCTAAATAGCTCTACCAAACAGGCCCTATGATGCGAACCACACCAAGAACTGACGCGACCCTAACCAAATTAGTCTCCAAGATCGAATTCTAAACGGATTTGAATGAAACCGCGACCCGATGCCTAACAAGAAGCACAAACCTTGGTATGTGAGGACGCCACAATCAGCTATGGATGGACTAATTGATAAGTCTATGAACGCTACGGATTTCTCCGATAAGTTCAAAAAGTTCGTTTAAGAACCAAAGAGAATTAAACCTTAAATTTTTCTTTATAAACTGATCTGCCTCCCAATGAATTTCGTACAGTACATATAGTCTTTCCCTTTGTGGATTTTCTGTCCTTAATTGCCCAAGGAATTTCGGCAATTGACTAAGCCAAAAAGGGAAATAACCATTCTGAAGCAAATAAAGATAAAGCAAATAAGGTAAGTTCTCTAAATGGCTGAAAAGCCTTACAATATTCTAAAATAAAAGGAAACTAAATAATGAAGCAATCAATACTAATTCTTGTCGCCAATTAGTGCCTCAAAACTGGAAAGTTCTCAAAACGGAAAAGCAACAGCTAGTGATCTTGCAAGCGTAATTACTCGGTCTCTTCTAGCACTTGAATCACGCATTTGTTGGGCCGGTCGTCGCTTGTAATTCCCTCGATGGGCCTCCACGCAATAGCTTGAGACCAAGTTGCTCGAATCAGCCCATTAAGTGCATCTTTGAATTTCTTCGCGTGAGCCCTCGTAACCGGACCAATGGGAACTTGAACAGGATCTGAATATGCCTCGTCCCATGTGCTCTTGCCTGTGCTATACCGACGTCCCATCATTCCCCTCCTCTTGAGAAGGATCTGTCCTCAAATCGTCGCCTGCATCAAAGGGGCTTAGATCAGAAACATTAAATGTAGCACTTAAACCATACTCACCTGGCAGGTCTAACTTGTACGCAATATCATTGATCCGTTCAAGGATTTAAAAAGGACCGTCCCCTCTAGGCAACAGCTTAGACTTTCTTTGTTTCGGAAACCGTTCTTTGCGTAAGTGCAACCACACCCAATCGCCGGGCTCGAAGATGAGCTTGTGACGCCCTTTGTTGGCTTGTTTGGTATATTGCTTGGTCCTTCGCACAATGTTAAGTCGTGCCTTCTCGTGTATCTGCTTAACAAGTTCAGCCTTTCTTTTGCCATCTAAATTCACACGCGCAGACAAAGGTAATGGCATTAAATCCAAAAGGGTTAAAAGATTAAAACCATAAACAATTTCAAACGGTGAAAACTGAGTAGCAGAATGTACAGATCGATTATAAGCAAACTCAACATGTGGTAAACATTCCTCCCAAGTTTTGATGTTCTTTTTAATGATATCCACAACAAGGTAGCAATGTCCTATTCACAACTTCTGTTTGACCATCGGTTTGAGGGTGACAAGTAGTCGAAAACAACAACTTAGTCCCTAACTTAGCCCACAAAGTCTTCCAAAAGTAGCTTAAGAACTTGGCATCCCTATCAAAAACAATTGTCCTAGGCATACCATGAAGTCTCACAATTTCCCTAAAGAATAAATCAGCAACATTGGAAGCATCATCTATCTTGTGGCATGGGATAAAATGTGCCATCTTGGAAAATTTATCCACGACCACAAACACCGAATCCCTTCCCCGTTTAGACCTAGGCAAACCTAACACAAAGTCCATTGAGATATCAGTCCAAGGTTCACTAGGAATTGGCAAAGGGGTGTACAAACCGTGGGGCTGCAATCTCGATTTAGCCTGCCTACAAGTTACACATCTATCACAAAGCCTCTCAACATCGCGTCTCATATGCAGCCAAAAGAAATGTTCTTGTAAAACAACTAGGGTCATGGCAACTCCAAAATGTCCCATTAACCCTCCCCCATGGGATTCTCTCACTAACAAATCTCTTATGGAACAATTAGGCACGCACAATTTATTTTCCCGAAACAAATATCCCTCATGCCTAAAGTACTTACCACTAGCGAATTTCTCACAAGCTTGATACTCAGCACTAAAGTCACGATCATCAGCATATAACTCCTTAAAATGTTTAAAACCCAACAGTTTAGCATAAAGAGTTGAGATTAACGCGTACCTACGAGAGAGCACATCCGCAACGACATTTTCCTTACCTTGCTTGTAGCAAATGACATACGGAAACGTCTCTATGAATTCCACCCATCGAGCTTGCCTCTTGTTCAGCTTATGTTGGCTCTTCAAGTGTTTCAAGGACTTGTGGTCAATGTGAATCACGAACTCCTTAGGCCATAGGTAGTGCTGCCATGTCTCTAACGCCCGATCCAATGCATACAACTCTTTATCATAGGTTGGGTAATTAAGAGCTGCTCCGTTCAGCTTCTCACTGAAATATGCTATTGGTCGCATATCCTGCATCAAAACGGCACCAATTCCAACACCTGAAGCATCACATTCAATTTCAAAAGTTTTGGAAAAATTAGGTAAAGATAACAATGGAGCATTGGTCAACTTATCCTTGATTAATTGGAATGCCCTTTCTTGCTCGTCTCCCCATCTAAACCCAACGTCCTTCTTGATCACTTTAGTCAGTGGTGCGGCGATGGAACTGAAATCTTTTACAAACCGCCGGTAAAAACTAGCAAGTCCATGAAAACTCTGTACGTTACCCACACTAGTTGGACTCGGCCACTCCCGGATGGCTCGCACCTTCCCTTCATCGACCTATATACCTTCAACACTAACAACAAAACCAAGAAATACAAGCTTATATGTGCAAAAAGTACACTTCTTGAGGTTAGCATACAATTTTTCCGCTCTAAGCACATCCAAAACAGATTTTAGATGCGCTACATGTTGGTTCAAATCTTTGCTGTAAATTAGTATATCATCAAAATACACAACCACAAACCTGCCAATAAAGGCCCGTAAAACATGGTTCATTAGACGCATAAATGTGCTAGGTGCGTTGGTTAAGCCAAAAGGCATTACCAACCACTCATATAAACCTTGTTTCAATTTAAAGGCTGTCTTCCACTCGTCTCCCGCTTTCATACGAATTTGATGATACCCACTTTTCAAATCAATTTTTGAGAACACAGAAGCTCCATGTAATTCATCCAACATATCATCTAGTCGAGGTATAGGATGGCGATACTTTACCGTGATATTGTTAATGGCTCTGCAATCTACGCACATCCTCCATGTCCCATCCTTCTTGGGCACAAGTAAGACCGGAACGGTGCACGGGCTCATACTTTCTCTCACTTGCCCCTTTTTCATCAATTCATAACCTGTCTTTGAAGCTCCTTTGTCTCCTCGAGATTGCTTCTATAAGCCGGTCGGTTTGGGATTGAAGCGCTTGGTACAAAATCAATATGATGTTCGATTCCCCGAATTGGTGGCAAACCATCAGGCACCTCGTCCGGAAATACATCCTCGAATTCCTGCAATAGAGAAACAACAGTACTAGGCAATGCAGGGTCAAGCTCGTTAGTGTATAAAAATGCCTCTTTGTACAAAAGTACAATCTATGACTGATTTAAAAACATCGCCCTTTTAATCTCACCGCCTCTCACATAAAAGTTTGTTTTTCTCTCTGCTTTTCTCTCATGGGCTTGTTGTATCTTCTTTTCAGTTCTCTCACTTTTCTCTCATTTGCTCTCCTTTTTCTCGGCCACCCCTTCCTTTTTGCTCTCACTGGCCGAACTCTCTCTCTGCACTCCCACTCTTGATTTTTCTTCACTCATTTTCTTTCTCTCACTTTCTCGCTGTAAGCTCACTTAGTCTTCATAGACCTATTTTGGTGTTAACGGCACAAGAGTGATCATTCTTTGGTTGTGAACCAACGAGTACTTGTTGATGAAACCGTAGTGTTTAACTCGTCGATCAAATTGCCATGGTCGACCTAGTAACAAATGTCCAGCTTGCATCAGAAGCACATCGCATAAAACTTCATCTTCATATCTCCCAATGCGAAAAGAAACTAACACTTGTTTAGTTACCCTTACCTCACCACTATCATTCAACCACTGCAATTTCTAAGGTCGAGGGTGTTTGCTTGTTGGCAGCCCTAACTTCTCTATCATGGTTGTGCTAGCAACATTAGTACAACTCCCACCATCAATAATCACACTACATACCTTGTTTTGGATATGGCACCTAGTATGAAAGATGTTTTCCCATTGCTCCTCTCCATCCTCTCTGGCTTGCACACTTAGAGCTCTCCTTGCAACCAACAAGTCTCCTTGGACAGCGTACTCCTCATCGTCGACATCCTCTAATGAAGGCATAGAATCATTGTCCGAATCCTCGTCGGTTTCAATCTCGCCATTGTCCCGCATCACCATTACTTGTTTGTTCGGACATTGGCTTGATATATGACCCCTGCCTTGACATTTAAAACACTTGATATCACGATTCCGAGTGGTGGAAGAATCGGATTTACCTTGATTCCTATGGCTGGCCTCCTATTGTTTTTGTTCGGTCTTTGACCTTGTGTTGGGTTGCTTCTCATCCTTCTTCCATTGGTTCGTCTTCCACGCTAAGGTAATTGGATTTTGGCTTGGACGCATGTTACTTCTGCCCTTCCTCTTGAGTTGATTCTCAACTTTGACAGCCATGTGTACCATGTCCTCCAACTCCACATAATGTTGTAGCTCAACGGCATTGTGAATTTCTCGGTTCAAACCCGCCAAAAACCTTGCCATTGTAGCTTCCTGATCCTCTTCCATATTTGCGCGGATCATCATGACCTCCATCTCCTTATAATACTCCTCTACACTCCGGGTGCCTTGCCTAAGATTTTGCAGCTTGTTGTACAACTCCCGGTAGTAGTACGCTGGCACAAATCGCTTCCTCATCACAGCCTTCATCTCATCCCATGACTCGATAGGCCGCTCTCTATTTCTCCTCCTATTTATGACAAGCTGTTCCCACGAAGTTATAGCGTAATCAGAAAATTCAATTACGGCTAATTTTACCTTCTTCGCTTCGGAGTAGGTGTGGCAGTCAAAGATGAACTCCATTTTCCTTTCCCATTCTAAGTATGCTTCGGGATCAGATTTGCCTTGGAAAGATGGTATCTTCATTTTGATGCCACTCATACCATCATTCCCCAATTCCTAACTCCTCTATCCCGTCCAAATCTCCTGTGACTACCCGCTGAATCTTCTCCTTCATCAAACTCATCCCCATCAATGCCGTAGTAATCATGGGCCTCTCCTCTAACCGGGACCCTCTCTTGCCTACTCGCATGAGGAACATGTTGTGGCTGTTCCACATGTGCATTTTCTATTCGATCGACCCTCTCATGAAGCTGTTCCAACTCTTCTCTTAACATTCGCCTCATCTCCCCCATCATCGCCTCCATGAGGAGTTTTGGGTCGGCCGCTCCAGTGGTACCCTCAGCAGTGTTCTTGCTAATGTTTGACATTTTCTTCTTTCTTTTTCTGCAAAACAAAGTTAGAGATAATGCAAAGGACCTTACCACACTCCCTTACGTGTTTCTCTCGTGAATAGGTTCGCTCAAATTCACTCGTGTTTGCACCCAATAATTTTCGGCTTTTGTTCACTCTAATACTCTCGCCTCTCTTGCCTTTTTCCACTCGTTAATTCTCACTCAGTTCTTATAAAACTAATCAAATTGATATCAAAACTTTCGTGACGATTCACAAACAGATTTCGAATGAGACTTAGATTAGATATAAGAATCTAACAAGCATGGCTTTCGGAATTAACACCCAAAAAGAAACGAAATTCAAAGTTCCTTAAACCCTGAATAACAAGATTCAAATGGAAAAAAAAAAATTTTAAGAAAGGTTTCCAGACTTTTGGTAAGTCTGAAATTCGAAGTTCCAGACTTTTTTTTTTTTTTTTTCTGCTTCTTCTTTTGGTAATCTGGAATTTTTTTTTTTTATAATCCGATTTTTTTTAATAGATTCTACAGCACAGAGGACTAGTAATCCCAAGAAATTTCATTTACCAGCAGTAACAAGGAAGAAAAAAAAAACCTAGTTAAACCCTAATTTCTTGAAGATTTTCGGACAACAACTTATTTGTTTATTTTAGTTTTTTACAACGACTTTGATATGGAAATGAAGACTCACTTTCAATAGAAAATAAACATAAAATAAAGGATTGGATATGCAAAACCTGATTTGAGGACGTCGGTAGAACAGGCAAGAGCACATGGGATGAGGCATATTCAGATCCTGTTCAAGTTCCCATTGGTTCGGTTACGAGGGCTCGCGCGAAGAAATTCAAAGACGCACTTAATGGGCTGATTCGAGCAACTTGATCTCAAGCTATTGCGTGGAGGCCCATCGAGGGAATTACAAGCGACGATCGGCCCAAAATGAGTAATTCAAGTGCTAGAAGAGACCGAGTAATTACACTTGCAAGATCACTAGCTGTCGCTTTTCCGTTTTGAGAACTTTCTAGTTTTAAGGCAATAATTGGCAACAAGAATCAATATTGATTGCTTTATTATTTAGTTTCCTTTTATTTTAGAATATTGTAAGGCTTTTCAGCCATTTAGGGAACTTACCTTATTTGCTTTATCTTTATTTGCTTCAGAATGGTTATTTCCCTTTTTGGCCTAGTCAATTGCCGAAATTCCTTGGGCAATTAAGGACAGAAAATCCACAAAGGGAAAGACTATATGTACTGTACGAAATTCATTGGGAGGCAAATCAGTTTATACAGAAAAATTTGAGGTTCTTGGCGTGGTTCTTGGCGTCAGTTCTTGGCGTGGTTCGCATCATTTGGTATCAGAACTTCGGTTCTAGTCTCAGGTTTATCTATCCTTTATTTTTTTTTATTTTTTTTTTCGAATCCTAGTTTATCTCAGTTTCTAATTTAAAAAAATTTAAAAAAAATCGAATTAAAAAAAACCTCAAAAAAAAAAATAGAGAAAAGAAAACAGAAAGGAGTCCGTTAAAAAAAAAAAAAAGTAGAAGAAGAAAACATCGTTGCAGATGCCCTTTCTCGCAGGTGATGAACTTTGATTTGAGGACAAATCATTTTGAAGAGGAGGGGAATGATGAGGACATGGCAAGCACAAGAGCATGGAATGTTGATTCTATTTCAGTTATAGAAGAATCTAGTCGATGCTAAGTTTAATTTTAGCAAGTTAAATTGGGTTGTAAGGCTTGCATGCCAATTTATTTAACTTTCCTTATTTATTAGGAGTGATTCTGTAGGTAATGGCTGATAATAAAGCCAATTTAAATATTTTATTTTATTTTTCCTTTTCTAGTTGTAGGAATGATTTAGGAAGAATAGGTTAGTTTCCTTATTTGTTTTCCTTTTGGAATTAAATCCAAATTTATTTGAGAATATTTTAGGAAAAAAACTTATTTGTATTCAATAGCCTATAAAAAGGCATGTTTTGAAGCTAATGAGCAGTTTTGGAATTTAGAAATGTGAGCGAATTTTCTCTTCGGTTATTTGACGAACCATTCGAACTTATCAGAATTTTCCGTGACGTTCACTATCGACTTATCAAACGGATTTCCACCACCGTTTGTGGCGTCTTCCTTATACCGAGGTTCTTGTTTCTCATTTAAACAATGGGTTGAGGTCAAATATACCAAGGTTCTTGTTTTTGTTGAAGCAACGGGTCGAGGTCTCCCATCCAAACCTGATCGTAGAACCTTCTTTGGTTCCTTCTTAGATGACGGGTTTCGTCACAAGTTGGCGGGGTTCGCATCATGTTGCCTAGAGGGGACGGTCCTTTTCAAATTCTTGCAAGGATCAATGATAATGCGTAGAAGTTAGACTAGCCAGGTGAGTATGGTGTAAGTGCTACCTTTAACGTTTCTGATCTAAGTCCTTTTGATGCAAGCGACGATTTGAGGACAAATCCTTCTCAAGAGGAGGGGAATGATGAGAACGTCGTCACAGGCAAGAGCACGAGGGATGAGACGTATTCAGATCCTATTCTAGTTCCCATTGGTCCGGTTACGAAGGCTCATGCGAAGATATTCAAAGACGCACTCATGGGGCTGATTCGAGCAAGGTGGTCTCAAGAGCGTGGAGGCCCATCGAGGGAATTACAAGCGACAACCAGCCCAACAAATGCGTAATTCAAGTAATAGAAGAGACCGAGTAATTGCGCTTGAAGAATCAATAACTGTCACTTTGTTTCCATTTTGAGAAGAACCAGTATTTGAATTCCGGATTATTATTTAGTTTTCTTTTTTTAGAATATTGTAAGGCTCTTTCTCAGCCATGTAGGGAGTTTTCCTTATTTACTAGACAATGGGCGTTTCCCTTTTGATTTAGTTGAATTGCCTGAAATATCATGGGCAATTAAGGACCCAAAATTCTAATAGGGAATTGTACGAAACTCTTGGAGAAAGGCAGATCAGTTTTTACATGAAATTTTGAGGCTAATCCTCTTTGGTTCTTAAACGAATTCCGTGGCGTTCATACGATTTATCAATCAGTCCTTCCATAACTGATTGTGGCGTCTTCGCATACCAAGGTTCGTGCTTCTTGTTAGGCATCAGGTTACGGTTCCATTCAAAGCCGTTTAGGATTTCGATCTTGGAAACCAACTTGGTTAGGGTCGTGTCAGTTTATTGGCGTGGTTCGTATCAAGTGATACTAACCACGTCAACAACGTGACGAAACTCGACACCAAATCTGAAAACGAAAACCCAAGATCTTTCAAGTTTGATTGAAACCGCGACCCGTTGCTTAGCGAAGCAAGAACCTTGGTATGGTGAAGACGCCACAAACGGTTATGGAAGTCCGATTGATAAGTCGATTTGAATGCCACAAGGAATTCTTGATAAGTTCAGATAAGTTTCTTTAAGAACTCAAGAAGAATAACTCACAATATGAATTAACATCAAAAATCTTATTTCCATCATCTGAAAATCAGCCTTATATAGGCAAAGTTACAATTTGTAAAATTGCTATTCTACCCTTAAGGATAAACATAACTAAAAACCTAAAAAAACATTAGATTTATCTAAATAAATTCAGAATTAAAAAGATACCTAAATTCAAATTTTAAACGAAAACTTAAAACTCATATAGGATTACAAACAAATCAAATCTTGATCAAATCTTCAAAACTTCTTGAATTTTGATTTGAATCTTGAACTTCATGAAAACTTGAAAACGTAATCTTGACTTGATTCTTTGTTGGTAAAAACGTCCACATCAACTACGACATGCAAGTTAGCAACGCAATGGCTTAATGGACATGTATGGCTAATTTGCTCTCTTCCGGGTCAACTTTAATGAGTAAAACCAGCCTTTGTTCACCCTCAGTAGTGAACACGCTCTCGTTTTATTGTAGAACTCTCCGGACTAAGTTATTTAGCTCTTCTTTGAATCTTTTAGCTCGAGCTTTAGTCACTGGACCAACTGGAACTTGAATCGGTTCGTGAGAATTCCATTGCGCTTTTATGTCCTCATCAAGGAGCAATCCTGAGGAAACAAAGGAGCTACAAAGGCAGGTTAGTAAATTAATGGAAAAGGGGCACGTGAGAGAAAGCATGAGTCCATGCGCGTTCCGGTATTGCTAGTACCTAAGAAGGATGGGACGTGGAGAATGTGAGTTAATTGCCGAACCATCATGATGAGGACATCAAGGCTACAAGGAATACTCACGAACCAATTCAAGTTTCTATTGGTCTGGTGACGAAAGCTCGAGTTAAAAGATTCAAAGAAGAGTTGAATAACTTAGTGTGGAGAGTTCTACAATCACTACTGATGGTGAACAAATACTGATTTTACTCATCAAAGTTGAACCGGAAGAGAGCCAAGGCTGATGTGAATGTTTTTATTTTCCAAGGCTGAAGTGAACGTTATTTTCCAACTAAGAATCAAGTCAAGAGAACCTTTTCAAGTGTTAAAATGTTCGAAATCTAATGTGATGCTTCTAGTGTAGGTACAGTCGCTGTTCTTATGCAGGATGGGAGATCACTTGCATACCTTAGCTAGAAGCTAAGCGGGGTTGCACTTAACTACCCCACTTATAACAAAGAGTTGTACGCATTGGTTTGAGTTTTAGAGACAATGCAGCACTACTTATGGCCAAAGGAGTTTGTGATTCGTACGGATAATGAATCCTTGAAATATTTGAAAGATCAACACAAGCTGAACAAGAGACATGCTCGATGGGTTGAGTTCATTGAGACTTTTCCATACGTCATTTTGTATAAACAAGATAATAACAAGAAGGCAGAATTTGTGAAGCAACTCCATGAGAGGGCACGCCTCAACATAGAGAGGAGAACCGAACAATACATCAAGCAAGCTAACAAGAGATGTCACAAGCTGGTTTTTGAGCCCGGTGATTGGGTGTGGTTACACATGAGGAAAGACAGACTTCTGGCACAAAGACGTTCTAAGTTGCTGCCCCGAGGAGATGGTCATTTTCAAGTGCTAGAACGGATCAATGACAATGCCTACAGAATTGACTTACCCGGTGAGTACAATGTCCGTGGTACTTTCAATGTTACTGATTTGAGTCCTTTTGATGTAGGTGATGATTTGAGGACAAATCCTCCTCAAGAGGGGGGGAATGATGAGGACATCAAGGCTGTAAGGAATACTCACGAACCAATTCAAGTTCCAGTTGGTCTGGTGACGAGAGCTCGGGTTAAAAGATTCAAAGAAGAGTTGAATAACTTAGTTCGGAGAGTTATACAACAAGAAGAGAGTGTTCACTACTGATGATGAACAAAGACTGATTTTACTCATCAAAGTTGATCCAAAAGAGAGCCAAGGCTGATGTAGACGTTTTTATTTTCCAAGGCTGATGTGGATTTTTTTTTTTCCAAGGCTGAAGTGGACGTTATTTTCCAACGAAGGATCAAGTCAAGATTACGTTTTCAAGTGTTGAAGAAGTTCAAAATTCAAAACAAGATCTGATCAAGATTTAATTTCCTTGTAATCTTATATTAGTTTTAAGTTTTAGTGTAAAATTTGAATTTAAATCCGAATTTAAGTATTTTTGTTTAGATAAATCTGATTCCTAGGGTTTTTAGGTTAGTTTATTCTTAGGGGTAGATTAGGAATTTTAAAAATTGAAATTCGGCTATATAAGGCTGATTTTCAGACAATGGAAGCAGTTTTTTATGCTTATTCATATTCTGAGTTATTCTTCTTGAGTTCTTGAAGAAACTTATTCAAACTTATCAAGGATTTCTTGTGGCGTTCAAATCGACTTATCAAACGGACTTTCCATACCCCTTTGGGGCGTCTTCACCATACCTAATGCAAATGAGGCTGCCCAACCAAGCATACATTAGGGGGAATTAACATGTGGGTTTGGAGGGACACAAGGGCAGCACACACATGATCCATTAAGCTTGCCAATTGGGCCAATTACTAGACTTAGAGCCAAGCGATTTAAAGAAGCATTGAATGGGCTGATTCAAGAAGTTTGGACTTAAGTAAATTCGTGGAGGCCCATTAAGCATGGTCCACGTTGTCATCAGAGGAGCATCACTATGATTGAAATTCTAGAAAGGTCCGGTCAAAACAAGCTTAATTTCAGCAAGTAAATTGACATTTTGGTGTTATAGGTCTGATTGCAAGGCTTGCATGCCAATTTATTTAACTTTTCTTATTTGTTAGGTGTGATTCTTTAGGTGTAATGGCTGATAATAAAGCCAATTTAATACTTAATTTTTTCTTTTCTAGTTGTAGGCGTGATTTAGGAAGAGTAGGTTAGTTTCCTAATTTGTTTTCCTTTGTCAAATCTGAATTTATTAGGGGATAATTTAGGAAGAAAAGATTTGTACCTAGCAGCCTATAAAAGGCGTGTTTTAAAGATAATGATCAGTTTTTGGGAATTCAGAAAAAAAAAAAAAAAAAAAAAAAAAAAAAAAAAAAAAGTGACAGTGTGTTTTCTTGCATTCTTGGAAAGACTTTTGAACTTATCAAGTTATTCTTGTGGTGTTCAACAACCCCTTATCATCTAGGTTCTTGAGACGTTCTTGAGAGTCTTGGTGTGGTGTTTGTCAATATCCGAAGTCTTGGTTCTTATCTTGCTAGGTAACGGGTCAAGGCTCAAACAAGCTTGCATCTTGAAGGTCTTGGGATTTGAATCCACGTTTGGTGTTGGGTTTCATCTTCTCATCGGCGAGGTTCATATCAGTTGGTATCATAGCCTAGGTTAGAAGGCAAGTTTGAATTATCCTTTAATTGCTTTATTGTTTTTCTTATGTTTGAATTATAAAAAAAAGGAAAAAAAAAAAAGAGGTTGTTGTCCGAAATTTTCAGAAATTAGGGTTCTTGGGGTCTGACTAGGTTTTCTTGTTTCTACTGGGGGTCGAAATTTCTTTGGGATTACTACTCCTTTAATTGTTCTCATTCGGATCTTTGTTGGAGATAGTCCTAAAAAAAAAAAAAAAATTCTGGATTATCAAAAGAAGAAGCATAAGAAGAAATCAAAATTATCAACAAGTAAAACAAAAATATATATATATATATCTATTAGATTCATTACTGTAATTCGTTGTGGTTTGACCTAGCATCTCTTATTTTAGAACCATCTTTCTCATTTTAATTCTTGCACTAGTTTCTTGGGAATTGCGTATTAAATCTTGTGGTTTGTTTTGGTTGCTTTTCTCATCGAATTGCTGCTTGAATCCTGATTGTTCTTGAGTCTAATCAAGAATCAAAGAAGGCACAACGAGTGGAAAAAGGCAAGAGTGGTGAGAACATAAGAAAGTAAAAGTCAATTGAGTGACAAACACGAGAGGAGCGAATCTTTCTTGAGTGAAACACATGAGAGAGTGCTTGAAAGGATCCCTAACCTTATTTTGCAGATTCTAAATATGTCTCGCAATCAAAAAGAAAACTCAACCGAAGAGGCCCAACAACCAACAATTCCAAACCTACAAGTACAGGCGTTGTTGGGGGGTACACTTCTTCAGTTTAGCAAACAACTTTTCTTTTCTAAGCACATTTAAATCATATTTCTAATGCACAACATGATCATCCAAGTTTTTGCTATATATGAGAATATCATTAAAATATATGATACGAACCACGTCAATAAACTGACGCGACCCTAACCAAATTAGTCTCCAAGATCGAATTCTAAACGGATTTGAATGAAACCGCAACCCGATGCCTAACAAGAAGCACGAACCTTGGTATGTGAGGACGCCACAATCAGCTATGGATGGACTGATTGATAAGTCTATGAACGCCACGGATTTCTCCGATAAGTTCAAAAGTTCGTTTAAGAACCAAAGAGAATTAAACCTCAAATTTTTCTGTATAAACGAATCTGTCTCCCAATGAATTTTGTATAGTACATATAGTCTTTCCCTTTGTGGATTTTCTGTCCTTAATTGCCCAAGGAATTTCGGCAATTGACTAAGCCAAAAAGGGAAATAACCATTCTGAATAATGATAAAGCAAATAAGGTAAGTTCCCTAAATGGCTGAAAAGCCTTACAATATTCTAAAATAAAGGAAACTAAATATTAAAGCAATCAATATTGATTCTTGTCGCCAATTATTGCCTCAAAACTGGAAAGTTCTCAATGTTGGGATCTAAATGTGCCCTAAGGATAGAAAATCAATATTAGGGATTTTCTATAAATATGACATTTTGATATTAGTAAGAGAAGGTTATTCATGTTTAATAAGTTGTGTCCTATTTACTTTCATTTGTTGATTGTATGGTTATTTTGAGCAAACATAAAATACTCATTGACTGTTGGTAATATATCGGATTACCATATGTATACGGGGTATACATAGAAGACGTGGTAATTTGATAACAGTCTAAATAAATAGTCCGCAATCGATGGAATAAGATTTGGGGATCTTATTTATGATAAGATTGTAAAAGTTGTCTACTTCCTTTGAGGGATGGTTTGTCTTGACCATCAGATAGGTTCCGAGTAGAAACTTTAACGTATACCAGAATTGAGGTATGACATTGGACTGGATCTAAAGTGTTAATTGATTCGGTTTAATAATTCCATTTATAAGAATCAATGACACTTTGATTATCATCCTGCATTAATCTTAATCCTGAAAAGATTACTTGAGTTCGCATCCATGACTTATGTACTTTAATGCACTACAGGTGAGACACTGTTAATTCATGGTCAATATACTTGTGTTTTGGGTGCATGACTTATGGATGGAGAAATCAAGATTCATAGATACGGAATCCATAGCTATCTTAACGATAGTAAAATTTATCTACTTAAGGGCATTATTCGGGGATTGAAAGATAGTGTAACAAGATCTTGGCTATCGGTTTACTTTGTGTTCTCTGGTGGTTTACCAATTGTATGGTTTTACAATTGGTGATTCTTTCAATAGAGAATAATGGAACTTTAAGTTAAAATGATTGAAAAGGTAAAACGGAAAAAGTCCTTAATTCAATCATGGATAACATATGGGGATTAAGCAAGTGATGAATAAATCATGGAAGAAGCACTACGTGAAAGAGAGCTTTCGTAATACGGTATGTAAACAGGAGTTCAGCTTCAAACTTTTAGTGGAATAGTTTTGAAGTTGATAATTGATGAATAATTAATCTGAGATTAATTTTTCATAATTATAGGAGTCTCTTTACATATTTCCATCGGGTCCCTCTATTAGCTCATATAGTTCCGTATAGCGTCTCGGGATTTGTTCCTAATGAGATCGGTAAATTTAAATGGAATTTAGTAACGCCTATTAAGACATGTTACTCTCTAACATGCAATCCAGAAAGGATTGGACATGTGAAATTAGTAGACAAATGATTTGTCAATATGTGATTGGTTAATTTTGAATTTTGAAAATAAGATTGTGTTTGAATTATTTAATTTTGGAAACAAATTTTCTCTCCTAATCTAAAAGTGATGCACGGTTTTTAGATAGGTGGAGGGAAGAATATTTTGTTTCAAAATTGTTCAAATATATTCCTAACATTAAATTATTAATTGATTTGAATAATGGAGATTATTTGATGGATTTTTTCATTCCTTTAAAAAGTTGTGGACGGTTTTAAGAGGAGGAAAATTTCAAATATTCTATTTATTTAAATTAATAAATATGGTTGATGTTTGAGGAAAATATTTAATTCAAATAAGTGAATCTTATTTAAATTCAAAAAGGTTTAAAATGAATTTGAATCTGGATAGGACTAGGATCTTTTGACTAGTCTAGATTCTTGATTTAAAATTTGAACCATCAATCTAGCTTGAATTTCAAGTGTGACCGAATTTTTTGTGGTAAGATTTCCTCTTGGAAAAACGTTTTTAGGTTCAATGAATCTAGCCTTAAAGTTGTATGATCTTTTGATTCAAAATTTATCCTGAAAAATAATTATTAATTATTTTTAAAGGAGATGAATTTTGAAAAAGGATTGGACTTCTATATAAAGGCAAGGGATTCTTGAAAAACCAATTTTTTGTATTTTTCAAGAGGGAAAACGTTTTTTTTTTGGAGTGAGAGGAAAAACAATTTAGGTTTCTTCCACATCAAAATTCGGCTATCTTGTGAGAAAGAAAAAGAGAGACAATTCCATTGAATCAAAACTGTGAGGAAGGTTAAACCGAATGATAATTTTCATAAGAGGTTAACCAGTTCCTGTTTTGTAGTTTTGAAGAAAGAAGTTAGATCATATTCTCAACGAGGAACATCGGAATTGAGAAGGAAGGATTTAGACTTCGGAAAGCATTACCGGTCGCTTGGATTCATAGAACGTGTGCCCAAACACACTCTGAGACGTGGAACTCGAGAATAGTAGAGAAGACACGTTTGTCAAACGCTCTAGTGATTCCGGAATCTAAGAATTAATGTACGCTTGATCATTAATTTAATTTATTGTTATATGCATCATGGGACTCTTTTTCCGGAAACGGCATAAAAATTTTAAAACTTCCCCTGCACAGTAACTCTATACCGGATCCGATTTTTCCAACAACTGGTATCAGAGCCAACTCATGATCATGTATCTAACATAAATTATTTGATCAAATAAATTTATTTCTATGCATTAATGAAATATTTTAGAGAGTTGGCACTCTAGGTTTATTTTGAGTATGTTAAATATATTATGAATGGATGTATGGATGAAGGAATGCTTAATATTATTTTTATAATATTTGATGCTTGTTCAATTTTTCCGGTCATGATTCCAGAGAGGTTAGAATTTGTGTCTAGGTTTTTCAAGTGTAATAGATGCAGTCTATAATCACCGCAAGGTCGTTCTTTCAATTCTTAGAATTTTTGTAAGCCGGAAACGGCATAAGAATTTTTTGTAAAATTCAGGCTACAATGGATTCGAGGAGATTGAAGATGAACGAAGGTATGAAAATTTTCAAAGGATGTGATTTTTTGAAATTTTTTTTTAATTAAAAAATGTTTTTTTTATAAAATAAAAAAAATCACAAAATATTTTTGAAAATTTAATTTTCCATTGATATGTGATCTTGATAATTTGGAAATCAAAATTAAAAATTTAAATTTCAATTTAATGGATATTATTATGAATTTTAAAATTTTGAGATTTAAATTTGAAATTTGAAAATTTCAAATTTTTTTGAATTTTAAAATTTAATAAACTGGATTTTTTTTATTTAAATTTTTGAGATTTTGTAATTTTGATTAAAATTAAAAATCACATATAATCTTTTTAAAATTTAAATTTAATTTTAAATTTGAAAAGATGTGACATTAGAGAAGGAAGACACATTGAAGAAGGATACAAGGCATGGATCTACAAATGAAGGCCGATATATGTTTCGGTTAATTTTTGTAAATTTTGCAATTTTCTTTTCTCTAGGATGGAATCATGATCCACGGCTGTTTACATATTTTGCAAACCATAGATGATGTGTTGCTAGATGAATATGCTATACTATTTCATGATGTATTGATAACATGCCATATAGACTAGGGAGTGCCACTCAATAAATATTGTTTATGCATGAAAAACAAAAACCCTAATTTAAAAGAATGAGTGGGAGAAGGTTTTACACACTAAGACCTACGGCCTCCATCGTTGGTCCAATAGTTACGCATGGTAGTGCCTACTACTCGGTTTTGACCCGGGAATTCCCTTCGGATAGGTATCTTACCTAGAGCGCACACTAATTTGGATTTCCGAGAGGATAACAATTTTGGGCATATTTTATGTTTAGATCACCCCTCGGTGGCGGATGTAAAATATGGATTCAAAATTGGAAACAATGGTTACACACTCATGCTACTTTATTTATTAACCCTCCCTCGAGGCTTTGTTATATAAAGTAGTGGCCAAATAAACGATAGTTAATATATATTTAATGGAATTTGCTCCATTGACGAATATATATTAATCGGAAGGGGTCCGTGTTCTTGGCTAGTTATTCTATGACTACCCCTCGGTAGCTTAGAAAGCAGAAGCTTGGAATTATTTCAGTAAGGTATGTGTTTTAAGGGTTTTACACATGAACATTTAGATTGCATATAAATCTTTTTGTTTTATTACAATACCATATTTTATAAACTAATAGGATGTTTGCTCGTACTTATTACATGTTTTCTTATTATAGATCAAAATGTCGAGCCCTTTATCTGTGATACTTACGCAAAACAAATTAACTGACGAGAATTTTAATGACTGGAAAAGGAACTTGCTTATCGTCCTAAACTTTGAGAAACACAGTTTCGTCCTAACCCAATCAAGACCACCCACGCCTGCGATCGATGCTCCTGATAGGGATTTTGTAGCGCTTGAGCGCTGGGACAATTCCAACCTAAGTGCTATGTGCTATATTCGGGCGAGCATGTCTAACGTGCTCCAGAAACAGCATGAAGAGCATCAAACTGCTAGGCAGATCATGGATAACCTGGAGGAAATGTTTGGTGAACAAACTATCTAGGCTAAGACCGATGCTATCAAAGGTCTCATGAACTGCAGGCAGAAGGTTGGAACTCCCATCAAGGAGCACATGATGAAAGTCATGGCTTATTTGTCTGAAGCTCAGACAAATGGGGCTGAGATCGATTCTGCAACTCAATTGGTCATGGTTTTCCAAACCTTGTCCAAGGATTTCGATTTGTTTCAGGCATCCTACAACCTTAACAGGAAGGAGATGTCTTTAACGGAATTAATGAAAGAGTTGCAAGCCTTTGAGAACATTTTTAAGGGTTCTGGATCTAAGACTGAGGCGAATGTGGCTGAACCTAGTTCGCCTGCTCCTAATCCCAAAAGGAAGAAGGAAAAGGGGAAGAACAAGGGGAAAAAACCTGCTGTGGATGCACCTGCTACTAAGAAGTCTACTAAGACTAAGAAACGGAAGGTGGATCCCAAAAGGGTTAAGTGTTTTCACTGTGGGAAGAAAGGACATTTCAAGAAGGATTGTCGAGAATACCTGTCCATGCTAAAGCAAAAAGGTAATTTCTGTGACGACCCGCCTTGCACAGGCCGTCACTTGACTTAACTTACTTGAACTTAAACTTGTTTTATCCCATTTTACTTGAACTTAGAAAATATTTACATACACTCATACGCAAATAAAATAACTGTCTGCTTTCTCAAAATAGATATATTAATAAAATCCTTCTGAGTTGCGAACCCCAACCCGTTCATCATTTCACAGCCACCGGCTTCACCCTCCACCATGCAGTTAATTCAAAACAGGCTGTTTACCTACAGCATAAACTTCAAACAATGAGCGAAAACTCAGCAAGTACAACTCCTATACCGCGAACCAATTACATGAAACATACATAACCCTTTTTACATGACATCTTAAAGATGAAAGCATAAACATGGCATCATATCATCGATTTCTTCATCTTAAACATGACATTCTATCGTGAAATGCATGAACCGTTTATATCCAGTTATGCTTGCTTTCTTGTATCACACTTTATCTTGTTGATTTTTACTTGTGGGCCCGTTAACTTGATGTGCACGTACCCGGCACGCAGCTTGAGGAGATTTCCCAAGCTTTCGACCCGATCGTCATCAGGGGGCACGACACTGGCTCTTGTGGCCTTTTCTCAAACGTTCCGTTTATATGTCTTTCTTGACATCTTTCCACTTGATAGATTAGTGAGCATACTTATATGATGTCTCCTAATCTCATGTTCTATCAATGCATGGACATGCGTACTTTTTCATGTAAGCATAATAACAATACTTGAAACATACTTTTAAAGCATGGCATTAGCATTTGAAACATTCATCATACAGTAAGCATATTACAACCATCGAGCAAATCATCAAATAACACTTAAACAGTGTAAAGCAAACATGTTAGGTAAACATACAACTCTAGCCTATGCTGTAGGCGGCGTTGTACTTACCTTGTCTTCGTTGTTCGCGTGATCGAATTTCCTTTCCCGAGCACGCTCGTAGGTCACCTCCTGCCCATGGACGTTTACACGTGAGGTCTCTATTCTAGGATCGTTAAATGTCGGATTAAACCAACATATATATTTTTCGGTTATATGTCCCTCTACTAACACATGTGAAGGGGTCACATGGCGTAACCCACAACGGAATTATTAATTAAGGGTTCATGTAGAGAATCATAATCTTAACTTAAACCTCAATCCGCAAGGTTAACTCGGGGCTTGGGCAAGGCCCTAGTAACTCGGAATAATTTTCCGGCTACTAACACAGTATCTTATTCATTTTAATCTTGAAAACCTTGAACTTGCTTAAAAATATCATTTTCTTGTTTATTTAAGTAAGTTTGGTGAATAGCACCCAAACTTATCTTGAAAATTACAAAACACTTGAAAATATTCCTATAAAACATTTGGGGATCGAAAACCGCCTTTGGAACGGTTTCCCGGTTTGAAAATGATGTTTTGAAAGTTAGAAAAACGTTTTTCCTAGTCATTGGTCTAGAAAATCCCGTGCATGAGATTTTGCTCACTGCACGGCTTTTGTTTAAAAATTCATAACTTAAAATACAAAACGAATTTGGAAACGTTTTCTTCACAAAAGTTGTAGCTAACAAAAAGATCTAAAACTTTTATGTTTTGAATATTTTCTGATTCTAGCTCAGTTGATACCAGTTTTTGTTTGAACACAAGTGAATCGTTGGAACTTGGTCACCCTGACCAGTTCTCGGTTTTTCTTAAAAAAAAAGGCCATTGGAGCCTTAATTTTTGAAATCTGTCCGCGCTGTCCCCTAGGAAACACCCTAACGAACAACTTTCGTGTTTTAAGTTTTTACCCATTCGGCCTCTAAGAACCTGTAAATCCCACTTTTCCGAGCTGCCGGGTGTTGGACCCGAGAGCAGTTTTGGTGTTAGTCCAAATTTTACGTCCCTATGCGTCGCTCTAGTTCGACGGCCCAATGCGGGACCTACTAACACATGCACGTCCTCTAACGTCCCTCATACACATAAAATTTTAAATCCCGTGTTTTCGGATTCGACTCAAGGCCGAGACCCCTTGGTCCACGGTTTTGAGAGAGAAACATACATACAACATAGCTCAACCATATCATCATACAAACCCTAGAACATGCATCTAGAAATTTGATAAAATATTAGGGACATAAAACCCTTAAATAGAAACCCTAGCATGCATCTCTAGCACACAAAATCATAGAGCATATCTCCAACCAAACATGCAAAATAATCACCTCAAAAACCTAAATCAAGCATAAAAATATAACCTAAGCTATTTAGGGCTAAAACCGAAAATTATGAGCTTAAGCTCTTACAACTTTTTGTACTTGAAATACATGGTAAAACCCTTGAGAAAATGAACCAAAAATTTGAACCAAAAACTAGGGTAAAGTTCAGATTTTTACCTCAAAAATCCGGGGGTGTCACTAGCTTGCTCCTAGTCGAGATTTAGCCTCCAAAGTGCACGGTTTGGACTTCAAAAATGGTCACAAAATTTGTTAACTTCCTCCCCCAACCAACCTTGGCAAAAGAGAAGAAAATGCCCAAAAATCTTACCTTAAAATTCCGTGGATCTCCTTAAGCACCAACTCACAAAATGGTTGGTTTTTCTCTCTTTCTTGGCTCTAGGTCACACCCTCACTCAACCCTTGATTCTAGCCAAAACCCGAAATTTTTTTCTTGGATTTTCTCAACTCCCAAACACTCGGCAAGATGGGAAAGAGAGGGGAAAAATTTTGAACAAATCTCTCCTTTGAACTCACAAGAAAACCGAAAGCTTTAGGGGTTCTCTCACAAGATTTTGGCTTGAACTCTCTCTCTCTCTCTCTCTCTCTCTCTCTCTTCTTCGGATTTTTGGAGGGGAAATGCCAAATGGTATGGCTAAGAATGGGGTTAAGGGCTGCTGATTTTGGGGTTTGAAATCCCTAGAAATAGTGTCTCTAGCTAGGGGAAATCCTAGGCTTTCTTTTCCAAGGTAAATTTGGTTCAAATCTTGCTATTTGGTCCTCAAATTTTTGCAAGCCATTGCCCAATGGGCCTAGAGTGGCCGGCTGCTAAGGGGAGAGGAGTGGGGGAGTGGTTGACAACTCATAGATGAGGTGTCACATGCTCATTGGTCCATGTGTGTGGAGGGTTAAGTCCTAACTTAGCTTAATTGTGATGTAATTAAGCTTAAAGGCTTGTTTGGTTCAATCTTTTTGAAAAATTGTGTAATTTCAACACATTACAATAATTTTAATACTGAGTTGCTTAAATACCCAGTATCGAAAATTACATTGCATTTAAAAATTTCGATCTGTGAAAAACTCGATCGGAAAAATTTTTCTCTTATTTTTCCAAATCCTTTCGTCCTGAACTCTAACTTATATTGCTTGATTTTTCTAAGGTGATTTTAATTCTATTCAAACTCATCTTGATCAAGAAATGAGTTTTTTAGCAGTAATTTCACTAGTACTGCGATCTTAAAATTCTTGTTTGACGTTTTCGACCGTTTTGGTCTAACTGACTTATTGGTCAACGTCGACTTGTCTTGAAATGTGCAAATACGACCTCCTTTCACTCATAAAGGTCTTTTGCTAGTTCATGCAATTTGTTTTTGAGTCTTAATAAATCTTAAGAACTCGTTTTACAAAATTAAGTTCTAAAACGAACTTCCTCATGAAATACCGATTACGGTAAATATTTACACGAAATTTCTATAAAATATGAACCGAAGAAATTCGGGTGTTACAATTTCGATGTTCTGTATCTTGAGGGTTGTTTAGTGGAAGAATCTAAGGACAATTGGGTTATAGATTCTGGAGCTACTAACCATGTTTTGTATTTCTCTGCAGGGGTTCAAGGTAACGAGAAGTCTGCATGAGGAGAACTTCATGTTAAGAACCGGTGATGGGACGTTGGTGCGAGCTGAAGCAGTGGGAGAAGTGCATCTTTATTTTGATGAATTTAGGTTTATTATTTTGAGACATTGTTTTTATGTTCCTAGTTTCAAGAGGAACCTAATTTCGGTAGCTTGTTTGATTAAAGATTCTTATTCAGTTTCTTTTAATAATAAAGTTGTTATTAGGAAAAACAATTCTCTTATCTGTAATGGATGGATGCATGGAAATCTTTATTTTATCAAACCTAAGATGCACTCACTGCTTGATACAGAATTGGAAAAGAACTCTAAAAGACATAAGTCTTCTCACTCTAACAAATCATATCTTTGGCATTTACGACTTGGTCAAATAAGCCTTAACAGAATTCAAAGGATGGTAAAGGAGGAATGCCTTGACTTGTATGAGGTTGAACCTTGGCCACAATGTGAATCCTGTTTGGAGGGCAAGATGACTAAACGGCATTTTGCTGCCAAGGACAGTCGTGTTGAGGAACTTTTAGAACTAGTGCATACGGATGTTTGTGGTCCCATGAACATAGAAGCACGTGGTGGGTATGAGTATTATATTACTTTTATTGATGATTACTCGAGGTATGGATATGTTTATTTGATGATCCGCAAAGCGAAGCCTTTGACAAGTTCAAAGAATTTCGGCTGAAGCGGAGAAACAATTAGGCAAGTCCATTAAGACACTTCGATCGGATCGAGGTGGGGAATACCTATCGGATGAGTTCTTAGGATATTTGATAGAGAATGGGATACAATCCCAATTAACTGCATCTGGTACTCCTCAACAGAATGGTGTAACTGAGAGAAGGAATAGGACCCTATTGGATATGGTCCGGTCTATGATGAGTTACTCCACATTACCTTTGTCATTTTGGGGGCACGCCATACAAACTGCATGCTATCTTTTGAATAACGTTCCCTCCAAATCGGTTCCTAAAACTCCTTACGAGTTATGGACGAGTAGGAAACCTAATTTGAATCATATTCGAATTTGGGGTTGTCCAGCACACGTCCTGGATAAGGAAGCGAAGAAGTTGGAGTCGCGATCAGAAGTATGCTTGTTTGTTGGCTATCCAAAAGGGACAAAAGGTGGTCTGTTCTATAATCCGAAGCAAAATAAAGTCTTCGTTTCTACACATGCAACATTCCTAGAGGAAAGTTACATAGAAAACTTTAAACCTCGTAGCAAAGTAGTGCTTGAGGAGATGACTTCGGGTTGGATGTTCCTAAAGTCACAGAAAACCCTGTGAAAAAACCGCTAAAGAATCAACAACCAGGGGAGCTTCGTCGTAGTGGGAGGATTATCAGGGAACCTGATAGGTACATGTTCAATGGTGAAGTTTTTGAAGCAGAATCCATAGAACATGATGATCCGGCTACGTACAAAGAAGCTATGGAGGATGTTGATTCTAGTCTTTGGCAAATAGCTATGAACACCGAGATAGAATCTATGGATTCCAACGGGGTCTGGATACTTGTAGACTTACCCCAAGGCATAAAATCGATTGGGTGTAAGTGGGTATACAAGAGGAAGAGAGGTGTGGATGGGAAAGTGGAAACTTTCAAGGCAAGACTTGTAGCGAAGTGCTATACGCAGAAAGAAGGAATCGACTATGAAGAAACCTTCTTGCCTGTAGCAATGCTCAAGTCAATCCGCATTCTTTTATCCATTGCGGCTGCTCTCGATTATGAGATCTGGCAAATGGATGTCAAGACAGCTTTCTTGAATGGCTCTCTTGAAGAAGATATTTATATGATACAACCAGACGGGTTCAAGGCAAAAGGCCAAGAAGATAAAGTATGCAAGTTGCTTAAATCCATTTATGGATTAAAGCAAGCATCTCGTTCTTGGAATATTAGGTTTGATCAAGTGATCAAAACCTATGGATTCGAACAAAATATTGATGAGCCATGTGTTTATAAATGTATCAAGAATGAGAAAGTGATTTTCCTTATACTTTATGTGGATGATATATTGCTTATTAGAAACGATGTGGCAACATTATCATCTGTCAAAGTTTGGTTAGCCAAACAGTTTGACATGAAGGACTTAGGAGAGGCTAGTTATGTTCTTGGTATTCAACTCTTTAGAGATAGAAAGAACAAAGCGATAGCACTTTCTCAAGCTTCATACGTTGACAAGTACTTGAGAGGTTTTCTATGAAAGATTCCAAGAAAGGTGCCCAACCTTTCAGGATTGGAATCAGACTTTCTAGAGATGACTGTCCCAAGACATCGGAAGAAAGGGAGCGTATGAAAAACGTACCTTATGCATCAGCAGTAGGTAGTCCTTATGTACGCTATGTTATGCACTAGGCCTGACATTTGTTTTGCGGTTGGTATAGTAAGTCGATATCAGTCGAATCCGGGAACTAACCATTGGGGTGCGGTCAAACATATACTCAAGTATCTACGGAGAACGAAGGGACTATATGCTTGTGTATTCCAGTCAGGACCTTGTTCCTAGAGGATACACTGATTCTGATTTTCAATCAGATCAGGATTCAAGGAAATCGACTTCAGGATCTGTTTTTACCCTTGGAGGTGGTGCCGTTGTGTGGAGGAGTATTAAGCAATCTTGCATTGCTGACTCGACCATGGAAGCCGAGTATGTGGCACCCAGTGAGGCATCAAAGGAAGCGGTATGACTCCGTAGGTTCCTTGGTGACCTTGAGGTCGTTCCTGGTATGGATAAAGCTATAGTGCTCTACTGTGACAACAGTGTAGCAGTAGCTAATACCAAGGATCCTAGGCATCATAAGAGGAGTAAGCACATTGACAGAAAATATCACATCATCAGAGGCTTTGTTGAGAGTGAAAATGTGACGGTTTGCAAAATCGCATCAGAGGACAATCTTGCTGACCCGTTCACGAAGACTTTGGTGGCCAGAAGATTGGAAGAACACGTTAAAGGCATGGGGATGCGTAATATGTCACATTTACTCGCTTAGGGCAAGTGGGAGATTGTTGGGATCTAAATGTGCCCTAAGGATAGAAAATCAATATTAGGGATTTTCTGTAAATATGACATTTTGATATTAATAAGAGGAGGTTATTCATGTTTAATAAGATGTGTCCTATTTACTTCATTTGTTGATTGTATGGTTATTTTGAGCAAACATAAAATACTCCTTGACTGTTGGTAATATATCAGATTACCATATGTATACGGGGTATACATAGAAGACGTGGTAATTTGATAACAGTCTAAATATAGTCCGCAATCGATGGAATAAGATTTGGGAATCTTATTTATGATAAGATTGTAAAAGTTGTCTACTTCCTTTGAGGGATGGTTTGTCTTGACCATCGGATAGGTTCCGAGTAGAAACTTTAACGTATACCAGATTGAGGTATGACATTGGACTGGATCTAAAGTGTTAATTGATTCGGTTTAATAATTCCATTTATAAGAATCAATGACACTTTGATTATCATCCTGCATTAATCTTAATCCTGAAAAGATACTTGAGTTCGCATCCATGACTTATGTACTTTAATGCACTACAGGTGAGACACTGTTAATTCATGGTCAATATACTTGTGTTTTGGGTGCATGACTTATGGATGGAGAAATCAAGATTCATAGATACGGAATCCATAGCTATCTTAACGATAGTAAATTTATCTACTTAAAGGCATTATTCGGGGATTGAAAGATAGTATAACAAGATCTTGGCCATCGGTTTACTTTGTATTCTCTGGTGGTTTACCAATTGTATGGTTTTATAATTGGTGATTCTTTCAATAGAGAATAATGGAACTTTAAGTTAAAATGATTGAAAAGGTAAAACGGAAAAAGTCCTTAATTCAATCATGGATGACATATGGGGATTAAGCAAGCGATGAATAAATCATGGAAGAAGCACTACGTGAGAGAGCTTTCGTAATACGGTATGTAAACAGGAGTTCAGCTTCAAACTTTTAGTGGAATAGTTTTGAAGTTGATAACTGATGAATAATTAATCTGGGATTAATTTTTCACAATTATAGGAGCTCTTTACATATTTCCATCGGGTCCCTCTATTAGCTCGCAAAGTTCCATAAAGCGTCTCGGGATTTGTTCCTTATGAGATTGGTAAATTTAAATAGAATTTAGTAATGTCTATTAAGACATGTTACTCTCTAACATGCAATCCAGAAAGGATTGGACATGTAAAATTTGTAGACAAATGATTTGTCAACATGTGATTGGTTAATTTGAATTTTGGAAATAAGATTGTGTTTGGATTATTTAATTTTGGAAAAACAAAATTTTCTCTCCTAATCTCAATAAGGTGCACGGTTTTTAGATAGGTGGAGGGAAGAAAAAATTTTGTTTCAAAATTATTCAAATAAATTTGCTAACATTAAATTATTAATTGATTTAAATAATGGAGATTATTTCATGTATTTTTTTTTTCCTAATTAAAAGTGGTTCACGTTTTTTTTTTTTTGAGGAAAGGAAATTTGAAATATTTCATTGATTTAAATTAATTAATATGGTTAATGTTTATGGAAAATATTAATTCAAATAAATGAATCTTATTTAAATTCAAAAATGTTTAAAATGAATTTGAATCTAGATAGGACTAGGATCTTTTGACTAGTCTAGATTCTTGATTTAAAATTTGAATCACCAATCTAGCTTAACAAACTCAATGTGGCCGAATTTTTTGAGAAGATTTCCTTTTTGAAAAACGTTTTTAGGTTCAATGAATCTAGCCCTAAAGTTGTATGATCTTTGATTCAAAATTTATCCAGAAAAATAATAATTAATTATTTTTTTTTAGATGAATTTTGAAAAAGGATTGGACTTCTATATAAAGGCTAGGGATTCATGAAAAAAAAAAAAAATTTGGTAATTTTTCAAGAGCAAAAACGTTTTTGGAGAAAAGAAAAAAAAATTTAGTTTTTCCGGAACATCAAAAATTCGGCTATCTTGTGAAGAAAGAAAAAAGAGAGAAAAATTCTATTGAACCAAAACTGAGAGGGAAAGTTAAACCGAGTGATTATTTTCATAAGAAGGTTAACCGGTTCCTGTTTTGCAGTTTTGAAGGAAAAAGGTTGATCATATTCTCACGAGGTGCATCGGAATTGAGAATGAGGGATCTAGACTTCGAAAAGCATTACCGGTCGCTTGGATTCATAGAACGTGTGCCCACACACACTCTGAGACGTGAAACTCGAGAATAATAGAGAAGACACGTTGGTCAACGCTCTAGTAATTCCGGAATCCAAGAATAAATGTACGCTTGATCATAAATTTAATTTATTGTTATATGCATCATGAGATTCTTTTCCGGAAACGGCATAAAAATTTTAAAACTTCCGCTGCGCCGTAACTCTGATTACCAATCCGATTTTTCCAACATAACGTCCACTTCAACGTTGAAAAATAAAACATCCACATCAGTCTTGGCTCTCTTCCGGATAAACTTCTTTCGAGTAAAGTCAGTTTTTGTTCACCATCAGTAATGAACACACTCTCTTACTTGTTGTAGAACTCTCCGGACTAAGTTATTCAACTCTTATTTGAATCTTATAGTTCGAGCTCTAGTCACCGGACCAACTGGAACTTGAATTGGTTCATGAGAATTCCATTGAGCCTTGATGTCCTCATCAGGCATGGTGAAGTTTACTCATATGGATAAGTTTAATTAAGTTACAAAGAAAAAAAAATTTATTCTGAAATATTCTGAAAGTTCAAGTGTTAGAAACTAAGAAGTAAGTTAAGTAAGTAAAGTAACGGCACACATTTACGTAGTCGGCCCTACGTAGATGGCCAGGGCATCATATCATCTTTGTATTTTCGGATTTGAAACGTAACTAACACCTGCTTGTTCACTCTGATCTCACCACTATAATTTAACCATTGTAGCTTGTAAGGCCGTGGGTGCTTCAATGTGGGCAGTCCCAATTTTTCCACCATTGTTGTGCTTGCGACATTAGTACAACTACCACAACCAATAATCACACTACATACCTTGTCCTTGACGTAGCACCTAGTGTGAAAGATGTTCTCCCGCTGCACTTCTTCAACTTCTTTTGCTTGCAAGCTCAAGCTCTCCTTGCCACCAATGTTAATGCATTAGGGGCTGAATACTCCTCCTCGGAAACGTCCTCCAATGGTGGCATGTTGTCGGTGTCAAAATGTTCATTGTCGGTCACAATTTCACCATTGTCTCGCAACACCATGACTTTCTTATTCGGACATTGACTCGATATGTGACCCTTGCCTTGACATTTGAAACACTTAATGTCATGATTGCGAGTGGAAGTAGAGTCATTTTTACCATGTGAATTGAAAGTCGAGGAAGAAAGCTTTGTCTCGGCCTTAAGGTTGGTCGTGGCTTTCTCTTCCTTCTTTGGATAAGTCAGCTTCCAAGGAGTTTGTTCCGCATATTGGCTCGGTCGGGTACCCCTCATCTTAAGTTGCTTCTCAACTTTTATGGCCATGTGTACCATCTCCTCCAACTCCACGTAATGTTGCAAATCTACCTGATTGGTAATTTCTTGATTCAAACCTGCCAAAAACCCTGGCCATAGTGGCTTCTCGATCCTCTTCTACATTTGCTCGGATCATTGCTACCTCCATCTCTTGGTAATAATCTTCGACACTCCGATTGCCTTGTGTGAGTCTTTGCAGCTTCTTGTACAAATCCCGATAATAGTGACTTGGAATTAAACGCCTCCTCATCACCGTTTTCATCTCCTCCCAAGTGTCTACCTGTCTTTCACTATTTCGTCTCCTGTTTAACACCAATTGATCCCACCAAACAATAGCATAGTCAGAAAACTCAATGGCTACAAGTTTTACCTTTTCATCTTGGAGTAGTTGTGGCAATCAAAAACTAGCTCCATCTTATTTTCCCATTCTAGATAAGCCTTGGGATCATTCTTGCTGTGAAAAAAAGGCACCTTTATCTTAATCCTGCCCAAATTATTATCCTCCCTATTCCTATCTCTTCTAAATCGTCCAAACCTCCTAACGACGCCCTACCGAGTATCTATCGTCCTTTTCCTCAAAACCGCCCTCATTGAACTCCTCAAAGTCCTCCGCTACATGTCTCGGTTGAACTCTTTCCCTCCTATGAAACATTGGGGGCATGTTGTGGCTGCTCCACACATGTATTCTCTATCCGATCTATCCGTTCGTGAACCTACTCCAATTCCAACCTCATCACAAGCCTCATTACATTTATGTTTTGTTGATAAATATGAGATTAATTAAAATTAAGAGATATGGATAAATTAATTATTTGGATAATTAATTTAAATATATAGATATTGTTTTTTAAATAAATATTTTAAATTAAATATGGTAATTATCCTGTTTGGATTTGAATTAAAACAAAATTTTATTCTAATTTACCATGGGTAGGCGTTTTTATGAGGATAAGGGAAGGAAAAGATTATCTCATTATTGATTTTGTTTGGATAATTATTACATAATTATTTAATTCAATTAAAGTTGTCATGATTTTATTTTGAATTTAAATTGGAGTTATGGAACATTATCCATGGAGATAAAATCACAAGATAATGGGATAAAAATTTTGAATCTTCGAGTCCTATTCGAATTCAAATTCCAACCCAGTCCATTTATTATAAATAAGGCTCCAGGGTCTGTTATTTTATTTAGACCACATATTCTAAGGTAAGCCAGCTTATTATTATTCTCCCATAATAGCAATAATAAACTGCAAGAGATCTGGGTGTTTGAAAGGAGAAACCGCGCACGAATATCGATTGAGAGACCGAGTGCCAACATACTCTACCGTCCGAAAATTGTAGAATAGTAAAAAAGCTTGTTGGCTGAAGCTCTCTTTGATCACATCATCCGGCATTCTTGTGTCTTCTCTCAGGGTACGTATATTGTAAAATAATTTATTGTATATGGCAACGTGAGTTAGTACAATCTTAAGATTTTTTTTAAAAAAAAATTCCACTACGTAAATTACCAATTTTTCCTGCAAGCATATTTTGGTAGCAAAATGTATAGAAAGTTTATCTAAAAATATATATATATAATTTTTCGCTACCAAAATATGATTTTGGTAGCGATTCGTTGTTTTCTGCTACCACTATTTGGTAGCGGAAAGTTGGATTTGGCGACCAAATGCATATTTGGTAGCTGAATATTGATTTTTGGCGACAAAATGCTTGATTTGGTAATGGGTTGTTGTCAAAATTTTATTTTCTTGTACCCTTAATATTACACCTGTTGTGTTCGTAACTTTTTGAATAAACTCAATAAAAGGTTTTAATATGATATATTAACATCAATTAATTTTAAGATGATATATTAACATCAATTAATCTATAATTTATCCGATCTTATAGTTAATATTATTAATAAAGCTTATCGCACTATCTTATTAATCATGTATTCATAAACTATACATGGATCAAATGAATAAATCAATATTAGTAGTTGTATAAAAATATTTTTTAAAAATGTGTATAAAAATATATTTTCCTCAAATTTGTCTTACACATGTTGGTTGGGAAAGAAAATAAAAATATTAAATCTATTTTTATCAAAGACTATTTGAGAAACTAAATATAACTTTCTACAACCAAAATATGGTTTTGGTAGTAGAATTGATGTTTCTGCTACCAATATTTGGTAGCGGAAAGTCGGATTTGGAGTCCGAATGCATATTTGGTAGCTGAATGTTGATTTTTAGCTACCAAATGCTTGATATGGTAGCTAATTATTGTCAAAATTTTATTTTCTTTTACCTTTTATTATCACACCTTTTATATTGGTCAATTTATGAACAAACTCAATATAGCACCTGTTTGGCAAACCAGCTCAAGTTGGTATTTTTGAGTTCAGTTCGAACTGGACTGGTTTGAAGTGTCAGTCCAGCTTGACTTTCCCTTTGAACCGTTGCACAGTAAAACTAAACCCAACTGGGTTTACTGTGCACCCATGTTCCCTGCAACTCTGATGTTAACGCGTGCCTCGGCTCCTGTTCATCCCTCTCGACTTCCTCCCCACCGGCGCCCATGTGCTGCTGTCAGTTTTGTTGTTGCCTCTGACCCCCAACCCATTTCTGACCATCTGCTGCTTAGCAAGAGGTCCGTTGACTGCTTTGAGTTCCTCTCTCTCAGGTAAGCTTATATCCTTTAGCTTTTGACTTCGTCCAACCCCCGTGAATCAGATGCGATGCCGGTTGGGGATCTCGAACCGAAGACGAACCCTTGGGCTGATTACCCACTATTTCCAGGGATCTTCTCGGAGACCCATTAAATCCTGCCCTAATCCGAAGTCTTCCCCTGTATACTCATCCTCCGGTTCGAATTCCATAAGCCTAGTATGTATTTCATCCCCTATTTCTAAAACGCAAACTAGCTTAATGCTCATATGTCTTTGATTTGATTTCCCACCCACGTATTCCAGGAGAGGATCTTCGTAGTTATTGGAGTTACTTCTCCAAACTGGCTTTATGTTGATTAATTTGCTTTATTTTGGATGATGAAATGGTTTTACTTTTTATGTTCAGTATGTATCTCCAATAAGAATTCTATGTTGATATATATTTTTTTATTCAATCTCATATTGGTCTATCTTAAAATCTTCTCGGCTGAACCATGTGTGCTGTTTGTAAACACCATTTTGTCACTATTGAAGGAATTTGCATCTTTTTGATCCAAAACAGGACGGGGCTGGTTTTTTGGGGGTTTTGTGCATTGTGATAGATTGTTTGGGGCAACTTTGGGCTCCCTAAGTAAAGAAACAAGTCTTGGTGTCATTATTTTGCAATTTGGACACTTGGTGCATCAATTTTGGCTTGTTTTTGCATATTTTTTACCCAAAACAGGACGGGGCTGGTTTTTGGGGGTTTTGTGCATTGTGATAGCTTGTTTGGGGCAACTTTGGGCTGCCTAAGTGATGAAACAGGTCCTGGTGACATTACTTTGCAATTTGGACACTTGGTGCATCAATTTTGGCTTGTTTTTGCATATTTTTGACCCAAAACAGGACGGGGCTGGTTTTTGGGGGTCTTGTACATTGTGATAGCTTGTTTGGGGCAACTTTGGTCTGTCTAAGTGATTAAACAGGTCTTGGTGTCATTACTTTGCAATTTGGACACTTGGTGCATCAATTTTTGCTTGTTTTTGCATATTTTTTTACCCAAAACAGGACGGGGCTGGTATTTGGGGGTTTTGTGCATTGTGATAGCTTAGGGGCAACTTTGGGCTGCCTAAGTGATGAAACAGGTCTTGGTGTCATTACTTTGCAATTTGGACACTTGGTGCATCAATTTTGGCTTGTTTTTTGCATATTTTTGACCCAAAACTGGACGGGTCTGGTTTTTGGGGGTTTTGTGCATTGTGATAGCTTGTTTGGGGCAACTTTGGGCTACCTAAGTGATGAAACAGGTCTTGGTGTCATTACTTTGCAATTTGGACACTTGGTGCATCAATTTTTGCTTGTTTTTGCATATTTTTGACCCAAAACAGGACGGGGCTGGTATTTGGGGGTTTTGTGCATTGTGATAGCTTAGGGGCAAATTTGGGCTGCCTAAGTGATGAAACAGGTCTTGGTGTCATTAGTTTGCAATTTGGACACTTGGTGCATCAATTTTGGCTTGTTTTTGCATATTTTTGACCCAAAACAAGACGGGGCTAGTTTTTGGGGGTTTTATGCATTGTGATAGCTTGTTTGGGACAACTTTGGTCTGTTTAAGTAATGAAACAGGTCTTGGTGTCATTACTTTGCAATTTGGACACTTGGTGCATCAATTTTGGCTTGTTTTTGCATATTTTTGACCCAAAACAGGACGGGGCTGGTTTTTGGGGGTTCTGTGCATTGTGATAGCTTAGGGGCAACTTTGGGCTGCCTAAGTGATGAAACAGGTCTTGGTGTCATTACTTTGCAATTTGGACACTTGGTGCATCAATTTTGGCTTGTTTTTGCATTTTTTTTTTTACCCAAAACAAGACGGGGCTGGTTTTGGCGGGGTTTTGTGCATTGTGATAGCTTGTTTGGGGTAACTTTGGGCTGCCTAAGTGATGAAACAGGTCTTGGTGTCATTACTTTGCAATTTAGACACTTGGTGCATCAATTTTGGCTTGTTTTTGCATATTTTTGACCCAAAACAGGACGGGGCTGGTTTTTAGGGGTTTTGTGTATTGTGATAGTTTGTTTGGGGTAACTTTGGGCTGCCTATGTGATGAAACAGGTCTTGGTGTCATTAGTTTGCAATTTGGACACTTGGTGCATCAATTTTGGCTTGTTTTTGCATATTTTTGACCCAAAACAGGACGGGGCTGGTTTTTGGGGGTTTTGTGCATTGTGATAGCTTGTTTAGGTCAACTTTGGTCTGACTAAGTGACGAAATAGGTCTTGGTGTAAAACTTGTGCATTTTGGTTTCCATGTGCATCATTTTTGGGTTGAATTTGCATCTTTTCGCATTTTTTGTGTTCATTTTTCTTTAAGTTTAATTTATTCGGAATTCATGACTTTAGGGGACTGTTTTGAAGTTCCGGTGTGTTTTTTACAAGTATACGTATCGGATAACGTGAACCTTTCATCCCAAGTTGGCAATGATGTATACAACAAATTTAGATATCTTGTTATATAATCTGATTGGTGAGTTAGTTACCCGATATATAATGTCAGTTACCGGTATATAAGCACATGTTCGTTGTTACGGGGTTTAATTGAATGTTATGCTTGGCATAAACCAATTTTGCCCCTAACCCATGGTTTATATGCCATGGTAGCTGTATATGTATCGGGTGCTTGACATGCCTCAGATCAAATGTGTCAACTGATTTAGACTGAGCCAACTCATCTGCCTTCGCATTATTATTGTTTGTTAAGTCTTTCTCTATGTTTTGGTTATCGCTTTCTTAAGAAAATGCCGCGAAAACCATCGGGTGAGACGTACGTTTGGGATCCCGCGAAGGAAAAAAAGTTCCTAGAAAAACTTGAAGAATACCTGGCTACCATTGGCGGTAAACAAACCACCTAAGCAGTCCTCGATATTTGGGCTGCACAGTTTAATGCTAAGTTTGGAGGGGTACCTGCCTTTGGAACAACATTATCTCAAAAGAAGGAGAGGATGAAGAAAATTTATAGGGGCTGGAAGGTGTTGCAAACTCGGATAGGCCTAAAGTACGATCCGTCGACGGATCGAGTCATATGCTCTGACGATGCGTGGCAGAGCTTTGTTCAAGTAATAGTGTTGTCTAATATATGGACTTACGTTATCGTGTTTGATCACGCAATATTTAGAATTGTATGACGATAAAATTTCATATGCAGGTTTATAAGGAGTGCAAACATCTCAGGCACGAGGGACTTCGCAACAAGGAGCTTTTATTATAATGTTTTCAAGAAAAATCATGTTGCAGGTGCCTCGGGGTATGGGTCCGTAACGATGCCAGATGAAAGTCAATCGTACTTCGACTTTGATGCTTCAATGCATAACTCAGCGTACCGGCCGGTATTAGAAGAGGATGTAACGCCAACCACGGGTGCCCGCCATTTGAATAACTCAAGATCGGGTGCCGATGCAGGTCCGTTGCAGTCTAGGGGAAGTTCTGGTAAGAGGAATCAAAGAAACGAAACGGATGAGATGACATTCCTGGCAATGTAGGAAATTGTCACCCATTTCTGTGACGGATTGCAATCGGGAACAAGTAACGAGCTATCAATCCGCACGAATCACATGCTGGTCTGTATGAATATTATGACAGAGATGGGTATTCCACCCAATCAGCGGGCGATAATGTGGCACTACTTCGATGCTCATCCACATCTCCAACGTACCTTCCACCAGCTGCCCGATGTCGATAGGCGGGAAATTATTGCATCTATTGTTCAGTCCCAGCGACCCCTGACCGATTGAGTTTCTCGTTTTAATTAAAATTTTTTTTCCATTTTTAATTCTTCGGGATAGATTTGGCATTATTCTTCTGACTGGACTATGTTTATATATTTATTTAGATATATGCATTTCTCAATTACGTCGAGCATGTTGACAGTGAAATTTTATGTTTTTACATATATGCATTTGTTAATTACGTTAACCATGTTTCAAACCGAAATTGGGGAAATATTTAGACATTCACGAACTTGGAACGAATATTCGATCGTAGTATGAAGGTATTTCGTGTAAATAATTTAATACCAAATTGGCTAACACTTACTTCATATCAGGTAAACCTAAAATTGTAGAGAAGATCACAATCTATTCTCAAAATGAACGAGGGTAGTTCCACATCAAACCAGGAAGAAGATGCCGTATACTTAGAAAACGAGTATAGCGACCATGACATTTATCTTGTGAAGGCAGTGGTAGCTGCGACAGCTAGAAGGCGTAACAGGCGAAGGGCTCCACAACCCATGCATAATTCAAGACTAACTGGCAGCATGCGTGTGGAAATATTAAATGGCCATCAAGATATAATTCAAGGATTGATCAGTATGAAATCAGAAACATTCAGATCATTGAGTAACCTATTAGGTAGTCGGGAATTATTGACGCCAACGTGTAACATGAATGTGAACGAGCAGTTGTTCATTTTTTTATCAATATGTTCACAAGGCGCTACCAATCGACACATTTCTTATTTGTTCCAGCATTCTAGAGAGACAACGTCCCATTGGTTCTTTAAAGTGTTGCAGGTTATTTGTGCGTTAAAGGACGAATTCATAAGACCACCCGACTACCCAACGGTTCAACATTTGATTCTGGAACATTCGGACAAATATAGGTCATGGTTTGATGTACGTTATCGATGTAATCTAAGTACATTATCGTACGAAATAGCTTTAATTTTTATCAATATTGTTAATGATGGAACATATATTAAATAGTCCAGTGTTTTATGCATATTAAATAGTTTTCCCAATACCTCCACCAGGTAAGCATAATTATCAAATTATAGCAGTATTTACATATAATAATTAGTTAAAAAATATTGAACATTTTACTTCATATTGCGATGTTTATTTTGTAGGAAAAAATTACTTAGCAGATTCAGGCTATGCCAATAAGGATTGTTTCCTAAGCCCATATCGACGAGAGACGTATCATTTACCGGAATATCGAAGACGTCGCGTCGGGCTAGGCAACAGGAGGGAAGTTTTCAACTACACGTACTCATCGCTGCATAATTGTATTGAGCGAACATTTGGTGTCTGGAAGACAATATTTAAAATACTTAAAGGCATGAACAGCTATCCAATGGACAAACAAAAAAATGATCACCGTGGCGTGTGCGGTTGTGCATAATTTTATAAGGATGGTGCAGGTTGGGGATCCCTTTCTTGAAGAGTATATGGCAGATTGTGTGCCTTTAGGGGGAAATGTCAATGTTAACGTGGATTATGTGTTTGACAACGGGATCGATAGTACTAGCCCAAGTACAGGAACGCAGCAACATGACTCGAGTAGGGCTACAATAAATCAGATGAGATATGTGATAGCTGATGATATGTGGGAAAGATATCAATCATCTCTATGGTATAAATCCACGTGAAAGCAAGCTCAGTTGTATCTAGTTGCGTCAGATTATGAAATTAACATTTAATTTGTTTTTATCAACTTTTACTAACCAACTATGTACTTTTTGTTGGTGTATTTTATGGCTATGTAAGAAATTTTACAAAAGCTTTTGATGTCTAAAGTTGATTTGGTGTTATTAATTGTGTATTAACATTTTTAAATTATTTTTCAATTTTTCTTAGGTAAAAACTACAATAGAATGTTAAATAAAATAAAAATTTGTTCAACTCAGATTTTTAACATCCAAACAGGTTCCTTGTATTTTTTTTTAAACTTTTAAATTTAAACTTTTTTACTAAACACTCAACTCAAGTTAAACTTTTCAACTTAAACTTTTTACCAAACACTCAACTTCACTTAACTCATTCTAAATTTAAAAATCTCAACTCAAACCACTACACCAAACACCCTCATAAAGTTTTTAATATGATATTTTAACTAATCTACAATTCATCCGATCTTATAATTAATATTAAGAAAGCATATCTCACTCTCTTATTAATCATGTATTCATAATCTATACATAGATCAAATAACTATTCTAAATTAATAGTTGTATTTAAAAAAAAATACATGCATATAAAGTATATTATCCTCAAATTTGTCTTACACGTGTTGGTTGGGGAAGAAAAAAACAGTTGTAAAAAAATATTTTCATCAAAATATTTTTAAAAAATAAAAATAACTTTCCGTTACCAAAATATGATTTTGGTAGCAATTCAATATATCTGCTACCAATATTTGGTAGCGAAAAGTCGAATTTGGAGACCAAATATATAGTTGGTAGTTGAATGTTGATTTTCAGTTACCAAATGCTTGATTTGGCAGCGGATTGTTGTCAAATTTTTTTTTTCTTTTACCCTTTATATTGGTCAATTTATGAATAAACTCAATATAAAGTTTTTAATATGATATATTAACATCAATTAATAAATAATTCATCTGATTTTATAGCTAATATTATTAAACAAGCTTATCTTGCTCTCTTGTTAATCATGTATTCATTAAACTATGCATGGATCAAATGAATAAATATATATTATTAGTTGTATATTTAAAAAAAAAAAATTATAAAAATATATTATCCTCGAATTTGTCTTACACATGTTGGTCGGGGAAGAAAAAAAAAAGTTTTAAATACAATTTCATCAATGAATATTTAAAATAGAATGCAACTTTCCACTACCAAAATATGGATTTGGTAGCAAATTTGATGTTTTTGCTACCAATATTTGGTAGCTGAAAGTTGGATTTGGTGACTAAATGCATGTTTAGTAGTTGAATATTACTTTTCAGCTATCAAATACCTGATTTGGTAACGGATTGTTGTCAAAATTTCATTTTTATTATATGCTTTCTATCGCTCTAATTTAATTTTAGTTTTTAAGATCATGTACGCATAGACAAAAAAAATAAAAAAGAATAAGAAGAAGAAGAAGATTGATTATATCAATGACAAAACAATATTATTATTCTAAAATTATTACCCTTAATTAATATTTAAAAAGTCTTAGTTCTATTTAATAAAATATAAAAAAAAAATATAATTTCGGTAGCAAAGTCTAATATTTTGCAACCAAACGTTGGTAGCAAAAATTAGTCTTTGGTGACCAGCTATTTTTGGTGGCCAAAGGCTGCTTTTTGCTACCAAATTTACTTAAATTTAAGTAACATTATTGGTTATCAACTTTGGGGGCAAAAGATAATTTCAAAATTTCATTAAGGCGCTAAAATTTACCACCACTAATTTTAGACTAAACTTTTTTGGTACCTAAATGTTCATTTGGTAACAAAAATGCATTTTAAATCAAAATTTCATAAGTAATTTCATCCTCCCTAATCAGTACTTAGTAGTCCCTCACGCTCACCGTCATGACCCATCTCTTTTTCTTCTTACCTCGCCTCCCCAGCCGCCGCCTGCCGTCCGAAAATCGCCGTCACCTGCCCTAATCGTCTTCGGTTAGTCTTCCTCTCTCTAATTTTCCCCATTTGTCCAGCCTCCCCATCACCCCCTCTGCCCCCACCCAGCCCGTCGCCCCCCCTCCACCAAACCCTTACCCCCTCTCTCTCTTTCACACTCCTTCGCTCCCTATTTCTCACACAAGCTCCCTACTTTCCTCCGCCCCTCCACAAGCTCCTCCGCCACCCCCGCCCTAGCTCTCAGTCCCAACTCCATCTGCCTCGCCTCTGGCTTCGTCGACCAATCCATCAATCTCTACAAGTTTAATGATGTGAATTCTTCTCTCTCTCTCTCTCTCTTTTTTCTTCCATTTTTCCTTGAGTTATTTGTTTGGTTTGTCTACCAATTTTGGATCTGGATTGATGAAATGACCATGCTTGACTGAGCTTTTAGTCTCCTCTCTCCCTTTAGGGTTAGGTTTTATTTCATTGGGGTGGTTTTGGATGGCTTGTTGATAGTGTATTTTGGGCTTGATTGGTGATTTACTTATTATTAGTATCTTTTTCGGATAATGAAGGATTGAGATAGGGATTATGAGTGGAGTTGGGGACTGGGAGTGGTGCAATTGCTATTGGAGTTGAGGACTGGGAGTGGTGCAAAGGTATGATCTGCAGGTTAGTTTTTTAACAGATAGCAATCTCTGAAATATGTTAGTGTGGTATTGTTAATTTATCTTAAAAAACAACGTTGAATGTGTGAAATTTAACCTGGTGAACTAGAGAAGGTTATATGTTTTTTTTTAATCATTTTTTTACCTAAGCTTTTACTTACTTTGGAACCTGTTTGAATGAAGATAAAAGATGGGCTGCATTCTTTAGTGATGCCTACCACATGTTCAATGAGTGATCAGACTCCCTTCACGATCTTCTCCTATTTCATTGTTTTGGTAAGCTTTTCTAATTACATATTTACATATGTTTTCTTTATGTTGACTTGGACTGTCATGGCCCTCCTTTGTTATTTCAGTACTCATGAGTTTATGTATGTTTCTATGTTCTTAAATAAATAAAAGAGATTCTTTAGATATTAGAATAAAGATTTCTAAAGCAAAATTGTCTAGTCCTAAAGCTAATACTCGTTCAAACTTCCAAATGTAACATGTCTATAAACTTCTCTACCTTCTCTGTTCATATCTTAATTCTTCCTATAATGCTACTCTGAAATGTCAGTTAGTTGATCTAATATGTTGCCTTTTATGTTCCAGTGGTCCTCTTGTAATTGCTGCCCGGATTCTTGTAAGTAGAATATAATAGTTATTGTGCTCATTCTATTCTACTAGCTTTATGGTCTAGACAATCATTGTTGGGAGGTAAATTTTAACCGAAAATTTCAATATTCATATAATATTCGGTCTGTACTCATCAAGTACACATGTTGATCTTTTGTGGTAAATATGTTGCTTCTCCTAAGTCAGTGCTTTGAACTGATTAAACCAGGTTTTAACCTTTGGGTTGTCATGTCTCATTAGGATTCCAAGGGATATTCAAGTTTTGTTGACCACTATAACTACATTAGCAATCAGCTATGAAAGCAAGTCATTTCGCTACCAAATTTTGGTTGCAAAAAGCAAACCTTTCTGCTTCCAAACATAATCCGGGACTAAATATTTGGTAGCAAAAGACTTCATCGTGGTTGCACATAGCTCCTGACGATGATGACTTTTGGCGACCAATTTTCTTTCACGACCAAATATCGATCCCTAAATATAGTGCCCATGCCATGTTCTGCTACCAAATATTGGTAGCGGAAAATACATATTTGGTCGCGGATTGTTCGGCGACCAAATCTATATTTGGTCATCAATACCTAATGTGACCAACTTATGGGGACCAAATGGCGACCAAAATATTTGATTGCGGAAGGAATTGGCGACCAACAAACAGGCATTCTGCTACCAAAATTTTGGTCTCTGAAGGTGAAAATTCTTGTACTGTTGTATGCAAGTTGTTGAGTGAACTTTTATAAGTGTACGAGTTGAACAAGTAATAAAGTAATAAATAAGGTAGTCAATCCCATGAGGATTGCGTTTAATTTTAAGTTAATTTTCAAAATTGGTTAGCCTTAGGATTATTTGAGTGGCCGATTGAAAAAAATTAAAATAAACTAAACAAACTAAACAAACTAAATTGACATAACAAAACCAAAGAAATGAAAATGACAGAATAAAAGTTCTAAGGATTCAATCTCACCTAACCTATCCAGAAAACAACCTAATCCTAACCTAATTTGGTTTCCTAGTTAAGTGATTGTCGGAATACCACTAACCTATCTACAAGCCCCTTCCGGTAGTCAAATAAAAATATCCAACATTAAAATAGTAAACTATTTTTCTATGAGTACCGATTATTGTGAATTCGTTGAAGTTCTAGGTTTCCTATAATGACTACACAATTCTAATAGGTATATTCCTATCCCACTAGCAAATATGTCACTCTATGATTGCCTAACCACAAATCCATTTCCCAATTTCATTATCCATTCCCCAAAATTTTTTTGTCTTTTCTGAAAAAGTCAATCAAAATTATTATTGAAACTTAAAAATCTTAACTCAAACTTGTGAACCAAACGGGCCCTTAGAAGTTAAAATCAAGATACCATAGAGCAATCACATAACACAATTAGACAAGTACAAATTAAATCGTAAGTTGAATGAACAAAGCTTCAAAGTTAAGTTAAATTGAACCGTAGAACCATCAAACTACACAACGACGATAAATGAAAATAAACACAAAATTAAGTAAATCAAGGGTTCAAGTACTCAAAAATTGCAAAAATAAAAGAGCTAAGAAAAAGGAGTGAAACCCCATCTCGTCCTAATGTTCTTCAACTGCCTTCTCTCTTGAAATTTGCTCAAAATAAAAACGTAAAACTAAAATCCTAAACCTAAAATCTTAAACTACTATCTTTTTACTTTTTCTACTTTTTTTGTTACTCCTTTTCCTCTCTGGGTCGGATTCTGTTCCCTTTTCAACCTCTCCCCTAGACCTCTCTCTTTCTTTTCTTTTCCCTTTTTTTTTTTCTTCTTTTCTTTACTACAGCAGTAGGTGCGAGTGGGACGTCGGTGATTCTGGTAAGCGCGGGACACGTGGTGACGCTTGGTTGGGTGCTTGGAAAGCTGGCGAGTAGTACAGGAACGCGTGGAGTGCGCTGATTAGCCATGAGACGGAGTGCACGTGACTTCAGTGGGACGCGCAGCAGCGGATCCGACAAGCTAGGTTAGTGGCTGACTCAGGCTTGCGACTCACTCGCTCTGTTTAGGCGTGAGAGACGAGCGATCTGAGTCATCCAAGAGGTGATCCGACGGTCTGTAGGGCGAGTTGGTGCTCGTGTAGACTCTTCCAAGTGGCTTAGGCTGACTCCGAATTAAATTTGAATATTAATCCCCTTTTAAGCTTTTAAATATCCATTTTGCCAACAATTTCACCTAATTAAATTATACAAATGAGAAAATTAATTATTAGATGGGTATACTATTAACAACACATATTAAAATTAATATTAGAATAATTAAATAAAATTACATAAATCAAAATAAACTAATGTAAAATTAAACTAAATTAACTCAAAATTAATTAAAATGCTTAAGTACATAGTCAATTTTGATGCGTAAAAGTGGTAAAATAACTCTATTTAATAGAATTATCACGCCCCCAAAAGCAAAACAAATAAGAGAAGAAACAAACATAAACTAGAGGCAAATTGTACTAAAATGGTGATTCTCAAAAATTTCTGCAAAGATTGCTAAATAATGCAAGCATTGTCCAAGTATTGCAATTAATGCAAGCATAGGTCCCATCTCAAATTGGATTATTCGTGTATGTGGCGCATTGTCTTTATCAATTTTTGGAGTGCAATCCGACTAAGTTTTTGCTGACATGAAATGAACATATGGTCTCAAATAAAGATTACAAGTCTCATAAGTTTGCTTTTCATCTCTCTCTCCACTAATTTAGACTAACATAAAATCAATGATCATTAGAATTTTATTAAGCTTGTAATGTGAGGTTAGGGTGATGGTAGGAAATAAGGAAATAATGTCTCAAATCACACCCTAAACACATTTGACATCACTTTATTTATTTATTTATTTTTTCATTTCATTTATTTTTTTTTTCCTCGTTTGGTTGAGTCACTGCTCCCCCAAAACATATTTATTTCTTAATGAACAAAGGGTGTAGCACTTCTTTTTTTTTTTTTTTTTTTTTGACCACTAACAAAATTTTCACAACTCATAATTCCTCCCATATTTTAGCATAGCTCAAGATAGATTCTAAAATGACCAATACGCTTAAAGTGTGAGGGATAAAAAATTGGAAATTATTGGAAGGTAGGCTTGGAAGGCTCAAATGGTCCAAAAATGGCCTAAATCATTTCCCCAGTCAAGTGTAGTCTAGGATTTCGTCTAAAGAGAGAATCAAACAAATTCTAACAGTTGTGAGATCAAGAAAATCACATATTCACATAAACACTCTACAAATGTGCACACAACTCAAAGATCAAGACAATGTGCCCAAAGTGGAATAATCATAATCAAAATAAAATTAACTCATGAATCAAACACAATATCAAGCAATATCCACACTTTTCCAAAAACTATACACAATACCAAATATATTCATATCATTGGAACAATAAGAATCACCAAAGAAAGCACAAAATACCTCTAATTATTCAAAAATTTTTTAAAAAATGTTCAAAATTTTTAATTTTTTCAAATTTTTTTGGGTATTTGCAAAGAAAACAAGGTAAAAAAAAAAAAAAAAAAAAAAAAACCCCCAAAGTTTACCCCCCCCCCCCAAAAAAAAAAAAAAAAAAACTTAATATTTAGGAAACTCCCCTCATTGGTGCTTGGACTTGATGGCTCGCCCCCCCCAAAGTGTCACCAACTCCCAACGGCTCCGAAGCTTGTATCTAGAGAAGAAAATGAAATAGAAAGTAAAAAGATCCTAAAAACTTAAATTATTGAAAATCAAACAAAGCAAGTAAAAAGTATAAAAACTTGGGTTGCCTCCTAAGAAGCACTTGATTTATAGTCATCGGCTTGACAATTGGAGAAACGCTCATCAAAGAGCAACTTCCGCCCGTAATAGGTGTCAAATAACACCACATACGGGGGTTGTGATTGCCCTTAAGCTTGGCAAAATGTGGGATGTTTTGGCACGTTGCTCCAACAAGACTTGGCTTCGATGGATGTGCTCTGTGGGCTTGAACGAATGATGCTAGTGTCGGTGGAGGAGGTGTTGGCTACATCGGATCTTCATAGATATGATCATGGATGATTGATGTTTGTCAAAGAGGTTGGCCACCATATGCTTCTTCTTGTGATTCCTCTTCAATAACCAAGTCATTTGTATCTTTCTCACTTAGAGAGTCGTCATCGACCAACTCTAAGTGCTCCAAAACCGGTATAGGTTCCTCTAGGTGACAATGTTCCATATTTGGAGTCAACACATCCAAGGTTGGAAGCGATGTTTGTAACTCTTGAAATTGTTGCACCATTGTCGTTGTATGCCTTTTGGTTTCCAATGATTCTTCTAGAATGTCATCGATCTATTGGGAATGCCCTAAGAGTGAAGACATTTTAGTTTTATTTCATTTAATTTGAACTGATTAATAATATATTTGATGTTTTTTCATTACATATTTGCTATACTGTCTTCATTTGGATTTACATATTAAAGTACATGTAAGCAAATATCATTGACTACTTGGTGTTTAAACTTTTAGAATGTTGCATGTAATGGATTTTTGTATGCGAGAAGATAATATTTTAAAGTAAGTAGTCTAAATCTATAATCTGTAGTCTAAGGGATTAGATTGAGCATCTAATTCAAATGAAGACTATTATGTTGTCTAAAGCCAATTGGGAAAATGGTTGGTTTTAACCATCTGAAGCGAGTCGACTTCCAAGTAGAGACATATATATATTGCCTAGTGGTGGTGATATACTAGACTGGATCAAAGTGTAATGAATCTATAAGTTTACTTGATTAGATTAATTCACTTTTGACATTCATTACGCAATAACCTTAATCCTCAATAAGTAAAGGACTTTATGATTACGACTTGTGTACTTTGATGTTCAAAAGCTAGTAAACTATTAGACCGGTTTGTTAGGTGCATGACATATATTCGATGTGAGCTTTGCTTATAGATATTGAATCATAGCTCCCATAAAGAGTACAGGTTATCCTCTTAAACAGAATCGTACAGGATGTGAAAATGGACGAGACCTTAGGTATTTTGTTGGGCAAATGACTAATTATTCACTTTGGATGAATAATATTTTTCCTATTGGATGTAGAATGGATCTTTAAGATAGCGTGATCAAAAGATGGAGTGGACTTTAACTTTAAGTTGATCATGGATCGCATAAGAGGGTGTTGCATGTATGACAAGGTCATTGGACTGTGACTACACACTGACTTACATAATACAATATATAATTGAGAGTGTAGTTTAAGATTTATAGTGGTGTGACTCTGAAACTAATTATTGTGTAATTAATTTATTTAGTATAGAATAATTAATTACAAAGATTATTGGAGCCCATATTATATATATGTCCAATTGGGCCCTTTACTAGCTCAATATAATTTCTTAACGGATGGTAATGAATTGGGATATTCATTATGCCTTTAATTCTTGGACTTAGCGAAGAGAAAATCCGGAACACCTCCTACAAGGTGTAGGCATTTTTTCTGCTAACGGTAGAATGATAAATTTTTTTTCATTTAATTAATTGGATAAATATTTATTTGAAGATAAGATTTAAAATTTGAATTAATTAATTTGTCTTTTGTGATAAATATGAGATTAATTAAAATTAAGAGAAATGGATAAATTAATTATTTGGATAATTAATGTAAATATTTAGATACTCTTATTTAAATATATATTTTAAATTAAATATGATAATTATCCTATTTGGATTTAAATTAAAAAAAATCCTATCCTAGTCTACCATGTGTAAGAGTTTTTTTGGAGGATAAGGGAAGGAAAATATTTTCTCCTTATTGATTTTATTTGGATAATTATTACATAATTATTTAATTCAAATAAAGTTGTCATGATTTTATTTTGGATTTACATTGAAGTAATGAAACATTTTCCATGGAGATAAAATCATAAGATAATTGGAAAAAATTTGAATTAAATTTTGAATCTCTTAAACCTATTATGGACAATTTTTTTGTCTCCCGGGCAAGAGAAAAAGCACAAATTAGGAAAGGATGAGAGAGAAAAATCTTTTTCAATTGTCATGTTTGAATTCAAATTCTACCCAGTTCATTAACTATAAATAAGACTCCAGGAACTCCTATTTTATTTAGACCACAGACTCTAAGATGAGCGAACTTATTATTATTCTCTCATTATAGTAATAATAAGCTGCAAGAGTTCTGTGTGGTTGGAAGGAGAAAGTCGCGCACGATACCGATCAAAAGACCGAGTGCCCCCACATTCAATCGTCCGGGAATTGGAGAATAGTAAAGAAGGATAGTGGGTTGAAGCTCTCTTTGACCACATCCTCCGGCATTCCTGTTGTGTTCTTCCAAGGTACATATATTGTAGAATAATTTATTATATATGATAATATGAGTTAATACAATCTTAAAAATAATTTTAAAAAATTCCGATGCATAAAATGCCTCTTTTTTTTTTTCCGATAAGTGATATCAGAGAAAACTCATGATTATGCCATATATATGAATTAGACAATCTAATTTTTTCCTTAAACTATGTATGGATTTAATATGTTTTTAGAGAATGGCATTTTAGGGTTTCTATTATGTTGTTATCATGGATTATGTATGATGTATGTGGTTATTTTAATTTTATTTTAAGCATGCTCAATTTTACCGGTCATGGTTCCATAGAATTTAGAAAAATTATATTTGGGGTTTTTCATGTAATCATGGGAGCGGTTTATTATCACCGTAATTTTCCCATGGATTTTTTTTATTTCTTCGAATATTTAGAAAATTTGTACACTGGAAATAGTATATAAATATTTTTATGTAATTTATTCATGGAAGAGATGAAGATTGAAGACCTTAATTTATTTTTCCCAAAAAAATTGTTTTTTATTTAATTTTTGATAAGCTTCAATGTTAAGTTAAATTGAATCTTAGAACCAATAAACTACACAACACCCATAATGAAAATAAACACAAAATTAAGCAAATCAAGAGTACAAGCATACAAAAATTACAAATATGTTAAATATTAACTTTCTTTATGAAAACATTCTATTACCAGCAAACAACATTTTGGGTGAGAGCAAGAATTTCTGCACAAAATATTTGACAACAAGTATGTTTTATAGCCTGCTCACAATGTTAATAGAAAACATCAACAACATTGAATCAATCGTTTGTGTGTGCTCATTGCAATCGAGAAGCCACAGCAACACCAAGGTATTTATAACGTTAATTATAAAATTCTATAATTACAATATTTTATGTAATAATATTACAGTATTAATAACTATTTATATATTACTGTAGATGCAAACTTGATTTTATTCTTGAAGATTCATCTGGAGAACAGGTTGCTACAGTTTTCGCAGAAAAGCGGAACATATTCTCAATTAATCAGCATATGAAATTATACAACAATCTTGAGATGTATGCTTTAAAATTAATAATATTATCATTAACTTATTAATCATTTTTTTTAAATTTAATATTTTTATAGACATAAATTTACAGTATTGCATTTATTATAGGACCCAAGAAATATGTTGAGAAATTTAGCAAGAACTCCAAGCAATAAAGAATACATAATGTATTTGAAGATCTCAAAGGTAGAATATTTAGGTGGCACACAATACATATTTACTGTTAATCAGATTTTCGATATACCAGAAGGAACACTACCTACAACTGTTGTAGGAAAAATAAAACATTCTTAAAATTTTTTTCCATGGTAACTTACTGTATATATATTATCTTCTCTTTCTTTTTTTCTTTTTTTTTTTCTTCTTACTATTATTCTTCTTCATATCTACTCATTAAATTATTTAGTAAATGATAGATTAGATAAATATTATGTTTTATTATACTATTTTATTAATATTATAATAAATTTATTAATTATTGTTTTCAAATTTAATGTTTTTAAAAACATAAATTTACTGTATTGCATTTATTACACAAAAAAAAAAAAAAAAATATCTGAAATATCTAAAAAATTCACCTTTGACAGTAAGATATATTGTATATGTACTCATATTCACTCAGTTTTAAAAATACTCTTAAACATATATATATTTTCATACAAATAATTTTACAATAAATTAATAAGCATACATACTTATATCTATATATACTTAAACATATATTTACATATAAATAATTTTATAATAAATTAATAAACGTACTAAACAAACCGTTTGCACGTGCACATCAACTAGTATAAAAAAATACCTGTATGTATTTCCATTACGATTCCATAAACATGTATACATATATGTGCGTGTTTAATATACATGTTTCCTTCTTTTTTTTTTTTTTTTTTTTTTTTTTTTTACAGATACACAAAGCAGAAAATTATGGAACAAATAAGAATATAGATAACAAGAAAATAAAAATACCTGTATGTATTTCCATTACGATTCCATAAACATGCATACATATATGTGCATGTTTAATATACATGTTTCCATCTTTTTTTTTTATTTTTTTTATTTTTTTTATTTTTTATTACAGATACACAAAGCAGAAAATTATGGAACAAATAAAAATATAGATAACAAGAAAATAAAAAGGGTTATTACTGCGAGGAAAAGAAAATTAAATACTATTTAATTATAGGGATTTTTTTTTGGGTGTAAATAATGACGGATGGTTTCCTTAAAAAAAAAAAAAAAAAAATGACGGATGGTTTTAATATGGGTGTGGGGAGAATAAATTAAGGGACTTTCCTTTTTTAAAAAATTATGTCATTGAAAGTAAATTTATTGATGACTAATTTAGTAATAAACAATTTTATTACAGTGAGGTATATAAAAAATTGGCTAGAGTTTCTCAAAGGAAGAAAAAAAAAAAAAAAGAAAAAAAAAAAAGAAAAAAAAAACTAAAGATGTCAATATGTCCACCCATAATTTGTTCATAATTTATTAACAAGTAGAGAAGAGTCAACAACATACATTCGTCCCGCCAGCACATATTCAGGAATGTGAAAATTTCAATTCTAATGAAAAAAAATAGGAAATTTTTTTCAATTAGGTAGTAGTATTCGCTAGAGTACGATGTAGGGGTGGCAATTCGTATCACGTGTCGGATTCGTGTCGTGTTAGAGCCGTGTCGAATTTTTTCTTCCCCAACCCGAACACGACCCGTGACATGAAAATGACTCAAAACCGTGACACGAACACGACACGAACCCATAACGAGTTGACACGACACGAACCGAACTTGACCCGCGACACGAAATTAATCCGCAACATGAAATTGACATGACATTTGACCCGAAATTGACACGGAAAAATTCATGTCGTGTTCGAGTTCTACGGGTCCAACCCGAACACGACACGAATTTTTCTATGTCCATTTCGGGTGATCCAAAATCGACACGATCATTATTTTTCCCAACCCGAACCCGTGAAATTCGTGTCGTTTTTTATTCGTGTCATTGTGTCACGACCCGTATTGCCACCCCTAGTACGATGTGACCACTAACAACATCATTTTATGGGTACTTTACGAAATAAAAGGAAAGAAAACAAACTTCGGATGAACCATCTATGTTAAAAGCGTTAAACCCAACAATACATACGAAAAGAATTAATTAAGGCTCTCTCGAACAATTCACACCAAATCCACCCCGCAACACTTAACCAGACTAAGCATCTCACTCTCTCTTTCTCTATAGAAATAAACGTCTGTTCTTAGTCTCATAATTAACTAAGGCGACTCAACTAGAAACTTTTCTCTTAGAATACTCCACAAAACTTTTCATCGTCTAACGTTCCTCTACTCTATATAAACTGACTTACTTCTTTACTCATGGAATCACAAACACAAAGAACATATACATTCCTATACAAGAAGAGAGTGGTGTTAAAAAACAAGGAGAGAAGAGAAAGAGAAATGGCCTCGGCTGCTGCAGAGATGATCTTCCGATGCGTCTTTGAAGGAAGCATCTCAATGCAGGACATGGAGATCGAGCGAAGGCCATATCACAAGAATTGCCACTGCGCTTTGCACAAGCGCGACCGGGGCATTGCCTCAGATGCTTGTTCTCATCAGAGGAACTTTTCTTTTCCCAGGAAAAAATCATGGGCCGACTGTGCCTTGTCAATGGAAAACTGTTTTTCCAACTCATTTTATAAGAATTCTCTTCTCCTGCTCAAGCCAAACCAAGAATGCAGTCGGAGAGATCACGGAGCATCATCGACTCTTTCACAAAGATGAGGCCTCAGAATTTTTATTTTTAACAAATTTTAATACGACGAGTCTGATGAAAAACTGCAAAAAGGTTTGGAAACTGACAACCTTTTCCTTTCCTTTTTTTTTTTTTTTTTCCTAGTCCCTTGAAATTAGTTTCAAGAATTTTGTGTATAGAATTTCTGTAATCATATATGTATAAATATTTCTATGAAGTTTCTAAAAAATTCTTCTCAATTTTACGGTTTTAGCTAAAATAACTCATGAAGTCGTTGACATTTTTAAGCCAAACCCGCTCCTCGAGTATGTTTCTGGTATCCTCTACACTGCCACCATTGTTTGTTCACAATGTAGCTGACATGTAATTGGTCATGCAATAGTAAAAGACAATAAAAAATAATCTATGGTCCATTTCAGCCCCAAAAAAAAAAAAAAAAAAAAAAAAAAAAAAAAAGCATTAGAAAAACTATATTTTATGTTGAACAATCGTAGAACCCGTCTTTCCTTTGTAGTTGGGAAAATTGGAAATCACAATGTTCCAACTACTTAATTAGTTCAGCAAATCTCCTTTGTTTTTGTAGTCATTTTCTTCTGTTAATGTTTTACATTTTGAACCCACATTGTTGTCTTCACCAATCACAACAAATACATGGTTCACCTTTCAGGAACAGTGCACCGTAAAAATCATCCGTGCAGGCGAAATAACTAAGATTTTCCTCTATTATTATATAGTTGTGACGTATAAGAAACGCGTGATTAAAAATTAAAAATAAAAAAAACACACCAATTAATTCCTCAGATTCCAAACAGCAAAAACAAAGCCTCCTCTCTCTCAATTCCAACAAAAGCAGGATAAAATAGAAACCGGAATCTGCTCCTATAATGAGTTTTGTCCTCCACCATTTATTGCTAATTTTCATTCAAGAGGACGATGTTGCTCTTGAGTGTTAAACATTCTCCTCCCCCTTCTTGTTTTTTATGTATTTATTTATTTATTTATTTTTGTTTTTGTTTTTTTGTTTTTATGTTTTTGTTTTTCTTGTTTTTGGCTTTGATTGAAGTTTGACCTCCTATAGATTCTTTTGATTGTATTTCTTTGCTTTGTCAAACTTAATTTCACGGAAACGATCGCCTCATTTGCTTAACAATATTAGAAACCGGAATCTGCTCCTAATGAGTTTGGTCAAATCCAAAACTGCTATCGATGTGAATTCAGAGCCACAATGCAGTATCATATTAGTCCCTATGCTCTTTATGTGACCTTTTTATCCTGAAGTAAGTGCATAATTAGTAATTACAATCCAAAATAAGAGAAAAATAACAATAAGGCCCGACAATTATTTTAAGAGAGCAAGAGCCAAATAGTGTTTTTTAAAAATATAGTAGTAAATTATGATATAAAATTTTAAATGTAGTGAAACAATACCAAAAATATATCTCCTTCCTCCTTTCCCTCTCTCTCCTCCTCCATCTCTTTCTCTCTCCAATTCATAGTCATCCTGTCGCCGGAAATGGTACGCCGTCTCGTTGCAGACCGGCACATGTCCCAGCGCCAGACCCTGCACGCAGTCCCGTTACCAGACGCCGCACTTGGGTTTTGTTCGTGAAGGCAAGGGTCGGCCTTGCGATCTTTGCAATGGTGACCTCGCAAACTTGTTCATGGAGGTCGTCGTCTCTGGAGAAGTCATCGACGTGTGAAGAAGAGGTCTATTCATATTTATCTGTAGAACATGTTATTACTAAAAAATCCTCCAAGGATATACTAAAAATATACTAAAAAACCAAAGATTTACTTAAAAATTCAAGGTTTAATTAGAAAATGCACTTAGTAAATATAAAATTTTCATCGGAAAAAGAGCTCATCGGGCTCTCTTCGCGGATGGTACACGGAATTCCGTCGGCACGAATTCCACCAACTCCAACTAGTGAACGCCTTCACTTCGAGATCCGCGAACACTGTCAATCTGTGGAAGGAAATGGTGTCGTCACTTGCTTAGCACTCCAACTGGAGCCTCGTAGCGGCATCAGAGCTCTGCCGTTTTCGAGAAAGAGAAACAGAGAGAGGGGAAAGAGAGAGAGTGGGAGAGAGAGAGATTGGTGAGAGAGATGGTAAAATTGGAAACACCTAACTTATTATAAAGTGAGAAATAAAAGTATACTATCATTTATTATATATTAAAAATACTTACTATAAACTTTAAAAATACTTATATAATATGCTACATCCTACCAATTCTCTAATTTTAGTTACAGTTGGAATTGTTGGGGTAATATTCCCATCAATTACAAAAGGGGTCAGTGATCAATAAGCCTCATTTCATGAACTACCAAGCAATTCTCAATCCAATAAAAATTTTCACGTCTAAATTATTAGTTAGACGTGTCGTTTCGTCTTTGAACACTTTTTTATAATATTGACTCTTCCAATTTTTTGTTTTCACATGCAAGAGTAAAACAAAGCAAAAAAATATGCACACCAACAACTCAAACAAGACAACCATGAAAGCCCCGTCCTGCGGAAAAGTCAGAGATTAATTAGAAAACGAAACCTCATTGTTATGCCCCACCTTTTTTTTTGTGACAGTTATGCCCCACCTTTACACGAAGTGACATTACACAACAAGAATTTTCTATTTCACTTGGATGATGGAAACAAATTATCATACGCCTTGCCAAGTAAACAACAAAAGTAGATTCGAACAGATATTTTTCTATTAGGTTAGGAATAATCTATGCTAAATACCAAAAAACATAACGGGTCAATAAACGCCAATCCTCGGCTAACTATCCTACTTTCCTTGATTCTTGTTAGATCCGTTTTTATCAATTTATTGGATTAATTGAATTACTGAAAACGTAAATAAATAAAAGACAGAGACAATTTTTACTAGATTCGATCACACCCATTCTTCGGGGTCATGCCCAGCTATTAAACAATCCACTAATATTAAATGATTAGAAGCACACTTGGACTTATACAACCCAAAGACTCTCTTTTCCTATTGCCGCCGGTCGTCTTAAACCTATTAATCGGATCCATTTAGCGATCACCATTTGTCTTGTTATTGAACTCCCTTCAATTGAAAACGCCTTCTCCTAAAAGCTTCAAGTTCTTCTCCTGAAGAACGACAACGTCTCCTCCCGAAGAACGAATAATGACCAACCGAACTAAATCCCAAATATGCGTGAATTTCCAAGTGTCCGGAGTTAAGCAAACTGTATTTGAGACCCATATAAATAGCAGCAGCAACCAATTTCCGAGAAGATCTCGAATTAAAAAATAATTTAAATTTCAAACTATTTCTTAATCTGTTGCAACACTTCTGGAAACATTCTGAAATTCAAATATTCAAATTTCCACAAGAATCTGAAATAAATTTCCACCATAATAGCTGCAAACAAATGACGAAAAACCTGCACAAGAATTGCCAGAAATAAAATCTTCCAACTTTCATGATTTCAAATGCAAGATCCTTTTTGGGATAGTTTGAATTTCTAATTTAAATAGGATAAAGAAACGTACACAAATTAGAAATCTCTTTTTAAATGAAATCTTAAGATTATCTCCAATTTAATTCAGGCAACCACCCTTGACTTGTACTAAAATCGAATATGCCAATATGTAGACCAAAATCATTTTGCGATCTGCCATGTCAGCTTCCAAAATGTGCCACTTCCAAAACGTGCAACTTTCCAAATTAAGCAGCTAGCTACATCTATAAAATGTACCAATTGTTGCAACACATAATTGAACACTGACTGGGACACTGAGCAAAACTGACCTACACCATTGATTTTGGATTTTCTAAATAAGTTGACATAAATGCTAACACCTAAAAACCTAACAATCTCCCCCTTTGGCAGTTTTGGCCTAAAACAAACATAAAACCAAAAATAACAAATAAACCAAAAAGGAAAAACCTATACTACTCCCCCTAAACATGTACTCTTCCCCTTTTTGGCTCAACAAATGCCAAAGAGAACACTTCTAAAGCTAGTACTTCCGGAACTAACATTAGCAAACGCTCCCCCTGAATTTCAACTGCCAACGAAGTAATCCAATGAAAATCTTGATCCAACTCCCAAAAATGAAGTGTGAGGAACATCCATATAATGCCATGATGAGAGCAAGTGAGAAATCAAACTTGAACCTGCAAAAGAATGCAAACACAAACAAAATCACAAATTCGAAGAATCTCTGTGATTTTAGGAAGCTAGGATTTCCTTTGGGGAGATGAAAATCAGAGGAAAAATGATTAAAAAAAAAAAAAAAAACATAAACATTTGAAGCCATTTTTTTTTTGGTTGAAAATCTCTTAATCAGATGAACACCCAAAAACAATGTGAGTTATTTATTTAATTATTTTTAATATGCCAAAAAAGCAAGAAGCTGACTAGCAGAAAATGTTGCAACAACAGGTGCAACATCACTGACATATACTCAAGCTCAAGACACACAAGCACACCTTTTTTTTTTTTTTTTTTAACTAACAAAATAAAAAATGCATGGAACATAATATTAAACGTGAACAATTGACCTTAATTCAAAATATTTCACCTTTATAAGATGTAAACATTAAAACTTAAATTGGAATCACATGCAATCAAATTCAATTGATCAAGAATCAAAACCAAGTGTGTGTGTGAAAAGTTCAATATATGGTACCTTTTGTTTCAGGATGACCTTTGTAAAACCTTATTGCAAATTTCCTTCACCATCCATAGTTTTTCAGACAGCTCTATTCTCACAGTAGATCATCCTTTACATATTGGTGATTCATAGGCCCAGAATTCTCATAAATAACTTCACACATTTGGGTAGGTAGCTTTTTCTGTCAAAGGTCTCATTTTTTTTAAAAACCTATCCCCAATTCCAATTTTTTTTTTTTGGAACCATAGTAAGATCAAGCTTAACTCAAAATACCATCCATCTCACATAGTGCACAAAAGGGTTGGTTCCAATTCATATCAATATCCTTCAAAAACAATTCATCCAGATCCAAGATTTAAAATTTGAAAATTATGAATTAGAAACAAATCAAGTCAGAGATCAACTGCTTAAAGCCTAAATGAAAACCCTAATAAACAATGCATAACCGAAAATACATCATGCAAATTCTTAAGATTTTGAAGAAACAAATTTCACCGTCTCACGAGCTTTGGGACAATATCTACAAGTTGCATTTCTGTTGCAACATATTCTAGCACAATGTACTTGTTTTTTAGAAGTACTTGCCTTTAAAGAGGGATGAACAGCAGAGCACCTAAGATCAGATTTTCTAACCCAAATTTTATGAGAAAAATTATTTTTCAAATCAATTTTCAACTTAGGTGCAAATCTTGACTTGAGCGGAATTTGGTGGGTTAAAAATCATTCTTTTCTTTAAAGCATTCAAATACTTAAAACATTTAGGCCTAATAAGTCCCGAAAAATTGCAATAATGGCAAGTAGGAAAAACCTCTTTGGTTTACGGCTAGAAGGTTTAGGTTCATAAATTATACCTGACTGAGGACAATATTTAGGAGATGAAGTAACTTTGACAAACACGGTCTTTGAAGAAGAACATTCACCTATGTACCCAAGGCCATGAAGATCACCACTTGACTTTCCAATAGATATGATGAGGACGTCGGTAGCAGAAGCAAGAGCACATGGGATGAGGCATGTTCAGATTCTGTTCAAGTTCCCATTGGTCCGGTTACGAGGGCTCGCGCGAAGAAATTCAAAGATGCACTTAATGGGCTGATTCGAGCAACTTGGTCTCAAGCTATTGCGTGGAGGCCCATCGAGGGAATTACAAGCGACGACTGGCCCAACAAATGCGTGATTCAAGTGCTACAAGAGACCGAGTAATTACGCTTGCAAGATCCCTAGTTGTCGCTGATTACGCCCAAACGTGTACAAAAACAAGCGGTCGATTGTAGCACAATTAGGACGGTCGATACCACGAGGAGGTGATAAAAATAAACAAGAAAAGATTAGTGGAACAAAAGCGTTAGAGGAATACGTAATCAAAGAAAGAAGAAGAGGAATTATTTTCGTGATTTTTTAAAACAAATTTAAAGACAACATGATTTAAAATGGAGAAAAGAAATTCAATGATTAAAAGGTGGTAAAGCATCAAGAATCCCTCACGTGTATTGTTTTCCAATTTTAGTTTTGATTCAACAAAAGTGTTCGAATGAATTAAACTTCTCACGTTAAGACCAAAAAGATTATTATTATAAATTATCTAAAATCGACAAATATATCAATTTGACGATATTGCAGTAAAAGATCAACTTATAAAATAATTCTAATTACAAAACATTACATGACAGAATTTACATAGAAAAAGCTTGACTGAATCTATATAAAAACTTGACAAATAATATTTTGCATTCAAAGAAAATTAGAGAATGGAGAAGAATATTTCACTCAAATATATATGCATTATAGAATTAAACAAACAAAACCTCAATTGGAATACTCAACACATGAGTTCATCTCTAGCTTCACCAAGAGAATTCTAGCCAAACATGCTCAACATTCTCACCAAAACTCTCAAGGAAAATAGGGGAGAAATATGCTCTAAACTTAACCCAAAAATTCATAAGAAAAATAACAACAAAAAAACTCTCTTGCCCTCTTGAGGAGCTGTGATTATATAGCCATGAATCCACGTGCTAGAGAGAAATTTTTGGCGCTACAAATCAACCACCCAGGCTGGTTTCACGCGGCCAAGATCGCGGGCCTGGGCAGGTTTCACGCTGCTTGGATCGCGGGCCTGGGCAGATTTCACGCGGCTTGGATCGCGGGCCTGGATTCACGCGGCAGATCGCGGGCCTGGGCAGGTTTCACGCTGCTTGGATCGCGGGCCTGGATTGCGGGCCTGAGATCAAGGCTGAGCTGGCGCTGTGGAGGGAGCAGCTGGGCTGCTGGGCGCGGGCTTGGACTGGGAGTGGTGTGCGGGCTTGGATCTTGGGCCTGGCTGGCAGCTGGATTCCCGCGGGCTGCACCTGCGGAAGAAAGGAGAGAAAAAGGAAAATAAAAGGGCAAAAAGGAGGAGGAAAAAAATAAAATAAAATCAGTTAACATAAATAAAATATTATGAATTAATATTTAGAAATACACATTTAAAACATAAATTATCCAATAAATTATATCAACAAAATGTGGTTTTTGTGCATTTATCACAACCCCCAACCAGCTTATTGCTAGTCCCTAGCAATTCAAGCGCAAGAAAAATCAAGTCAAGCTGAAGATTCAAATCGAAACTTGCAAAATCATCTAAGCACTCAAACAAAATATTAGCAAGAAATCAGAAAAATATTATCAAAACTACTTCAGTCATTACTCCAGAGTTGTGTGTGTGTGCACCAAACCATATCCTTCTTACCACAGTCCGTAACACAAATAACATCGAAAAATTCACCAAGAAAAAGTCTCAACTCCATTACCTCACAGGTGTTGGACATTTTTTTTAGTGTAAAGGTTTTCACTCATGGAGTTGGAAATAAATCGGTCAATGCTCAATTGAGATAAGGCAATTTAAGGACAAGCTAATAAACGACTATTGATCAAATGATAGGCCAATCAAATATCCGGAACATTACACCACTTACACCATAAACTAGCTTTTGGGATTTCATTCGGATCAAATAGAAAATTACATAAACAAAGAGCCGTAAAATACAAACAAATAAATATATAATACTTTTTTTTTTTTTTTTTTTATATATCTATATATATATATATATTTTTTTTATCTTTAACAAGAGACATCATGCTTAATAGAACAAATGTAGTAAGGATTTCTTTTGGCTGCTATGCAGTATCAGATGAGATTATAACCGAACTACATGAATATTGATGATGAAATGAATGCTTTTGCTTTTTCTTTTTCTTTTTCTTTTCTTTTCTTTTTTTTTTTTTTTTTTTTTTTAATAATACAGAGGAAAATTACGAATATTTACAAAACAAGGCTCTATTTTAAAAGATCAATTCTATCTAACCAAAAATCATCCTTCAAGCAAAAGAACAAGTTAAGTAGTGGTGTTCCAAATAGTGATTGTACCAATTCAAAAGATCAATAAAAGTTCGAAAAGCTGTTTTCTCAACTCTCACAACTCACCAAAATAAAACACTTAAACTCGAGAATTTTTCTCAACTAAATGTGTTAACAACCATCTTACCACAAGGTTTAGTATGTGCACCAAAAGAACTCTGGAAATCATTTCTTAATAGTCAAGATAACAAAAACTGATTCAAACCGAACACTTTGAAATCATACTGAGGTAACTTTGCAAATTTTTGATCTAAATTCCAAAATGACAAAAAATTAAACTCACGCATGAATATGCTCACCACCCCCAACCAAAAATCAGACAGTGTCCTCAATGTCTAAAAATGTGTACAAATGTGAAGAAGATAGGAAAAGAGAACACCTGGTTGATGACGGTAGGAACATAGATGGGATACCTGATCTGAAGCTCTAAAACACACAAAGAAATCACATAATAACAAACTGAAAATAAAGCACACAAAACACACGAAGACAAAAATATGATACAAGAAGGGTTGGAAGCAAACTACTCATAAACCGGGGCCTCAAGAATGGTTTCTTCAGCCTCGCTCACTCGTTCAATGTAATGCTTCAGTCTCTGACCATTGACTCTGAAAATTCTCCCATCGTTTGGGTCCTCGACCTCGACAGCACCGTTGGGAAAGACTTGTTTTACCACAAATGGACCAGTCCACCGCGACCTCAACTTACCTGGGTGGAGATGTAGACGGGAGTCATAAAGATGCACCCTCTGATTTGGCTCGAAGTTCTTCCTCAAAATCTGCTTGTCATGAGCCACCTTCATTCTAGCCTTGTAAATCTTGGAGTTATTATATGCATCATTTCTTAACTCCTCAATTTCCGACAGCTGAAGCTTGCGATGTATTCCTGCAGCACTGAGATCAAAGTTAAGGGCTTTGATAGCCCAATAAGCCTTATGTTCAAGCTCTACAGGTAAATGACAGGCTTTTCCAAAGACAAGCCGATAAGGAGACATCCCAAGGGTGGTTTTGTAAGCAGTGCGATATGCCCAAAGTGCATCAGAAAGGCGTAAAGACCAATCTTTGCGATCAGGGTTTACCGTCTTCTCCAAGATTTGCTTAATCTCCCGGTTTGCTAGCTCAGCTTGGCCGTTTGTTTGTGGGTGATAAGCGGTTGAAACTTTGTGGATCACCCCGTATTTGCGCATCAAGGCCTCGAAAGAACGATTGCAGAAATGTGTGCCTTGATCACTGATGATAGCGCGAGGTGTACCAAACCGAGATAACACATTCTCTTTCAAGAACTTCACAACAGTTGCATTATCATTGGTTCGACACGGCACGGCTTCTACCCATTTAGAAACGTAATCCACAGCGAGGAGAATGTAGAGGTAACCAAAAGAAGATGGAAAGGGTCCCATAAAATCTATCCCCCAACAATCAAATATCTCTATCACAATAATTGGGTTCAAGGGCATCATATGGCGACGGGACAAAGCACCTAACTTTTGGCACCTAGGACAAGAGCGACAAAACTCGTTAGTGTCTTTAAACAAAGTGGGCCAATAAAGACCACACTGCAATATTTTGTAGCAGTCTTCTTCACGGAGAAGTGACCACCACATGCATCATTATGACAAAAGTTCAGAACACTATGAATCTCGTCATCGGGAATGCATCGCCTCAGGATTTGGTCAGGGCAGTATTTGAACAGGTACGGATCGTCCCAATAGAAATTACGCACCTCGACCAGAAATTTGCGCTTATCTTGAGTACTCCAATCAGCAGGAAGCTCGCCGGTCACCAAGTAATTGACGATGTGAGCGTACCAAGGTAGCTTAGTGACAGCAAACAGATGTTCGTCGGGGAAATCATCTCGGATGGCAGGACCATCAGCGGGGTCACTAAATTCAAGTCGAGAGAGATGGTCCGCCACAACGTTTTCGACTCCTTTCTTGTCCTTGATTGTGATGTCAAATTCCTGCAACAAGAGGATCCACCTAATCAATCGCGCCTTGGCATCCTTTTTGGAAAGGAGATACTTAAGGGCTGCATGATCTGTGAAGATGGTGATGGGTGAACCAATCAGATATGCACGGAACTTGTCAAGTGCAAACACAACAGCGAGCAACTCTTTCTCAGTGGTTGAGTAGTTCAATTGAGCACTATTTAGAGTGCGGCTTGCGTAATACACCACAAAGGACTTCCCCTCTCTTCTTTGACCAAGGACTGCCCCAACAGCATGGTTACTTGCGTCACACATAATCTCGAATGGTAAGCTCCAATCTGGTGACTGAATGATGGGTGCAGAAGTCAACTTTACCACAAGCGTTCGGAAAGCATCCTCACACTCTTGCGTCCATTCAAAAACGGCATCTTTGGCTAGGAGATTACATAACGGACGAGAAATCGCAGAAAAGTTCTGTATGAATCTCCTATAAAAACCAGCATGCCCGAGAAATGACCGAACTTCTTTCACTGACTTAGGGGTGGGCAATTTAGAGATAAGTTCAATCTTAGACTGATCGACCTCAATCCCTTTCTTAGAAACAACATGCCCCAAGACTATGCCAGATGGTACCATGAAATGGCATTTCTCCCAGTTGAGCACGAGACCTTTTTGTTCACATCTTGTCAGTACAGCTTCCAAGTTGAGAAGGCACGAATCAAAGGAGTCGCCGAAGACGGTCAAGTCATCCATGAACACTTCCATATATTTCTCGACCATGTCGCTGAAAATGCTCATCATGCATCTCTGAAAGGTGGCCGGCGCATTACACAGTCCAAATGGCATACGCCGGAATGCATAAGTACCAAAAGGACAGGTAAAGGTAGTCTTCTCTTGATCCTCCAATGCAATCTCAATCTGATAAAAACCTGAGTAACCATCAAGGAAGCAGTAGAAAGGATGGCCAGCTACGCGTTCTAAGATTTGGTCGATGAACGGAAGCGGAAAATGATCCTTGCGGGTGGCGGCGTTCAGCTTTCGATAGTCGATACACATGCGCCAACCCGTAACAGTCCTTGTGGGGACTAAAGCCCCTTTCTCGTTCTCCACCACTGTCACCCCCGATTTCTTGGGCACTACCTGAGTTGGACTGACCCACTTGCTATCAGCGATTGGATAGATGATACCTGCATCCAAAAGCTTCAAGACCTCATTCTTCACAACTTCTTTCATCGTTGGGTTTAGTCTCCTTTGGGGATCTCTTCGTGGAATAGCCCCGTCTTCCAATTTGATGTGATGGGAGCAAATTAAGGGGCTAATACCCTTAATGTCAGCAATCGTCCAACCTAACGCAGCCTTGTGCTCTCGCAGCATGTCGACTAACCGCTGTTCTTGTGATGCGTCAAGTTTGGATGAAATGATAACAGGAAAGGTATCACCAGCTCCCAGGAAGACATGTTTCAGACCTTCAGGCAATTGCGCCAGCTTAAGTATTGGGATCTCTTCGGTGGATGGTTTTGGCTTTTCTTTCTCTCGAGGAAGCTCTTCGAAACGTGGTTGCCAAAACTTGGTTCCTCTGCCTTGTGAATCTTTATAGATGGTAGCGTTGTTGGCCAACTCACAAGGACCGGAACTCTCAAAGTCAGAATTGTGGAGGAGATCATCAAGATTATCGGAATCACTTTGCAGTTGAATCTCCTCCGAGACGAGTGTGTCGATCAGAAATGTTTGGTGACACTCGTCATCATCGTGTGGCTGCTTCGCAATGTGGAAAACATTTACCTCCAAGGTCATGTTCCCGAAAGATATCTTCATGAGACCATTCCTACAGTTGATCAAAGCATTGGCTGTAGCGAGGAAAGGTCTACCGAGGATGATGGGAATCTTGGACTCCATGCTCACCACAGATTGGGTATCTAGGACAAGAAAATCAACGGGGTAATAAAATTTCTCAACTTGAACCAGAACATCCTCAACTATACCCCGAGGCTTCTTGATCGAACGATCGGCCAGTTGCAAAACCACAGATGTGGGCTTAATCTCTCCTAGACCAAGTTGCGAGTAGATAGAGTAAGGCATGAGATTGACACTCGCTCCAAGGTCGAGCAAAGCTTGGCCGAATTCCTGAGTCCCAATTTGGCACGAGATGGTGGGACAACCAGGATCTTTGTACTTGGGCGGCGCCTTCTGCTCGATCACCGCACTCACTTGTTCCGTCAAGAAGGCGGTCTTCTTAACGTGGTGCTTCCTTTTGACGGTGCACAGATCCTTGATGACTTTGGCATAAGCCGGCACTTGTTTGATCACATGAAGCAAAGGAAGATTAATCTTCACTTGAGTCAAATGCTCTAGGATCTCACTTTGACTGTCCAGTACTTTCCCAGCAGATCGCAGAGCTTGGGGGAAAGGCACCTTTACTGGAAGTTCAGTTGGTTCATCTTTCTTGGGGACGACTTCTCGACTACTTGAAGTGACAGTAGTTCTTGATGGTTCATCCAAACTCTTGCCACTACGAGTGGTGATGGCATTGACCTCCTTGATGTTTCGCCCTTCAGAGTTGGAGGTTTGTGCCATGTGTTGCCCCGTGAGGTTGGATTGGGCTTGGGAAGGAAATTTGCTCGTTCTTGAACAGCCAAGGCACCAGTCAGCTTCGTGATCTGGCTCTTCATCTCTTTGCTTTCTTCCACCATTTGCGTGAAGAGTGATTCGAACTTTTGGTTCATTCTAGTCTGTGCCTCCATGAAAGAATGCAAGGTATTCTCGAGAGAATTCCTCGGCGGTTGTGCATGATACTGAGGTGCAGAATTTGCCTTTGGTGGTTGTGGCTGTTGCTCCGTTCTCCATTGTCCACCTGATGGTGAGTTTGATTGGAATCTCTCCAACTGAAGTTCGGATGGTTCCTCCAGCCAGGATTGTATGTGTTAGAGAAAGGCTTGTTGTATGCCCTAAGGCATTACATTGCTCCTCGTAACTCCCTCTCATTTCACTATAAACAAGGCAATCCTTAGCTAAATGTTCCATCCCTCCACAAACGAAGCATGGCTCTTGTGATTCTGCCCTTGCGACCATGTGGATTCCTCTACCTTCCTTGGTTTTGAGGGCCTCAATCTGTCGTGTCAAAGACTCGATTTGAGCCTTGAGATTATCCTCTTCTCTTAGTTGGTAGACTCCAGCAGGTCGGGAACGACTAGTGCTGTCAGTAGCACTTGGTCCAGTCCATGTGTGGGCTTTCTCGGCTAGCTCGTTGAGATACTCGAAGCCTCTTCGGGATCCTTCTGGAGAAACTCACCATTGCACATCATCTCCACAAATTGACGCTCTCGGATTGTGAGTCCTTCGTAGAAATAACTGACGAGGCGCCAACTCTCGTAACCATGGTGGGGACATTGATTCAACAGATCTTTAAACCGCTCCCAGACTTGATAGAGAGTTTCATTGGTCCTTCTGAGTAAAGGTCGAGATCTGTCGTTTTAAGACCATTAGTCTTATGGTGTGGGAAATACTTGTTGAAAAAATGCAGTTGTCATCTCTTCCCATGATCCAATAGACCTAGGTCGCAAAGAATACAACCAGCTTTTGGCTTTGTCCTTCAGCGAGAAGGGGAAAAATTTTAATCGCACAGAATCTGCAGCCTCAGCTCGGTTGTGGAAAGTGGCCACCACCTCGTCAATTCCCGAATGTGCACGTACGGATTTTCCTTTCTAACCCATGAAAGGTTGGCAAAAGTTGACTCATTCCCGGCTTGAAATCCAGATTCGGCAAATTAGGTGGAAACATTATGCATGATGGTGTGGCCGTACGCGTAGGGTGAAGGTAGTCGTTCAACGTCTTTTGTTGGACCTCCTCGTTTTGAGCCATCGCAAAAGGATTTGGAATTGCTAAAGCGTTTGGAGATGGAGGAAGGCTAGACGTAGAAGAAGAAACTTCACTAGGGTCTTCAGGTCTTCTTGCGAATCTCCCTAGTTCGTTTCTATAACGATTCATTCACCTTAAGCGTTTTTTTTTTTTTTTTTTTTTTTTTTATTTTTTTTTTTACAAGAAAACTTTTACAAAAACAACAATAGTGTAAAACCGCGAATCGCAATCCCTAAGAATGCTCCCAGGAAAAATTGGTGGGGCGAGGCCTCCTTAAAAACCAACCTCCTAGACAGAACTTTCTTAGTTCGTACTTTCCAACGTTTCCACACAATTGCTTGGAAAATTTATTAAATTTTATGGCGTATATTATGAAATGTTAGATGTTAGAAATTAGTCCTAAATAATGCTAAACTAAAACCTAATGTTACGCAATTTATGAGTTCTAATTTATTAACACTAAATTAGTAACCTAAACAATTAAAACCTAAAATTATTACAAAGAATTGAAACAAGCTATAAAATAGAAAACAAATGAAAATTAATAAAAACAAAAACTGACAGAAGAAAAAATAAAAATAAAATAAAATAAAAATAAATTAAAAGACTAGCAAATTGATAAAAAAAATATATATATATATACTACGAAACTAATTAGCATTAATAATAATAATAATAATAATAATAATAATAATAATAATAATAGTAGTAGTAGGCGGAAACAAATGAACAGTAATTTTTTTTATTTTTTTTTATTAATTAATCGGAAGAAAAAAAAAATGAAATATATATATATATATAAATATGTGAAATCAATAAAGTAAAGAACTGACAAATGGTAAAAAATATATATATATATATATATATTAAATTAAATAATAATTATAATAATAGAATTACAAAAACGGAAACTAATAACAATAGTACAGGAAAAGACACACCTCAAGAAAATTTACTACAAAGAAAATCAAAAACTGACAAATGGACAAAATTAAAGTAACAATACTACGAAAACTAACTAACGTGCTAGAAAAAAAAATAAAGAAGAATAAAATATATATATATATATATATAAATAGATAGATAAAAGTAATTAAATATATATATATATAGACACACACTAAGAGGATCTAACCTATAAAGAGAAACCTCACAAATGCAATCTAACTAATAACCAAAAGAACCGGTGAACTATACAAACTTAAACACAAATTTTTTTTTTTAATTGTAAAAATAATAAAGAAATTAAAAATAAAAATAAAATAAAATAAAATTACTTACCTCTTGGCAAAATATCTACTGATCAATCTTGCTTCTTGACACCTCCCCGGCAACGGCGCCAAAATTTGATTACGCCCAAACGTGTACAAAAACAAGCGGTCGATTGTAGCACAATTAGGACGGTCGATACCACGAGGAGGTGATAAAAATAAACAAGAAAAGATTAGTGGAACAAAAGCGTTAGAGGAATACGTAATCAAAGAAAGAAGAAGAGGAATTATTTTCGTGATTTTTTAAAACAAATTTAAAGACAACATGATTTAAAATGGAGAAAAGAAATTCAATGATTAAAAGGTGGTAAAGCATCAAGAATCCCTCACGTGTATTGTTTTCCAATTTTAGTTTTGATTCAACAAAAGTGTTCGAATGAATTAAACTTCTCACGTTAAGACCAAAAAGATTATTATTATAAATTATCTAAAATCGACAATATATCAATTTGACGATATTGCAGTAAAAGATCAACTTATAAAATAATTCTAATTACAAAACATTACATGACAGAATTTACATAGAAAAAGCTTGACTGAATCTATATAAAAACTTGACAAATAATATTTTGCATTCAAAGAAAATTAGAGAATGGAGAAGAATATTTCACTCAAATATATATGCATTATAGAATTAAACAAACAAAACCTCAATTGGAATACTCAACACATGAGTTCATCTCTAGCTTCACCAAGAGAATTCTAGCCAAACATGCTCAACATTCTCACCAAAACTCTCAAGGAAAATAGGGGAGAAATATGCTCTAAACTTAACCCAAAAATTCATAAGAAAAATAACAACAAAAAAACTCTCTTGCCCTCTTGAGGAGCTGTGATTATATAGCCATGAATCCACGTGCTAGAGAGAAATTTTTGGCGCTACAAATCCGCCACCCAGGCTGGTTTCACGTGGCCAAGATCGCGGGCCTGGGCAGGTTTCACGCTGCTTGGATCGCGGGCCTGGATTCACGCGGCAGATCGCGGGCCTGGGCAGGTTTCACGCTGCTTGGATCGCGGGCCTGGATTGCGGGCCTGAGATCAAGGCTGAGCTGGCGCTGTGGAGGGAGCAGCTGGGCTGCTGGGCGCGGGCTTGGACTGGGAGTGGTGTGCGGGCTTGGATCTTGGGCCTGGCTGGCAGCTGGATTCCCACGGGCTGCACCTGCGGAAGAAAGGAGAGAAAAAGGAAAATAAAAGGGCAAAAAGGAGGAGGAAAAAAAATAAAATAAAATCAGTTAACATAAATAAAATATTATGAATTAATATTTAGAAATACACATTTAAAACATAAATTATCCAATAAATTATATCAACAAAAATGTGGTTTTTGTGCATTTATCAGTCGCTTTTCCGTTTTAAGAACTTTCCAGTTTTGAGGCAATAATTGGTGACAAGAATCAGAATTGATTGCTTTATTATTTAGTTTTCCTTTATTTTAGAATATTGTATGGCTTTTCAGCCATTTAGGGAACTTACCTTATTTGCTTTTTCTTTATTTGCTTCAGAATGGTTATTTCCCTTTTTGGCTTAGTCAATTGCCGAAATTCCCTGGGCAATTAAGGACTGAAAATCCACAAAGGGAAAGACTATATGTACTGTACGAAATTCATTGGGAGGCAGATCAGTTTATACAGAAAAATTTGAGGTTTAATTCTCTTTGGTTCTTAAACGAACTTTTTGAACTTATTAGAGAAATCCGTGGCGTTCATAGACTTATCAATCAGTCCATCCATAGCTGATTGTGGCGTCCTCACATACCAAGGTTCGTGCTTCTTGTTAGGCATCGGATCGCGGTTCCATTCAAATCCGTTTAGAATTCGATCTTGGAGACTAATTTGGTTAGGATCGCGTCAGTTCTTGGCGTGGTTCGTATCATTTGGTATCAGAGCCTAGGGTTCTAATCAGGTTTTGCTAATCCAATCCTTTATTTTATGTTTATTTCTTGTTGAAAGTGAGTCTTGATTTCTAGAATCAAAGTCGTTAAAAAAAAAAAAAAAAAAAAAAAAAAAAAAAAAAAAAAACGTTGTTGTCCGAAAATCTTCAAGAAATTAGGGCTTAACTAGGTTTTTTTTTCCTTGTTACTGCTGGAAACAAAATTTCTTGGGATTACTAGTTCTCTGTGCTGTAGAATCTATTAAAAAAAAATCGGATTATCAAAAGAAAAAAAAAATCCAGATTACCAAAAGAAGAAGCAGAAAAAAAATAAAAAAGTCTGGAAACCTTTCTTAATTTTTTTTTTTTTTTTCGTTTGAATCTTGTTATTCAGGGTTTAAGGAACTTCGAATTTCGTTTCTTTTTGGGTGTTAATTCCGAAAGCCGTGCTTGTTACATTCTTAGATCTAATCTAAGTCTCAATGGAAATCTGTTTGTGAATCGTCACGGAAGTTTCGATATCGATTTGATTAGTTTTATAAGAACTGAGTGAGAATTAACGAGTGGAAAAAGGCAAGAGAGGCGAGAGCATTAGAGTGAACAAAAGCCAAAATTATTGAGTGCAAACACGAGTGAATTTGAGCGAACCTGTTCACGAGAGAAACACGTAAGGGAGTGTGGTAAGGTCCTTTGCATTATCTCTAACTTTGTTTTGCAGAAAAAAGAAAGAAGAAAATGTCAAACATTAGCAAGAACACTGCTGAGGGTACCAATGGAGCGGCTGACCCAAAACTCCTCATGGAGGCGATGATGGGGGAGATGAGGCGAATGTTAAGAGGAGAGTTGGAGCAGCTTCATGAGAGGGTTGATCGGATAGAAAACACACGTGTGGAACAGCCATAACATGTTCCTCATGCGCGTAGGAGAGAGAGGGTTCCTGTTAGTGGAGAGGCCCATGATTACAATGGAATTGATGGGGATGAGTTTGATGAAGGAGAAGATTCAGCGGGTAGTCACAGGAGATTTGGACTGGATAGAGGAGTTAGGAATCGGGGAAATGATGGTATGAGTGGCATCAAAATGAAGATACCATCTTTCCAAGGCAAATCTGATCCCGAAGCATACGAGAAGATTAGCCGTAATTGAATTTTTCGATTACGCTATAACTTGGTGGGATCAGCTTGTCAAAAATAGGAGAAGAAATAGTGAGCGACCTATCGAGTCATGGGAAGAGATGAAGTCTGTGCTGAGGAAGTGATTTGTGCCAGCGTACTACTACAGGGAGTTGTACAACAAGCTGTAAAATCTTAAGCAAGGCACCCGGAGTGTGGAGGAGTACTATAAGGAGATGGAGGTCATGACGATCCGCACAAATATAGAAGAGGATCAGGAAGCTACAACGGCAAGGATTTTGGCGGGCTTGAATTGAGAAATTCACAATGCCGTTGAGCTACAACATTATGTGGAGTTGGAGGACATGGTACACATGGCTGTCAAAGTTGAGAATCAACTCAAGAGGAGGGGCAGTGCCATGCGTCCAAGCCAAAATCCAAGTACCTCAGCGTGAAAGGCGAACCAATGGAAGAAGGATGAGAAGCAACCCAACACAAGGCCAAAGACCGAAAAAAAACAAGAGGAGGCCAGCCACTTGGAATCGTGGTAAATCCGATTCTTCCACCACTTGGAATCGTGATATCAAGTGTTTTAAATGTCAAGGCAGGGGTCATATATCAAGCCAATGTCCGAACAAACGAGTAATGGTGATGCGGGACAATGGCGAGATTGAAACCGACGAGGATTCGGACAATGATTCTATGCCTGCATTAGAGGCTGCCGACGATGAGGGGTACGCTGTCCAAGGAGAGTTGTTGGTTGCAAGGAGAGCTCTAAGTGTGCAAGCTAGAGAGGATGGAGAGGAGCAACGGGAAAACATCTTTCATACTAGGTGCCATGTCCAAAACAAGGTATGTTGTGTGATTATTGATGGTGGAAGTTGTACTAATGTTGCTAGCACAACCATGGTAGAGAAGTTAGGGCTGCCAACAAGCAAACATCCTCGACCTTATAAATTGCAATGGTTGAATGATAGTGGTGAGGTAAGGGTAACTAAACAAGTGTTAGTTTCTTTTCGCATTGGAAGATATGAAGTTGAAGTTTTGTGTGATGTGGTTCCGAGGCAAGCTAGACACTTGTTACTAGGTCGACCATGGCAATTTGATGGACGTGTTAAACACGACGGTTTCACCAACAAGTACTCGTTGGTTCACAACCAAAGAACGATCACTCTTGTGCCATTAACACCAAAACAGGTCTATGAAGACCAAGTGAGCTTACAGTGAGAAAGTGAGAGAAAGAAAATGAGTGAAGAAAAATCAAGAGTGGGAGTGCAGAGAGAGAGTTCGGCCAGTGAGAGCAAAAAGGAAGTGGTGGCCGAGAAAAAGGAGAGTAAAGTAGAGAAAAGTGAGAGAACTGAAAAGAAGACACAACAAGCCTATGAGAGAAAAGAAGAGAGAAAAACAAAATTTTTTGCGAGAGGCGGTGAGATTAAAAGGGCGATGTTTTTAAATCAGCCAATGATTGTACTTTTGTACAAATAGGCACTTTTAAACATTAACGAGCTTGACCCTGCATTGCCTAGTACTGTTGTTTCTCTATTGCAGGAATTCGAGGATGTATTTCCAGACGAGGTGCCTGATGGTTTGCCACCAATTCGGGGAATCGAACATCAGAATGATTTTGTACCAGCCGTTTCAATCCCAAACCGACCGACTTATAGAAGCAATCCAGAGGAGACAAAGGAGCTTCAAAGGCAGGTTAGTGAACTGATGAAAAAGGGGCATGTGAGAGAAAGTATGAGCCCGTGCGCCGTTCCGATCTTACTTGTCCCCAAGAAGGATGGGACATGGAGGATATGCGTAGATTGCAGAGCCATAAACAATATCACGGTAAAGTATCGCCATCCTATACGTCGACTAGATGATATGTTGGATGAATTACATGGAGCTTCTGTGTTCTCGAAAATTGATTTGAAAAGTGGGTATCATCAAATTCGTATGAAAGCGGGAGACGAGTGGAAGACAACCTTTAAAACGAAACAAGGTTTATATGAGTGGTTGGTAATGCCTTTTGGCTTAACCAATGCACCTAGCACATTTATGCGTTTAATGAACCATGTTTTGCGAGCATTTATTGGCAGGTTTGTTGTTGTGTATTTTGATGATATACTAATTTATATCAAGGATTTGACCCAACATGTAGCGCATTTGAAATCTGTTTTGGATGTGCTTAGAACGGAAAAATTGTATGCTAACCTTAAGAAGTGTACTTTTTGTACAGATAAGCTTGTATTTCTTGGTTTTGTTGTTAGTGCTGAAGGTATACTGGTAGATGAAGAGAAGGTGCGAGCCATCCGGGAGTGGCCGAGTCCGACTAGTGTGGGTAACGTACAGAGTTTTCATGGACTTGCTAGTTTTTACCGCATCGCCGCACCACTGACTGAAGTGATCAAGAAGGATGTTGGGTCTAGATGGGGAGACGAGCAAGAAAGGGCAATCCAATTAATTAAGGATAAGTTGACCAATACTCCATTGTTATCTTTACCTAATTTTTCCAAAACTTTTGAAATTGATTGTGATGCTTCAGGTGTTGGAATTGGTGCCGTTTTGATGCAAGATAGGCGACTAATAGCATATTTCAATGAGAAGCTGAACGGAGTAGCTCTTAATTATCCAACCTATGATAAAGAGTTGTATGCGTTGGTTCGGACGTTAGAGACATGGCATCACTACCTATGGCCTAAGGAGTTCGTGATTCACACCGACCACGAGTCCTTGAAACACTTGAAGGCCAACATAAGCTGAACAAGAGGCATGCTCGATGGGTGGAATTCATAGAGACGTTTCCGTATGTCATTCACTACAAGCAAGGTAAGGAAAATGTCGTTGCGGATGTGCTCTCTTGTAGGTACGCGTTAATTTCAACTCTTGATGCTAAACTGTTGGGTTTGAACATTTTAAGGAGTTATATGCTGATGATCGTGACTTTATTGCTTAGTATCAAGCTTGTGAGAAATTCGCTAGTGGTAAGTACTTTAGGCAAGAGGGATATTTGTTTCGGGAAAATAAATTGTGCGTGCCTAATTGTTCCATAAGAGATTTGTTAACGAAAGAATCCCATGGGGGAGGGTTAATGGGACATTTTGGAGTTGCCAAGACCCTAGCTGTTTTACAAGAACATTTCTATTGGCCGCATATGAGACGTGATGTTGAGAGGCTTTGTGATAGATGTGTAACTTGTAGGCAGGCTGAATCGAGAGTGCAGCCCCACGGTTTGTACACCTCTTTGCCAATTCCTAGTGAACCTTGTACTGATATCTCAATGGACTTTGTGTTAGGTTTGCCTAGGTCTAAACGGGGAAGGGATTCGGTGTTTGTGGTCGTGGATAGATTTCCCAAGATGGCACATTTTATCCCATGCCACATGATAGATGATGCTTCCAATGTTGCTGATTTGTTCTTTATGGAAATTGTGAGACTTCATGGTATGCCTAGGACTGATACGAAACACGCCAATAAACTGACGCAACCCTAACCAAGTTGGTCTCCAAGATCGAAATCCTAAACGGCTTTGAATGGAACCGCGACCCGATGCCTAACAAGAAGCACGAACCTTGGTATGCGAGGACGCCACAATCAGTTATGGAAGGACTGATTGATAAGTCGTATGAACGCCACGGATTTCTCGAATAAGTTCAAAAAGTTCGTTAAGAACCAAAGAGAATTAACCCTCAAATTTTCTGTAACAACTGATCTGCCTCCAACGAATTCCGTACAGTACATTTATATAGGAGAATTTTCCATCCCTAATTGCCCTAGAAAATTCGGCAATTAACTAACCCCAAAAAAGGAAATAACCCATCTGAAGTAATAAAGACAAAACAAATAAGGTAAGTTCCCTAAATGGCTGAAAAGCCTTACAATATTCTAAAATAAAAGAAATTAAATAATAAATCACTCAATAACTTATTCTTGTCGCCAGTTGCTGCCTCAAAACTGGAAAGTTCTCAAAACGGAAAAAAAAAAGTGAGAGCTAGTGATCGTGCTAACGTAATTACTCGGTCTCTTCTATTGCTTGAATTACGCATTTTTTGGACTGGTTTCGCTTATAATTCCCTCGATGGGCCTCCACGCAATAGCTTGAGACCAACTTGCTCAAATCAGCCCCGTAAGTGTGTCTTTGAATTTCTTCATGCTAGCCCTCATAACCGGACCAATGGGAACTAGAATAGGATCTGAATATGTCTCATCCCACGTGCCCTTGCCTGTGACGACATTCTCATCACAGGAAGGTAACCTGTTACCGTGATTTGGCGGAACACAGGATTTAGGATTTAGCATAAGATAAGTACAACTCCGCCTACAACATAAGCGAAAAATGTTTTACTGCTTGTAAGTTTCAAGTTCATGCATACATGTTGAAGTGCATATGATTATGTTTTATTGTGACATCACGAAGCATGCTCACTAATGATAAGTTATATGGTAAGAATAAGAACTCAGTTTCAAGTAAGAAACTGTTTATAAGTATGAAATGATATTTCTTTATGTATTAAAGTAAGAACAAGTTTTTAAGTATGATGGTAAGCAAGTTGCCTCGTGTCATACAGACCTGTACTTAGACAGGTTTGGTCCATGGTTTGAGTTGGACAGGGCTGGCCGCCCCAACCACTCCATGATTGCGTGCCAAGGTACGTACACTTATGTTATGTAAGGGCCCAAAAAGTATGCTAACCTAAGAAAGCATAATGAAAGTGTAATAACCCGAATTTTTATGACTCTAGATTTCCTTTGAACAAGGAAAACCTAAGTCTAGATCGTGTTTGGAATAGAATATCGGTATAAGTTTGAGTTCTCGGTTAATTAGCTACGAGACTCAACGATGGATTACTTAGGCCAGTTTAAGGCATTTTAAGGAAAATGACGTGATGAAATTTCATGATTTCATGATGGTCAAAGTTTGACCAAGATAGTCAAAGTTGACCAAAAGTCAAGGTATGAGATCGCTCTAGAATAATTGTGAATAATATTTGGAGCAATGGGGTTTTAGCAGTTTCAAGTTCTGAGAAGAAAAATCCATACACAGTCCAATTTTACGAAGATGAACTCCGGACTGCAATTTAGTGAAACAGTACTGTTTTAAGTGAAAAACAGTATTAGTACTGATTGAGTTAGTAGAGAAATGGACTGCAACCCAATATTTAAGGATTTTTGGGAATTTAGTGGACCATTAGGTATGGAATTTAAGCCAAGTGGCTCCACCAACACTGTCCACCTCACAGGGACTAAAGTGTAAATATTTCGTCATTAAGGATTAAAGTGCAATTTTGTAATTTTTGAATTATGGAATTTATGGATATTCCTAACCAAGCCTCCAACTAGAGTTGAACTAAGCCAATGGCCGGTTACATTGCTCGGTTACATTTGGAAGCTTGGTGAACAAGGCAAACCAAGCTTGTTGAACAAGCCAATTTTTGGTCCACATGGCACCTCATGGCCGGTTCTTCATGCTTGGGGAACAAGGAAATTTGCTTATGAAAGCATGCTTAGGTAAGCTTGGTTATGTCATCAAGATGAGGTAAGCAAGGGTTACTTGGTGACTAAGTAAACTTGGTGAACAAGCAAGCTTGTTGGACAAGCCATTCTTGGCTCACACAATGGCCGGTTGTCTTTGGTGTCTTAGAGCCTTGGAGAACAAGCTTTTACCTTGGTGAGGTAAGCTTGATGACACAAGCAAGGGTGAGATAAGCAATCAAGAAGCTTGGTGAGCAAGCCAATTTTGGTTCACACATGGCATGATAGCATGATGACAAGTGTATATTCTAGAAAAGCTTGTTGAGCAAACCAATTTTTGGCTCCCACACATGCAAAGGCCGGTTGTCTATGGCTTGGAGAGCAAGCAATTTTGCTTGATGATGTCAAAAAATGATGCAAGCATGGTGACACAAGCTAGGTGAGGTAAGCAAGCTTTTGCTTGTTGAACAAGCACTTGCCTTGGTGAGCAAGTACTTGGCCTCCAAGGCTTCCCTCATGGCCGACCACATACCCCCCCCCCTAGTGCTCAATTTCTAATTTTTCTAGGGACTAAGTGTTGCAATTTCAAAGAGTTCCAACCTCTATAAATAGGAGGTTCCATAATTCAAGAAAATGAGAGAAAAGCAACCTTACTATGCCAAAAATTTTCCCCACCAAAACCGGATTTGAGTGAGAGAGGAAAGGAAAGAATTTTAGCCAAATCAAGAGTGAATTAAGTGTAGGGTGGCCGGATTTTGTGTGGAGAGCAAGCAAGAAAAATTGTGAAATTTTGGATACCCATTTTTGGCCAAGGGCCGGTTGTAGTGGCAGCCAAGAAAAGGAAAAAAATTTTGGGATCCAAGCTTGAAAACCAAATTCCAAACCTTAGAGGTAAATCCCTTTAACCCTAAGTCTTTTATTGAGTTTGGATCTAGATGCTTATGTGTGTTGTTTCCTATGTTTATGGCCGAAAATTTGGAACCCCAATTGGAGGGGAAGACTGGCTGTGGTGAAGGAGAAAGGGGATAGAAAAACAAGCCAAAATCTTGGATCTATGTGAGGTATAAATCCTTAAACCCTAAGTGTTTCATTTAAATTTCGTTTGGGAAATTTAAATGTATTTCAAGCTTGATTTGTATGAGCATAAGCTCACTTTAATTTGCTGCCTTAGATAGTAAATTAGAGCATGTGCTTGATCTAATTATGGTTAGGGTTTGGTGGTTTCAATATTGCATGTTAAGTGTTTGTTATGTTGATTAGGGTTTTTGTGCTTGATGCATGATGTTAATTTTTATTTGTATGACTGTATGTTTTACGTTAGAAAACGCTGCATGTTTGATCTTAGGCTCCCGCGGTGGCTGGTTGAGTTAGATTGCGCGTAATAGGACGTAAAACGAACTTAAAACCGAAAACTGCCAGTTTCGGGTAAAACTGACCAGTTTCGGGAAAAGTGAAATTTGAGGCTCTTAAAGGCCGAATTTGGAGAAACTTAAAACACGAAAGTTGTTCGGAACGATTTTTCCTAGGGGCATACGTGAACCGTTTTCAAAAATAAGGCCCCAATGGCCTCCGTTTACCCCAAAACCCGTGGCTGATCCCCAGACCCAGTTTTCACTCAGTTTTTCGGGATCAGCCAGTTTCAAACAAAAACTGGGACGAATCTAGGCTGAATTGGAATTTTTGTAAAACACAAAAGTTTTAGTATTTTTCGAGAGCTACAACTTTCGTGAAGAAAACTTTTTCAGATTATGAACCGATTTTTAAACTGGGATCGTTTTTCGAAGGGTGCGCAGGGAATCCGAAAATTCCTGCACCACTAGCCTTTCCAATATCTCTAGAAAACTATTTTTCTACTACAAACTATTGTTTCGATTATGGAAAACTGTTCCAAGGGCAGTTTTCAACCTCAAATGATTTTATAAAGTACTAATCCAAGAGTTTGGATTTTTATGATTTAAGTAAAGGATTTTTATGAAGTTTTGGGATTAATTTCCCTAAATTTTCCAAGTAAGGGAAAATGAATTTTACAAGTTGGAGTATAGCAAGCGACTAGTTTACGAAAGGTAACCGGGAGTTATACCCGAGTTATTGGGTCAAGCCCAAAGCCCAAGGTTGACCCAACAAGGGTTGACCATAGTTGACCGAAGTTGACCATTGTTGACCATAGTTGACTTTGGTTGACTAACAAGTGGATTTTAGTTTAACCTTAAGGGTTAGTCAAGATAACCCTAAAGGATACCAAGATTAATAAACTGGGCTAAGACATAGGGTTACTATTTGTAACCCAGTAAGACATCTAGTATCGGGGACATATAACTAGGATTACGTAGGCATGTTGGTTAGATCACCAACATTCCACAATACTAATTAGACCCTTACCTATGTCCTTCAACTAGCAGGAGGAAACCTGCAGCTGTACCCAGAGGAGAAGCAGCACTACGTAGGACATAACGAGAGAGGTAAGTACAACTCCGCCTACAGCATAGGCCCTTTGTTGTTACTTGCCTGATGTAATGTGCTGATATGTGATAATGTGATATGCTATGCTATGGCTATGATATGCTAAGTTATGTTATGACATGTTATGTCATGTTTACAAAAATGCCATGTTTTCAAGAAGGCCATGTTATGGCTAATGCTGATTATGTTATAATATTGTGACATCATGAAGCATGTTCACTAATGTTAAACCACTTGGTAAGAACAAGACAAGTAGGATGTTGTGTCGTGCCGACTTGCCACAAAGGCGGGTTTAAATGGTATGGTCCATGGTTTGAGTTGGATTGGAAGGCTACCTAAACTACTCCATGTTAAACTTTGTGTTTCATGGTTTAAGTTAAAACGGACTGCCACCTCCAACCATTCCTTGGCTATGTACCACGGTACGAGCACACATGATATGTAAAGGAATAGAACTAAGTTACGTTATAAATTCATAATTGATTCATAAGAGATTATAATTGGTTCATGCACAATGATATGTTTTGTGTCGCGGATGTGATAGTTGTACTTGCTGAGCGAAAGCTCACGTCTTACGTCTATGCTGTAGGTAAGTATCCTGCCAGCAATCTCTGATGCAATACTGTGGAAGGCTGGTGCTGCGGACTGTGAAATGTGGGATGGACACTGCCACAGCTTTTGAAAAAAAAATATATATACTCTATAAAATATGTTGTAATGAAAAAAAAAAGGTTTTCATATTTTCATGACGTTTTAAGTATGGGTGACAAAGTTTATATAAGGCAAGCAAGTTGCCTCTTGTGGTACCAACCCACCTTAGTTCGGGTTCGGTCTACAACATGATTTAGATGGCCTTCAAGGAAGGTTTGAAAGTTCGGTACTCGAGGAAGTACCTACCAGTCAGTTGAAAGTTTTAAAATAAAGTTTAAAATAAAGAAAAAAAAAAGGGGTTTAAAAAAAAAAAAAAGAAAATCTTTCCCAAATTTTCCGCAAGTGTAAGTTAAGTATGTAAGTAAGGTGACGACCCGGCGTGGGAAGTCGGGGCGTGACAGTTTGGTATCAGAGCCAGGTTTCCTGCCATCCAGTTTCACAGTTCTGCTGCCAGCGCCACAGTTTTGTAAGTTTATTTTCTTACTTTGTTTTATAAGATTATTAGAATAGCATGTATCTAGTGTTAAATTTGGGTCGAACTAAAGAGGACCACGAGGCTCCGTTGACATTCCGAGGAATGGTGGAGAAGCGTCGCGTCTTCAATAAGACCCAAGGAGTGGTTGCACGATATGGAGACCCTCCTCAGATTATGTCATGCAGGGATGCATCTTCAGGATATGCTTGCCAGTCGAGTCGACGTCTAGTCAAGGAAGCTCGTGCAAGGAGCCTTGGCCAAGAGGATCTTGAGAGGAGATTCCTAAATGGATTTCTTGACGACAGCAAGGGTCGCCCATGTATTACCGCAATATCGAGATGTACCAGAATATGTACATGAGAAGATACGTCAGCGATGTTGCAGCTGACATGTTTATCCGAACGAGTTTATGGGCTTTTATTGCCAGTGAATCAGAATCGCACAGTGGAAGCGTGAGGGATAAACTAAACTCACGATATGATGATCGCTAGAATAGCAATAAGAAATGAGTAGGCTCTAAGACTAGATAGCCTATCGTCTCATTTTGGGTATAGTAATGATAAGGAACCTTTCTATTTGAGGAATTAGATTGAGACCATGAAGTTAAAAGTTTCATGATTGTGAAACTTTTACCCCATAAGAGAAATATTAGATATGGGGAAGATTTTGAGGATGTCTTAGTTTGGAGGTAGCAAATAAGCAATATGCTACCAACAACAATTTATTAGGTTAAGGTCGATGGCACCAACCCTGAAGTCGACATATAATTGATAATTAAGGTCGACGGAAGGCAACCATTTAAGTTATGGAAATTTTGAGATGATGATTGGGAGTTTTAGATATCCCTTAGAACTACGATTATGCCTTTGAGCTTTAAAGGAAATGCTAAAGGCAAGAAGAACATTTCTACTAGCTGACAAGTAGCTGGTTGGTACAATGATACTTTCCATTACATCACTTGAACAGTAATATGTTTTCAACAATACTATTTATTATTGATTTTCATGATTGAATTGGAAAAGATTCCTAAAAGTATCTTAAATGTAATAACATATTAAGATACATAAACAGATAAGTAACAGTAAGGTGTCGTACCAACCTCCCCTAGTTAAGGAGGCTACATGTTTCAGTTGTGATCTTGACCGTCCGTGATCGTGAAGGGTCAAGACCAAGTTTATAAGACCTTTCGTAAAATTGCAAAGGCTTATAAAATTCCCAGAACCGTTAGGGCCTTGCAAACCCTAGCTTTATCTGGAGACTGCGCGCTTTTGGTACGTACACTACGGGCCCACATGTTAAGACAAGATAATAAAACACAATATGCTTTTTAAATATGAAAAAAAGCTATGTGATACGATATGTTTTTAAAGTATGGAAAAGTTATAAATTTGCTTTTCAAACATGGCAAGTTATATGATATACTTGCTCAGTTTTTCATGTAAATAGTTCTTGTGATGCAGTATGAAAGGAAAGTATGATGGTATGAAATGAAAGCATGAAAGTATGAGGATATGATAGAACATGAAAGAAGATTATGGTTCTATATAAAAGACCTGATCTTATTAAGTTATTCAAATGAGAATAAACTACAATGAATTTATAGTGGACCTGATGAAAAGCCACCTAGAATTATTTTAATTTTCGAGGACGAAAATCTTTTAAGGAGGGTAGAATGTAATAACCCGAATTTTTATGACTCTAGATTTCCTTTGAACAAGGAAAACCTAAGTCTAGATCGTGTTTGGAATAGAATATCGGTATAAGTTTGAGTTCTCGGTTAATTAGCTACGAGACTCAACGATGGATTACTTAGGCCAGTTTAAGGCATTTTAAGGAAAATGACGTGATGAAATTTCATGATTTCATGATGGTCAAAGTTTGACCAAGATAGTCAAAGTTGACCAAAAGTCAAGGTATGAGATCGCTCTAGAATAATTGTGAATAATATTTGGAGCAATGGGGTTTTAGCAGTTTCAAGTTCTGAGAAGAAAAATCCATACACAGTCCAATTTTACGAAGATGAACTCCGGACTGCAATTTAGTGAAACAGTACTGTTTTAAGTGAAAAACAGTATTAGTACTGATTGAGTTAGTAGAGAAATGGACTGCAACCCAATATTTAAGGATTTTTGGGAATTTAGTGGACCATTAGGTATGGAATTTAAGCCAAGTGGCTCCACCAACACTGTCCACCTCACAGGGACTAAAGTGTAAATATTTCGTCATTAAGGATTAAAGTGCAATTTTGTAATTTTTGAATTATGGAATTTATGGATATTCCTAACCAAGCCTCCAACTAGAGTTGAACTAAGCCAATGGCCGGTTACATTGCTCGGTTACATTTGGAAGCTTGGTGAACAAGGCAAACCAAGCTTGTTGAACAAGCCAATTTTTGGTCCACATGGCACCTCATGGCCGGTTCTTCATGCTTGGGGAACAAGGAAATTTGCTTATGAAAGCATGCTTAGGTAAGCTTGGTTATGTCATCAAGATGAGGTAAGCAAGGGTTACTTGGTGACTAAGTAAACTTGGTGAACAAGCAAGCTTGTTGGACAAGCCATTCTTGGCTCACACAATGGCCGGTTGTCTTTGGTGTCTTAGAGCCTTGGAGAACAAGCTTTTACCTTGGTGAGGTAAGCTTGATGACACAAGCAAGGGTGAGATAAGCAATCAAGAAGCTTGGTGAGCAAGCCAATTTTGGTTCACACATGGCATGATAGCATGATGACAAGTGTATATTCTAGAAAAGCTTGTTGAGCAAACCAATTTTTGGCTCCCACACATGCAAAGGCCGGTTGTCTATGGCTTGGAGAGCAAGCAATTTTGCTTGATGATGTCAAAAAATGATGCAAGCATGGTGACACAAGCTAGGTGAGGTAAGCAAGCTTTTGCTTGTTGAACAAGCACTTGCCTTGGTGAGCAAGTACTTGGCCTCCAAGGCTTCCCTCATGGCCGACCACATACCCCCCCCCCTAGTGCTCAATTTCTAATTTTTCTAGGGACTAAGTGTTGCAATTTCAAAGAGTTCCAACCTCTATAAATAGGAGGTTCCATAATTCAAGAAAATGAGAGAAAAGCAACCTTACTATGCCAAAAATTTTCCCCACCAAAACCGGATTTGAGTGAGAGAGGAAAGGAAAGAATTTTAGCCAAATCAAGAGTGAATTAAGTGTAGGGTGGCCGGATTTTGTGTGGAGAGCAAGCAAGAAAAATTGTGAAATTTTGGATACCCATTTTTGGCCAAGGGCCGGTTGTAGTGGCAGCCAAGAAAAGGAAAAAAATTTTGGGATCCAAGCTTGAAAACCAAATTCCAAACCTTAGAGGTAAATCCCTTTAACCCTAAGTCTTTTATTGAGTTTGGATCTAGATGCTTATGTGTGTTGTTTCCTATGTTTATGGCCGAAAATTTGGAACCCCAATTGGAGGGGAAGACTGGCTGTGGTGAAGGAGAAAGGGGATAGAAAAACAAGCCAAAATCTTGGATCTATGTGAGGTATAAATCCTTAAACCCTAAGTGTTTCATTTAAATTTCGTTTGGGAAATTTAAATGTATTTCAAGCTTGATTTGTATGAGCATAAGCTCACTTTAATTTGCTGCCTTAGATAGTAAATTAGAGCATGTGCTTGATCTAATTATGGTTAGGGTTTGGTGGTTTCAATATTGCATGTTAAGTGTTTGTTATGTTGATTAGGGTTTTTGTGCTTGATGCATGATGTTAATTTTTATTTGTATGACTGTATGTTTTACGTTAGAAAACGCTGCATGTTTGATCTTAGGCTCCCGCGGTGGCTGGTTGAGTTAGATTGCGCGTAATAGGACGTAAAACGAACTTAAAACCGAAAACTGCCAGTTTCGGGTAAAACTGACCAGTTTCGGGAAAAGTGAAATTTGAGGCTCTTAAAGGCCGAATTTGGAGAAACTTAAAACACGAAAGTTGTTCGGAACGATTTTTCCTAGGGGCATACGTGAACCGTTTTCAAAAATAAGGCCCCAATGGCCTCCGTTTACCCCAAAACCCGTGGCTGATCCCCAGACCCAGTTTTCACTCAGTTTTTCGGGATCAGCCAGTTTCAAACAAAAACTGGGACGAATCTAGGCTGAATTGGAATTTTTGTAAAACACAAAAGTTTTAGTATTTTTCGAGAGCTACAACTTTCGTGAAGAAAACTTTTTCAGATTATGAACCGATTTTTAAACTGGGATCGTTTTTCGAAGGGTGCGCAGGGAATCCGAAAATTCCTGCACCACTAGCCTTTCCAATATCTCTAGAAAACTATTTTTCTACTACAAACTATTGTTTCGATTATGGAAAACTGTTCCAAGGGCAGTTTTCAACCTCAAATGATTTTATAAAGTACTAATCCAAGAGTTTGGATTTTTATGATTTAAGTAAAGGATTTTTATGAAGTTTTGGGATTAATTTCCCTAAATTTTCCAAGTAAGGGAAAATGAATTTTACAAGTTGGAGTATAGCAAGCGACTAGTTTACGAAAGGTAACCGGGAGTTATACCCGAGTTATTGGGTCAAGCCCAAAGCCCAAGGTTGACCCAACAAGGGTTGACCATAGTTGACCGAAGTTGACCATTGTTGACCATAGTTGACTTTGGTTGACTAACAAGTGGATTTTAGTTTAACCTTAAGGGTTAGTCAAGATAACCCTAAAGGATACCAAGATTAATAAACTGGGCTAAGACATAGGGTTACTATTTGTAACCCAGTAAGACATCTAGTATCGGGGACATATAACTAGGATTACGTAGGCATGTTGGTTAGATCACCAACATTCCACAATACTAATTAGACCCTTACCTATGTCCTTCAACTAGCAGGAGGAAACCTGCAGCTGTACCCAGAGGAGAAGCAGCACTACGTAGGACATAACGAGAGAGGTAAGTACAACTCCGCCTACAGCATAGGCCCTTTGTTGTTACTTGCCTGATGTAATGTGCTGATATGTGATAATGTGATATGCTATGCTATGGCTATGATATGCTAAGTTATGTTATGACATGTTATGCCATGTTTACAAAAATGCCATGTTTTCAAGAAGGCCATGTTATGGCTAATGCTGATTATGTTATAATATTGTGACATCATGAAGCATGTTCACTAATGTTAAACCACTTGGTAAGAACAAGACAAGTAGGATGTTGTGTCGTGCCGACTTGCCACAAAGGCGGGTTTAAATGGTATGGTCCATGGTTTGAGTTGGATTGGAAGGCTACCTAAACTACTCCATGTTAAACTTTGTGTTTCATGGTTTAAGTTAAAACGGACTGCCACCTCCAACCATTCCTTGGCTATGTACCACGGTACGAGCACACATGATATGTAAAGGAATAGAACTAAGTTACGTTATAAATTCATAATTGATTCATAAGAGATTATAATTGGTTCATGCACAATGATATGTTTTGTGTCGCGGATGTGATAGTTGTACTTGCTGAGCGAAAGCTCACGTCTTACGTCTATGCTGTAGGTAAGTATCCTGCCAGCAATCTCTGATGCAATACTGTGGAAGGCTGGTGCTGCGGACTGTGAAATGTGGGATGGACACTGCCACAGCTTTTGAAAAAAAAATATATATACTCTATAAAATATGTTGTAATGAAAAAAAAAAAGGTTTTCATATTTTCATGATGTTTTAAGTATGGGTGACAAAGTTTATATAAGGCAAGCAAGTTGCCTCTTGTGGTACCAACCCACCTTAGTTCGGGTTCGGTCTACAACATGATTTAGATGGCCTTCAAGGAAGGTTTGAAAGTTCGGTACTCGAGGAAGTACCTACCAGTCAGTTGAAAGTTTTAAAATAAAGTTTAAAATAAAGAAAAAAAAAAAGGGGTTTAAAAAAAAAAAAAAGAAAATCTTTCCCAAATTTTCCGCAAGTGTAAGTTAAGTATGTAAGTAAGGTGACGACCCGGCGTGGGAAGTCGGGGCGTGACAGAAAGAATAAGTGGTTCATGCATTATGAAGTGTTTTGTGGATTAATAGTTGTACTTGTTGAGCGAAAGCTCATAACTTACGTTTATGCTGTAGGTAAGCAATCTTATGGAAATATGTGATGTAAGATGGTGGAGCATGGCAGGGCGAACTGTGAAATCTTGGGATAGGAACCGCTATGCGTTTTGTTATGTTTGACAGTTAATATATATATGTACATGTATACATACATATATATAAGTAAGTTTAGTACGAGTAAGCTTCCAAGACTTAAGTTGGATGTTAAACCACGTTTAAAGTTTAAGTAAGTATGTATGATTATAAGTAAGTATATGGTCGATTTCAGACACAAGTTTTTTTTTTTTTAAAAATAGTTCTTATTTTCCACATGTACAGTTATTATGTAAGTTAAGTATGATAATGGCCTACGTAAGGTGAGTCGTTACAAGAGGTATGGCTCCGCAGGTTCCTTGGTGACCTTGAGGTCGTTCCTAGTATGGATAAAGCTATGGTGATCTACTATGACAACAATGCAGCAATATCTAATACCAAGGATCCTAGGCATCATAAGAGGAGTAAGCACATTGACAGAAAATATCACATTATCAGAGGCTTTATTGAGAGTGGAAATGTGACAGTTTGCAATATCGCATCAGAGGACAATCTTGCCGACCCGTTCACGAAGACTTTGGTGGTCAGAAGATTCGAAGAACACGTTGAAGGCATGGGGATGCGTAATATGTCACATTTACTCGCTTAGGGCAAGTGGGAGATTGTTGGGATCTATATGTGCCATAATGATAGAAAATCAATATTAGGAATTTTCTGTAAATATGACATTTTGATATTAATAAGAGAAGGTTATTCATGTTTAATAAGTTGTGTCCTATATACTTTCATTTGTTGATTGTATGGTTATTTTGAGCAAACATAAAATACTCCTTGGCTGTTGGTAATATATCGGATTACCATATGTATACGGGGTATACATAGAAGACGTGATAGTTTTTTAACAGTCTAAATAAATAGTCTGCAATCGATGGAATAAGATTTGGGGATCTTATTCATGATAAGATTGTAAAGGTTATCTACTTCCTTGGAGGGATAGTTTGTCTTGACCATCGGATAGGTTCCGAGTAGAAACTATAATGTATACCAGTATTGATGTATGACATTGGACTGGACCTCAAGTATTAATTGATTCAATTTAATAATTCCGTTTATAAGAATCAATGACGCTTTGATTATCATCCTGAATTAATCTTAATTCTGAAATAATTACTTGAGTTCGTATCCATGACTTATGTACTTTAATACACTACAGGTGAGACACTGTTAATTCTTGGTCAATATACTTGTGTTTTGGGCGCATGACTTATGGATGGAGAAATCAAGATTCATAGATATGGAATACATAGCTATCTTAACGATAGTACATGTTATCTACTTAAAGGCATTATTCGGGGATTGACAGATAGTATAACAAGATCTTGACCATCGGTTTACTTTGTGTTCTCTGATGGTTTACCAATTGTATGGTTTTGCAATTGGTGGTTCTTTCAATGGAGAGTAATGGAATTTTAAGTTAATATGATTGAAAAGGTAAAACGGAAAAAGTCATTAATTCAATCATGGATAACATATGGGGATTAAGCAAGAAATTAATAAATCATGGAAGAAGCACTACGTGAGAGAGCTTTCGTAATACGGTATGTAAACAGGAGTTCAGCTTTAAACTTTTAGTGGAATAGTTTCGAAGTTGATAATTGATGAATAATTAATATGGGATTAGTTTTCACAATTATGAGAGCCTCTTTACATATTTTCATTGGGTCCCTCTATTAGCTCATATAGTTCCATATAGCATCTTGGGATTTGTTCCTAATGAGATCGGTAAATTTAAATGGAATTTAGTAATGTCTATTAAGACATGGTACTCTCTAACATGCAATCCGGAAAGGATTTGACATGTGAAATTTGTGTAGACAAATAATATGATTTGTCAACATGTGATTGGTTAATTGAATTTTAAAAATAAGATTGTGTTTGAATTATTTAATTTTGGAAAACAAAATTTTTTCTCTCCTAATTAAAAGAGGTGCGCGGTTTTTAATTGAGTGGAGAGAAGAAAATTTTGTTTCAATATTGTTCAAATATATTCCTAACATTAAATTATTAATTGATTTCCTTAAAAGAGGTGCACGGTTTTTGTGAGGAAATAAAATTAAAATATTGCATTGATTTAAATTAATTAATATGGTTGATATTTGTGAAAAATATTTATTAAAATAAGTAAATCTTATTTAAATTCAAAAAGGTTTAAAAGAAATTTGAATCTAGATAGGACTATGATATTTTGACTAGTACAGATTCTTGATTTAAGATTTGAACCACCAATCAAGATTATATCTCTTTGTGGCCGAATTTTTTGAGGCTAGATCTCCCCTTGGAAAAACTTTTTTTTAGGTTCAATGAATCTAGCCCTAATTTGTATGATCTTTTGGTTCAAAATATTATCCGGAAAAATAATTATTTTTCAAGTAGGAGAAAAATTTTGAAAAAGGATTGGAATACTATATAAAGGCTAGGGATTCTTGAAAAACTAATTTTTTGGTGATTCGCACTAAGGGAAAAAAAAAAAGAAAAAAAAAACGTTTTTGGGAGTGAGAGAAAACCAATTAGGGTTTCTTCTACATCATTAAATTCGGCCACACTTGTGAGAGAGAAAAAGAGAGAAAATTCCATTGAATCAAAACTGTGAGGAAGGTTAAACCGAGTGATAATTTTTATAGGAGGTTAACCGGTTCCTGATTTGAAGTTTTGAAGAAAGAACCTAGATCATATTCTCAATGAGGAACATCGGAATTGAGAAGGAGTGATCTAGACTTTGGAAAGCATTACCGGTCGCTTAGATTTATAGAACGTGTGCCCACACACACTCTGAGACATGGAACTTGAGAATAGTAGTGAAGACACGTTGGTTATATACTCTAGCAATTCCGGAATCCAAAAAATAAGGTACGTTTGATCATGAATTTAATTTATTGTTATATGAATCATGAGCTTCTTTTCTGAATTGGCATAAAAATTTTAAAACTTCCACTGCGCCGTAACTCTGATATCGGATCCGATTTTTCCAACAATCCTCCAATGATATTCCCATAATCGGAGCCAGGACAAACTGCTTAACTTCCGGAGGTAACCCGTCCCTAATAATATGCAATGCCCGCTACTCTGGGTCATCCAACTCTCGAGGAATGTTGGGCAACATTGCATCTCGGAACCTTTGGCAGGAATGGCCCTTGGACTCGTTTGCGTAAGCGTACCACTCCGCGACATAGTTAAGATATCGCCTCATATACATATCGTTTTATATATTCGGGTCACGATATGACATATTGGCCTCCTCATCGTGTAAAGGCCCATAACGTGCAATAATCAGGGCACAAAAATCTGCCCATGATCCTCCCTGAATAGCCGATTCCCCCTGAGTTAGCCACCATAATCTAGCGTCTCCCGCTAAACACCTACTGGCTAACAAAACCTGGAGGCGCGCTTCTATATGGCATGTCCTAAAAATCATCTCCATATCATATAGCCATCCTGCTAACGATACTGTTTGTCGGGTCCCGTCAAATATTAGGGGTTGCATCCCATAAAACGCAAAGGCAGCATCACGATCCTCATCCATTCACCTCGGATCTATGTAAACTAATCTATCATATTACATGTACATAATAAGTATACATGCATTAAAATAACTTTTACTTACAATGACTGTGGCGCTGACAGGCAGACTGTGAAACTGAAAAGTAGGAAACCTGCTCTGATACCAACTCTGTAACGACCCGCCTAACGTAGGCCGTTACCATACTTATTTTACATAATTACTTAACTTGTTTAACTCGGCGGAAATATGGAATTTTTTTTTAAAACTACTTGACCACTGAAAATCTAACTCATCACATATTTACATATATATATATATATACACACACATATATATGTACATTTTCTTAATTGAGAACTTGGGTATCAAACTTATTTCAATATATATATATAGCATAACAAATACAAGTATTATTATTCAAAACGGATAGCGGTCTCCATCCCAAGTTTCACAACTAGCCATGCCAAGCCCCACCTTCTTGTATCAAGTATTACCGATAGGTTGCTTACCTACAGCATAAACGTAAGTCATGAGCTTTCGCTCAGCAAGTACAACTTTTAATCCGTAAAACATTTTATAATAAAAATAATGCATGAACCAATTATGCTTTCATTATGATGTCTTAGGTTAGCACGTTTTTTGGGCCCCTTACTTAACATGAGTGTATGTACCGTGGCGTGCAACCATGGAGTGATTGGGGCGACCAGTCCAATCTAACTCAAATCATGGAACAAATCCGCCCTCGTGGCAGGTCGATACGACATGAGGCAACTTGCTTGCCATCATACTTGAAAACTTTTTCTTAACTTGTTCTTGAAAACAATTTCTTAAAAAATAGTTTTCTTATTGAAAAAAATTCCTTGAAAATAGTGTTCTTCTTGAAAACAGTATTTTAAAAACAGTTTCTTACTTGAAATTGGGTTCTCATTCTTACCAAGTAATTTATCATTAGTGAGCATGCTTCATGATGCCACAATAATAAAGCATAGATCATATGTATCTCAACATGTATGTATGAGCTTGAAAACATACAAGCAGTAAAAATATTTTTTCGCTTATGCTGTAGGCATAGTTGTACTTACAGGTTATGCTACGTCTTGGTTTTGTTGCTCCAACAGGTTGCAACAACAGGTTACTTCTCTGTTTCCAAAAAGGACGTAAGGTAAGGATCATCCTATCTTACCATAAATCATTACATTCAATGCTGGAATCTTAACCAACATTCACAAGTAACCCTAGTTACATGTCCACCACATATTACAATGATATCTTATTCGGTTACTAAATGTAACCCTAGGGCACATGACCCAATTACAATCAAACAGTATCTTGTTTGGTTACTTAATGCAACCATGGGTACAAGGCCCAATTATACTTAAATAGTATCTTATTACGTTACTATTAGTAACCTTGGGTATAAGCCCAATCATATTTAGAATAATACCCTATTAGGTTACTAAGGTCTAATTATTTTTAAAGTAATACACTATTAGGTTAGGTAACCATAGGTTTTAGGCCCAACCCAATAGCTTGGGTATCTTATCCGGTTACTAATGGTCATTATTTTGTTACTAGCTTTCTAAATAATTTTTGGCCCATGTATTTATTTTTCTCTTTTCTTAACAAGACTTTGTCTAATTTTTTAAAAAAAAGTCTTTTGTAAAACTTTAATCCCTTAAAACTGTATTTTATAATACTGTAACTTTTAAACAAAAATTGTCAAATTTTGAAAGCAATCTTTGAAAACAGTTCCATAATTTCAGTTATCAGTGCTTGTGCACGAATTTCCTATTTTCCTACTCAGTTTTTTAAGATCCAGTTTTATCTTAAAGTCTGTTTTGAATTTGAACAAGATTTCTTCATGAAAGTTGTAGACCTCAATGATTCCTACAACTTTCATTTTTTTTTTCTCAAATCTTAATTATGCCTTTAACCTATCATTTTTCCTTGTTGAAACTGCTTGGCTGTGCACAGGGTCTGTGCAAACCAGGTTCGGATTTTCATAAAAACGGAAGCCTTTGGAGCTTATTTTCAAAATCTGTATGAGCTGTGCCTTAGGGTTTTCAATTTTCTACAACTTTGTAGTTTTAACCTTTTCCAAATTGGCATCTGAAGGTCTCAAAATTCCATTTCCATATTGCTGCCCAGTTTAATCCGAAACTGGCAGTTTTCAACTTTGGTTGATTTTTACGTAAAATTACACACACCCTGTAAGAACCCAAAATTATGATGAATCTATGATTTCCTTTGAGACAAGGAAATTTAAGACTTAATTATGTATGACGATATGAAGCTCATGATCTGAGTTGAATATCAGTATATGTTTGAGTTCTCGGTAATTAGTTACGAGACTCAAAAATAGTTTGCTCAGACAAATATAGGCCTTTTTGGGAAAAAGGGTAAAATATAAATTTTGACTTTTATTCCGGTCAAAGTTGACCAAGGTTGACTTTAGGTTGACCAAGTTTGACCAAGATGATACTGCAGTGTAATTTATCGGTATGGAAACTATACTGCAGAAAACTGTCGTTACGGACGATTAAGCAAGAATAAGGTTCAAGACGACCCTAGAGGAAAATTTAAGCTCATTGTTGAGGACATTAAGGACTAAATGGTTTTAAGTCCTAAGAAAAATCCTTTACGCAGTCCAATTTTATGTGGAGGAATTCTTGTAATAACCGCCCTTTTTGATTGATTCATGATTTCCTCATTGAGGAAAAATGAATATTTGGGTGAAATGTCTGATAGGATTTTTTCAGATACATTTGAGTTCTTATAACATAATAAGACTCAAAACAGCTTGTTTAGCTATGCATGATGCCTTTTAAGGAAAAAGGCAAAATTAGAATTTATGATGTTAACTGGTCAAAGTTTAACAAAAAAAAGTCAAAGGTATGACTATGACGGTACTGCAGTACAACAAACAGTATGAGAATTATACTGCGAAAAAACCGTCATCACGGATGAAATAGTAAGAATAAGGTTCAAGATCACTTTAGAAAAATCAAGCACAATATTTAGAACAATAATGGTTAAGTAGCTCGAAGTCAGATGAAAAAGTTTACGCAGTCAAAATTTTACGCGTATAAATTCTGGGCTGCAATTCAGTATGACAATACTGTTATAATTGAAAACAGTATTTGCAATATCTGCATTAGCATAAGAATGGACTGCATTTTAGGAGATAAGCCAAATGAGGCCCTAAAAGTGGGACACCTCATCATGAGATAATTACATAATTTTTGGATTTTTGGGAAATTAGGAAAGAATTGAAAACTTGGCCTCCAAGCTTTCACCAAGTGGCCGGCCACCTCATGGTCCTTTTGGGCAAATATTTTGTTCATAAGGACTTATGTGCAATTTATGGAATAAAAATAAATCAAGAAAGAAAATATTTTTCACCTATAAATAGGTGATTGGGGGGGGGGGGGGGGGGGCTTTTAGTTCATTTTGCGTGACCTTACCAAAACTCTTGCAAGATTTCTCCTCAACCTTTTCCCCCATAGCAGCCGAACCCCATAGGAAGAAAAACCAAGTTAGAGTGGTCGGATTTTTAGTGAAGGAAAGCTAGAAAAAAATTCGGAACCCAAGCTTGAGTTTCATCTCTAAGGCTTAGAGGTAATTCTCTCAATTTCCTAAGCCTTTTTATTGAAGTTTTAAGCAAAGTTTAAGTATATTTTCAGTTTGGTTATAAGAGCATAAGCTCACCATTTATGTTTATGTTCTAGATAGTTTACCTAGCATGTGCTTGATTTAGGTTTTGTGATCTTAATTTATGATTTTGATGTTTGTTTATGATGTTATGTGCTAAGTATGTAAGGTATGTAGAAATGCCTTGTATATGTTTGTTGTATGTGTAACGACCCGCCTATCGTAGGCCGTTACCTTACATACTTACTTTATAACATACGAAAATTTGGGCTAAATATATATATATATTTTTTTTACAAACGATATATAACTTGAACTGGGAAATTCCCTTAGCCATTACTTAAATACATACATGTACATATACTTAATTACTTATCATAGTACTGAAGTCTTGTACTCAAATACAACATATTTAAAGTAACATACATTTAACAAAAAGAAACGTAGCAGTTCCCGACCCACAGTTTCACAGTCTTGTATTGCCACGCTCCACTGTCTTGTATCAAGTATTGCTATAAGTTTGCTTACCTACAGCATAAACATGAACTATGAGCTTTCGCTCAGCAAGCACAACTTTTTAATCCGTAAAACATTTCATGATGACATAATGCATGCACCATTTATGCTTTCTTACTGTTTTCATAGGTTAGCATACTTTTTGGGCCCTTACATAACATAAATGTACGTACCGTGGCGCGCTGCCATGGAGTGGTTAGGGCGGCCAGCCCTATCCAACTCAAACCATGAACCAAACCCGACCTAGCGTGGGTCGATACGACATATAGTATCCTGCTTATCATGATACTTAAATCTTGTTCTTAATTCATACTTGAAACATTATTTCATGATCATAAACAGTTTCTTAACTGAAACTGGGATTTCATATCTTACCAAATGACTTATCATTAATGAGCATGCTTCGTGATGCCATAATATCAAAATATTCATCATGTGAACATACATGCTATAACATTCATCCTGTACTTATCAACGTGTATGCTTTTCTTGAAAGCATACATATCATAAACATTCATCATACACATATCATCATGAACTTGATATCATACAGCCGTAAACATTATCAAACATATATCATCATAAACTTGAAGACATACAACAACAAACATTTTCGTATATGCTGTAGGCGGAGTCGTACTTACCGTTACTTGCGCCTTGAATTAAAATATTCCACTTAAACAGGTCACTTTCCTGTTTTCAAGAAAATCATAGGATAAGTATCATCCTATCACGATATCATAACAATTCTAACTCTTTAAAGTACAAACCCTAAAACTCAACTCCTTTTTGAATTTTAGTAAAACCCTAGAATTCTGAAAACTGGGTTTTAAACTAATTCATAATATTTGGTCCTTTTCTTGTAAATATGATTTAAAGTTGAAAGAGTTTTCTTCATGAAAGTTGTAGACCTTGAAGTCTCCTACAACTTTTATTTTAACTCAAAACTCAAATCTGTCTTTAACCCGCTTATTTCTTCCTTTAAAATTTTCAACCAAAATCACTAATCATAATTTGGTCTCGGGTTTTGCAAAAACAAAGGTCTTAGGGGTCTTGTTTTTAAAAATGTTCACGCTGACCCCTAGGATTTTCCCTCCTCTACAACTTTACCGTTTTGACTTTTTTCAAATTCGGCCTCTGAAGGCCTCAAAATCTCATTTCCATAAAAACCGTTCAATTCGAACCCTAATCGAGCATACTAAAACCCTAGTGCATATGTCTTGCAAGAATGGAACTCATGCTCATACATATTCTTAAATCTTAATTAGAACTTAAATGAAGAACTAGAGGATAACAATATTTACCTCAAGCTCCTCGGATGAAATTCTTAAACTAGGGTTTTAAAAATTTACTTCTCAATTCCTACACTAAACCGAGTACCCTTCTCCCTCTTGTTCTCTTTTCTTTTCTCTCCTTTCTTGGTTCGGTTCCTAAGGCAGAAGACTAGGGAATATGGGCTGCTTGTGTGTGTTTGCTAACAAAATGAAGTGGAACAACCCTCACCTATTTATAGGGAAACATTCTACTTCTTAAAATTGCACAATAGTCCCTAGAAGAATCAAACTTGTTCTTGACTTCTTGAGAGGTGGCCGGCCAAGTTGCCAAGTAGTTAAGCTAGGGTGCTTACTAATCAATGCTAGGACCATGAGGTGTCCTCTTCCCAAGTTTGGCCGGCCTAGGTGGAGCTTGTGCTTGCTATTGCTAAACCAACAAGCAAAGCTACTAACCTAGAAATCATAAGGTGTCAAGTGCTAAGGAGATCTAACTTTCATCATTTACCTATTGGTCCCTAAGAGCAAAATATTTGCTCAAGATCCTTGTGTGGTGACCGGCCCTCCTTGTCCCAATTTGCCAAGTAAGCCAAGCTAGGGAAGCTTGCTCACCAAGGCTAGAAGCATGAGGTGGCTTCTCCTTGTGGTGGCCGGCCTTAGGGAGGTTGAGGTGTGCAAGCCTTGGCTTGCCAAGGGAGCTAGGCTAGGGAGTCTAGATGGTTGACTCACCAAGGCTAAGCCATGAGGTGTTTCTCCCTCATGGTGGCCGGTCATGGTTAGTGATTTGGCAAAGCTTGAGCTAGCCAAGAGAGCAAGCTAGATGAGTTGCTCACCAAAGCTAGGCCTTGGTGTGTTGCTTCCTTGTGGTGGCCGGCCTTAGGTGATGAGGTGTGCTAGCCTTGGCTTGCCAAAGGAACAAGGCTAGGAGGGTGGCTCATCCAAGCTAGAAGCATGAGGTGTCTCTCCCTCATGGTGGCCGGCCATAGTGTTCCAAATGGGACAATCTTTGCTAGTTGAACCATAATATAAAATCAACCAAGCAAATCAAAGTGCTTAGTTACTACACTTAGGGCATGATTTGTAAATTTTTAATGACACTTAAATTCTTCTAATTTGCATAATGCTCCCTAAAACAAGATTCCTTGCTACTAAGACCATGATGTGGCCGGTTCTTAAAGTGTCCACATGGAAGAACATGATTGGTCCAAATGGAAATTTTTTTCCAATCCAAACTTTTTTTCCTTGATTTCCAACTAGGCTAACTAAACTTGAAATTGATCATTGACTTAGTTGAACTAGGAAACTTAACTTAAAAAGTCCATAATTCACAAACTTTTACATATTTGCTTATAAGTCCATAATTTTCTTAAAATTACACTTTGGCCCCTAAAGGTAAAAATATTTGCACTTTAGTCCCTCTAAGGTGGCCGGTTAAGGTAAGGCTACTAAACATATCATTTCTTACTTAATCATTCCCTAAGAGGCTTCTTAGCTCCTAAAACTTCAAAATCATGAACTTTTCTTAAATTTATAAATTGACCCCTAAACATAAAATATTTGCATTTTGATCCCTGTGAGGTGACCAATCATGATAATGACACTTGTCATCTGAGGTGTCATCTAGTAAGGCCTTGTTTGGCTTATTTCCTAAAACCATAAACTACCAACATAGAGTCATAAATCATAAATTTACCCTTTTTAACAAAAGGTAGTAAACTGGCGTAAATAGATTATCAAATCTTTTAGCAAAAGATTCAACAACTTTTCTTAGAAAACATATCATACATATCACATAAACGTACTTTGATTCTTAACGAAAGAAATCATAAGTTTACAAACATGTTGGTTATTATAGTATGTCCCCCACACACTTAAGAGGTTGTATGGTGTGATTGATTATGTGATTTTGATGAATGATGCAAGTAGGGTTTGTGGAAAACCCTAAAATCCCAAATTGGTGAATTTCACCAAATGGGTTTACGAGAATGTTGAAATGTTTGAGAATGAATGAATGATCGTGAGAACGTTAGATTATACGCTGCATGCTGGATATAGGCTCACGGTTGTGACCGTTTGAGGTAGGGTGTGCGTAATTGTACGTAAGAACGAACCGAAACCAAAACTGCCAGTTCGGGTGAAAACTAGGCAGTAATCTGGAAATGGTATTTTGAGGCCTTTAGAGGCCAAATTTGAGAAAAGTCAAACCTACAAAGTTGGAGAAAATTGAAAATTCTAGGGGGTAATGAAGACAGTTTTTGAAAATAAGGCTCCAAAGGCCTTCATTTTTACAAAAACCCGAGCCTGGACCACCTCGACCTATGTACACGGCCAGACAAATTCAACAAGGAAAAAGTAAGTTAAAGGCAGAACTGGGTTTTGAGCAAAACACGAAAGTTGTAAGGTTTTTGAAGATCTAAAACTTTCGTGAAGAAAACTTTTTCAAAATCCAAACAGATTTTAAAATGAAATTGAATCTTAAAAACTGGGCAGGAAATAAAAAATTCCTGCGCAGGATTTTCAAAACAGTACATGCACAGGCAATTCCTGTATATGCACAAATAACTGGGATTATGAGACTGTTTTCAGCAAACTCTTCTAAACTTAGACAGTTTTACTCAGAACAGTTTTTAAATGGTTAATCAAACCCAATTTAGTACAATGAATAGTAATCGAAAAGATTACTAAAAATTAGTTGGACCAAGTTATAGTAACCCAATGGGTTACAAACTGTATATGTAAGATTTTGGATCCAAGGTTACTCATGATAACCAAATAGGATACCACTTTAATGATTGGGCCTTAGTAGCCCAATAGGCTTTTTAAGTTAAACATAATTTGGACCTATACCTTAGGTTACTAATAGTAACTTAATAAGATACCAAATACTATTGGGCTTTGAGCCCAAAGTTCGTTAAGTAATCAAACAGGATACCGTTTGATTATTATTGGGACATGTGCCCTAGGGTTACACTTAGTAACCGAATATGATGTTATTAGAGTGTGTGAAGGGGGACATATAACTAGAGATTTCTCATGGATGTCGGTTAGGATACCAACATCAAATGTTATAACTAAGAGTAAGATAGGAAGATTCTTATATTACATCCTTAATTGATAATAGGTAGTTAACCTGTTGTTACGATCGATAGGAGCAACAAACTCAGGACGCACATAAGAGGTAAGTACAACTCCGCCTACAGCATAGACGTAAAATGTTTTACTGCTTATGTGATGTTAAGCTTAAACATGTATATAGTGCATGTGATTTATGTCTTGATGATGTGATGCATATGATTTATGCATTGATGATGTAGTACGTATGATTTATGTTTTATCATTGTGGCATCATGACGCATGCTCACTAAAGATTAATCATTCGGTAAGAATGAAAACCCAGTTTCAAGTAAGGAAACTGTTGTAAAAGACTGTTTTCAGGAAGAAAACTATTTTAAGAACAAGTTAAGGAAAGATTCCAAGTATGTTAGCAAGTAAGTTGCCTTGTGTCGTACCGACCCGTGTGAAGTCGGGTTTGGTCCATGGTTTGAGTTGGATCTGGTTGGCCGCCCCATCCACTCCATGGCAGCGCGCCACGGTACATACACTTATGTTATTAAGGGCCCAGTATATGTAAGCATAAGACATCATAATGAAAGCATAATTGGTTCATGCATTGTTCCATTATGAAATGTTTTGCGGGTTAATAGTTGTACTTGGTGAGCGAAAGCTCATGTCTTACGTTTATGCTGTAGGTAAGCAACCTGTCAGCGATCTTTGATGCAAGGCGGTGGAGCGTGGCAGGGCTACCTGTGAAATCTTGGGATGGGAACCATTACGCGTTTTATTTTAATTATGTTTGACAGTTAACATAAAATGTTGTATGTACCGAAACGAGTTTGATATTCAGTTCATCTATATATATGTATATGTGTACATATTTATACCAGTAAGTATAATATGAGTAAGTTCTCAAGATTTAAGTTATGTAAAAAAAAATAAAAATTATTTCATTTTTTTTTTCGCCAAGTAAATAAGTAAGATAAGATAAGATAAGATAAGTAACTGTAACGGCCACGTTAGGCGGGTTGTTACAGAGTTGGTATTAAGCCAGGTTTCCTGCCATCCAATTTCACAGCCTACCTGCCAACGCCTCTGTCATTGTAAGTAGGAGTTACTTATGTGTATGAGTACTTACTATGTAAATGTAATATGGTAGAATTAACGTTATAGATCTTAGGCGTGTAATCGAGAATCGTGACACTGCTTAGGTCTTTCATGGGATGAGCCCATTGTTAATTGATGGGACTCGCAAGACTATATCGCTAGCAGGGTGGCTCGAGGATATGGAGATCATCTTTCGAGTTTGCCACATAGAAAGCGCACCTTCAAGTAGTGCTCACCAGTGGGTGTCTAGCTGGAACCGCTAGGCTGTAGTGGCTAACATTAGGGCTACTCGATATCCAAGGAGTAACATGGGAAGATTTTCATGCCCTTATTATAGCACGTTATGGGCCAGTGTTGCCAAAGGTTTCAGGATACGATGCTATTATAGAGGCAGAGATAATAGCATATATGGTATAAGTAGTGGCCCGGAACACGACTATCTACCTGCGCCGATCGATGATGCTGGCATTTCTGAGCCACTGTTCGAGAGAGGTCCGTTTTTGCAAAGGACCCTAATCCAGCCATCTCACTGTAGGAAATTCCGCCACAGGAGGTGGAGACCAACGCAGAAAACAACAAAGTGGACCTTGCCGATTTCTTGGCTATTGCCGAGGATTCTCCAGTAATCATCATCGCCAATGATGATGATGAAGAAGACACTGAGGAAGAGATAGAAGACGTTGAGGTTAAACCGGAGGATATTTTATTTGGTAACGACGATTAGGACGTGTTCTCCGACGCGACGACCGAGTAGATCGTTTATAGACCTTTATTATTTTATTTTTTTGACCTTAGGATTGTTTATAGGACATGTATGATGGTAAAGTGGTAGACACTTCCATCTCAAGTTCGACTATGTATATGGTAGCATAATGATGTACTTTTGTATAAGGTACAAAAGGACAAGTCTAAGTATGAAATTACGATGTTATGATTAAGTATCAGTTATAAAAGGTTTATGAGGGATCTATGATGTAGTTGTGATATGATAAGATGAGATCACGATGGATCTCTAATACAATGTTTTTATGATAAGATACGATGATGATATGATACGACATGATAAGTCATGACGATATTATGACATGACTTAAGTTATGATGTGATAAGTTATGAATGAAAGAAAAGATATTAAGAGTATGATAATATCTTTTCTTAATAGGAAATTAGAATATGGTACGACCACGAACTCGAGCTAATCAAAACCCGCAAGAGCTTGATCTTGCGAACGTGGTAGCGATGTTGCAACGACAATTAATGGAACAGCATCGAGAAACTGATAGAATTCGAGAACAGATAGCTCGATTCGATCAGATACCTCGAGCTAATGTAGTTCCGCCTCAAGGAAACCCTGTACCTCCAGTAGTTCCGTAGGTACTGGAGGGTCACCAAGAGGTTCCACGAAACGTTGAAGTTCCGTTAGCACCCATAGGGGTACAAACGAACCCACCCTTGATTAGGGAGGATATGTTGTATGAGCGCTTTAGGCGAATGAAGGCGCTAGAATTCGAAGGACCTACGGATCCGATAGAGGCCACCAATTGGTTGATAGATATCCAAATAATTTTGGATTTCATGGGACTGACGGAGCAGGAAAAGATTATGTGTGCTTCTTTCGCACTTAAGAAGGATGCACGTCATTGGTGGATGACCGTGCAAATGCGTAGGGACGTAACAACCATTAGATGGCAAGATTTCGTAACCGAGTTTAGAGCGATGTACTACAACCGGGAAATTCTTGCAGCTCAACAGGATGAGTTCAATAGTTTTAGACAAGGGTCGATGACAGTAATAGAGTCTATCAAAAAGTTTGAACAGCTAGCCCGCTTATGTCCGGAACTAGTACCAAACGAAACTGAAAAGGTAAGGAGGATGATGAAGATGTTTCGGACAGTTGCCAAGCAAGTTAGTGCTGGCAGTAGCCCTCCAACCTTGGTATCCAACTGTATTAGTCGGGCAATAAGAGCCGAGTATTGGATCAATAAGGATAAAGAGGCAAGGGCTCAAAATTTTAAGGCTAAGAAGGAAGAAAAGGCCGTGGCAAGGCAGTCACAGCCTCGACAGAATCCGAAATCAGATATGAAGGGTCAGTCCAGTAATGCTGGCAAGAATCTTAGACAGTTCGGGAAGAACAAAAGGAAAGAGAATGCTACAAGTCAGGGCCAAAAGGGAAATTACCCTCAAAAAGAGATTAACCGAGGTAATGGGGGTAATAATAATGGTAATAACTATCCTGTGTGTGCCCAGTGTGGGAAAAAGCATTTTGGGATATGTAGATCAGGGACAAATGCCTGTTACAATTGTGGCAAAGAAGGCCACTATGCGAGAAATTGTACCATGAGCAACCAGAACGTAATTCCTCAGTTTTCGAACATAAATCCCAACAGTCAGCTGCATGCGGCCCAAGTTAAGATTGAATGTCCACACTTAGCACAAGAAAGACTAGAGGCTCCAGAACCATAGACCCGGTATCATGTCTACACCAAAGGGGACATTGAAGCCGGAACTTCATCGTTGGCAATAGGTTAGATTTCTGTCACCACTTATGATACACTTGCTTTGCTTGATTCTGGGGCTAACCACTCGTTTGTATCGATGGATTTCGCCCAGAAATTAGGAAGTAAAGGTGATAATTTAGAGTAATCTTGTAGAATATCCCTTTAGCTAGGAAAAATTTCTTCTGTCTGACTATTGGATACGAAGTGTCCCAATAGCCAATTGCGACAGAGAATTATATATGGATCTTGTTGTGATCAAACTTCAAGATTATTGCATGATCCTAAGAATGGATTTCTTAGGAAAATACAACGCTAAGATTGATTGTCAAAAGCGTTGTGTTGCATTTAGTCCGCTAGGTGAAGAAGGAGCGTTCTATTTCTACGGTTAACCTTGAAGTTCAACAACCAAGATAGTCTCGGCCATGAAGGCTTGAAAAATGTTAGCTAAGGGATGTTATGGATACTTAGCTAGCATGATGGACAAATATCAGGAAAAGGAGCTAAGGTTGAAAGATGTCCCCATTATTAAGGAATATGTGGATGTGTTTCCGAAAGACGTAACTGGACTCCGCTAGACAAGAAATTTCATTCGAAATGGAATTATTGCCGGATTGCATAGATACCCCAAAGCGCCTTATCGAATGGCACCAGCCAAGCTTAGGGAACTGCGTGACAATGGAGTTATCCAACAAAGTCACTCTCCTTGGGGAGCGTTAGTTCTGTTTATCAAGAAGAACAATTGATCGTTGCAAATGTGCATCGATTATCATGAACAGAACAAGATCATGACTAAGAACAAGTATCCCCTCCCGAGGATTGATGATCTTTTTGATCAACTTAGGGGAGTAGTAGCATTTTTGAAAGTTAGTTGGTAATCGAAATACCATTAGCTCAAGATTAAGGAGTACATAGACAAGTTGTTATCATCTTTATTGATGATAGTCAAATTTACTCAAGGTCAAGAAAGGAGTATGAGCAACATCTTAGGCTGGTGTTGGAGACGTTAAGAAGGAGTTAACTTTATGCCAAGTTCACAAAGTGTGAATTTTGGATAGAAAAGAAAGGAGTTCATTTCTTAGGCCACGTTGTTTCAAAGGAAGGAATTGCCTTTGATCCAACAAAAGCATAAGCGACAGACGAATAGCTGGTACCAAGAAATGTTACGAAGATACGAAGTTCCCTTGGAATAGCTGGATACAATCAACATTTAGTGAAAGGCTGCTCCAAGATAGCTGCTTTTCTTACAGCCTTTACTCAAAAAGGGAAGAAATTGTATGGACGAAGAAAGTTTCCATGAGTTTGAGAAGAAACTTACTAGCACACCGATTTGGGTAATTCCCGACGTGGAAGTAGGGAATTTTATAAGTTATGGTGATGCCTCTAAAACTGGACTAGGGGTTGTCTTAAGGTAAAATGGAAAAGTAGATGGCTAAAGTTTGTAAAGGATTATGATTACGAGATCCTTTATCACCCTGGAAAGGCAAAAAGGATAATGGATGCTCTAAGTAGGAAATCGTCCTCCATACTAAGGTCTATCAGGACGTTGCCCAAGCCATTTTTAAGGAAATTGTTGATTTCCAACATGGAAATGATAACTGGGAAGTTGTCCGTTCTAACTCTCCAGAATCCATCAAGCTTCATCAAGGAAAGGATTTGGTGTTCCAACCTTGAGTTTCTCAAGAAGTAGATCAAGACAAAAGCTCATAAGACGACATACTCGGTACATCCTGGAGTTCCAAGATGTAAAGAAACCTTAGAAAGAATTATTGATGGCCAAAGATGGATAATGAGATTACGGATTTTGTGTCAAATGCCTAACTTGTTAGAAAGTTAAGGCTGGACACCGACAACTTGGTAACAACTCCGAAAAATTTAGCTTCCTGAATGGAAATGGAAGCAGACTACTACGGATTTTGTAGTAAGATTACCCAGGATCATAAGTGGGAAGGATACGATTTGGGTTATTGTGGTTAGATTAACCAAATCAGCCCACTTTATGACTATTAAGGCCACCTTTTCAGTAGAAAATTTGGCTGAAATCTATGTATCTCAGGTCATTAAGGTGCATGAAGTGCCAAAATCGATCGTTTCAGATCGTGAAAGACGTTTTACCTCTCAAGTTGGACAAGTGTTCACACCGCCATGGGGTTGAAATTGAAGATTAGTACAGTTTTTCACCCCATAATTGTTGGTCAGTCGAATTTGAAGATATGTTAAGATCATGTGTTTTGGATTTCAAGGGAAGTTTGGACCAGAAACTGCCTTTGATTAAATCCTCTTATGATAATAGCTATCACGCCTCAATGGGTATGGCACCATTTGAAGCGTTGTATGGAAGGAAATGTAGGTCTTCCATTAATTGGCTAGAAGTTGGACGAAAGCAGCTTCAAACTACGGATGATATCCGTAAAACCACAAACGATATCAAGATGATTAAAACAGAGACTCGACATAGCTTTTAATCGACAGAAAAGTTATGCCGACAAATTCAAAAATCTTTGGAATTCCAAGTTGGAGATTCTAAGAATGTTCCCATGAAGGGAATTATGAGGATTAGGAGAAAGGAAAACTCAGTCGTAAGTACATAGGACCCTATGAGATCCTCAAATGATTGGAAAAAAGAAGTTTATAAGTTGCCTTGCTGCAAAAATTGGCTTCTGTGCATGACGTTTTCACGTCTTGGTACTAAGGAAGTATATACCTAATACTTGTCACATTCTAAGTCAGGAACCAATACAAGTCCAAACTGACTTAACATGCGAAGAAAAGCCAGTTTTGGATTCCAGATCGTGAAGAAAAGTTTTAAGGAATAAGACAATTCCTATAGTTAAGGTACTATGGCAAAACCATGCTGTGGAAGAAGCCACTTAGGAGTAGAAGAGGAAATAAGGAAACGTTATCCCGATTTGTTTTAATTTTCGAGGACGAAAATTTTTAAGGGGGGAAGAATGTAATAATCGCCCTTTTTGATTGATTCATGATTTCCTCATTGAGGAAAAATGAATATTTGTGTGAAATGTCTGATAGGATTTTATCAGATATATTTGAGTTCTTATAACATAATAAGACTCAAAACAGCTTGTTTAGCTATGCATGATGCCTTTTAAGGAAAAAGGCAAAATTAGAATTTATGACCTTGACTGGTCAAAGTTTGACCAAAAAAAGTCAAAGGTATGACTATGACGATACTGCAGTACAACAAACAGTATGAGAATTATACTGTGAAAAAACCGTCATCACGGATGAAATAGTAAGAATAAGGTTCAAGATCACTTTAGAAAAATCAAGCACAATATTTAGAACAATAATGGTTAAGTAGCTCGAAGTCAGATGAAAAAGTTTACGCAGTCAAAATTTTATGCAGATAAATTCTGGATTGCAGTCCAGTATGACAATACTGTTATAGTTGAAAACAGTATTTGTAATATCTGCATTAGCATAAGAATGGACTGCATTTTAGGAGATAAGTCTAACGAGGCCCTAAAAGTGGGACACCTCATCATGAGATAATTACATAATTTTTGGATTTTTGGGAAATTAGGAAAGAATTGAAAACTTGGCCTCCAAGCTTTCACCAAGTGGCCGGCCACCTCATGGTCCTTTTGGGCAAATATTTTGTTCATAAGGACTTATGTGCAATTTATGGAATAAAAATAAATCAAGAAAGAAAATATTTTTCACCTATAAATAGGTGATGGGGGGGAGGCTTTTTAGTTCATTTTGTGTGACCTTACCAAAACTCTTGCAAAATTTCTCCTCAATCTTTTCCCCCATAGCAGCCGAACCCCATAGGAAGAAAAACCAAGTTAGAGTGGTCGGATTTTTAGTGAAGGAAAGCTAGAAAAAAATTCAGAACCCAAGCTTGAGTTTCATCTCTAAGGCTTAGAGGTAATTCTCTCAATTTCCTAAGCCTTTTTATTGAAGTTTTAAGCAAAGTTTAAGTATATTTTCAGTTTGGTTATAAGAGCATAAGCTCACCATTTATGTTTATGTTCTAGATAGTTTACCTAGCATGTGCTTGATTTAGGTTTTGTGATCTTGATTTATGATTTTGATGTTTGTTTATGATGTTATGTGCTAAGTATGTAAGGTATGTAGAAATGCCTTGTATATGTTTGTTGCATGTCCCCACACACTTAAGAGGTTGTATGGTGTGATTGATTATGTGATTTTGATGAATGATGCAAGTAGAGTTTGTGGAAAACCCTAAAAACCCAAATTGGTGAATTTCACCAAATGGGTTTACGAGAATGTTGAAATGTTTGAGAATGAATGAATGATCGTGAGAACGTTAGATTATACGCTGCATGCTGGATATAGGCTCATGGTTGCGACCGTTTGAGGTAGGGTGTGCGTAATTGTACGTAAGAACGAACCGAAACCAAAACTGCCAGTTTGGGTGAAAACTGGGCAGTAATCTGGAAACGGTATTTTGAGACCTTTCGAGGTCTAATTTGAGAAAAGTTAAAACTACAAAGTTGTAGAGAATTAAAAATCCTAGGGGAAAACATGGTCAGTTTTTGAAAATAATGCTCAAAAGTCCTTCGTTTTTACAAAAACCCGAGCCTAGACCACCCAGACCTATGTACACGGCCGGGCAAATTCAACAATGAAAAAGTATAAGTTAAATGCAGAACTGGATTTTAAGCAAAACATAAAAGTTGTAGGGTTTTTGAAGATCTAAAAGTTTCGTGAAGAAAACTTTTTCAAAATCCAAACAGATTTTAAAACTAAATTGAATCTTAAAAACTGGACAGAAAATAAAAAATTCCTGCGCAGGATTTTCAAAACAGTGCATGCACATGCAATTCCTGTATATGCACAAATAACTGGGATTATGAGACTTTTTTCAGCAAACTCTTCTAAACTTAGACAGTTTTACTCAGAACAGTTTTTAAATGGTTAATCAAACCCAGTTTAGTACAATGAATAGTAATCGAAAAGATTACTAAAAATTAGTTGGACCAAGTTATAGTAACCCAATGGGTTACAAACTTTATATGTAAGATTTTGGATCCAAGGTTACTCATGATAACCAAATAGGATACCACTTTAATGATTGAGCCTTAGTAGCCCAATAGGCTTTTTAAGTTAAACATAATTTGAGCCTATACCTTAGGTTACTAATAGTATCCTAATAAGATACCAAGTGCTATTGGGCTTTGAGCCCAAAGTTCGTTAAGTAATCAAATAGGATACCGTTTGATTATTATTGGGACATGTGCCCTAGGGTTACACTTAGTAATCGAACATGATGTTACTAGAGTGTGTGAAGGGGGACATATAACTAGAGATTTCTCATGGATGTCGGTTAGGATACCAACATCAAATGTTATAGCTAAGAGTAAGATAGGAAGATTCTTATCTTACATCCTTAATTGATAATAGGTAGTTAACCTGTTGTTGCGATCGATAGGAGCAACAAACTCAGGACGCACATAAGAGGTAAGTACAACTCCGCCCTCAGCATAGACGGAAAATGTTTTACTGCTTATGTGATGTTAAGCTTAAACATGTATGATATAGTGCATGTGATTTATGCCTTGATGATGTGATGCATATGATTTATGCATTGATGATGTAGTACTTATGATTTATGTTTTATCATTGTGGCATCATGACGCATGCTCACTAAAGATAAATCATTCGGTAAGAATGAGAACCCAGTTTCAAGCAAGGAAACTGTTGTAAAAGACTGTTTTCAAGAAGAAAACTATTTTAAGAACAAGTTAAGGAAAGATTCCAAGTATGTTGGCAAGCAAGTTGCCTTGTGTCGTACCGACCCGTGTTAAGTCGGGTTTGGTCCATGGTTTGAGTTGGATCTGGTTGGCCGCCCCATCCACTCCATGGCAGTGCGCCACGGTATGTACACTTATGTTATGTAAGGGCCCAGGATATGTAAGCATAAGACATCATAATGAAAGCATAATTGGTTCATGCATTGTTCCATTATAAAATGTTTTGCGGGTTAATAGTTGTACTTGCTGAGCAAAAGCTCATGTCTTACGTTTATGCTGTAGGTAAGCAACCTGTCAGCAATCTTTGATGCAAGGCAGTGGAGTGTGGCAAGGCTACCTGTGAAATCTTGGGATGGGAACCATTACGCGTTTTATTTTAATTATGTTTGACAGTTAACATAAAATATTGTATGTACCGAAACGAGTTTGGTATTCAGTTCATCTATATATATGTATATGTGTACATATTTATACCAGTAAGTATAGTATGAGTAAGTTCTCAAGATTTAAGTTATATAAAAAAAAATAAAAATTATTCCGTTTTTTTTTTTCGCCAAGTAAATAAGTAAGATAAGATAAGATAAGTAACTGTAACGGCCACGTTAGGCAGGTCGTTATAATTCTGGACTGTAGTCCAATATAATAGTACTGTTTTAGTGAAAAACAGTATTAGTATTATTTAAGTTAGTAAGGAAATGGACTGTATCTCTATATTTAGGGATTTTTGGGAATTAAGTGGACCATTATATATGAATTAAAAGTCAAGTGGCTCCACTTTAGTCGCCACCTCACAGGGACTAAAATGTAAATATTTTATCCTTAGGGACTAAAGTGTAATTTTTGAAAAATATGAGGTAAGCAAGTGATGCAAGCATGATGATGTCATCAGATGATGAATTCAAGGTGAGGTAAGCATAGGTTACTTGGTGAACAAGTTAGCTTGTTGAACAAGCCACCTTTGGCTCACACAAAGGTATGGCCGGCCATCTCACCTAGGGGGACCCAAAAGCAAAGTGTGTTGTTCACTAAGGACTCTTATGCAAATTCAAGAAGAATTATGGAGCTATAAATAATTATGGAAAGTAATATAAAGTTGATCATTAAAATTGGCTTGGCCACCAAGTAAGGCCCTTATGGCCGGCCACCTTGCATAGAATAATGGGCAAATATGCTCTTTTTGGGGGATTGATTTGTAAAGTCAAATAAAACAAAACTCACCAATAGGTGATGTGAGAGAAAGTTTGACCATTTAGCTCTACACTAAGTTTAGTTCACATTTTAGTTAACAAATTTCCCCTCAAAAAGCCGAACTCAAGAAGGAGAAAGGAGGAACAACTTGGTCGGATTTTTTGGAGAAGAAAAGCAAGGAAAAATTGTTGGATCCAAGCTTGAGAATCAACTTCCAAGTTCTAGAGGTAAATCCTCTCAATCTCCTAAGTTTTTATTCAAGTTTGGAGCAAGATCTTTATATGTATTTCAAGCATTTGGTTGTAAGAGCTTAAGCTCATCTTCTCTCCTTTTCATGCAATGGGTTAGTTGCTTTGTATATGCTTGATTATTATTGTGATTAGGGTTTAGTGAGCTGATTTGTGTGGTTGTTTATGTTTATGATTTTATGCTCTAGAATTTCATGCTAAGGGTGTATGCTCACCATATGCTTGTTATATGTCCCAATATGTTAAAGATTGATGTATGGTTATGTATGATGAGATTTTATGTTAGAAACGCTGCTGTCTGCTTATAGACTCCCGTGGTGGCTGGTTGAGTTAGAATGCGCGAATTAGGACGTAAAATGAATTTAAGTAAGGAAACTGCCAGTTCGGGTAAAACTAACCAGTTTTCTGGAAAGCCGGATTTAAGGCCCTTAGAGGCCGAATTTGATGAAAGTTAAAACTACAAAGTTGTAGAGAAGGGTTTTTCCTAGCGGACCTCTTGAGAAGTTTTCAAAAATAAGGCTCCAATGACCTCTTTTTTTTTATGAAAACCCGAGCCTGGTCTGCCTAGACCCAGTGTGGTATCAATGTGCACGGCCAGCAGGTTTCAACCTCAAATATGACTAAGTTAATGACATAAATGGGTTTTGTGTAAAGAACCAAAGTTGTTGTATTTATCAAGATCTAAAACTTTTATGAATAAAGTTTTCCTAGATTCAAAGCAGATTTTTAAGTAAAACCTGATTTTCCGGAACTGCGCAGGTAATAGGAAATTCATGCACAAGATTTTCAGAAAAACAATGCAAAAGCAATAAATTCTTGCACATGCACGGATATTTTAATTAAGAAACTATTTTTAAGAATGGTTTTCAAAGTTGACAGTTTTTAACTGTCTTTACTTATAAGTTATGGTTGTATGAAAATACGGTTTGTATAAGAATTAATGCAAAAAGGATAACCTATAGTAACCGGTTAGGATACCCAAGTTATTGGGTTAGGCCTTACCCTATGGTTACCAATAATAACCTAATAGGGTGTTACTCTAAAAGTGATGAGGCCTTAGTAAGATTAGTAACCAGACAAGTTACTGTTTATGTCTGGTTGGGCCATGAGCCCTAAGGTTACGGCTAGTAACCGACTGAGTTCTCTTTAGTAGATTTTGGGGGACATATAACTAGGATTACCCATGGTTGTTGGTTGAGATACCAACATTTAATAATTATGATTTATGGTAAGATAGAATGTAAATGACTCTTATCTTACACCCTGTTTGGAAACAGGAGTATGAACTGTTGTCGTGCCATGTTGGAACGATATACCAAGAGCGTAGGATGACAGGTAAGTACAACTCCGCCTAAAGCATGAACAACATGTTTTGTTGCATGACGTGTTTTTTTAGAAATCATGAATTGATTTACATGATTTGTATGTTATGATGTTTTATGTTATGGTATGTTATGGTATGATGTAATATGTCATGATGAAGTATGCTATGATACGATGTTTTATGCTATGAATGATGTATGTTATGTTACATGTTTGATATCGTGACATCACGAAGCATGTTCACGGATATTAAATCACATGGTTAGAACAAGTTTTTAAAACATGAGATAAGACAAGTTAAGATTGTTGTGTAGTACTGACTTGCCACAAGGGCGGGTTTACACGGTATGTTCCATGGTTTGAGTTGGATTGGACTGGCTGCCTCAACTACTCCATGTTAAACGGTTTGTTTCATGGTTTGAGTTGGTACGGACTGGCTGCCTTCAATCACTCCATGGTTATGTACCACAATACGTGCATGCATGAAATGTAAGGAAAAAGAACTAAGTTAAAACATGGAACCATAATTGATTCATAAGAAATCATAACCGATTCATGCATCTTGCACTTACATATGCATTGCGGATTGAATATTGTATTTACTGGGCATAAGCTCATTACTTACGTTCATGCTGTAGGTAAGCAACTTAATGGTAATACTTGATGAAAGACTGTGGAGAGGGCGCTGCGGATTGTGAAATGTGGGATGGACACCACCACGGGTTTTGAAAAATTATGTTTATGTTATGTATGTTTATGTTATGTTATGATGGTATGGATAAGGAAAAGTTTAAGTATGTATGGCAAGCAAGTTGCCTCGTGTTGTACCGATCCGCATTAGGTCAGGTCTGGCCCACGGATTAAGTATGATAGCTTTCGATAAGGTGTGAAAGCTCAGTATTTGAGTGAGTACATATGAATAAGTTAAGTTTTATGTATGAGAATAAGTTTAAGTTATGTTTATGTTTAAGTTTAAGATTTTATGTTCTATGTATGAAAAAAAATTTACTCTAGATTATGGGGTAAGTTTAAGATAAGTAAGCTAAGTAAGTCAAGTAACGGCCCACATTCGCGTGGTCGGTCCTACGTGGATGGTTGGGGCGTTACGCACCCTACCTCAAACGGTTGAAACCGTGAGCCTATGACCAACATGCAGCGCGTTACGTATGGTTTCTATCATCATGCATTGGTTTCCCATCCTTACAAACCCAAATGGTAACATTTACCAAATTAGGGTTTTGGATTAATTTTTAACCTTCCATTATCATACATCATCATCATCATTAACATTCATACAATACCTTTTCTTGAGTATGTGGGGACATATTACAAACACATAATAGGCATTCACACATACCACATAATTTCTAACACATAGTATCACAAACATGCACCAAATCATAAATCAATACCACTAAACCCTAATCAAGCACATATCAAGCAATCTAGGCTATTGCATGAAAAATAAAAGGTGAGCTTATACTCTAACATACCCAACATGAAATACACTTAAACTTTTGAATCACAACTTAATTGAATTGCTTAAAGGGTTTAGGAGGGTTACCTTTTAGCCTTGAGAATGGTTCTAGTTCTTAAATTACAATTTTCTCTCCTTTCTTTTCTTCCTCAAAAATCCAACCCTCTCTCTCTCTCTCTCTCTCTCTCTCTCTCTCTCTCTCTCTCTCTCTCTCTCTCTTTTTTCCCTTCTTCTTTGGCTTCGGTTCCTAGGAGAAGGAGAGAGTTGAGAATGAACTAGAAAGTTAGGGGTTTCACTAAATGATCACAAACTCATCCCACCTCACTTATTTATAGGTGAAAATTAATTTCTTTTCTAGAATTATTTTTACTCTTAAAATTACATATCTAACCCCAAAAATAAAATATTGTTGGGATCTAAATGTGCCATAAGGATAGAAAATCAATATTAGGGATTTTCCGTAAATATGACATTTTGATATTAATAAGAGAAGGTTATTTATGTTTAATAAGTTGTGTCCTATTTACTTTCATTTGTTGATTGTATGGTTATTTTGAGCAAACATAAAATACTCCTTAACTGTTGGTAATATATTGGATTACCATATGTATATGGGGTATACATAGAAGACGTGGTAATTTGATAACGGTCTAAATAAATAGTTCGCAATCGATGGAATAAGATTTGGGAATCTTATTTATGATAAGATTGTAAAGGTTGTCTACTTCCTTGGAGGGATGGTTTGTCTTGACCATCGGATAGGTTCCGAGTAGAAACTTTAATATATACCAATATTGAGGTATGACATTGGACTAGACCTAAAGTGTTAATTGATTCGGTTTAATAATTCCGTTTCTTAGAATCAATGACACTTTGACTATCATCCTGCATTAATCTTAATCCTAAAATGATTACTTGAGTTCGCATCCATGACTTATGTAGACACTGTTAATTCATGGTCAATATACTTGTGTTTTGGGTGGATGACTTATGGATGGAGAAATTAAGATTCATAGATACGGAATCCATAGCTATCTTAACGATAGTAAATGTTATCTACTTAAAGGCATTATTCGGGGATTGAAAGATAGTATAACAAGATCTTGGCCATCAGTTTACTTTGTGTTCTCTGGTGGTTTACCAATTGTATGGTTTTACAATTGGTGATTCTTTTAATAGAGAATAATGGAACTTTAAGTTAAAAATGATTGAAAAGGTAAAACGGAAAAAGTCCTTAATTCAATCATGAATAACATATGGGGATTAAGCAAGTGATGAATAAATCATGTAAGAAGCACTACGTGATAGAGAGCTTTCGTAATACGGTATGTAAACAGGAGTTCAGCTTCAAACTTTTAGTGAAATAGTTTTGAAGTTGATAATTGATAAATAATTAATTTGGGATTAATTTTTCACAATTATAGGAGCCTCTTTACATATTTCCATCGGGTCCCTCTATTAGCTCATATAGTTCCGTATAGCATCTCGGGATTTGTTCCTAATGAGATCGGTAAATTTAAATGGAATTTAGTAATGTCTATTAAGACATAGTACTCTCTAACATGCAATCCAGAAAGGATTGGACATGTGAAATTAGTAGACTAATGATTTGTCAATATGTGATTGGTTAATTTGAATTTTGAAAATAAGATTGTGTTTGAATTATTTAATTTGGAAAACAAATTTTCTCTCCTAATCTAAAAGTGATGCACGGTTTTTAGATAGGTGGAGGGAAGAAAATTTTATTTCAAAATTGTTCAAATATATTCCTAACATTAAATTATTAATTGATTTGAATAATGGAGATTATTTGATGGATTTTTTCTTTCCTTTAAAATGTTGTGGACGGTTTTAAGAGGAGGAAAATTTCAAATATTCCATTTATTTAAATTAATAAATATGGTTGATATTTGAGGAAAATATTTAATTCAAATAAGTGAATGTTATTTAAATTCAAAAAGGTTTAAAAGGAATTTGAATCTAGATAGGACTAGGATCTTTTGACTAGTCTAGATTCTTGATTTAAAATTTGAACCATCAATCTAGCTTGAATTTCAAGTGTGGCCGAATTTTTTGTGGGAAGATTTCCTCTTGGAAAAACGTTTTTAGGTTCAATGAATCTAGCCTTAAAGTTGTATGATCTTTTGATTCAAAATTTATCCAGAAAAATAATTATTAATTATTTTTAAAGGACATGAATTTTGAAAAATGATTAGACTTCTATATAAAAGCAAGGGATTCTTGAAAAACTAATTTTTTTTGGTATTTTTCAAGAGGGAAAACGTTTTTTTTTTTTTTTTTTGGAGTGAGAGGAAAAACAATTTAGGTTTCTTCCACATCAAAATTCGGCTATCTTGTGAGAAAGAAAAAGAGAGAAAATTCCATTGAATCAAAACTGTGAGGAAGGTTAAACCGAGTGATAATTTTCATAGGAGGTTAACCAGTTTCTGTTTTGTAGTTTTGAAGAAAGAAGTTGGATTATATTCTCAACGAGGAACATCGGAATTGAGAATGAAGCATTTAGACTTCGGAAAGCATTACCGGTCGCTTGGATTCATAGAACGTGTGCCCACACACACTCTGAGACGTGGAACTCGAGAATAGTAGAGAAGACACGTTGGTCAAATGCTCTAGTGAGTCCGGAATCCAAGAATTAAGGTACGCTTGATCATTAATTTAATTTATTGTTATATGCATCATGAGACTCTTTTCCGGAAATGGCATAAAAATTTTAAAACTTCCGCTGCGCTGTAACTCTATACCGGATCCGATTTTTCTAACAAATATTTGTTAAAGGGACCCTTGAGATGGCCGGCCAACAATGAGCCACCTTGCCCCGAATTAATGCTTAATTATCCATTTAAATTTTAATTCCAAAAATGGCTTATTTATCTTTAATGAGGTGTCACCCCATAAGATCATGTTTGGTACTTTCCTTAATATGCAATCCAATTTCTCACTAACTCTGAGAATGCCAATACTTTTTTTTAACTAATAATAGTACTGTCATACTGGACTGCAGTCTAAAATTCATCTGTGCTTAACTGGGCTGCGTATAAATTTTTCTTAGGGTTGGAGCTACTTAGTCCTTATTACTCTAAATACTGTGCTTGATATTTCTAAAGTGGTCTCGTGCCTTATTCTTACTTTTTCATCTATGGTAACGATTTTTCGCAGTAAAATTTTTTATACTGCTTGCTATACTACAGTACCGTCATAATCATGCCTTAAGTCATTCTGGTCAAACGTTGACCGGGATAAAATAATAAATTATTATTCTGCCTTTTCCCTTAAAAGGTCTCATGCTTGACTAAGCAAACTATTATTGAGTCTTATAAGGTTATAAGAACTCAAATATACTCTGATAAAATCAAATCAGACATTTTACATAAACATTCATATTCCTCAACATGGAAATCATGAATCAGCAAAAAGGGCAGCAATTACACTCGCAGTATAATTTACATACGGCTTACTATACTGCAGTACCGTCTTAATCATATCCTAGATCATCCTGGTCAAACGTTGACCGGAATAAAATCATAAATTCTTATTCTTCCTCTTTCAACAAAAGGCCTTATATTTAACTAAGTAAGCTATTATTGAGTCTTATAATATTATAAGAACTCAAATATATTTTGATAAATCAGATTATGCATTTCACGTAAACATACATAATACAAACTTCGATTCCTTAAAAAGGAAATCGTAAATTTGTAAAAAGGTTCGCTATTACAGTAAGCATGATAAGGTAACGGTCCCATTGCAAAGTTGATATTTAAGTTAAGTAAGTACAAAGTCACGGCCCTACGTAGGTCGGGTCATGAAAAAGTACATGGTCTAGTACATGGGAAGGATCAGGTACATACTTCTTCAACATTGAGACGAGAAAAATGTTATGCACAGAAGCTAATTCTGGTGGCAAAGCAAGCTTGTAGGCTACTTTTACAATCCTTTCAAGGATTTCAAATGGTCCTATGTATCTCAGACTAAGCTTTCCTTTCTTACCAAACCACATTAGGAAAATAGAGTCTCCGAGTTGAAATTCCAATGGTCTACGATGTTTATCGGCATAGCTTTTCTTTCGGCTAAAAGCTATGTCGAGTCTCTCTTTTATCAACTTGACATCCTCAGAAATTTTTCTAATGAAATCCATGATTTGGAGCTGCTTCTGTCCAATTTCTTGCCAATGAATGGAAGATTGACATTTCCTTTCGTATAATGCTTCAAATGGAGCCATGTCAATTGAGGCGTGATAACTATTGTTGTAAGAAAATTCGATTAAAGGTATCTTCTGATCCCAGCTTCCTTTAAAATCCAAAACACATGACCTCAGCATACCTTCCAGTGTTTGGATAGTTCTTTCCGATTGTCCATCGGTTTGGGGGTGAAAAGTTGTACTAAACTTCAATTTCGTCCCCACAGCGTTGTGAACACTAGTCCAAAATCAAGAGGTAAAACATCCATCACGGTTAGAAATGATAGATTTTGGTACCCCATGCAGCCTAACAATCTGGGATATGTAAATCTCAACGAGCTTTTCTATCGAAAAGGTAGCCTTAATAGCAATAAAGTGGGCTGATTTGGTTAATCTATGAACAATAACCCAAATCGCATCATTTCAATTTGCGGTCCTGGGAAATCCAACTACAAAATCCATAGTAGTTTGTTCTAATTTTCATTCCGGAAGCTCGATTTTATAGGAGGTTTCCTTCAGGTTGCCGATGTTCAGCCTTAACTTTCTGACATGTTAGACATTTTGACACAAAGTTGGCAATCTCATTCTTCATGTTTGGCCACCAATAGTTTTCTCTGAGGTCTTCATACATCTTGGAAGCTCTAGGGTGTACTGAATATGGCGTCTCATGTGTTTCTGACAAGATTTGCTTCCAAAAAAAACTCGAAGTTAGGAACACATATTCTTCCTTTATGATAAAGTATCCCGTCCGTTGAGACCTTGAATTCTTTATCGTTTTCTCCAAGGAAGAGTTGCGCCTTGAGCAAAAAGGGGTCATTCCCTTGATAGAGCTTAATGGATTCTAGGAGATTGGATTGGAAAGTTAGAGCAGATAACTTCCCAGTTATTATCTCCAAACCGAAATCATTTATCTCCTTCTGAAGCGTCTTTGATAGCAGACCAATGGACATCAGTGTACTGGATGACTTCCAACTCAGAGCATCTGCTACTCTGTTTGCTTTTTCAGGTTGATAAAGAATCTCGCAGTCGTAATCTTTTACAAGTTCTAGCCACTTACGTTGTCTCATATTGAGCTCATTTTGGGTAAAGATATATTTGAGACTCTCGTGATCCGTATAGATCTCACATCTATTCCCATACAGATAATGTCTCCAAATCTTAAATGTGAAAACCACCGCCGTAAGTTCTAAATCATGCGTCAGATAGTTCCGTTCATGGTTCTTCAATTGTCGTGAAGCATAGGTCACCTTTTCTTCTTCCATCAGGACAGCTCTTAGTCCAGTTTTAGAAGTGTCACTATAAATCACGAAATTTCCTGCTTCCACGTTAGGGATTGTCAACACTGGTGTGCTAGTAAGCCTCTTCTTAGCTCTTGAAAGTTTTACTCACACCTTTGCGTCTACTCAAACTTCTTCCCTTTTCACGTAAGAGCTGTAAGAGGTGCAGCTATTTTAGAGAATCCTTCAATGAAACATCGATAATATACAGCTAAGCCGAGAGAGCTTCGTATCTCCGTAACACTTTTGGTACTGGCCCCTTGCTAACCACTTCTGTCACGACCCCGACCTACGCTACGTAGGGCTGTGACTTCGTACTTACTAACTTAACTTACTTCTTGGTTCAAATACTTTAAACTTACTGAAAATTTTTGAGTAATTTTTTTTTCTTTCTTTTAAACTTGATTTTAAACTTGACTTATACTCATATACATTCATATGTACTCACTCAATTACCGAGCTTTCACACCTCATTTGAAAGCTATCATATTCAAATCGTGGACCAAACCCGACCTAGTGTGGGTCGGTACAACACGAGGCAATTTGTTGCCATCATACTTGAAAATTTTTCCTTACCCACCATCACTTTATTATAACATAACATAAAATAAACACATTTTACAAACATATTTTACAAAACATATTTTCCAAAACCCGTGGCGGTGTCCATTCCACATTTCACAGTTGCAGTGCCAGCCCTCCACAATCTTGCATCAAGTATTGCCAGTAGGTTGCTTACCTACAACATGAATGTAAGTAATGAGCTTATGCTCAGTAAGTACAATATTAAATCCGGAAAACATTTTAATAAAGGAATGCATGAACCGATTATGCTTTCTTATGTTGATTTGGTTTTTGGGCCCTTTACATAACATGAATGCACGTACCGTGGCGTGTAACCTTGGAGTGATTGGGATGGCCAGTCCAATTCCAACTCAAACCATGAACCATACTGTTTAACATGGAGTAGTTTGGGCAACCAATCCAATCCGACTCAAACCATGGACCATGATGTTTAAACCCGTCCTTGTGGCAAGTCGGTATGACACAATAACATTAACTTATCTTATCTTATGACTTTAAAACATGTTCTTACCATGTGGTTTAATATTAGTGAACATATGCCTCATGATGTCACTACATCAAAACATATAACATAACATACTTGTAACGACCCACCTTACGTAGGCTGTTACCGTACTTAACTTACTACATAATAACTGACTTAACATGTGGAAAATAAGGACTATTTTTTTTCATTAAAATAACTTGTATCAGAAATCGACATATACATACTTATAATCATACCTACTTACTTAATTAAATTCTTAAACTTTAAACGTGGTTTAACATCCAACTTAAGTCTTGGAAACTTACTCATACTAAACTTACTCATATAAGTATGTATACATATACACATGTATATATTAACTATCAAACATAGCAAAACGCCTAGAGGTTCCTATCCCAAGATTTCACAATTCGCCCTGCCATGCTCCACCGTCTTGTATCACATATTACTGTAAGATTGCTTACCTACAGCATAAATGTAAGTTGTGAGCTTTCGCTCAGCAAGCACAACTATTAACCCGTAAAATATTTCATAATAAAACAATGCATGAATCACTTATTCTTGATTATGCTTTCTTAGGTTAGCATGCTTTTTGGGCCCTTACATAACATAACATAAGTGTACGTATGTTGGCGTGCAGCCATGGATTGGTAGGGCAGCCAGCCCTGTCCAACTTAAACCATGGACCAAACCTGTCCTAGTGCAGGTCGGTACGACACGAGGCAACTTACTTACCATCATACTTAAAAACTTGTTCTTTTATTTTAATACATATTTGAAAATTCATTTCATACTTATAAACAATTTCTTACTTGAAACTGGATTCTTATTCTTACCATATAACTTATCATTAGTGAGCATGCTTCGTGATGTCACATAAAGCATAAATCATATGCACATTCAACATGTATGCATGAACTTGAAAACTTACAAGCAGTAAAATATTTTTTGCTTAAGCTGTAGGCGGAATTGTACTTACCTTATGCTAAATCATGAATCCTGTGTTATGCCAAATCACAGTAACAGGTTAGCTTCCTGTTTCCAGAAAAATCATCAAATAAGAATCATCCTATCCTTTGATGTTAGTATACAAATCAACATCCATAAAAACCCTAGTTACAAGCTTATGTTACATGGTATCCTATTCGGTTACTATAAGTAACCTTGGATCCAAAACTCGACATATAACATTTGTTTTGAATTTAATAAAGTTTCCTTCATGAAAGTTGTAGATTTCATTGAAATCTATAACTTTCATTTTTTGTCAAAAACTTAAATCTGTCCTTAACTTGCTTGTTTCTTCCTTGCAGATTTTTGACCATATTCACTAACCATATTGATTGGTCTTGGGTTTTGATAAAAACAGAGGCATTAGGAGTCTTATTTTTAAAAACAGTTTATGCTGCCCCCTAGGATTTTCTGTTTCCTGCAACTTTTCAGTTATGACTTTTTCCAAAATCTGCCTCTAAAGGCCTCAAAATCTTGTTTCCAGATTGCTGCCCAGTTTTTATCTGAAACTGGCAGTTTTCGTTTTGGTTCAGTCTTACATAATATTACGCGCATACTATCTAGAACGGTTAAACCGTGAGCCCACGACAAGAATACAGGGCATTTCACAATATTTTCATAATCATAAATTCATTTCTTATTCATATAACTTTTGTGCAAACCCAAATGGTAATCTATATCATATTAGGGTTTTTAGGGTTTTTCTTAAACCCTAATTGCAACATATCACACCCTTTTTCTTATCCATTCATAAGACATCATTTTTGAGCATGTGTGAACACATATCCAACATATGGTAGACATTCACACAGCCACTAACCTCTAACTTAATTTATCAAAAACATACACCAAACTACTATTAGAAATCACCATAAACCCTAATACATGAAACTAACAAAAATGAGCTTAAGCTATTACACTTTCAACATGAAAATTTATTTAAATCTTGAACCGATCTTAATTGAAGAACTAGAGGTGGAGAGGATTACCTCAAGATCCGAAAGAGTGGATCTAACTAGGGTTGAGCAATTTTTTTCACACTCCTTCACACTAAAATCCGAACTCTCTCTCTCTCTTTCTCTCTTCTTTTGGCTCGGCTCCTATGGGCAGAAAAACTAATGAATGAGCTGCCAATTTTGGGTTTCACTAAAAGTTCTTGAAGTGAACCAACTTCCATCTATTTATAGGTGAGAGCTAAATTCATTTTGAATTATTTTTGCTTCTAAAATTGCTTAATGATCATCAAGAACAAAATTTTTGCTCCTAGCTCCCATGTGGTGGCCGGCCATGCTTGCTCTAGCTAGCCAAGTGAGCAAGGCTAAGGGGCTTGCTCATCAAGGCTAGAAGCATGATATGTCCCTTCATTGTGATGGCTGGCCATATGTGGAGAGTTATGCTTGCTCTAGCTAGCCAAGTAAGCAAGGCTACCAAGCTTACTCACCAAAGCTAGAACACCACTTGTCAACTCTAAAAAAATTTGGGGTAATTCTTATTTCTAAATTGCATATTTGTCCTTAAGAAAAAAAAATTTGCTTAAGGAACCAAGGTGGTGGCCAGCCATGTGGAGCTTCTGTGGAGAGACATGGCTTGTTCTAGCTAGCCAAGTAAGCAAGGCTATGATGCTTACTCACTAAAGCTAGAAGCATGATGTGTCAACTCTCAAAGAAATTAGGGTTTTTCTTATTTCCACATCTGCATATGAGTCCTTAAGAACACCATATTTGCTCATTTACCACATGAGGTGGCCGGCCATAGGCCATGTGGAAGGCTTGAGATTTCACAAACTTTTTCAAACTAAACCCTAACTAATTTTCCTTGATTTCTAATGCAACTATGCTAACCAAGCTTGTGACCAATAATTGGCTTGGTTGGATTTGAAGACTTAGTTAGAAAAGTCCATCATCCAAAAATTTTCATACTTATCTACAATCACACAAGTTTTCTTAAAATTACATATTAGCCCCTAAAAATAAAATATTTACATTTAGGTCCCTATGAGGTGGCCGGTCATAAGGAATGCTTAGTGGCCAAGAAATTTCCAATATTCATCCTTTTTTTTTTTTTTTTTTATCTTAGGATGAGGTGTCATACCCTTAAGCATCGCTTGATTTTTCCACAGTGGTCTCGTACCTTAATCTTACTTATTCATACGTAATGACAGTTTTTCACAGTATAATTTTCATACTGTTAATTATACTGTAGTACCGTCTTAATCATACTTTAGGTCTTTTAGGTCAAACATTGACCGACATAGGATCATAAACCCTAATTCGCCTCTTTCCGCAGAAGGCTTTATATTCGTATAACTAAGCTGTTATCGAGTCTTATAATATTACAAGAACTCAATAATATTATGATAAATCAGATGAAACATTTCACATAAACATACATATTATAAACTTTGATTCCCTAAAAAGGAAATCATAGTTTGCAAAAAGGTTGGTTATTAGAATTCTAACAAAGCATAACATAAAACACCATAACATAAAACATCATAACATAAACCATCATAACATTAAGCACCATAACGTATAACATATGTAAATCATGTAAATCAATACATGATTTCTTGAAAAACATGTCATGTAACAAAAACGTTTTGCCCATGTTATAGGCGGAGTTATACTTACCTGTTACGTTACGTCCTGAGTTTGTTGCTCCTACTGGTCGTAACAACAGGTTAAATTCCTGTTTTCAAAGAGGACATAAGGTAAGGATCGTCCTATCTTATCATAAATCATAATCATTAAATGTTGGTATCCTAACCTACACCCATGAGTAACCCTAGTTCTATGTCCCCTACATCTTCTTATGATAACTCGTTCAGTTACTTGCCGTAAATCTAGGGCTCATGGCCCAAATAAACTTAAACGGTATCTTGTTAGGTTACTTTAGGTAACCTTGGGTACCAGGCCCAGTCATACTTGAAAAGTATTTTATTAGGTTACTATTAGTAAACTTGGGCCTAAGCCCAATTACTTATAATTCATATCCCACTAGGTTACTATGGGTAACCCTGGGTTTTAGGCCCAACTAATTTTAAATAAATTCCCCATTAGGTTACTATTGGTAACCCTAGAGTAAGGCCCAATCATATTTGAATGATACCTTATTGGGTTACAAGAGCCCAATTACTTTTAAAGTATTACCCCATTAGGTTACTATTGGTAACCATAGGGTAAGGCCCAACCCAATAACTTGGGTATCCTAAATGGTTACTATTGGTCATCTATTTTGTTCTTATGTCTTTGAAATATTTTTTGGTTCAAGTATTTATTTTTTCTCTTTTCTTGACAAAACTTTGTCAAGTTTTCTTTAAAAATCTTTTGTAAAACTTTATATTTCTTATAAAAACCGTATTTTTATAAAACCGTAACTTTTAAGCAAAAACAGTTAAAAATTGTCAAACTCTAAAAACAATCTTTGAAAAGAGTTTCTTAATTTCAGTTATCAGTGCATGTGTAGGAATTTCCTGCTTTTGCACTGTTTTCTGAAAATCCTGTGCAGAAATTTCCTGTTTCCTGTCCAGTTTTTAAGATCTAATTTTATCTTAATAATTGTTTAGAATTCAAAAAATCTTTCTTCATAAAATTGTAGACCTCGAATAATACTAAAACTTTCATGTTTTACTCAAAACCTAATTCTGCATTTAACTTGTTCATATCCCTGGTTGAAACCGCCTGGCCGTGCATAGGGTCTGGGCAGACCAGGGCTTGGGTTTTCACAAAAAACGGAAGCCTTTGTAGCTTATTTTTTAAAATCTATCTACTTTAACCCCAAGTATTTTCCATTTTCTACAACTTTGTAGTTTTAACTTTTCTCAAATTCGGCCTCTAAGGGCTTTAAATTCACGTTTCCAAAAAGCTGCCCAGTTTTACCCGAAAACTGGCAGTTTCATTTTTGGTCATATTTTACGTAATATTAAGCACACATACCTCAAACGGTCGCAACCGTGAGCCTACGACAAACATGCAGCGCATTACGTAAGTTTTCAGCAATCATGTCTTGGTTCAAACCCATGCAACCCGTGTGGTAATCTTGTACCAAACTAGGGTTTTAGAGTTAGTTTTTACCCTAGATTCACATACCAATCTTATTTCCATCATCCATCATAACATACTTCTTCTTGAACATATGGGGACATATAACAAACACCTATTAGGCATACACATATACCATAATTTATCTTAAGCATATAATCAAAAACATGCATCAAACCATAAATCAAGACCAATAAACCCTTATCAAGCACATACATAAGCATTTAAACCTATTGCATGAAAATAAAGGGTGAGCTTATGCTCTTACAAACCGAACTTGAAATACACATAAACTCTTGAATCTTAACTTAATTGAATAGCTTAAAGGTTTAAGAAGGTTACCTTTAAGCTTGGAGAATGGTTCTAAGTCTTGAATCAAATTTTCCTTGTTGCTTTGGTTCCTCCAAAAATCCGACCCTCACATATATATATATTTTTTCTCTCTATGGGGTTCGGTTCCTAGGGGTGGTTTTGTGGTAGAGAGAATGGGTTGGAATTTGGGCAGAGTTTTGGGGTGGAATAGAATGATCCAACACCCCCCCACCCCCACCATCACCTATTTATAGGTGAAAAATAATTTCTTTTTAGAATTATTTTTTTCTTAAAATTGCATATTGGGGTCTAAAAACAAAATATTTGCTCAATACCCCCTATGAGGTGGCCGGCCATATTGGATTTCTTGGAGACCAAGTTATTTGTTCACCAAGGCAAGTGCTTGCTTACCTCACATTGCTTACCTCACCAAGGTAATTGCTTGCTCACCAAGCAACCCTTGACAGCCGGCCATGTGTTGGCTTGAACCAACCAAAAATATTTCATACTTATCTCTAACTTAATTGCTTATTCAAATGTAACCAAGCTAACTAAATTTTGTAACTAACCATTGGCCTACCATTGGCTTAGTTGGAAGCTTAGTTAGAAATATCCATAAATTTCATAAATCAATAATTACATATTTATTCATTTACTTTTCTTAAAATTGCACTTTGACCCCTAAGGACAAAATATTTACACTTTAGTCCTTGAAGGTGGCCGGCTTTGGTGGAGCCACTTGGCTTCCAATTCATGCATAATTATCCACTTGATTCCAAAAATCCATTAACATAAATATGCAGTCCATCTTTATACAAATGCAGATATTTCAAATATTGTTTTCAACTAATAATAGTATAGTTGTACTGGACTACAGTCCAGAATTTATCTGCACTTAACCGGACTGCATGTGGATTTTTCTTAGGACTTGAAAATACTTAGTCCTTATTGTCCTAAATAATGTGCTTGATTTTTCTAAGGTGGTCTTGAATCATATTCTTACTTATTCATACGTAATGACGGTTTATCACAGTATAATTCCCATATTGTTAATTACACTGCAGTACCGTCTCAACCTTAGGTCAACCTGGTCAAACATTGACCGACATAAAATCATAAATTCATATTCTGCCTTTTTCATCAAAATGCCTCATGCTTGACTAAGCAAACTATTATTGAGTCTCGTAGCAAATTAAACGAGAACTCAAACATATACTGATATTTAACTCAAATCATGAGTTTCATATCGACATACATGATTCAGTTTTAGATTTTTCTTGTAACGCCCCGATCTACGTAGGGCCGTTACCATACTTACTTAAACTAAACTTACTTAAAGATTTGAATATAATTTTTTTTCTTTAAAAATATATAAATAGACTAGTCCATATAAGTAAGCTTTCCATACACACACATTACTTGTTTATTATAATAAGAAGTCATACAAAATCTTTACATTAAACTCGAGTCTTCTTACTTCATATATACAGTATAACACAATTTATTCTAATACGTATTTATATACATATATCTTTGTTCAAAAGAACTTGCAGAAAAATTTATGTAGAGATATCCCACACCGCCTTTCACTTTCCGCATCATCCGCATGACCCACCATCTAGGCTGCAGGCTTTTTACCTACAGTATGAAATATACTGATGAGCTTTACGCTCAGCAAGTACAAACTGAATCTCACAAAACATGTCAAGCATCATGTAACTTATGCATGATCCATTTATGATCAATTATTAATCTCTTATACTCCATTATGAACTTCTTTTGAACTTACTATCTTACTTAACATGTGGGCCCCTTGTGTACGTACCAGATGCGCGCATTCCACAGAAAGTTAAGGTTTGCAAGGTCCCTAACAATTCTGGGAATCATATTCATAACCCTTCAAAATGTGGCGGAAGGTCTTAACATCTTGAACTTGAAACATGTATAATCCTCTACAATCTGGCGGGAGGTTGGTACGACACCTTGCTTATCTCATCTTATGACTTAAAACATGTTCTTACCATGTGGTTTCATATTAGTGAACATGTTTCATGATGTCACTAAATCGTAACATATAACATAACATAATATTAACCATAACATATACATACACATGGCATATCATAGCATAACATAGCATATTAAAACAAGTCATACTTAAAAATAGTATTTACTATTTTCCATACTGTAGGTGAGGTTTGTACTTACCTCTTATGCTACATTCTAGGTTTTGTTGCTCCAAATCAGGTTAGAACAACATGTTACTTCCTGCTTTTCAAAAAAGACGTAAAGTAAGGATCGTCCTATAAAATATTGGTATCCTAACCAACACTCATGAATAATCCTAGTTATATGTCCCCCACATACACTCATGATAGCTTATTTGGTTACTAAGTGTAACCCTAAACAATATCTTGTTTGATGTGTTAATGAACTTTGGGTTCAAGGCCCAATCATACCTAGTATAAGCCCAAGTCATATTTGGATCAAAACCCTATTGGGTTACTAAGGCCCAATTTTTAAAGCTATGTCCTATTAGGATACTATTGGTAACCATGAGCTTTAGGCCCAACCCAGTAACTTGGGTATCCTACCCGGTTACTGTTGGTCATTATACTATTATCATTTTTTTCAAGATAGCTTTTGGCCTATTTATTTATTTTTTTTCCCTTTTCTTGATAAAACCTAGTATTTGTTGTCTAACTTTCCTTGTATAACATCCTTTGTAAACTTTCAATCTTTTAGCTCAAACTATAATAATTTTTTTTTTTAAAGTAAGGGTAATGAAATTATCAGGTTTTGAAAACTATCCTTGAAAACAGTTTCATGCTGTCAGTTATTAGTGTATGTGCAGGAATTACCTGTTCCTGTACTGCTTTTGAAAATCCTGTGCAGGAATTTCCTATTTCCTGCATAGTTTTTAGAATCCAATTGTATCTAAAAATCTGTATGGATTTTGAAAAAGTTTTCTTCATTAAAGTTTTAGACCTTAGAAAACCCTACAACTAATTTTCTTTGCTCTTAACCCACTTCTGCCTTTAACCTACTTATTTTCCTTGTTCAACCTGCCTGGCCATGCACAGGGTCTGGGCATGACCAGGCTCGGGTTTTTTTGTAAAAATAGAGGCCATTAAAGCCTTATTTTTAAAAACTGTTCATGTTGCCCCCTAGGATTTTTCATTTTCTACAACTTTTCAGTTTTAGCTTTCCTCAACTTCGACCTATGAAGGCCTCAAAATCCGGTTTCTAGATTACTGCCCAGTCTTGATCCGAGACTGGCAGTTTTCATCTTAATTGTTTCTTACGTAAAATTACGCACACACTACCTCAAACGGTTAAAACCATGAGCCTACATCAAGAATGCAGTGTGTTATCTAACGTTTTCATTGCCATGTATTCACTTTTCATTCATACAATCTTTATGCAAACCCAAATGATAATCTATACCAATTTAGGATTTTAGGGTTTTCTCTAACCCTCCTTGCATCATACATCATAATCAACATAATCAATCACACCATATATCTTCTTGAGTGTGTGGGAGCATACAACAAACACATACTAGGCATTCATACATACTATACATACTCTAACACAAATCATCATAAACATATATCAACCCATAAATCAGCACCACTAAACCCTAATCAAGCACAAATCTAAGCAAATCTAAGCTACTACATATAAATTAAAATGAGCTTATGCTATTACATACCCACATGAAATACACATAAATCTTGAATCGAAACTTAATTGGATAGCTTAAAGTTTTAGAAGGATACCTTTAAGCTTGGAGAATGGTTCTAGGCTTTGTATCAAACTTTCTTCTTGCTTTGGTTCCTCCACAAAAAATCCGACCACCCTTGCTTCTCTTTCTCTCTCTCTCTCTCTCTCTCTTTTTATTTTTTATTTTTTCCTTTCTTTCTCTTCTCTTTGGGGTTTGGTTCTTAAGGGGAAGAGAGGGTGAGGTGAAAATGAGCCATAGTTTTGGGGTAGATTCACATAAAATGATCCAAAAACCCACCCCCCCCAATCACCTATTTATAGGTGAAAAATAATTTATTTTTGGATTTATTTTTATTTCCAAAATTACATGTTAGTCCTTAAGAGAAAAATATTTGCTCAATACCCCTAGGAGGTGGCCGGCCATTGAGGTGCATTGGTGGCCAAGTAAGCCTTTCAAGTTCATGCATCTAAGTCATCTAATCAAAAACTACCAACAATTTATTCCATTTTTCCAAAAATCCCAAAATTCACATAGTTATCCTAGATGAGGTGTCCTCCCCTTTGGACCTTGTTTGGCTTTCCTCTTAAAATGCAGTCCATTTTCATACTAATGCAGATATTACAAATACTGCTTTTACTAATAACAGTACTGTCATACTGGACTGCAATCCAAAACTCATCTGCGTATTATTTGACTGCGTATAAATTTTTTTCATGACTTGAAGCTACTTAGCCCTTATTGTCCTAAATAATGTGCTTGATTTTTCTACAGTGGTCTTGACCCTTATTCTTACTATTTTATTTGTGATGACGGTTTGTCACAGTATAATTCATATGCTGCTTGCTATATTGCAGTATTGTTATATTCATACGTTTGACTTTTCTTGGTCAAACTTTGACCAATATAAAATCATAAATTTTAACTATGTCTTTTTCCTTAAAAGGCCTCCTGCATGACGAAGCAAACTACTATTGAGTCCCGTAGCTAATTAATCGAGAACTCAAACATATACTGATAAAATTATGAATTTCATATTGATATTCATAATTTTCAGGAAACATCACATAAACACATAACGTGGACTTAAATTTCTTTATATACAAGGAAATCATGAGTCCGTAAAATTTCGGTTATTACATTCATTGTCTCTAAGGAAATCATAAGTTCATCACAATTTCGGGTTATTGTAGCTTCAACCTTAGCAGGATCGACATAAATTCCTTCCTTTGAAGCCACGTGGCCTAAGAAATGAACTCTTTCCAGCCAAGATTCACATTTCGTGAACATGGCATAGAGTTGATTACGTCTTAGCGTCTCCAAAACAATCCTGAGATGTTGCTCGTGCTCCTCCATGGACCTTGAGTAAATTAGAATATCGTCAATAAAGATAATAACAAACTTATCTAGGTATTCCTTGAATACCTGATTCACAAGGTCCATAAATGCAGCTGGTGCGTTGTTTAAACCAAACGGCATGACTAGAAACTCATAGTGCCCATAGCGCATGTGAAAAGCCATCTTGGGAACATCCGTTTCCTTGATTCTAAGTTGGTGGTATCCCGACCATAAATCAATCTTCGAGAATACCGCTGTTCCCCTGAGTTGATCGAAAAGATCAATTCTAGGGAGAATATACTTATTCTTGATGGTGATCTTGCTCAACACATGATAATCGATGCACTTCCGCAACGATCCATGTTTTTTTTTTTGACAAATAGAACTAGTGCTCCGCAAGGTAAATGGCTCTGTCGGATGAATCCTTTATCCAACAACTTTTGTAACTGCATTTGCAGTACTCTGAGTTCAGCCGGTTCCATACGTTAAGGCGCCTTGGATATTGGTGCTGATCTGGGTATTAGCTCGATCTTGAAGGAAATCTCCCGCTATGGAGGAAGTCTTGGTAACTCTTTAGGAAAAACCCCCACAAATTCCTTTATAATTGAGATATCTCGTAGCTTTAACTCAGTCTCTTGCGCTTTGTCCACCATGCTAGCTAAAAATCATTCGCATCCATTAGCCAACATCTTCCATGCCTTCATTGCTGATACCAGCTTTGATGAAGAATTTCATGACTGACCATAGAAGTTGAATTCCTCCTCACCAATTGGACTAAATGTTGGGATCTAAATGTGCCCTAAGGATAGAAAATCAATATTAGGGATTTTCTGTAAATATGACATTTTGATATTAATAAGAGTAGGTTATTCATGTTTAATAAGATGTGTCCTATTTACTTTCATTTGTTGATTGTATGATTATTTTGAGCAAACATAAAATACTCCTTGACTGTTGGTAATATATGAGATTACCATATGTATACGGGGTATACATAGAAGACGTGGTAATTTGATAACAGTCTAAATAAATAGTCCGCAATCGATGGAATAAGTTTTGGGGATCTTATTCATGATAAGATTGTACAAGTTGTCTACTTCCTTGGAGGGATGGTTTGTCTTGACCATCGGATTGGTTCCGAGTAGAAACTTTAATGTATATCAGTATTGAGGTATGACATTGGACTGGACCTAAAGTGTTAATTGATTCGGTTTAATAATTCCGTTTATAAGAATCAATGACACTTTGATTATCATCCTGCATTAATCTTAATCCTGAAATGATTACTTGAATTCGCATCCATGACTTTTGTACTTTAATGCACTACAGGTGAGACACTGTTAATTCATGGTCAATATACTTGTGTTTTGGGTGCATGACTTATGGATGGAGAAATCAAGATTCATAGATACGGAATCCATAGCTATCTTAACGATAGTAAATGTTATCTACTTAAAGGCATTATTCGGGGATTGAAAGATAGTATAACAAGATCTTGGCCATCGGTTTACTTTGTGTTCTCTGGTGGTTTACCAATTGTATGGTTTTATAATTGGTGATTCTTTCAATAGAGAATAATGAAACTTTAAGTTAAAATGATTGAAAAGGTAAAACGGAAAAAGTCCTTAATTCAATCATGGATGACATATGGGGATAAAGCAAGCGATGAATAAATCATGGAAGAAGCACTACGTGAGAGAGCTTTCGTAATACGGTATGTAAACAGGAGTTCAGCTTCAAACTTTTAGTGTAATAGTTTTGAAGTTGATAATTGATGAATAATTAATCTGGGATTAATTTTTCACAATTATAGTAGTCACTTTATATATTTCCATCGGGTCCCTCAATTAGCTCGCAAAGTTCCATAAAGCGTCTCGGGATTTGTTCCTTATGAGATCGTTAAATTTAAATAGAATTTAGTAATGTCTATTAAGACATGTTACTCTCTAACATGCAATCCAGAAAGGATTGGACATGTAAAATTTGTAGACAAATGATTTGTCAATATGTGATTGGTTAATTTGAATTTTAGAAATAAGATTGTGTTTGGATTATTTAATTTTGGAAAAATAAATTTTTCTCTCCTAATCTCAATAAGGTGAACGGATTTTAGATAGGTGGAGGGAAGAAAAATTTTGTTTCAAAATTATTCAAATAAATTCCTAACATTAAATTATTAATTGATTTAAATAATAGAGATTATTTCATGTATTTTTCTTTCCTAATTAAAAGTGGTTCACGTTTTTTTGAGGAAAGGAAATTTGAAATATTTCATTGATTTAAATTAATTAATATGGTTAATGTTTATGGAAAATATTAATTCAAATAAGTGAATCTTATTTAAATTCAAAAAGGTTTAAAAGGAATTTGAATCTAGATAGGACTAGGATCTTTTGACTAGTCTAGATTCTTGATTTAAAATTTGAATCACCAATCTAGCTTAACAAACTCAATGTGGCCGAATTTTTTGAGGAAGATTTCCTCTTTGAAAAAAGTTTTTAGGTTCAATGAATCTAGCCCTAAAGTTGTATGATCTTTTGATTCAAAATTTATCCAGAAAAATAATTATTATTATTATGTTTTAGATGAATTTTGAAAAAGGATTGGACTTCTATATAAAGGCTAGGGATTCATGAAAAAAAAAATTTTGGTAATTTTTCAAGAGCAAAAAAATGTTTTTGGAGAAAAGGAAAAAATTTAGTTTTTCCGGAACATCAAAAATTCGGCTATCTTGTGAGAAAAAAAAAGAGAGAAAATTCTACTGAACCAAAACTGAGAGGAAGGTTAAACCGAGTGATTATTTTCATTAGGAGGTTAACTGGTTCCTGTTTTACAGTTTTGAAGAAAGAAGGTTGATCATATTCTCAACGAGGTACATCGGAATTGAGAAGGATGGATCTAGACTTCGAAAAGCATTACCGGTCGCTTGGATTCATAGAACGTGTGCCCACACACACTCTGAGACGTGAAACTCGAGAATAATAGAGAAGACACGTTGGTTAAACACTCTAGTAATTCCGGAATCCAAGAATAAAGGTACGCTTGATCATAAATTTAATTTATTGTTATATGCATCATGAGATTCTTTTCCGGAAATGGCATAAAAATTTTAAAACTTCCGCTGCGCCGTAACTCTGATTACCGATCCGATTTTTCCAACAACTGGTATCAGAGCCAACTCATGATCATGTATATAACATAAATTATTTGATCAAATAAATTTCTCTCTATGCATTAATGAAATATTTTAGAGAGTTGGCACTCTAGGTTTTATTTTGAGTATGTTAAATATATTATGAATGGATGTATGGATGAATGAATGCTTAATATTATTTTTATAATATTTGATGCTTGTTCAATTTTGCCGGTCATGATTCCATAGAGGTTAGAATTTGTATCTAGGTTTTTCAAGTGTAATAGATGCGGTCTATTATCACCGCTAGGTCGTTCTTTCAATTCCTAGAATTTTTGTAAGCCGGAAACGGCGTAGGAATTTTTTGGTAAAATTCGGGCTACAATGGATTTGAGGAGATTGAAGATGAACGAAGGTATGGAAATTTTCAAAGGATGTGATTTTTTATTTTTTTGGAATTTTTTAATAAAAATATAAATAAAAAAAATCACAAAAATCTTTTTGAAAATTTAATTTTCCAATGATATGTGATCTTGATAATTGGAAATCAAAATTAAAAATTTAAATTTAAATTTAATGGATATTATTATGAATTTTAAAATTTTGAAATTTAAATTTGAAATTTTGAAATTTCAAATTTTTGAATTTTAAAATTTAAATAACCGGATTTTTTATTTAAATTTTGAGATTTTATAATTTTGATTAAAACTAAAAATCACATATTATTTTTTTTTTAAATTTAAATTTTAAATTTAAATTTTAAAAGATGGGACATTGGAGAAGGAAGACACATTGAAGAAGGATAAAAGGCATGGATTTACAAATGAAGGCCGATATATGTTTCGGTTAATTTTTGTAAATTTTACAATTTTCTTTTCTCTAGGATGGAATCATGATCCACGACTGTTTACATATTTTGCAAACCATAGATGATGAATTGCTAGATAAATATGTTATATTATTTCATGATGTATTGATAACATGCCATATAGACTAGGGAGTGCCACTCAATAAATATTGTTTATGCATGAAAAACAAAAACCCTAATTTAAAAGATTGAATGGGAGAAGGTTTTACACACTAAGACCTACGGCCTCCATCGTTGGTCCAATAGTTACGCATGGTAGTGCCTACTACTCGGTTTTGACCCGGGAATTCCCTTCGGATAGGTATCTTACTTAGAGCGCACACTGATTTGGATTTCCGAAAGGATAACGGTTTTGGGCATATTTTATGTTTAGATCACCCCTTGGTGACGGATGTAAAATATGGATTCAAAATTGGAAACGATGGTTACACACTCATGTTACTTTATTTATTAACCCTCCCTCGAGGCTCTGTTATATAAAGTAGTGGCCAAATAAACGATAGTTAATATATATTCAATGGAATTTGTTTCGTGGACAAATATGTATTAATCGGAAGGGATCCGTGTTCTTGGCTAGTTATTCTATGACTACCCCTCGGTAGCTTAGAAAGCGGAAGATAGGAATTATCGTTGTAAGGTATGTGTTTTAAGGGTTTTACACATAAACATTTAGATTGCATATAGATCTTTTTGTTTAATTACAAAACCATATTTTATAAACTAATAGGATGTTTGTTCGTACTTATTACATGTTTTCTTATTATAGATCAAAATGTCGAGCCCTTTATCTGTGATACTTACGCAAAACAAATTAACCGGCGAAAATTTTAATGACTGGAAAAGGAACTTGCTTATCGTCCTAAACTTTGAGAAACACAATTTCGTCCTAACCCAACCTAGACCACCCACGCCTGCGATCGATGCTCCTGATAGGGATTTTGTAGCGCTTGAGCGCTGGGACAATTCCAACCTAAGTGCTATGTGCTATATTCGGGCTAGCATGTCTAACATGCTCCAGAAACAGCATGAAGAGTATCAAACTGCTAGATAGATCATGGATAACCTGGAGGAAATGTTTGGTGAACAAACTATCCAGGCTAAGACCGATGCTATCAAAGGTCTCATGAACTACAGGCAGAAGGTTGGAACTCCCATCAAGGAGCACATGATGAAAGTCATGGCTTATTTGTCTGAAGCTCAGACAAATGGGGCTGAGATCGATTCTGCAACTCAATTGGTCATGGTTTTCCAAACCTTGTCCAAGGATTTCGATTTGTTTCAGGCATCTTACAACCTTAACAGGAAGGAGATGTCTTTAACAGAATTAATGAAAGAGTTGCAAGCCTTTGAGAACATTTTTAAGGGTTCTGAATCTAAGGTTGTGGCAAATGTGGCTGAACCTAGTTCGCCTGCTCCTAATCCCAAAAGGAAGAAGGAAAAGGGGAAGAACAAGGGGAAGAAACCTGCTGTGGATGCACCTGCTACTAAGAAGTCTACTAAGACTAAGAAGCGGAAGGTGGATCCCAAAAAGGTTAAGTGTTTTCACTGTGAGAAGAAAGGACATTTCAAGAAGGATTGTCGAGAATACCTGTCCATGCTAAAGCAAAAAGGTAATTTCGATGTTCTGTATCTTGAGGGTTGTTTAGTGGAAGAATCTAAGGACAATTGGGTTATAGATTCTGGAGCTACTAACCATGTTTGTATTTCTCTACAGGGGTTCAAGGTAATGAGAAGTCTGCATGAGGAGAACTTCACGTTAAGAACCGGTGATGGGACGTTGGTGCGAGCTGAAGCAGTGGGAGAAGTGCATCTTTATTTTGATGAATTTAGGTTTATTGTTTTGAGACATTGTTTTTATGTTCCTAGTTTCAAGAGGAACCTAATTTCGGTAGCTTGTTTGATTAAAGATTCTTGTTCAGTTTCTTTTAATAATAAAGTTGTTATTAGGAAAAACAATTCTCTTATCTGTAATGGATGGATGCATGGAAATCTTTATTTTATCAAACCTAAGATGCACTCACTACTTGATACAGAATTGGAAAAGAACTCAAAAAGACATAAGTCTTATTACTCTAACAAATCATATATTTGGCATTTACGACTTGGTCACATAAGCCTTAACAGAATTCAAAGGATGGCAAAGGAGGAATGCCTTGACTTGTATGAGGTTGAACCTTGGCCACAATGTGAATCCTGTTTGGAGGGCAAGATGACTAAATGGCATTTTGCTGCCAAGGACAGTCGTGTTGAGGAACTTTTAGAACTAGTGCATATGGATGTTTGTGGTCCCATGAACATAGAAGCACGTGGTGGGTATGAGTATTATATCACTTTTATTGATGATTACTCGAGGTATGGATATGTTTATTTGATGATCCGCAAAAGCGAAGCCTTTGACAAGTTCAAAGAATTTCGGGCTGAAGCGGAGAAACAAATGGGCAAGTCCATTAAGACACTTCGATCGGATCGAGGTGGGGAATACCTATCGGATGAGTTCTTAGGATATTTGATAGAGAATGGGATACAATCCCAATTAACTGCACCTGGTACTCCTCAACAGAATGGTGTAGCTGAGAGAAGGAATAGGACCCTATTGGATATGGTCCGGTCTATGATGAGTTACTCCACATTACCTTTGTCATTTTGGGGGCACGCCATACAAACTGCATGCTATCTTTTGAATAACGTTCCCTCCAAATCGGTTCCTAAAACTCCTTACGAGTTATGGACGAGTAGGAAACCTAATTTGAATCATATTCGAATTTGGGGTTGTCCAGCACACGTCCTGGATAAGGAAGCGAAGAAGTTGGAGTCGCGATCAGAAGTGTGCTTGTTTGTTGGCTATCCAAAAAGGACAAAAGGTGGTCTGTTCTATAATCCGAAGCAAAATAAAGTCTTCGTTTCTACACATGCAACATTCCTGGAGGAAAGTTACATAGAAGATTTTAAACCTCGTAGCAAAGTAGTGCTTGAGGAGATGTCTTCAGGTTTGGATGTTCCTAAAGTCACAGAAAACCCTGTGGAAAAACCGCTAAAGAATCAACAACCAGGGGAGCTTCGTCGTAGTGGGAGGATTATCAAGGAACCTGATAGGTACATGTTCAATGGTGAAGTTTTTGAAGCAGAATCCATAGAACATGATGATCCGGCTACGTACAAAGAAACTATGGAGGATGTTGATCCTAGTCTTTGGCAAATAGCTATGAACACCGAGATGGAATCTATGGATTCCAACGGGGTCTGGATACTTGTAGACTTACCCCAAGGCATAAAACCGATTGGGTGTAAGTGGGTATACAAGAGGAAGAGAGGTGTGGATGGGAAAGTGGAAACTTTCAAGGCAAGACTTGTAGCGAAGGGCTATACGCAAAAAGAAGGAATCGACTATGAAGAAACCTTCTCACCTGTAGCATTGCTCAAGTCAATCCGCATTCTTTTATCCATTGCGGCTACTCTCGATTATGAGATCTGGCAAATGGATGTCAAGACAGCTTTTTTGAATGGCTCTCTTGAATAAGATATCTATATGATACAACCAGACGGGTTCAAGGCAAAAGACCAAGAAGATAAAGTATGCAAGTTGCTTAAATCCATTTATGGATTAAAGCAAGCATCTCGTTCTTGGAATATTAGGTTTGATCAAGCGATCAAAACCTATGGATTCGAACAAAACATTGATGAACCATGTGTTTATAAATGTATCAAGAATGAGAAAGTGGTTTTCCTTATACTTTATGTGGATGATATATTGCTTATTGGAAACGATGTGGCAACATTATCATCTGTCAAAGTTTGGTTAGCCAAATAGTTTGACATGAAGGACTTAGGAGAGGCTAGTTATGTTCTTGGTATTCAACTCTTTAGAGATAGAAAGAACAAAACGATAGCACTCTCTCAAGCTTCATATATTGACAAAGTACTTGAGAGGTTTTCTATGAAAGATTCCAAGAAAGGTGCCCAACCTTTCAGGATTGGAATCAAACTTTCTAGAGATGACTGTCCCAAGACATCAGAAGAAAGGGAGCGTATGAAAAACGTACCTTATGCATCAGCAGTAGGTAGTCTTATGTACGCTATGTTATGCACTAGGCCTGACATTTGTTTTGCGGTTGGTATGGTAAGTCGATATCAGTGGAATCCGGGACCGAACCATTGGGGTGCAGTCAAGCATATACTCAAAGTATCTATGGAGAACGAGGGACTATATGCTTGTGTATTCCGGTCAGAACCTTGTTCCTAGAGGATACACTGATTCTGATTTTCAATCAGATCAGGATTCAAGGAAATCAACTTCATGATATGTTTTTACCCTTGGAGGTGGTGCCGTTGTGTGGAGGAGTATTAAGCAATCTTGCATTGCTGACTCGACCATGGAAGCCGAGTATGTGGCAGCCAGTGAGGCATCAAAGGAAGCGGTAAGGCTCCGTAGGATCCTTGGTGATCTTGAGGTCGTTCCTGGTATGGATAAAGCTATAGTGCTCTACTGTGACAACAGTGCAGCAGTAGCTAATACCAAGGATCCTAGGCATCATAAGAGGAGTAAGCACATTGACAGAAAATATCACATCATCAGAGGCTTTGTTGAGAGTGGAAATGTGACGGTTTGCAAAATCGCATCAGAGGACAATCTTGCTGACCCGTTCACGAAGACTTTGGTGGCCAGAAGATTCAAAGAACACGTTGAAGGCATGGGGATGCGTAATATGTCACATTTACTCGCTTAGGGCAAGTGGGAGATTGTTGGGATCTAAATGTGCCCTAAGGATAGAAAATCAATATTAGGAATTTTCTGTAAATATGACATTTTGATATTAATAAGAGGAGGTTATTCATGTTTAATAAGATGTGTCCTATTATTTCCTTTCATTTGTTGATTGTATGATTATTTTGAGCAAACATAAAATACTCCTTGACTGTTGGTAATATATCAAATTACCATATGTATACGGGGTATACATAGAAGACGTGGTAATTTGATAACAGTCTAAATAAATAGTCCGCAATCGATGGAATAAGATTTGGGGATCTTATTCATGATAAGATTGTACAAGTTGTCTACTTCCTTGGAGGGATGGTTTGTCTTGACCATTGGATAGGTTCCGAGTAGAAACTTTAATGTATACCAGTATTTAGGTATGACATTGGACTGGACCTAAAGTGTTAATTGATTCGGTTTAATAATTCCGTTTATAAGAATCAATGACACTTTGATTATCATCCTGCATTAATCTTAATCCTGAAATGATTACTTGAATTCGCATCCATGACTTTTGTACTTTAAGGCACTACAGGTGAGACACTGTTAATTCATGGTCAATATATTTGTGTTTTGGGTGCATGACTTATGGATGGAGAAATCAAGATTCATAGATACGGAATGCATAGCTATCTTAACGATAGTAAATGTTATCTACTTAAAGGCATTATTCGGGAATTGAAAGATAGTATAACAAGATCTTGGCCATCGGTTTACTTTGTGTTCTCTGGTGGTTTACCAATTGTATGGTTTTATAATTGGTGATTCTTTCAATAGAGAATAATGGAACTTTAAGTTAAAATGATTGAAAAGGTAAAACGGAAAAAGTCCTTAATTCAATCATGGATGACATATGGGGATTAAGCAAGCGATGAATAAATCATGGAAGAAGCACTATGTGAGAGAGCTTTCGTAATACGGTATGTAAACAGGAATTCAGCTTCAAACTTTTAGTGTAATAGTTTTGAAGTTGATAATTGATGAATAATTAATCTGGGATTAATTTTTCACAATTATAGGAGCCTCTTTACATATTTACATCGGGTCCCGCTATTAGCTCGTAAAGTTCCATAAAGCGTCTCGGGATTTGTTCCTTATGAGATCGGTAAATTTAAATAGAATTTAGTAATGTTTATTAAGACATGTTACTCTCTAACATGCAATCCAGAAAGGATTGGACATGTAAAATTTGTAGACAAATGATTTGTCAACATGTGATTGGTTAATTTGAATTTTGAAAATAAGATTGTGTTTAGATTATTTAATTTTGGAAAAACAAATTTTTCTCTCCTAATCTCAATAAGGTGCACGGTTTTTAGATAGGTGGAGGGAAGAAAAATTTTGTTTCAAAATTATTCAAATAAATTCCTAATATTAAATTAATAATTGATTTAAATAATGGAGATTATTTCATGTATTTTTCTTTCCTAATTAAAAGTGGTTCATGTTTTTTTGAGGAAAGGAAATTTGAAATATTTCATTGATTTAAATTAATTAATATGGTTAATGTTTATGGAAAATATTAATTCAAATAAGTGAATCTTATTTAAATTCAAAAAGGTTTAAAAGGAATTTGAATCTAGATAGGACTAGGATCTTTTGACTAGTCTAGATTCTTGATTTAAAATTTGAATCACCAATCTAGCTTAACAAACTCAATGTGGCCGAATTTTTTGAGGAAGATTTCCTCTTTGAAAAACGTTTTTAGGTTCAATGAATCTAGCCCTAAAGTTGTATGATCTTTTGATTCAAAATTTATCCAGAAAAATAATAATAATAATTTTTTTTTTGAGATGAATTTTGAAAAAGGATTGGACTTCTATATAAAGGCTAGGGATTCATGAAAAAAAAAATTTGGTAATTTTTCAAGAGCAAAAAAACGTTTTTGGAGAAAAGGAAAAAATTTAGTTTTTTAGGAACATCAAAAATTCGGCTATCTTGTGAGAAAGAAAAAGAGAGAAAATTCTATTGAACCAAAACTGAGAGGAAGGTTAAACCGAGTGATTATTTTCATTAGGAGGTTAACTAGTTCCTGTTTTGCAGTTTTGAAGGAAGAAGGTTGATCATATTCTCAACGAGGTACATCGGAATTGAGAAGGAGGGATCTAGACTTCGAAAAGCATTACCGGTCGCTTGGATTCATAAAACGTGTGCCCACACACACTCTGAGACGTGAAACTCGAGAATAATAGAGAAGACACGTTGGTCAAACGCTCTAGTAATTCCGGAATCCAAGAATAAAGGTACGCTTGATCATAAATTTAATTTATTGTTATATGCATCATGAGATTCTTTTCCGGAAACGGCATAAAAATTTTAAAACTTCCGCTGCGCCGTAACTCTGATTACCGATCCGATTTTTCCAACACTAAATGTGACGACTCGACCACGTAGGGCCGTTACCGTACTTAAATAACTTAAATACTTAACTTTGCAACGACATGATTTCGGGGGGCCGTTACCTTACCATGCATACTTAAACATACTTCATCTTAAAACTTACTTTTGGTTTATGTAAAAATACGGAAATGTTTTTTTTTCTTTATTCTTTCTTTTTAAAATTCAATTTAAAACTTAACTTATACTCATACTTATTTATATGTACTCACTCGAGTACCGAGCTTTCAAACCATATTTTTACAAATCATACTAGTTAGCATATACGAGTACCATCGACTTATTAATACAAACACATTTGACAAAACATATTTTCCAAAACCCGTGGTGGTGTCCAACCCAAATTTCATAGTCTGCAGTGCCATCTCTCCACATTCTTGCATCAAGCATTGTCGGTAGGTTGCTTACCTACAACATGAACGTGAGTTATGAGCTTATGCTCAGTAAGTACAACTTTCTATTCCGTAAAATATTTTTAATAAAAGAATGCATGAACTGATTATGCTTTCTTATGAATCAATTATGCTTTCTTATGTTAACTTGGTTTTTGGCCCCTACATAACATGAGTGCACGTACCGTAACATGTAGCCAAGGAGTGATTGGGGCGGCCAGTCCAATCCAACTCAAACCATGAACCAAACCGTTTAACATGGAGTGATTGGGGCAGCCAATCCAATCCAACTCAAATCATGGACCAAACCGTTTAAACCCGCCCTTGTGGTAAGTCGGTACGACGCAAGAAAACTTGCTTGTCTTATCTTATTACATGAAAACTAGTTCTTGGTTGATCATACTTGAAAACTTGAATCTTAACTGTTTCTTACTTGAAAACTTAACTTTGTTCTTATTATGTGATTTATTATTAGTAAATATGCTTTCATGATGTCACAGTAATAAAACATAAAACATAAAACATAACACATATGTACATCATGTAAATCAACGCATGAGTTTTTGAAAAACATGCAAGGTAATAAAAATATTTTGCTCATGCTGTAGGCGGAGTTATTGTGACGCCCCGACTTCCCAAGCCGGGTCGACACCATACATACTTGTACTTAAATTTCTTGAAAATTTGAGAATAATTTTTTTTTCTTTTCTTTTAAACTCTGAAAACTTATTTTTAAATTACAACTCGAAAACATCACATACATGACATGGTACATATTACTTAATCATACATATACAACTTCATACTTAAAATATTTACGAAAAATCTTGCGTAGTGTATCCCACACCGCCCTTCACTTGCTGCATCGTCTCCATCGCCCACCAAGTAAAGCTGCAGGCATCTTACTTTTACCTACAGTACGGAATATACAAATGAGTTTTCGCCCAGCAAGTACAAACATATCTCACAAAAATATTTCAAACATTTGAAAAAAAAAACATACCAATCATCATGTAATTTATGCATGAACCATTTATGATCGATTTGAATGTCTTATGCTTCATTATGGACTTAATTCTTGAACTTATTATCTTGTCTTAAAACGTGGGCCCATAGTGTACGCACCAAAAGCGCGCAGCCTCCAGACAAAGTTAGGGTTTGCAAGGCCCTAACAGTTCTGGGAATCATAAACTTGACCCTCACGCATCAACGAGAGGTTAATAATAATAACTTAACTTGAACATGTATCCTCCTCGATCACGGGAGGTTGGTACGACACCTTGCTTGTATGTTCTTACCATGTGGTTTAATATTAGTGAACATGCTTCATGATGTCACTATAACATTATATTATATCATAACATAATATTAACCATAACGTGGCATATCATAACATAACATGGCATATTATGGCATATCATAGCAAATCTTGGCTTATCATAACATAACATAACTTGACATAACATAACATACATGACTTGACATAACATGGCATAATATAACATACATGAAAACATATCATATACTGGAAAATAGTTTACTATTTTTCATACTGTAGGTGAGGTTTGTACTTACCTGGTATCCTATGCTCTTGACTTATCGTCCTAATGCGGCATGACAACAGTTCCTACTCCTGTTTCCAAACAGGGTGTAAGATAAGAATTTTTCACATTCTATCTTACCATGAGTCATTATATATGATGTTGGTATCTTAACCAACATCCATGAGTAACCCTAGTATATGTCCCTCCTACATTCATTTCATTAACTCATGATAACTTGTTTGGTTACTTAGAGTAACCTTGGGTTGGTATCATTTGGGTAACTAGGCCCAATTATACTTGAATAGTGTTAGGTTCTATTGGGTAGCCTTGGGCTCTGGGCCCAATCTAGTAACTTGGATATCCTTCCTGGTTAACATCGGTCATCATTTGGTTACCAAGTTATTAAGACAACTTGTGGTCTAAATACTTATTTTTTTCTTGCCTTGGAAAAACTTAGTTTTTCTTTGTCCTTTTCATAAAAACCCTTGTTTAACTTATGAAAAATTATAACTCTTTGAGTAGAGATTGTAAAAATCACTAAGTGTTGGAAACTGCCTTTGGAACAGTTCCCTGCGGCCAATTATCTGTGTATGTGCAGAAATGTCCATTTCCTGCACTGTTTTTAGAAAATCCTGTGCAGGATTTTCTTGTTTCCTGCACAGTTTTGGAATCCAATTTTTATTTAAAAATCTGGGTCGAATATGAAAAATTTTTCTTCACAAAAGTTTTAGACCTTGAAAAACCCTACAACTTTTGTGTTTGGCTCAAGACCCAGTTCGGAATTTAACCTACTCATATTCTGAGTTGAAACTGGCTGGCCGTGCACAAAGTCTGGGCAGACCAGGCTCGGGTTTTTGTAAAAATAAAGGCCTTTAGAGTCTTATTTTTATTAAATGTCCTCATTATCCCCTAGAAAAAACCCTACTCTACAACTTTCACGTTTTAACTTTCTTCAAATTCGGCCTCTAATGGCCTCAAAATCGACTTTCCAGAAAACTGGCTAGTTTTACCCGAACTGGAAGTTTTCTTGTTTAAGTTCATTTTACGTCCTAATTTCGCACACCCTACCTCAACTGGCAGCAGCCGAGAGCCTACAATCATTATGCAGTATTTTCTAGCGTAAAACATACATTCATACATCATCCAAACATCTTGGGACATATCACAAACACTTAGTGAGCATACACCCTTAGCATGAAATTCTAGAGCATGAAATCATGCAACTAAACCTATTGAATGCAAATAAAAGAGTGAGTTTATGCTCTTACATAACCAACATGGAAATACACTTAAATTTCTAAATTTAAGCTCAAATTGAAAAGCTTAGGGTTAAGGGAGATTACCTTAGTTCACACCAAGATTGGTGCTAGGTTTTGGGTTTAAACTCTTTCCCCCTTGCTCATCACCATAACCGGCCATCCCCCTCCAATTGGGGTTCCAAAATTTGGCCACTCAAACTTAAGCCTCCAATAAAGTTCGGCCATCACTACCAAGTCTGGCCAACCATTTTTTTTTTTCCTCCCTAGGGTTCGGTTTTGTAAGGGAGAGTGTGAGAAGAAAATTGGCAAGAGTTTGGCTTGTTTTTCCCAATTTTTGGGTCCAAAATCCGCCCCCCCCCCCACTTCTATTTATAGGCTTTTTAAACTTTTCAAAATTGCTAAAAAGTCCTTGAACTAGGATTTATTTATTTTCCTAAAATTGCTAATTGGTCCTTGAAGCAAAAATATTTACTAATTAGTCCCTACATGTGGTGGCCGGCCATTGCTTGTCTTGGAGCCCAAGTTTTGCTTACCTCATCATGATGACATCATGCTTACATCACCTTGATGACATCACCTTGATGACATCATCTTGATGACATCATGCTTACATCACCTTGATGACATCATGCTTACATCACCTTAATGGCATCATCTTGCTTACATCATGCTTACATCATCATTGCTAACTTTTCTAAAAATTGCACTTTTGCCCCTAAAGACAAAATATTTGCAATTTAGTCCCTGCGGGTGATCGGCTAAGGTAGAGCTACTTGACTTCCAATTCTTGCATAATTATCCACTTGATTCCAAGAATCCATTAATATAATTATGCAATCCATTTCCTTATTAACTTTGATAATATCAGTACTGTTTTGTCCTAAAACAGTATTATCATACTTAATTGTAGTCCAAAATCCATCTGCATAAAATTAGACTGCGTATAAATTTTTCTTAGGACTTGAAACTATTTAGTCCTTATTGCTTCAAATATTGTGCTTGATTTTTCTAGGGTGGTCTCATAGCTTATTCTTATTTATTCGTCCGTAATGACGGTTTTCCGCAGTATAGTTTTCATACTATTAATTATACTGCAGTACCATCTCAGTCAAACTTTAGTCAACCTAAAGTCAACCTTGGTCAACTTTGACTTTTTTTTAGTCAAACTTTGACCAACATGAAATCTTGAAATTTCACTGTGCCTTGTTCCTTAAAACGCCTTATACTTGGCTAAGTAATCCATTGTTGAGTCTCGTTGCTAGTTAATCGAGAATTCAAACTTATACTTGTTGTTCCATTCCAATCATGATTCAAACTTAGGTTTTCCTTGTCTCAAAGGAAATCTAGAGTCATCAAAATTTCGGATATTACATTCTACCCTCCTTAAAAGATTTTCGTCCTCGAAAATTTGAATAATCATAAGTGGCTTTTCTTCAATCCACTACCATTCCATAGTAACTTGTTCATGTTCCCATTTTAATACTTTAATGGGATCATGTCTTTTGTATAGAACCATAATCTTCTTTCTATATCCTCATAATTCATATTCTTATCATCATACTTTCATCCTTTCACACTGCATCACAAAAACTTTTTACATAAAATATCTTAGCAAGTATATCATATAACTTGCCATATTTGAAAAGCATATTTAACCTTTCCATACTTGAAAAACATATTGTATCTTATATTTAAGATACTTCTCTTTAACTTAAATTGAGGGCTCAGCGAATATATCATATTGAAAATATTTTTCTTTCAATTTAGCTGAAGCTGAGGACCCTCTGATACAATGTTAATCTTGTGCTATTAGAACCCTTGACTTTTCATGGTGGCCCCTTTCTTGGAACTCTGTCCTCAAGGTTTTCGGCCCATAACATAACATAACATGATGGCCCCTTTCTTGGAACTCTGTCCTCAAGGTTTTCGGCCCTTAACATAACATAACATATCATAACATGGGTTGGTTCTTAAAAGCAATAGATCAAGCACCATACATAAAAATAATTTCTTGGAATCTTTTTCCAAGTGAATCATGGAAAACAATACTAAATAGTAGTATTGAAAACATATTACTGTTCGAGTGATGCAATGAAAGGTATCCTTGTATCAACTAGCTACTTGTTAGCTAGTAGAAACTTCTCTTGTGCCTTTAGCATTTCCTTTATAGCAAAAAGGCATAATCATAATTCTTAGGGATATCTAAAACTTCCCATTATTGCATAATTTCCATTACTTAAAAGGTCGTATATAGTTGACATTAGTCAAACCATTATATGTCGACTCTAAGGTTGCTATCAATCTCAACCTTATTAACTTCATCGTCAAATCTTATGGTCATCATCATTATCATAGCCTAATAACTTATTGTTTGTAGCATCCATCTCATATTGGCATATCGCCTATTTGCTACCCCCAAACTAAGGCATCATCAAAATTTTTCCTGTATCTAATATTACTCTTATGTGGCAAAAGTTTCACAATCAGGAAACTTAACTTCCATGGTATTGATCCTTTCCTTAGAAGGAAAAATTCCTTGTTACCATCGTACCAAGGTAAAGTGATAGGCTATATGATCTCGAAGCCTATTCATTTCCTTATTGCTATTCTAGCAATCATAACTTAGCTACTACAGTTGCAAGATTAGGCTCTTTTAAAAATTTGGTTCGTTCGTGCACACGGTGAACCATCTTCTAATTCTAGTTCCTTATTCCTCTTATTTCGTAAATCCATTCTTTCATCCATATCTTATCATGACCTATCTTGGAAACATCATAACTTATCATGATCTCTTCATATCACATCGTAAGCTTATCCATTCCTGTATCCAACATTTTCCTTATGTGGACAAGAGTTCCCAGCTATGATCATAACGGGATGGAGTAGTCCTTTACAAGCACCAGGAGTATCATTCTCCAACATGATCATTGACGAGGGATACTTACTACACACGTAAGATCTTAACTAATTCTAATCAAAGGAAAATAAATTAACTTACTTGGGCAGTTGCAGAAACGATGTGAAGCAAAGTGAAATAGGCTGGCAGGATACCGCTCTGATACCAAACTGTGACGCCCCGACTTCCCTAAGCCGGGTCGACACCATACATACTTGTACTTAACTTTCTTGAAAATTTGAGAATAAATTTTTTGTTTTCTTTTCTTTTAAACTCTGAAAACTTATTTTTAAATTACAACTTGAAAACATCATATAAATGACATGGTACATATTCCTTAATCATACATATACAACTTCATACTTAAAATATTTACGGAAAATCTTGCGTAATGGTATCCCACACCGCCCTTCACTTGTTGCATCGTCTCCATAGCCCACCAAGTTAATCTGCAGGCATCTTACTTTTACCTACAGTATGGAATATACAAATGAGCTTTCGCCCAGCAAATACAAACATATCTCACAAAAATATTTCAAACATCTTAAAAAAAAAAACATGCCAATCATCATGTAATTTATGCATGAACCATTTATGATCGATTTGAATGTCTTATGCCTCATTATGGACTTAATTCTTGAATTTATTATCTTGTCTTAACATGTGGGCCCATAGTGTACGTACCAAAAGCGTGCAGCCTCCAGACAAAGTTAGGGTTTGCAAGGCCCTAACAGTTCTGGGAATCATAAACTTGACCCTCACGCATCAACGAGAGGTTAATAATCATAACTTAACTTGAACATGTATCCTCCTCGATCACAGGAGGTTGGTACGACATCTTACTTGTATGTTTTTACCATGTGGTTTAATATTAGTGAACATGCTTCATGATGTCACTATATCATTATGTTATATCATAACATAATATTAACCATAACGCGGCATAACATGGCATATCATGACATAATATAGCATATCTTGGTTTATCATAACATAACATAAGTTGACATAACATAACATACATGACTTGACATAACATGGCATAACATAACATAACATAACATACATGAAAACATATCATATACTGGAAAATAGTATTTACTATTTTCCATACTGTAGGTGAGAGTTGTACTTACCTCGTATCCTATGCTCTTGAATTATCATCCTAATGTGGCATGACAACAGTTCCTACTCCTGTTTCCAAACAGGGTGTAAGATAAGAATTTTTCACATTTTATCTTACCATGAGTCATTATATATGATGTTGGTATCTTAACCAACATCCATGAGTAACCCTAGTATATGTCCCTCCTACATTAATTTTATTACCTCATGATAACTTGTTTGGTTACTTAAAGTAACCTTGGGTTGGTATCATTTGGGTAACTAGTCCCCATTATACTTGAATAATGTTAGGTTATATTGGGTAGCCTTGGGCTCTGGGCCCAATCTAGTAACCCGGATATCCTTCCCAGTTACCATCGATCATCATTTGGTTACCAAGTTATTAAGACAACTTGTGTTCTAAATACTTATTTTTTTTCTTGCCTTGGAAAAACTTAGTTTTTCTTTGTCCTTTTCATAAAAACCCTTGTTTAACTTATGAAAAATTATAACTCTTTGAGTAGGGATTGTAAAAATCACTAAGTGTTGGAAACTACCTTTGGAACAGTTCCCTACTACCAATTATCTGTGTATGTGCAGAAATGTCCTTTTCCTGCACTGTTTTTAGAAAATCCTGTGCAGGATTTTCTTGTTTCCTGCACAGTTTTGGAATCCAATTTTTGGTTAAAAATCTGGGTCGAATATGAAAAGTTTTTCTTCACGAAAGTTTTAGACCTTGAAAAATCCTAAAACTTTTGTGTTTGGCTCAAGACCCAGTTCGGACTTGAACCTACTCATATTCTGAGTTGAAACTGGCTAGCCGTGCACAAAGTCTGGGCAGACTAGGCTCGGGTTTTTGTAAAAACGAAGGCCTTTAGAGCCTTTTTTTTAAAAAATGTCTACATTTACCCTTAGTAGAAAACCTACTCTACAACTTTCACGTTTTAACTTTCTTCAAATTCGGCCTCTAAGGACCTCAAAATCGACTTTCCAGAAAACTGGCCAGTTTTACCCGAACTGGCAGTTTTCTTGTTTACGTTCATTTTACGTCCTAATTTCGCACACCCTACCTCAACCGGCAGCAGCCGAGAGCCTACAATCATTATGCAGCATTTTCTAGCGTAAAACATACATTCATAGATCATCCAAACATCTTGGGACATATCACAAACACTTAGTGAGCATACAACCTTAGCATGAAATTCTAGAGCATAAAATCATGCAACTAAACCTATTGCATGCAAATAAAAGAGTGAGCTTATGCTCTTATATAACCAACATGGAAATACACTTAAATTTCCAAATTTAAGCTCAAATTGAAAAGCTTAGGGTTAAGGGAGATTATCATAGTTCACACCAAGATTGGTGCTAGGTTTTGGGTTTAAACTCTTTCCCCCTTGTTCATCACCATAACCGGCCATCCCCCTCCAATTGGGGTTCCAAAATTTGGCCACTCAAACTTAAGCCTCCAACAAGGTTCGGCCATCACTACCAAGTCCGGCCAACCATTTTTATTTTTTTCCTCCCTAGGGTTCGGTTTTGTGAGGGAGAGTGTGAGAAGAAAATTGGCAAGAGTTTGGCTTGTTTTTCCCAATTTTTGGGTTCAAAATCCGCCCCCCCCCTCCCCCCCCCCCCCAACCTCTATTTATAGGCTTTTTGAACTTTTCAAAATTGCTAAAAAGTCCTTGAACTAGGATTTATTTATTTTCTTAAAATTACTAATTGGTCCTTGAAACAAAAATATTTGCTAATTAGTCCCTACATGTGGTGGCCGGCCATTGCTTGTCTTGGAGCCCAAGTTTTGTTTACCTTATCATGATGACATCATGCTTACATCACCTTGATGACATCATGCTTACATCACCTTGATGACATCATCATGCTTACATCATGCTTACATCATCATTGCTAACTTTTCCAAAAATTATACTTTTGCCCCTAAAGACAAAATATTTATAATTTAGTCCCTGCGGGTGATCGACTAAGGTAGAGCTGATTGACTTCCAATTCTTGCATAATTATCCACTTGATTCCAAGAATCCATTAATATAATTATGCAATTCATTTCCTTATTAACTTTGATAATATCAATACTGTTTTGTCCTAAAACAGTATTATCATACTGAATTGTAGTCCAAAATCCATTCGCATAAAATTGGACTACGTATAAATTTTTCTTAGGACTTGAAACTATTTAGTCATTATTGCTTCAAATATTGTGCTTGATTTTTCTAGGGTGGTCTCATAGCTTATTCTTATTTATTCGTCCGTAATGACGGTTTTCTGCAGTATAGTTTTCATACTGTTAATTATACTACAGTACCATCTCAGTCAAACTTTAGTCAACCTAAAGTCAACCTTGGTCAACTTTGACTTTTTTTGGGTCAAACTTTGACCAACACGAAATCATGAAATTTCACTATGCCTTGTTCCTTAAAACGCCTTATACTTGGCTAAGTAATCCATTGTTGAGTCTTGTTACTAGTTAATCGAGAATTCAAACTTATACTTGTTGTTCCATTCCAATCATGATTCAAACTTAGGTTTTCCTTGTCTCAAAGGAAATCTAGAGTCATCAAAATTTCGGGTATTACATTCTACCCTCCTTAAAAGATTTTCGTCCTCGAAAACTCGAAAAATCCTAAGTGGCTTTTCTTCAATCCACTACCATTCCATAGTAACTTGTTCATGTTCTCATTTTAATACTTTAATGGGATCATGTCTTTTGTATAGAACCATAATCTTCTTTCTATGTCCTCATAATTCATATTCTTGTCATCATACTTTCATCCTTTCACACTGCATCACAAAAACTTTTTACATAAAATTTCTTAGCAAGTATATCATATAACTTGCCATATTTGAAAAGCATATTTAACCTTTCCATACTTGAAAAACATATTGTATCTTATATTTAAGATACTTCTCTTTAACTTAAATTGAGGGCTCAGCGAATATATCATATTGAAAATATTTTTCTTTCAGTTTAGCTTTATCCATACCAGGAACGACCTCAAGGTCACCAAGGAACCTGCGGAGCCATACCGCTTCCTTTGATGCCTCACTGGCTGCCACATACTCGGCTTCCATGGTCAAGTCAGCAATGCAAGATTGCTTAATACTCCTCTACACAACGGCACCACCTCCAAGGGTAAAAACAGATCCTGAAGTTGATTTCCTTGAATCCTGATCTGATTGAAAATCAGAATCTGTGTATCTTCTAGGAACAAGGTCCTGACCGGAATACACTAGCATATAGTCCCTCGTTCTCTGTAGATACATGAGTATATGCTTCACCGCACCCCAATGGTTCGGTCCCGGATTCGACTGATATCGACTTACCATACCAACCGCAAAACAAATGTCAGGCCTAGTGCATAACATAGCGTACATAAGACTACCTACTACTGATGCATAAGGTACATTTTTTATACGCTCCCTTTCTTCCGATGTCTTGGGACAGTCATCTCTAGAAAGCTTGATTTCAATCCTGAAAGGTTGGGCACCTTTCTTGGAATCTTTCATAGAAAACTTCTCAAGTACTTTATCAATGTATGAACCTTGAGAAAGTGATATCGTTTTGTTCTTTTTATCTCTAAAAAGTTGAATACCAAGAACATAACTAGCCTCTCCTAAGTCCTTCATGTCAAACTGTTTGGCTAACCAAACTTTGACAGATGACTGTAACAACCATAAATTTTGATGACTTGTGATTTCCGTAGATACAAGGAGAATCTAAGTCTGAATCATGATCAGAGTAAAATAACAGTATATGTTTGAGTTCTCGTTTAATTAGCTACGAGACTCAACAATAGTTTGCTTAGTCAAGTATGAGGCTTTTTTGAGAAAAAGGACAGAATAGGAATTTATGATTTTTATTCCGGTCAAAGTTGACCAAGGTTAACTTTAGGTTGACCAAAGTTTGACTGAGATGGTACTGCAGTGTAATTAACAGTATGAAAATTATACTGCGAAAACCGTCATTATGGACGAATAAGCAAGAATAAGCTATGAGACCACCCTAGAAAAATCAAGCACAATAGTTGGAACAATAAGGACTAAATAGTTTCAAGTTCTAAGAAAAATTTATACGTAGTCCAATTTTATGCAGATAGATTTTGGACTACAATTCAGTATGAAAATACTGTTTTAGGACAAAACGGTATTGATATTATCAAAGTTAATATGGAAATAAATTGCATAATTATATTAATGGATTCTTTGAATCAAGTGGATAATTATGCAAGAATTGGAAGTAAAGTAGCTCTACCTTAGCCGATCACCCGCAGGGACTAAATTGTAAATATTTTATCTTTAGGGGCAAAAGTGTAATTTTTGGAAAAGTTAACAATGATGATGTAAGCATGATTTAAGCAAGATGATGTCATCAAGGTGATGTTAGCATGATGTCATCAAGATGATATCATCAAGGTGATGTAAGCATGATGTCATCATGATGAGGTAAGCAAAACTTGGGCACCAAAGGAGCAAATGACCGGTCACCACATGTAGGGACTAATTAGCAAATATTTTTACTTCAAGGACCAATTAGCAATTTTAGGAAAATAAATAAATCCTAGTTCAAGGACTTTTTAGCAATTATAAAAAGTTCAAAAAGCCTATAAATAGAGGTTGGGGGGGGGGGGGGGCGGATTTTGGTCGAAAAAATTGGGAAAAACAAGCCAAACACTTGCCAATTTTCTTCTCACACTCTCCCTCACAAAACCGAACCCTAGGGAGGAAAAAAAAAAAATGGTTGGCCGGACTTGGTAGTGATGGCCGAACCTTGTTGGTGGCTTAAGTTTGAGTGGCCAAATTTTGGAACCCCATTTGGAGAGGAGGCCGGTTGTGTGGCAGCCAAGGAAAAAGGGAGATAAATTTTGGGACCAAACCCTAGCCAACTTCTAGTGTTATTCAAGGTAAACCCTTTAACCCTAAGTCTCTTATTGAGTTTGGAACTAGATGCTTATGTGCATTGTTTTCATATGTTTATGGCCGAAAATATTGGAACCCCAATTGGAGGGGGATGGCCGATTATGGTGATGAGCAAGGGGGAAAGAGTTTAAACCCAAAACCTAGCACCAATCTTGGTGTGAACTAAGGTAATCTCATTTAACCCTAAGCTTTTCAATTTGAGCTTAAATTTGGAAATTTAAGTGTATTTCCATGTTGGTTATGTAAGAGCATAAGCTCACTCTTTTATTTTGCATGCAATAGGTTTAGTTGCATGATTTTATGCTCTAGAATTTCATGCTAAGGGTGTATGCTCACTAAATGTTTGTGATATGTCCCAAGATGTTTGGATGATGTATGAATGTATGTTTTACGTTAGAAAATACTGCATGATGATTGTAGGCTCTCGGCTACTGCCGGTTGAGGTAGGGTGTGTGAAATTGGGACGTAAAATGAACTTAAACAAGAAAACTGCCAGTTCGGGTATAACTAGTCAGTTTTCTGGAAAGTCAATTTTGAGGCCCTTAGATGCCGAATTTGAAGAAAGTTAAAACATAAAAGTTGTAGAGTAGGATTTTTCCTAGGGCGTAACATAGACAGTTTTTAAAAATAAGACTCCAAAGGCCTTTGTTTTTACAAAAACCCGAGCCTGGTCTGCCCAGACTTTGTGCACGGCCAGCCAGTTTCAACTCAGAATATGAGTAGGTTAAATTCCGAACTGGGTCTTGAGCCAAAACTGAAAGTTGTAGGATTTTCAATGTCTAAAACTTTTGTGAAGAAAAATTTTTCATATTCAACCCAGATTTTTAAATAAAAATTGGATTCCAAACTGTGCAGGAAACAGGAAAATCCTGCACAGGATTTTCTAAAAACAGTGCAGGAAAATAACATTCCTGCACATACACAGATAATTGGCAGCAGGGAACTGTTCCAAAGGCAGTTTCCAACACTTAGTGATTTTTACAATCCCTACTCAAAGAGTTATAATTTTTCATAAGTTAAACAAGGGTTTTTATGAAAAGGACAAAGAAAAACTAAGTTTTTCCAAGGCAAGAAAAAAAATAAGTATTTAGAACACAAGTTGTCTTAATAACTTGGTAACCAAATGATGATCGATGGTAACTGGGAAGGATATCCGGGTTACTAGATTGGGCCCAGAGCCCAAGGCTACCCAATATAACCTAACATTATTCAAGTATAATTGGGACTAGTTACCCAAATGATACCAACCCAAGGTTACTCTAAGTAACCAAACAAGTTATCATGAGGTAATAAAATTAATGTAGGAGGGACATATACTAGGGTTACTCATGGATGTTGGTTAAGATACCAACATCATATATAATGACTCATGGTAAGATAAAATGTGAAAAATTCTTATCTTACACCCTGTTTGGAAACAGGAGTAGGAACTGTTGTCATGCCACATTAGGACGATAAGTCAAGAGCATAGGATACGAGGTAAGTACAACTCTCACCTACAGTATGGAAAATAGTAAATACTATTTTCAAGTATACATGCTATGTTATGCTAAGTCATGCTATGATATGTGATGTCATGCTATGATGTGCTAAGTTATGCTATGACATGTTATGCCATGAGAAGCTATGCTAAGTCATGCTATGTTAAGTATGTTATGTCATACCATGCTAAGTCATGATAAGTCATGCAATGTCGAGTCATGATATGCCAAGTTATGCCATGATTTATGGTTATGCCATGTCCATGTCACATGTGCACCATGACTAATAAGATCACAACTAAAGATTCTTAGTCTTGGAATATACAAGACTAAGACTAAACCAAGTCAAGCGAGGTGTCGTACCAACCTCCTGTGATCGAGGAGGATACATGTTCAAGTTAAGTTATGATTATTAACCTCCCGTTGATGCGTGAGGGTCAAGTTTATTATTCCCAGAACTGTTAGGGCCTTGCAAACCCTAACTTTGCCTGGAGGCTGCGCGCTTTTGGTACGTACACTATGGGCCCACATGTTAAGACAAGATAATAAGTTCAAGATTAAGTCCATAATGAAGCATAAGACATTCAAATCGATCATAAATGGTTCATGCATAATTACATGATGATTGGCATGTTTTTAAGAGGTTTGAAATGTTTTGTGAGATTATGTTTGTACTTGCTGGGCGAAAACTCATCAGTATATTCCATATTGTAGGTAAAAGTAAGATGCCTGCAGCTTTACTTAGTGGGCTATGGAGACGATGCAGCAAGTGAAGGGCGGTATGGGATACCACTACGCAAGATTTTCCGCAAACTTTTTAAGTATGATGTTGTAGATGTATGATCAAGAAATATGTACTATGTTATGTATGTAATGTTTCAAAAATCCAATTTAAAAGGTTTATGTGTGACCTTATAATTGGCACAACAAGTAATGGGTAGGCATGATGAAGTTTACCCGTATGCACAAGTTTATGTATGTATGAGATGTTTTCAAGTTGTAAAAAAAGAAAAAAAAAATTTACTCTAGAATTTTCAGTAAGGTCTAGCATTAGAAACTAGGAAGTAAGTTAAGCAAGCATGGTAACGGCCCACGTTTACGTAGTCGGTCCTACGTGGGAAGTCGGGGCGTTACAATGACAATGTTGCCACATCGTTTCCAATAAGCAATATATCATCCACATAAAGTACAAGAAAAACCACTTTCTCGTTCTTGATACATTTATAAACACATGGTTCATCAATGTTTTGTTCGAATCCATAGGTTTTGATCGCTTGATCAAACCTAATATTCCAAGAACGAGATGCTTACTTTAATCCATAAATGGATTTAAGCAACTTGCATACCTTGTCTTTTTGGCCTTTTGCCTTGAACCAGTCTGGTTGTATCATATAGATATCTTCTTCAAGAGAGCCATTCAAGAAAGCTGTTTTGACATCCATTTGCCAGATCTCATAATCGAGAGCAGCCGCAATGGATAAAAGAATGCGGATTGACTTGAGCATTGCTACAGGCGAGAAAGTTTCATCATAGTCGATTCCTTCTTTCTGCGTATAGCCCTTCGCTACAAGTCTTGCCTTGAAAGTTTCCACTTTCCCATCCACACCTCTCTTCCTCTTATATACCCACTTACACCCAATCGGTTTTATGCCTTGGGGTAAGTCTACAAGTTTCCAGACCCCGTTGGAATCCATAGATTCCATCTCGGTGTTCATAGCCTTTTGTCGAAGACTAGAATCAACATCCTCCATAGCTTCCTTGTACGTAGTTGGATCATCATGTTCTATGGATTCTGCTTCAAAAACTTCACCATTGAACATGTACCTTTCAGGTTCCTTGATAATCCTCCTACTACGACGAAGCTCCCCTGGATGTTGATTCTTTAGCGGTTTTTCCACAGGGTTTTCTATGACTTTAGGAACATCCAAACTCGAAGTCATCTCCTCAAGCACTACTTTGCTACGAGGTTTAAAGTCTTCTATGTAACTTTCCTCAAGGAATGTTGCATGTGTAGAAACGAAGACTTTATTTTGCTTCGGATTATAGAACAGACCACCTTTTGTCCCTTTTGGATAGCCAACAAACAAGCACACTTCTGATCGTGACTCCAGCTTCTTCGCTTCCTTATCCAGGACGTGTGCCGGACAATCCCAAATTCGAATATGATTCAAATTAGGTTTCCTACTCGTCCATAACTCGTAAGGAGTTTTAGGAACCGATTTGGAGGGAACGTTATTCAGAAGATAGCTTGCAGTTTGTATGGCGTGTCCCCAAAATGACAAAGGTAATGTGGAGTAACTCATCATAGACCGGACCATATCCAATAGGGTCCTATTTCTTCTCTCAACTACACCATTCCGTTGAGGAGTACCAGGTGCAGTCAACTGGGATTGTATCCCATTCTCTATCAAATATCCTAAGAACTCATCCGATAGGTATTCCCCACCTCGATCCGATCAAAGTGTCTTTATGAACTTACTTAATTGTTTCTCCGCTTCAGCTCGAAATTCTTTGAACTTGTCAAAGGCTTCGCTTTTGCGGGTCATCAAATAAACATATCCATACCTTGAGTAATCATCAATAAAAGTGATATAATACTCATACCCATCACGTGCTTCTATGTTCATGGGACCACAAACATCCGTATGCACTAGTTCTAAAAGTTCCTCGGCACGACCATCCTTGGCAGCAAAGTGCCGTTTAGTCATCTTGCCCTCCAAACAGGATTCATAATGTGGCCAAGGTTCAACCTCATACAAGTCAAGGCATTCCTCCTTTACCATCCTTTGAATTCTGTTAAGGCTTATGTGACCAAGTCGTAAATGCCAAATATATGATTTGTTAGAATGAGAAGACTTATGTCTTTTAGAGTTCTTTTCCAATTCTGTATTAAGCATTGAGGGCATCTTAGGTTTGATAAAATAAAGATTTCCATGCATCCATCCATTACAGATAAGAGAATTGTTTTTCCTATTAACAACTTTATAATTAAAAGAAACTGCATAAGAATCTTTAATCAAACAAGCTACCGAAATTAGGTTCCTCTTGAAACTAGGAACATAAAAACAATGTCTCAAAACAATAAACCTAAATTCATCAAAATAAAGATGCACTTCTCCCACTGCTTCAGCTCGCACCAACGTCCCATCATCGGTTCTTAACGTGAAGTCCTCCTCACGCAGACTTCTCGTTACCTTGAACCCCTGCAGAGAAATACAAAAATGGTTAGTGGCTCCAGAATCTATGATCCAATTGTCCTTAGATTCTTCCACTAAACAACCCTCAAGATACAGAACATTGAAATTACCTTTTTGCTTTTGCATAGGCAGGTATTCTCGGCAATCCTTCTTGAAATGTCCTTTCTTCCCACAATGAAAACACTTAACCTTTTTGGGATCCACCTTCCGTTTCTTAGTCTTGGTAGACTTCTTAGAAGCAGGTGCATTCACCGCAGGCTTGTTCCCCTTGTTCTTCCCCTTTTCCTTCTTCCTTTTGGGATTAGGAGCAGGCGAACTAGGTTCAGCCATATTCACCTCAGCCATAGATCCGGAACCCTTAAAAATGTTCTCAAAGGCTTGCAACTCTTTCATCAATTCCGTTAAAGACATCTCCTTCCGGTTAAGGTTGTAGGATGCCTGATACAAATCGAAATCCTTGGACAAGGTTTGGAAAACCATGACCAATTGAGTTGCAGAATCGATCTCAGCCCCATTTGTCTGAGCTTCAGACAAATAAGCCATGACTTTCATCATGTGCTCCTTGATGGGAGTTCCAACCTTCTGCCTGCAGTTCATGAGACCTTTGATAGCATCGGTCTTAGCCTAGATAGTTTGTTCACCAAACATTTCCTCCAGGTTATCCATGATCTGCCTAGCAGTTTGATGCTCTTCATGCTGTTTCTGGAGCATGTTAGACATGCTCGCTCGAATATAGCACATAGCACTTAGGTTGAAATTGTCCTAGCGCTCAAGCGCTACAAAATCCCTATCAGGAGCATCGATCATAGGCGTAGGTGGTCTTGGTTGGGTTAGGACGAAACTGTGTTTCTCAAAGTTTAGGACGATAAACAAGTTCTTTTTCCAGTCATTAAAATTCTCGCTAGTTAATTTGTTTTGCGTAAGTATCACAGATAAAGGACTCGACATTTTGATCTATTATAAGAAAACATGTAATAAGTACGAGCAAACATCCTATTAGTTTATAAAATATGGTTTTGTAATAAAACAAAAAGATTTATATGCAATCTAAATGTTTATGTGTAAAACCCTTAAAACACATACCATACTACGATAATTCCTAGCTTCTGCTTTCTAAGGTACCGAGGGGTAGTTATAGAATAACTAGCCAAGAATACGGATCCCTTCTGATTAATATATATTCGTCCATGGAGCAAATTCCATTAAATATATATTAACTATCGTTTATTTGGCCACTATTTTATATAACAGAGCCTCGAGGGAGGGTTAATAAATAAAGTAGCATGAGTGTGTAACCATTGTTTCCAATTTTGAATCCATATTTTACATCCACCACCGAGGGGTGATCTAAACATAAAATATGCACAAAATTGTTATCCTTTCGGAAATCCAAATCAGTGTGTGCTCTAGGTAAGATACCTTTCCGAAGGGAATTCCCGGGTCAAAACCGAGTAGTAGGCACTACCATGTGTAACTATTGGACCAACGATGGAGGCCGTAGGTCTTAGTGTGTAAAACCTTCTCCCACTCATTCTTTTAAATTAGGTTTTTTGTTTTTCATGCATAAACAATATTTATTGAGTGGCACTCCCTAGTCTATATGGCATGTTATCAATACATCATGAAATAGTATAACATATTCATCTAGCAACACATCATCTATGGTTTGCAAAATATGTAAACAGCCGTGGATCATGATTCCATCCTAGAGAAAAGAAAATTACAAAATTTACAAAAATTAACCGAAACATATATCGGCCTTCATTTGTAGATCCATGCCTTGTATCCTTCTTCAATGCGTCTTCCTTCTCCAATGTCACATCTTTTCAAATTTAAAATTAAATTTAAATTTCAAAAAGATTATATGTGATTTTTAATTTTAATCAAAATTACAAAATCTTAAAAATTTAAATAAAAAAAATCCGGTTTATTAAATTTGAAAATTCAAAAAATTTGAAATTTCCAAATTTCAAATTTAAATCTCAAAATTTTAAAATTCATAATAATATCCATTAAATTTTTAATTTTGATTTCCAAATTATCAAGATCACATATCATTGGAAAATTAAATTTTCAAAAAAATTCTGTGATTTTTTTTTATTTTTATTAAAAAAAAACATTTTTTAATTAAAAAAAAGTCCAAAAAATCACATTCTTTGAAAATTTACATACCTTCGTTCATCTTCAATCTCCTCAAATCCATTGTAGCCTGAATTTTACAAAAAAATTATTACGCCGTTTCTGACTTATAAAAATTCTAGGAATTGAAAGAACGACCTTGCGGTGATTATAGACCGCATCTATTACACTTGAAAAACCTAGATACAAATTCTAAACTCTATGGAATCATGATCGGCAAAATTGAACAAGCATCAAATATTATAAAAATAATATTAAGCATTCATTCATTCATACATCCATTCATAATATATTTAACATACTCAAAATAAAACCTAGAGTGCCAATTCTCTAAAATATTTCATTAATGCATAGAGAGAAATTTATTTGATCAAATAATTTATGTTATATACATGATCATGAGTTGGCTATGATACCAGTTGTTGGAAAAATCGGATCCGGTATAGAGTTACGGTGCAGCGGAAGTTTTAAAATTTTTATGCCGTTTCCGGAAAAGAGTTTCATGATGCATATAACAATAAATTAAATTAATGATTAAGCGTACCTTAATTCTTGGATTCCGGAATCACTAGAGCGTTTGACCAACGTGTCTTCTCTACTATTCTCGAGTTCCACGTCTTAGAGTGTGTGTGGGCACACGTTCTATGAATCCAAGCGACCGGTAATGCTTTCCGAAATCTAAATCCTTCCTTCTCAATTCCGATGTTCCTCGTTGAGAATATGATCCAACTTCTTTCTTCAAAACTACAAAACAGGAACTGGTTAATCTCCTATGAAAATTATCACTCGGTTTAACCTTCCTCACAGTTTTGATTCAATGGAATTTTCTCTCTTTTTCTTTCTCACAAGATAGCCGAATTTTTATGTGGAAGAAACCTAAAATGTTTTTCTTCTCACTCAAAAAAAAAACATTTTCCCTCTTGAAAAATACCAAAAATTGGTTTTTCAAGAATCCCTTGCCTTTATATAGAAGTCCAATCATTTTTCAAAATTTATCTCCTTCAAAAATAATTAATAATTATTTTTCTGGATAAATTTTGAATCAAAAGATCATACAACATTAAGGCTAGATTCATTGAACCTAAAAACGTTTTTCCAAGAGGAAATCTTCCCACAAAAAATTTGGCCACACTTGAAATTCAAGCTAGATTGATGGTTCAAATTTTAAATCAAGAATCTAGACTAGTCAAAAGATCCTAGTCCTATCTAGATTCAAATTCCTTTTAAACCTTTTTGAATTTAAATAACATTCACTTATTTGAATTAAATATTTTCCTCTAACATCAGCCATATTTATTAATTTAAATAAATGGAATTTTTGAAATTTTCCTCATCTTAAAACCGTCCACAACTTTTTAAAGGAAAGAAAAAATCCATCAAATAATCTCCATTATTCAAATCAATTAATAATTTAATGTTAGAAATATATTTGAACAATTTTGAAACAAAATTTTCTTCACTCCACCTATCTAAAAACCGTGCATCACTTTTAGAATAGGAGAGAAAATATGTTTTCCAAAATTAAATAATTCAAACACAATCTTATTTCCAAAATTCAAATTAACCAATCACATATTGACAAATCATTTGTCTACTAATTTCACATGTCCAATCCTTTCTGGATTGCATGTTAGAGAGTACCATGTCTTAATAGACATTACTAAATTCCATTCAAATTTACCGATCTCATTAGGAACAAATCCTGAGACGCTATACGGAACTATATGAGCTAATAGAGGGACCCGATGGAAATATGTAAAGAGGCTCCTATAATTGTGAAAAATTAATCCCATATTAATTATTCATCAATTATCAACTTCAAAACTATTCCACTAAAAGTTTGAAGCTGAACTCCTGTTTACATACCGTATTACGAGTGCTCTATTTCACGTAGTGCTTCTTCCATGATTTATTCATCTCTTGCTTAATCCCCATATGTTACCCATGATTGAATTAAGGACTTTTTCCGTTTTACCTTTTCAATCATTTTAACTTAAAGTTCGATTATTCTCTATTGAAAGAATCACCAATTGTAAAACCATACAATTGGTAAACCACCAGAGAACACAAAGTAAACCGATGGCCAAGATCTTGTTATACTATCTTTCAATCCCCAAATAATGCCTTTAAGTAGATAACATTTACTATCGTTAAGATAGCTATGGATTCCATATCTATGAATCTTGATTTCTCCATCCATAAGTCATGCACCCAAAACACAAGTATATTGACCATGAATTAACAGTGTCTCACCTATAGTGCATTAAAGTACATAAGTCTTGGATGCGAACTCAAGTAATCATTTCAGGATTAAGATTAATGCAGGATAATAATCAAAGTGTCATTGATTCTTAGAAACAGAATTGTTAAACCGAATCAATTAATACTTTAGGTCCAGTCCAATGTCATACCTCAATACTGGTATACATTAAAGTTTCTACTTGGAACCTATCCGATGGTTAAGACAAACCATCCTTCCAAGGAAGTAGACAACCTTTACAATCTTATCATAAATAAGATCCTCAAATCTTATTCCATCGATTGCGGACTATTTATTTAGACCGTTATCAAATTACCACGTCTTCTATGTATACCCCGTATACATATGGTAATCCGATATATTACCAACAGTTAAGGATTATTTTATGTTTGCTCAAAATAACCATACAATCAACAAATGAAAGTAAATAGGACGCAACTTATTAAACATGAATAACCTTCTCTTATTAATATCAAAATGTCATATTTACAGAAAATCCCTAATATTGATTTTCTATCCTTAGGGCACATTTAGATCCCAACAGTACCAACCCGCACTAGGTCGAGTTTGGTACACGGTTTGAATATGATAGCTTTCAAAATAAGTGTGAAAGCTCGGTACTCGAGTAAGTACCTATAAATAAGTATGAGTATAAGTATAAGTATGAGATTAAATGAAGTTTAAGTTGAGTTTAAAATAAAGGAAAAAAAAATTTACTCTAAAATTGTCAGTAAGTTTAAAGTATTTGAATCAAGAAGTAAGTTAAATAAATACGAAGTCACGGCCTTACGTAGGTCGGGGCGTGACATCGGTGAGGTTTTGCCATTGCCATTGTATGATGTTGTTTGCGATGTCACCTTCGATGTCAAATTTTGGAGGCCTTAAACCCCTCTCCACTATTTCTGACTTATTTTTCTCCATGAATTTCCTGAATTTGACCTTGGCCGCCTCATTCACAAATTTTTTATCAATGAGACGGAGGCTAGAGGAGCCAGAAGATGATGCTTTTCCTTTCCCACGCTTGTGAGGCTTGATGGTATAGTTGTAGTTGGCTGGGCAAATTGTCGAACACCTGGCATGCACCCTATTTTTTCACTTGGACAATTCGACAAACACTTGGTCTGCAACCCCAAAATGTTGACTATATAAGAGAACGGATCCAACCACTAGTCCCCAAATGCAAACTCAATCAATTATGATGCTCCACAACAAACCAAAATTTCAAACAACTCAAGTTCAAGCAACTCTCAAACAATTACCTCATTCCAACTCCAAGCCCCCAAATGCGAAGTGTCGTAATTGCCTTTGCTAGGAGATGGTGAGATCCTTGGTGAAAGTATAGATGGTTGAGTTTGAGATTTTGGGTGTATGAAAGGTATGGAGAATTTGAAAATGTTGGTGAAGTGGGGGTTGAATTTTGGGTTGGGGGGAAATGAAAGTTTGGTGAAGAACTAGATAGTTTGAGGTTTTGAGGGCTTTTGGCTGGGGAAGCATGCGGGCCTTCCTTGGCTAGTGAAGTGCACGAGCGCGTGCCTAGCTCTAGCTGAGGAAGCGCGGCGGCCTTCCTTTTCTGAGGAAGCATGCGGGCGCCTGCCTGCCTCTGGCCTCTGGCCTCTGGCTTGGCTGGGGAGCGCGCGGGCTCGTGCCTTGGCTGGGGAAAAGCGCGGGCACGTGCCTGGTGTTACGCGGGAGCACGCCTACCTCTGGCTTGGCTGGTTTGCTTGACACCCAGTGGCGCACTACAGCAAGCCTTCTCCTTGCTTGAACACAAAGATGAACCACAAAATTGCCTTCAAACTTCTCCAATTTCTCCCAAACTACTTGAAACGCTTCCAAATACTTTCCAAGATTCCAATTGCCCGTCAACACCTAGAAAAGACAAAAATAAATAAATAAATAAATAAATAAATATATATATATATATATAAAGGAATCACTCAAATAACACACACAAATATATATAACTGAAAAAAAAACTAAAAGAAAAATTCAAAAGATATTAAGGTGATAGAGCTTGGGGTGCCTCCCAAGAAGCGCTTTATTTAACGTCTCTAGCTAGACTTGGCTTTGGCTCTCTTCAAATCGGATCCGCAAGCGAGATTTTCTCAACATTCCGCTCCTTGCCTCTGAAATAGTGCTTCAATCTTTGACCATTGACACGAAAGGTGCGCCCATCATCGCCCAATAGCTCAACGGCGACAAAAGGAAACACTTGCTTGATCTTAAAGGGTCCCGACCATCTCGACTTCAACTTCCCAGGAAATAGCTTCAAGTGAGAGTTAAAGAGCAAAACTTGTTGGCTGGGAACAAACTCTTACCTCAAAACTTGCTTATCGTGCCACCTTTTTGTACGCTCCTTGTAAAGTCTTGCACTTTCATAGGCTTCATTCCGGAACTCTTCCAACTCATTAAGTTGAAGCAAACACTGCTCCCCGGATGTCTTGAGGTCAAAATTGAGCTTCTTAATAGCCCAAAAAGCTCTATGCTCCAACTCTACCAAAAGATGACAAGCTTTGCCAAACACTAACCAGTATGATGACATTCCAATTGGCGTTTTCAAAGCCGTTCGATAGGCCCACAAGGTATCATCTATTTTCACCGACCAATCCTTCTGGTTAGTGTGTACCGTCTTCTCAATAATTTGCTTGACTTCCCAGTTTGAGACTTCGGCTTGCCCATTTGTTTGAGGATGGTATGCAAGGGCCACCTTGTGCCGGACTCCATACTTGGTGAGAAGAGCATTGAACACCTTGTTGCAAAAATGAGTCCCCTCATCACTAAGTATTGCTCGAGGAGTACCAAACCTTGTGAAGATGTTCTTGTGCAGGAATTTCAACACTACCCGAGCATCATTAGTTGGAGTAGCCATGGCTTCCACCCACTTAGAGACGTAGTCCACCGCTAAGAGAATATATGTTTGGCCAAAAGAGGGAGGAAAAGGTCCCATGAAGTCGATTCCCCAAACATCTAAAATCTCCACCTCCAAAATGTTAGTCAAAGGCAACTTATGATGCCTTGAAATGTTTCCCACTCGTTGACATAGATCACAAGTCTTAACAAAAGAATAGCTATCCTGGAAGAGTGTGGGCCAATAAAAACCGGATTGAAGCACCTTTGTGGCAGTTTGAGTAGCTTCGAAGTGTCCTCCATATAGAGAAGAGTGGCAATGGTGGAGAATGTCATGAACTTCTTCTTCGGGAATGCATCTCCGGATAACTTGATCGGAGCATATCTTGAACAAGATTGGATCATCCCAAAGATAGCTTCTCACATCATGGAGAAATTTCTTCTTTTGATGGTATGATAAGTCTAGAGGTAGAACTTTACAAGCAAGATAATTAACAAAATCAGCATATCAAGGAAGCTTCGCCTCAACCTCAAGAAGTTGTTTATCTGGAAATACCTCTTGAATGCAAGTACTTTCACCCACTTCTATTTGCTCAAGTCTTGAGAGATAATCCGCCACAACATTTTCACTCCCTTTCTTGTCCAAAATCTCCAAATCAAACTCTTGAAGCAAAAGAATCTACCGGATTAGATGTGGTTTGGCATCCTTCTTGATAAACAAGTAACGAATTACCGCATGATCCGTGTAGACAATCACTTTGGACCCAATGATATATGAACGAAACTTATCACAAGCAAATACTAGCGCCAACATCTCTTTCTCAGTGGTGTTGTAGTTTAATTTCGCATCATTGAAAGTTCGGCTCGCATAGTAAATAGCCCGGAAAACCTTGTCTCGCCGTTGACCTAGAACCGCTCCAATGGCATAATCACTAGCTTCACACATGATCTCAAACAGTTCATTCCAATCGGGCACAACCATGATAGGTGTCGAAGTCAACTTCTCCCTAATCAAATTGAAAGCCTTCAAGCATAACTCATTAAAGTTGAATGGGGAGTCTTTCTCAAGAAGATTACATAGTGGTTTGACAACCTTTGAAAAATCTTTAACAAATCTTCGGTAGAACCTGGCATGGCCCAGAATACTTCGAATCCCTTTTACATTCGTCAGTGGTGGAAGTTACTCGATTGTCGAGATTTTAGCCTGGTCGACCTCAATTCCCTTAGAAGATACTTGATGGCCTAAGACAATTCCTTCCTTAACCATAAAATGACATTTCTCCCAATTAAGAACGATATTCTTCTCCTCGCAACGTTGCAACACAAGAGAGAGATTATGAAGGCAATGATCAAAAGATGAGCCAAATACCAAAAAATCATCCATAAAGACCTCCATTATCTCCTCCACCATGTCGGAGAAAATAGCCATCATACATCTTTGGAAGGTTGTGGGGGCATTGCACAAACCAAAAGGTATGCGATGAAAAGCAAAAGTACCATAGGGGCATGTGAAGATCGTCTTCTCTTGGTCTTCGGGGATTATAGCAATTTGATTGTAGCCCGAATACCCATCAAGAAAGCAATAGTAATTATACCCCACCAACCGGTCTAGTATTTGATCAATAAAAGGAAGAGGAAAATGATCATTCCTTGTGGCTTTGTTTAACTTCCTATAATCGATGCACACACGCCACCCTGTCACCGTTCTAGTAGGGATAAGCTCGTTGTTCTCATTTTTTACCACTGTCTTTCCACCCTTTTTAGGGACGACTTGCACCGGGCTCACCCATGAACTATCAGAGATGACATAAATGATTCCGGCATTGAGTAGCTTCAAAACTTTGGCTTGCACTACTTCTTTCATAGCCGGATTCAATCTTCTTTGATGCTCAATTGATGGTTTGTAAGAGTCTTCCATAAGGATCTTGTGCATGCAAATTAAGGAGCTTATACCTTTGATGTCGGAAATTGACTAACCAAAGGCGGACTTGTGATTCTTTAAGACAAGTAGCAACTTCTCTTCTTCTTTTGGGCTCAATGATGCCGAAATAATCATAGGATTAGTGGAATTCTCCCCCAAGAAGGCATATCGGAGATGCTCGGGCAAATGCTTCAAGACCAACCCATCGTGAGATGAACTAGAAACATCCAAAGAATCTTTCGAAGCTTCAAGAATAGTCACCGGACCAAGATTATCCACTTGGGCCATAGGATCCTCAATAGGTAAAGCTTCAAGAGCTAGAACATAGTCTACAACACCTTTATCTTTGGCATAGTACTCCACACCAAAATCCATTATTGATGAAGAATTAAATAGGCAATGCTCCTAAGGGTCGTTATGCATAAAATCACAAATGAACTCCTTCACACAAGAATCTATCACTTCTATCCAGTTGCAAGTAAAGACCTTTCCTCCGGAAACTTCAATGTATGGTAGCTGTTGAACTTGACCTCTTCATCCTTAACCTGGAGCATCAAATTCCCACTATGCACATCAATCAAAGCTCTCCCGGTAGCAAGAAATGGTCGACCAAGAATTATTGGGATTTCTCGGTCTTCCTCCATGTCAAGAACAACAAAATCCACTGGAAAGATGAACTTATCAACTTTAACCAACTCATCTTCAATGACTCCACTAGGATAGGTGAGAGAACGATCCGCCATTTGCAAGGAAATGGTAGTTGGCTTGACTTCACCAAGTCCCAATTTCTAGAAAAACAGAGAGTGGCATAAGATTGACACTTGCACCAAGATCACACAAGGGCTTCTCGAACGTAGAGCTACCAATAGTGCATAGAATAGTAAAGCTTCCGAGATCCTTCAATTTTTGGGGTAACTTTCTTTGAAGAATTGCACTACATTCTTCCGTAAGCTTCACCATCTCATAGTCTTCCAACTTCCGCTTCCTCGACATAATATCCTTCATGAATTTTGCATAGTTCGGTAGTTGCCCCAATGCATCCGTAAAAGGGATATTGATGTGAATTTTCTTGAAAATCTCAAGAAACTTGGAGAATTGGGTATCCAACTTCTTCTTTTGGAACCATTGAGAGAATGGTAATGGGGAGCAATGATTGGGGGATTCTCTGAAAAAGAGATAGAATTGGGCTTCTTAATCTCTTTTTGTTGCTCTTCTACGACTTCATCTTGTTTAGTTTGAGCTTCCTGAGGTTTGGGAGCTTCGACTTCTTTTCTGCTCCTCAAAGTGATAGCCTTGCAATTGTCTTTAGGATTAGTCTCTGTGTCACTTGGAAACTTGCCGGATGATTGGCCTTTTATGGAGTGTGCAATTTGCCCGATATGAACTTCAAGAGACTTCATAGTTGCCCCCATGTTACTACAATGTGTTTCTATATTATCAAGTCTCGCCTTATCTTTGTTAAATCTTCCTCTAGTCTCAACAATAAAAGTGTAACGACCCGCCTAACGTAGGCCATTACCGTACATAACATACGTAATTACTTAACTTATTTTACTTAGCGGAAATACGGAATATTTTTTAATTTTTTTTTTAAAAAAGCAACTTGAACTAAAATTTATCCCACTACTTACCTACATATACATATATATACATACAAACATACTTATATACTTCAATACTGAAGTGTCAATTTACATACAACATAGTTCATAATTAATAACATAATATGACAAAAGGCGTAGTGGTCTCCATCCCACATTTCACAACTCGTCGTGCCAAGCTCCACCGCCTTGTATCAAGGATTGCTGATGGGTTGCTTACCTACATCATAGACGTAAGTCGTGAGCTTTTGCTCAGCAAATACAACTATGAATCCGCAAAACAAAACTTAATAAAGCAATGCATGAGCCAATTATGCTTCATTATGCTTTCTTAGGTTAGCATATCTTTGGGCCCCTTACTTAACATAAGTGTACGTACCGTGACGCGCTGCCATGGAGTGGTTGGGGCGGCCAGTCCATTTCCAACTCAAACCATGGTCCAAACCCGACCTACGAGCGGGTCGGTACGACACAAGGCAACTTGTTTGCCAACATACTTGAAACTTATCTTTACAACTTATTCTTATCTTAAAATATATTTCATAAACCGTTTCATACTTGAAACTTGGTCTTAGTCTTACCATATAAATTAGTGAACATGCTTCATGATGTCACAACATAAATAATGAATCATATACATCACATAACTGCATAAACAAAACATGCAAGTAGCAAAACAAGTGCCTATGTTGTAGGCGGAGTTGTACTTACTTGCTGTGCTACGTCCTAAGTTTTGTTGCTCCAATTCAGATCACAACAGCAGGTTACTTCCTGCTTTCAAAAAGGACGTAGGGTAAGGATCGTCCTAACTTATCATAAATCATTATCATAAAATGTTGGTATCCTAACCAACATTCATGAGTAACCCTAGTAATATGTCCCCTCACACACACACTTATAATAATTTACTTGGTTACTAAATGTAACCCTAGAGCTTATGTCTCAACTAACATAAACAGTATCTTACTAGGTTAGGGTAGGCCCAAGTTATCATTGAATAAAATCCTATTGGGTTACTAAGCCTTAGTAACCCAACTTTTAAAATTTGACTTATTAGGTTACTATTTGTAACCTTGGGAGGCCCAACCCAATAAATTGGTAACCTATCGGGTTACTTATGGTCATCGTCTTGTTACTTATGTCTTAGAATAATTTTGGCCTAAATAATATTAGTAATCAATTCAAAGACCATTGTTCTTACTTATGGTTACCCTATTACTTGGCCCTATTCAATTATTTTATTTTCCTTACTAAACTTGGTTTAATTAACCATTTTATAAACTGTTTTTGTAAAACTGTCTAAGTCTGGGGAAGTTTGCTAAAAACAGTCCCATTAATTCAATTATTACTGTATGTACAGGAATTGCCTATTCCTGCATTGTTTTACAAATCCTGTGCAGGAATTTCCTGTTTTCTGCACAGTTTTCAGAATCCATTTATACCTTAGAATCTGTTTTGAATTTGAAAAAACTTTTTTTCATAAAAGTTTTAGATCTTGAAAATTTCTACAACTTTCATTCTTTACTTAGAACCCAGTTCTATCTCTAACCTTCTCTTTTTCCTTGTTGAACCTGCCTGGCCGTGCATAGGGTATGGGCATGACCAGGTTCGGATTTTTGTGAAACAGAGGCCATTGAAGCCTTATTTTTAAACACTGTCTATGTTGTCCCCTAGTGTTTTCCATTTTCTACAACTTTTCAGTTTTAGCTTTTCTCAAATCGGCCTCTAAAGGCCTCAAAATACTGTTTCCAGATTACTGCCCAGTCTTGACCCGAGACTGGCAGTTCTTGTTTTAATGGTTTGTTACGTAATTTTATGCGCACACTACCTCGAACGGTTAAAACCGTGAGCCTACATCAAGTCATGCAACGCATTACTTACTGTTTTTATTGCCATACATTCATTCTCATTCATAAAATCATACATACAAACCCATATGGTAAATTATTACCAATTAGGGTTTTTAGGGTTTTACATAACCCTTCTAGCATCATACATGAATTTACAAAATGATCAATCACACTCTACATCTTCTTGAGTGTGTGGGGACATATTACAAACATTTGCTAGGCATACATACATATCATACATACTCTAGTAATTGAAATCATAAACATACACAACACAATACATCATGACCATTAACATGATCAAGCACAAATCTAAGCTAATACAATGAGCTTATGCTCCTACATACCCACATAAAATACACATAAAGCTTGAACCAAAACTTAATTGGATAGCTTAATGGTTTGTAGAAGAATACCTTTAAGCTTGGAAATTGGTTGACCTTGATTCAAGCTTTTCCTTCTTGCTTGGTTTCTCCCTAAAAATCCGACCACCACTCATCTCTCTCTCTCTCTCTCTCTCTCTCTCTTTTTTCTTCTCTTCTCTTTGAGGTTTCGGCTGCTAAGGGGGAAGAGGGTGAGCTGAAATTTTGCAAGAGTTTTAGTAAGGTCACACAAAAATGCTCTAAAATCCCCCCCCCCCCCCCATCACCTATTTATAGGTGAAAAATAAATTTCTTTTTGGATTTATTTTTTATTTTCAAAATTATATATGAGTCCTTATGAGTAAAATATTTGCCCAAAAGACCTTGGAGTGGCCGGCCATTGGAAGCCTTGGGGACCAAGTTTGCTAATTCTTTCCCTAATTTTCAAAAATCCAATAAATCATGTATTTATCCATTGATGAGGTGTCCCCCCTTTTGGGCCTTGTTTGGCTTTCCTTCTTAAATACAGTCCATTTTCATACTAACACAGATATTACAAATATTGTTCTTACTAATAACAGTACTGTCTTACTGAACCGCAGTCCAGAATTTATCTGCATTTTATTGGGCTGTATAAAAACTTTTCTTATAACTTAAAGCTACTTAGCCCTTATTGTTCTAAATAATGTGATTGATTTTTTTATAGTGGTCTTGAACCTTATTCTTGCTATCTTATCTGTAATGATGGTTTTTCGTAGTATAATTCTTATACAGCTTACTATAATGCAGTACCGTCATATTCATACTTTTGACTTTTTTTTATCAAACTTTGACCAACATAAAATCATAGATTTCATTCTACCTTTTTACTCAAAAGGTCTTATGCTTGACTAAGCATTCTATTATTGAGTCTTATAAAGCTATAAGAACTCACACAAAATCTGATAAAATCAGATCAGGCATTTCATAAGTACTTACATAGTACATCGTAAATTCCTTAAAAAGGAAATCATAATTTCATAAAACGTTGGGTATTACAAAAAGTACTCAAGAGGTCTTCCAACGATGGCTTATTCTTGGCAATCAGTTGTTGAAATCCAGGTGGCGGTTGTAGAGCATTTCTAGGGTTACCATAAGAGAAGTTCTCATGGTTGGGAAGTCCCGGATGGTAGTGAGTAGGCAAATTGTTAGGGCGGTAATTATAGTTCCGGTTGTTCACAAAGTTAACTTGCTCTTGATCAATTCCATAACCAAGATAAGGAGTATTAGCAACCATCGCCGATTCTTGACTTGATGAAGCTTCTCTAGTAGTCAATGCCGAAATTTGACTAGACAAGGCTGAAACTTGTGCCGCAAGAGAAACCAACGGGTCTACTTCATACATTCCGGCAACTTTCTTTGTTGAGGACCTCTCATTAGGCCATTGAGAGATGTTGGATGCCATCTCTTCCAACATTTGTTGAGCTTCCTCGGCGGTTTTTGACAACAAAGTACCACTAGCCACCGCATCAACAATGGTTCTTGTTTAGCTATTCAACCCATTGTAGAATAATTGGATTTGAAACCAATCTTGATACCCATGTTGTGGACACCTCCGAATGAGGTCCTTGAACCACTCCCATACTTCATAAAAAGGCTCGAAATCCAATTGCCTAAATTGAGCAATTTCTCCACGCAATTGAGACGTCTTCGATGGTGGAAAGAACTTGATGAGGAACCATTGAGCCAAGTCTTCCCAAGTGGTGATACTTCCACTTTGCACCGATTGTAACCAACCCCTCGCTCGATCCCTAAGAGAGAACGGGAACAAGCGCAAGCGAATGGCATCCTCCGAAACACCATTCATCTTCACGGTATCACAAATCTGCAAGAAAGTCCCCAAATGAACAATCGGGTCCTCATGTGATAATCCCCCATATTGATTTTGTTGTACCATGTTGATAAGAGCTGGCTTTAACTAGAAGTTGTTAGCATTGATAGCTTGCCTTTGGATTCCTGAATAGTTGTCATTCATGACGGGTTTGAAAGAGTCCCTTAAAGCCCATTGTTGATTATTATTGTTCTCCCGATCACCCATAACTTGAGCCTCGTTATTCTTCTTTCGCTTCCTTATCTTCCGAAGAGTCCTTTCGATTTCCGAATCAAGTGGCACTAGATTAGGATTTTGAGCTCTTCGCATGAACTGTCACAAACACAAATTTAACAAGCTTAAAACAATTAAAATAAAATAAATGCCTAAATTAAAACTGAATCACTTGGTTGTAATATTAGCTAGAATTAATAAAATTTTCAATCCCCAACAACGGCGCCAAAAACTTTTTGCATGTCTATCTTCATGTGTGCTCACAAGTGAACGAATCGCCACAAGTAATAAAGTAATAAAATGTCGAGTATCATCCCACAATGATTGAACTTAAGAAAACTAACTAAGTACTACAATTAAAATGACTCAATTTTATCTAAGCTATCAAAATTAAAGGGAATTGAAACAAGCAACTAAATTAAGCAATTAATTAGACTAAGAATAAGCAAAATAAAAGCAATAAAAAATATAGATTGAAGGGAACTCGATGGTGTGTAATGCTAGGGGGTTTTGATTTCACTTGACTTAACTTTGCTTATCCAATTTAAGACTTGTTAATTAAATTCATTCAAATCATTAATCGTAGGCGACAAATTTTAATTTCACTCTTTCTCTCGAGTGCCGAGTAAAATAATATGCAAAATTTAATCAAATTAATTGTAAGAAACCGAAATTACGATGAATCTATGATTTCCTTTGAGACAAGGAAAATTTAAGACTTAATTATGTATGACGATATGAAACTCATGATCTGAGTTGAATATCAGTATATGTTTGAATTCTCAGTAAATTAGCTACGAGACTTAATAATAGTTTGCTTATGTAAGTATGAAACCCTTTTGGAGAAAAAGGACGAAATAGGAATTTTGATTTTTATTCCGGTCAAAGTTGACCAAGGTTGACTTTAGGTTGACCAAGTTTGACTAAGATGATACTGCAGTGTAATAATCGGTATGGAAATGATACTGTGGAAAAACTGTCGTTACGGACGATTAAGCAAGAATAAAGTTTAAGACGACTCTAGAGGAAAATTTAAGCTCATTGTTGAGGACATGAAGGACTAAATGGTTTTAAATCCTAAGGAAATCCTATACGCAGTCCAATTTTATGTGGAGGAATTCTGGACTGTAGTCCAGTATAATAGTAATGTTTTAGTGAAAAACAGTATTAATATTATTTAAGTTAATAAGGAAATGGAATGTATCTCTATATTAAGGGATTTTTGGAATCAAGTGGATAATTATGCATGAATTGAAAGTCAAGTGGCACTATCCTAGCCCGCCACCTCACAGGCAGCCAGACCCAAGAGAGTGTGGTCGGATTTTAGTGAGTGAAAGCTAGAAAAAAATTTCGGAATCCAAGCTAGAGATTATCTCCACGGTTTAGAGGTAATTCTCTCAACTCCTAAGCCTTTCTATTCAAGTTTTAAGCCAAGTTATTATGTATTTTCAGTTTAATTATAAGAGCTTAAGCTCACCCAATTATGTCCTTATTTTAGTTGGTTTGCTTAGAATGTGCTTGATTTAGGTTTTGGTATGCTTATGTTACGGTTTGGTGTATGTTTTGGATTGTATGCTCTAGAAATTATGTATTTTATGTGTGTGACCATTAGGTGTTTGTTATATGTCCCCATATGCTTAGGACTGATGTTGAATGAATGTTTATGAAATTGAATCGTTGTATGATGAATTAGGGTTCAAGAAAACCCTAGAAAACCCATGTTTGGTGAAAATCACCAAATGGGTTTGATTATGATTGAATGATGGTGAATGAATGAAATGATCATGAGAACGTTAGATTATGCGCTGCATGCTTGATATAGGCTCATGGTTACGACCGTTTGAGGTAGGGTGTGCGTAATTGTGCGTAAGAACGAACCGAAACCAAAACTGCCAGTTCGGGTGAAAACTGGGCAGTGATCTGGTAACGGTATTTTGAGGTCTTTAGAGGCCGAATTTGAGAAAACTCAAAACTGAAAAGTTGTAGGAAATTGAAAATTATAGGGGACATCATGAATAATTTTTGAAAATAAGGCTCCAAAGGCCTTCATTTTTATAAAAACCCGAGCCTGGACCACCCAGACCTATGTACACGGCCAGGCAGGTTCAACAAGGAAAAAGTATAAGTTAGAGACAGAATTGGGTTTTGAGAAAAACATGAAAGTTGTAGGGTTTTTTAATATCTAAAACTTTCATGAAGAAAATTATTTCAAAATCCAAACCTATTTCAAAGTAAAACTGAATCATAATAGTAAGCTATGGTTCAAGAATTTCAAAACAGTACATGCACAGGAAATTCCTGCACATGCACTGATAAGTTAACTGTTTTCAACAATTTTCTCAAAACCTAGACAGTTTAATTTAAAAATAACTTTAAATGGTTAATCAAACTCAGTTTTCTAAGAAAAGAAATAATTAAGCAAAGTAAGCTAATTGGTAACTTAAGGTAATCCGAAAGGTTACCTTATTTTAATTGGGCCAAGTTGATTATAAACAAATGTCGTATGTTGGGCCTTGGGTCCAAGATTATTTAAGGTAATCATAAAGAATACCACTTTAATTATTGGGCCTTAGTAGCCCATCAGGCTTTTTAAATTTTAATCTAACTTGGGCCTATACCTAAGGTTACTAATAGTAACCTAATAGGATGCCAAGTACCATTGGGCTTTGAGTCCAAAGTTCATTAGGTAATCAAACAGGAGACTGTTTGATTTCTATTGAGACATGTGCCCTAAGATTACACTTAGTAACCAATAAGGATATCATTTAAGCATATAGGGGGGACATATAACTAAGGTCACTAATAAATGTTGGTTAGGGCACCAACATTGCACCAACATTTAATAAAATAATTTATAGTAAGATAGGATGATTCTTATCTTACTTCCTTTTTGGAAACAGGAAGGTAACCTATTTGAGTAATCTGTCAGGAACGACAAAACTCAAGACCTAGAGTAAACAGTAAATACAACTCCGCCTACAGCATAGGCAAGAAAATTATTTTATGACTTGGCATGTTTTTTAAGTTCATGCATTTATGTGATGTATGTTTATTATTGTGACATCATGAAGCATGTTCACTAATAATTGATGTCACAATAATAATTCATATGGTAAGAAGAAGACTATGTTTTAAGTAAGAACTGTTTTAAGAAAAAGTTTTCAAGTATGATAAGTTTTCTCGTGTCGTACCGACCTGCTCTAGGTCAGGTTTGGTTCATGGTTTGAGTTGGACTGGGCTGGCCGCCCCAACCACTCCATGACTGCGTGCCACAGTACGAACACTTATGTTAAGTAGGGGCCCCAAACTATGATAACATAAGAAAGCATAATTGGTTCATGCATGGTTTTCTTATGAAATGCTTTTGTGGATTAATAGTTGTACTTGCTGGGCGAAAGCTCACAATTTATGTTTATGCTGTAGGTAAGCTTCCTACTGACACTACTTGATGCAAGGCGGTGAGGCTTGGCAGGGCCATCTGTGAAACGTGGGATGGAAACTGCTATGCGTTTTGAAATAAATATATGTATTGTTTAAATATTACAAGTTATTTTAGTTTACGACAATTTTGAAAGTACATATTAATTTGGTACGTACGTATATTGTTTGATATGTAAGTAGTAAAGTATGGATTTAAGTTGTAAAAAAAAAAAATGTAATGTATTTCCGCATAAGTAAGCAAGTAAGTATATTAAATTAGTAAGTAAGATAAGTAAGGTAACGGCCTACGTAAGATGGGTCGTTACATATTTATACTCATACTAATACTTATACTCATACTTATTTATAGATACTTACTCGAGTATCGAGCTTTCACACTTCATTTGAAAGCTATCATATTCAAACCGTGGACCAAACCCGACCTAATGCGGGTCGGTACGACACGAGGTAAATTGTTGCCATCATACTTGAAAATTTTTCCTTAATCATACCATCACTTCATCATAACATAACATAACAATAACACATTTTTTAAACATTTTTTACGAAACATATTTTTCAAAACCCATGGCGGTGTCCATCCCACATTTCACAGTCCGCAGCGCCATCTTTCCACATTCTTGCATGAAGTAAGTAATGAGCTTATGCCTAGTAAGTACAACATTCAATCCGCAAAACATTTTTAATGCAAGAATGCATGAACCGATTATGCTTTCTTATGAATCAATTATGCTTTCTTATATCAACTTGGTTCTGGGCCCTTTAAATAACATAAGTGTACGTACCGTGGCATGTAACCATGTAATGGTTGAGGCAGCCAGTCCAATCCAACTCAAACCATGAACCAAACCGTTAAACATGGAGTGATTGGGGCAGCCAATCCAATTTAACTCAAACCATACACTAAACCATTTAAACCCGCCCTCGTGGCAAGTCGATACGATACAATAGCATTCGCTTGTCTTATCTTATCTTATCTTACGACTTAAAAGAAACATGTTCTTACCATGTGGTTTAATATTAGTTTACATGCCTCATGATGTCACTATATCAAAACATACAACATAACATAATATTAACCATAACATAAAACATCATGACATAATACATCGTAATACAAAACATCATAATACCTCGTAACATAAAACATCATAACATACAACATCTGTGAATCATGTAAATCAATTCATGATTTCTTGAAAAACAAGTCATGCAATAAAAACATTTTGTCCATGCTGTAGGCGGAGTTGTACTTACCTGTTACGTTACGTCCTGAGTTTATTGCTCCTATCAATTGCAACAACATGTTAACTTCATGTTTTCAAAAAGGACGTAAGGTAAGAATCGTCCTATCTTATCATAAATCATAATTATTAAATGTTGGTATCCTAACCAACATTCATGGGTAACCCTAGTTATATGTCTCTCACATCTTCTTATGATAACTCGTTTGGTTACTTGCCGTAACCCTAGGGCTCATGGCCCAACCAGATTTAAACAGTATCTTGTTAGGTTAATTCTGGTAACCCTGGGTACCAAGCCCAGTCATACTTGAATAGTGTCTTATTAGGTTACTATTAGTAACCTTGGGCCTAAGCCCAATTATACTTAGACCCATATCATAATAGTTTACTAATTTCACTAAGGCCTAATTACTTTTTAAAGTAATACCCTATTAGGTTACCATTGGTAACCATGGGTTTTAGGCCCAACCCAATTGTTTGGGTATCTTATGTGGTTACTATAAGTAACCTAAATAATTTGGCCCAATAAAATTTGGTAACCTTCCCGGTTACTATTTGTCCTGTAGTTGTTTACCATAAGACTTGGCTTATTTCATTTATTTCATTCCTTGTTTGATAAATTTTTACCCCCTTTTATAAACTGCTCAAAGCAGTTCCATAACTTTGGTTATCAGTGTATGTGCAGGAATTTTCTGTTTATGCACTGTTTTAAGGAAATCTTGTGGAGGATTTTCCTGTTTCCTGCATAGTTTTGGAAAATCAGGTTTTACTTTAAAATCTGTTTATAATTTGAAAAAATTTTCTTCATGAACGTTGTAGACCTCAAAGATTCCTGCAACTTTTGCTTTTTTACTCAAAACCTAATTCTGCATTTAACTTATTCATATCTCTGGTTGAAACCGGCTGGCCGTGCACAGGGTCTAGGCAGACCAGGGCTCGGGTTTTCCCAAAAACAGAAGTCTTGGGAGCTTTATTTTTAAAAAATTTCTATGCTGACCCCAAGGATTTTCCATTTTCTTCAACTTTGTAGTTTTAAGTTTTCCAAAATTCGGCCTCTAAGGGCCTCAAAATCACATTTCCAGAAAGCTGCCCAGGTTTGATCCGAAACTGGCAGTTTTCATTTTAGTTGGTTCTTACATAAAATTACGCACACACTACCTCGAACGGTTCAAACCGTGAGCCTACATCAAGCATGCAGCATGTTACATAATATTCTCATTACCATGCATTCATTTTTCATTCATACAATCTTTTATACAAACCCATATGGTGAATCTTCACCAACTAGGGTTTTTAGGGTTTTCTTGAACCCTATTTGCAACATACATCACCTTCATCATAATCATACACACCATACATCTTCTTAAGTGTGTGGGGACATACTATAAACACATACTAAGCATATATACATACCACACATACTCTAACACATAACAACATAAACATGCATCAAACCATAATTAGAGACCACCAAGCCCTAATCAAGCACTTTCAAGCAATCTAGGCTACTCCTTTTGCATGAAAATAAAAGTGAGCTTATACTCTTACATTCCTAACATGAAAATATACTTAAATCTTGAATCAAACTAAATTGAAGAACTAGAGGGTGAAGAGGATTACCTCAAGATTCAAGAGAGTGGATCTACCCTTTGGTTGAGAAATTTCTTCTCACTCCATCATCACCAAAAATCCGACCTCTCTCTTATTTTTTTTCCTTTCTCTTTGGCTCGGCTCTTAGGGGAGGAGAGAGGGTTGGAGTTGAACTAAAAATTTGGGGGTCTAACTAAATGAACCAACTCACACCCCACATCACCTATTTATAGGTGGAAATTCCAAATTTTCCACAATTATTTTTATTTCACAAATTCCCCTTGAGTTTACATCTTTGCCCTTAAAAACAAATGTTTTTCCACCCTTATCCTTAGGATGGCCGGCCATTATGGCTTTCTTGGAGACCAAGTTACTTGTTCACCAAGCTAATTACTTGTTCACCAAGGTAAATGCTTGCTTACCTCACCTTACTTACCTCACCAAGGCAATTGCTTGCTTATCTCACCTAGCTTACCTCACCAAGCTTACCTCACCAAGGTAATTGCTTGCTTACCAAGGCAATTATTTGCTTACCAAGCACCCAAGACAACCGGCCATGTGTTGGCTTAAACCAATCAAAAATATTTCATACTTATCTCTAACTTAATTGCTTGTTCCAATGTAACCAAGCTTGTAACTAATCATTGGCCTAGTTAGAGGCTTAGTTAGGAATATTCATAAACTCCTTAAATCAATAATTACATACTTACTTATTTTTCTTAAAATTACACTTTGGCCCCTGATGATAAAATATTTACACTTTAGTCCCTGTGAGGTGGCCGGCTTTGGTGGAGCCAGTTGGCTTCGAATGCATGCATACTTATCCACTTAATTCCCAAAATATCTTAATATACATATGCAGTCCATCTTCATACTAATGCAGGTGTTACCAATACTGTTTTCAACTGATAACAGTATTATTGTACTGGACTGCAGTCCAGAATTCATCTGCATAAAATTAGACTGCATATAAATTTTTTCTTATGACTTGGAGCTACTTAGCCCTTATTGTCCTAAATAATGTGCTTAATTTCTTTAGGGTTGTCTCATAGCTTATTCTTGCTTATTCGTCCGTAATGACGGTTTTCTGCAGTATAATTTCCATAATGTTGATTACACACTTATACTTATACTCATACTTATTTATAGGTACTTACTCAATACCGAGCTTTCACACTTCATTTAAAAGCTATCATATTCAAGCCGTGGATCAAACCCAACCTAGTGCGGGTCGGTATGACACGTGGTAACTTGTTGCCATCATACTTGAAAACTTTTCCTTAATCATACCATCACTTTATTATAACATAACATAACATAAACACATTTTTTAAACATATTTTACAAAACATATTTTTCAAAACCTGTGGCGGTGTCCATCCTACATTTCACAGTCTGCAGCGCCATCTCTCCACAGTCTTGCATCAAGTATTGCCGGGAAGTCTTACCTACAGCATGAAAGTAAGTAATGAGCTTATGCCCAGTAAGTACAACAATTAATCCGCAAAACATTTTTAATGCAAGAATGCATGAACCAATTATGCTTTCTTATAAATCAATTATACTTTCTTATATCAACTTGGTTCTGGGCCCTTTACATAACATGAGTGCACGTACCGTAGCATGTAACCATGTAATGGTTGAGGCGGCCAGTCCAATCCAACTCAAACCATGAACCAAACCGTTTAACATGGAGTGATTAGGGCAGCCAGTCCAATTCAACTCAAACCATAGACTAAACTGTTTAAACCCGCCCTCGTGGCAAGTCGATACAACACAATAGCATTCGCGTGTCTAATCTTATCTTATGACTTAAAAAAAACATGTTCTTACCTGTGGTTTAATATTAGTGTACATGCCTCATGATGCCACTATATAAAAACATACAACATAACATAATATCAACCATAACATAAAACATCATGACATAATACATCGTAATACAAAACATTATAATACATCGTAACATAAAACTTCATAACATACAACATCTGTAAATCATGTAAATCAATTAATGATTTCTTAAAAAACATGTCATGTAACAAAAACATTTTGTCCATGCTATAGGCGGAGTTGTACTTACCTGTTACGTTACGTCCTGAGTTTGTTGCTCCTATCAATCGCAACAACATGTTAACTTCCTGTTTTCAAAATGGCCGTAAAGTAAGGATCGTCCGATCTTATCATAAATCATAATTATTAAATGTTGGTATCCTAACCAACATCCATGAGTAACCCTAGTTATATGTTCCCCACATCTTATTATGATAACTCATTTGGTTACTTGCCGTAACCCTAGGGCTCATGGCCCAACCAGACTTAAACAGTATCTTGTTAGGTTAATTCTGGTAACCCTGGGTACCAAGCCCAGTCATACTTGAATAGTGTCTTATTAGGTTACTATTAGTAACCTTGGGCCTAAGCCCAATTATACTTAGACCCATATCATAATAGTTTACTAATTTCACTAAGGCCCAATTACTTTTCAAAGTAATACCCTATTAGGTTACCATTGGTAACAATGGGTTTTAGGCCCAACCCAATAGCTTGGGTATCTTATGTGGTTATTATAAGTAACCTAAATAATTTGGCCCAACAAAATTTGGTAACCTTCCCGGTTACTAGTTGTCCTGTAGTTGTTTACCATAAGACTTGGCTTATTTCATTAATTTCATTCCTTGTTTAATAAATTTTCACCCCCTTTTTATAAACTGCTTAAAGCAGTTCCATAACTTTGGTTATCAGTGTATGTGCAGGAATTTCCTGTTTATGCACTATTTTTAGGAAATCTTGTGCAGGATTTTCCTGTTTCCTGCATAGTTTTGGAAAATCAAGTTTTACTTTAAAATCTGTTTATAATTTGAAAAAGTTTTCTTCCTAAAAGTTTTAGACCTCAACGAGTCCTGCAACTTTCATTTTTACTCAAAACCTAATTCAGCCTTTAACTTGTTTATATCTCTGGTTGAAACCGGCTGGCCGTGCACAGGGTCTGGGATGACCAGGGCTCGGGTTTTCACAAAAATGGAAGCCTTCCATTTTCTACAACTTTGTAGTTTTAAGTTTTCCAAAATTTGGCCTCTAAGGGCCTCAAATTCATGTTTTCAGAGAAGCTAACCAATTTTGATCCGAAATTGGCAGTTTTCATTTTGGTTGGTTCTTATGTAAAATTATGCACACACTACCTCGAACGGTTCAAACCGTGAGCCTACATCAAGCATGCAGCACATTACCTAATTGTAATGACCCGCCTATCGTAGGCCGTTACCTCACATACTTACTTTATAACATACGAAAATTTGGGCTAATTTTTTTTTATTTTTTTTTATTTTATACAAACGATATATAACTTGAACTGGGAAATTCCCTTAGCCATTACTTAAATACATATATGTACATATACTTAATTACTTATCGTAGTACTGAAGTCTTGTACTCAAATACAACATATTTAAAGTAACATAAATTTAACAAAAAGAAACGTAGCAGTTCCCGACCCACAGTTTCATAGTCTTGTATTGCCACGCTCCACTGTCTTGTATTAAGTATTGCTATAAGTTTGCTTACCTATAGCATAAACATGAACTATAAGCTTTCGCTCAGCAAGCACAACTATTTAATCCGCAAAACATTTCATAATAACATAATGCATGCACCATTTATGCTTTCTTACTGTTTTCATAAGTTAGCATACATTTTGGGCCCTTACATAACATAAATGTATGTACCGTGGTGCGCTGCCATGGAGTGGTTAGGACGGCCAGCCATATCCAACTCAAACCATGAACCAAACCCGACCTAGCGCGGGTCGATACGACATCTAACATCCTGCTTATCATGATACTTAAATCTTGTTCTTATCTTAATTCATACTTGAAACATTATTTCATGATCATAAACAGTTTCTTAACTGAAACTGGGATTTCATATCTTACCAAATGACTTATCATTAATGAGCATGCTTCGTGATGCCATAATATCAAAATATTCATCATGTGAACATACATGCTATAACATTCATCCTGTATTTATCAACGTGAACTTGAAAGCATACATATCATAAACATTCATCATACACATATCATCATGAACTTGATATCATACAAGCCGTAAACATTTATCAAACATATATCATCATAAACTTGAGGACATACAACAACAAACATTTTCGTATATGCTGTAGGCGGAGTCGTACTTACCGTTACCTGCGCCTTGAATTAAAATATTCCACTTAAACAGGTCGCTTTCCTGTTTTCAAGAAAATCATAGGATGAGTATCATCCTATCACGATATCATAACAATTCTAACTCTTTAAAGTACAAACCCTAAAACTCAACTCCTTTTTGAATTTTAGTAAAACCCTAGAATTCTGAAAACTGGGTTTTAAACTAATTCATAATGTTTGGTCCTTTTCTTGCAAATCTAATTTAAATTTGAAAAAGTTTTCTTCATGAAAGTTGTAGACCTTGAAGTCTCCTACAACTTTTATTTTTAACTCAAAACTCAAATCTGTCTTTAACCTGCTTATTTCTTCCTTTGAAAATTTTTCGACCAAAATCACTAATCATAATTTGGTCTCGGGTTTTTGCAAAAACAAAGATCTTAGGGGTCTTGTTTTCAAAAACTGTCCATGTGGACCCCTAGGATTTTCCCTCCTCTACAACTTTACAGTTTTAACTTTTTTCAAATTCGGCCTCTGAAGGCCTCAAAATCTGATTTCCAGAAAAACCGTTCAATTCGAACCTTAATCGAGCATACTAAAACCCTAGTGCATATGTCTTGCAAGAATTGAACTCATGCTCATACATATTCTTAAATCTTAATTAGAACTTAAATGAAGAACTAGAGGATACCAATATTTACCTCAAGCTCCTCGGATGAAATTCTTAAACTAGGGTTTTAAAATTTACTTTTCAATTCCTACACTAAACCGAGTACCCTTCTCCCTCTTGTTCTCTTTTCTTTTCTCTCCTTTCTTGGTTCGGTTCCTAAGGTAGAAGACTAGGGAATATGGGCTGCTTGTGTGTGTTTGCTAACAAAATGAAGTGGAACAACCCTCACCTATTTATAGGGAAACATTCTACTTCTTAAAATTGCACAATAGTCCCTAGAAGAATCAAACTTGTTCTTGACTTCTTGAGAGGTGGCCGGCCAAGTTGCCAAGTAGTTAAGCTAGGGTGCTTACTAATCAATGCTAGGAACCATGAGGTGTCCTCTTCCCAAGTTTGGCCGGCCTAGGTGGAGCTTGTGCTTGCTATTGCTAAACCAACAAGCAAAGCTACTAACCTAGAAATCATAAGGTGTCAAGTGCTAAGGAGATCTAACTTTCATCATTTACCTATTGGTCCCTAAGAGCAAAATATTTGCTCAAGATCCTTGTGTGGTGGCCGGCCCTCCTTGTCCCAATTTGCCAAGTAAGCCAAGCTAGCGAAGCTTGATCACCAAGGCTAGAAGCATGAGGTGGCTTCTCCTTGTGGTGGCCGGCCTTAGGGAGGTTGAGGTGTACAAGCCTTGGCTTGCCAAGGGAGCTAGGCTAGGGAGTCTAGATGGTTGACTCACCAAGGCTAAGCCATGAGGTGTTTCTCCCTCAGGGGGCCATGTTCTAGGAGCCCAAACTATGTGATTGAATAAATCCTCCTCTATCCGTTGCGGGTCGAGGACTCCTTCTCCTTCCCCTTCTTCAAACTCCGATTTGTATTGCCCACCCCAAGATGAGTGCTCTCCTATTCCGACTTCCCCAGAGCCTCCGGTAGCACAGCCATATGGTGGCCGGTCATGGTTAGTGATTTGGCAAAGCTTGAGCTAGCCAAGAGAGCAAGCTAGATGAGTTGCTCACCAAAGCTAGGCCATGGTGTGTTGCTTCCTTGTGGTGGCCGGCCTTAGGTGATGAGGTGTGCTAGCCTTGGCTTGCCAAAGGAACAAGGCTAGGAGGGTGGCTCATCCAAGCTAGAAGCATGAGGTGTCTCTCCCTCATGGTGGCCGGCCATAGTGTGCCAAATGGGACAATCTTTGGTAGTTGAACCATAACACAAAATCAACCAAGCAAATCAAAGTGCTTAGTCACTACACTTAGGGCATGATTTGTAAATTTTTAATGACACTTAAATTCTTCTAATTTGCATAATGCTCCCTAAAACAATATTCCTTGCTCCTAAGACCATGATGTGGCCGGTTCTTAAAGTGTCCACATGGAAGAACATAATTGGTCCAAATGGAATTTTTTTTTTCCAATCCAAACTTTGTTTTTCTTGATTTCCAACTAGGCTAACTAAACTTGAAATTGATCATTGACTTAGTTGAACTAGGAAACTTAACTTAAAAAGTCCATAATTCACAAACTTTTACATATTTGCTTATAAGTCCACAATTTTCTCAAAATTGCACTTTGGCCCCTAAAGGCAAAAATATTTGCACTTTAGTCCCTCTAAGGTGGCCGGTTAACGTAAGGCTACTAAACATATCATTTCTTACTTAATCATTCCCTAAGAGGCTTCTTAGCTCCTAAAACTTCAAAATCATGAACTTTTCTTAAATTTACAAATTGACCCCTAAACATAAAATATTTACATTTTGGTCCCTGTGAGGTGACCAATCATGATAATGACACTTGTCATCTGAGGTGTCATCCTGTAAGGCCTTGTTTGGCTTATTTCCTAAATACAGTCCATTTTCATACTAACATAAATATTCATATACTGTTTTCAACTGTTAACAGTATAATTGTACTGGACCATTGTCCAAATTTATCTGAACTGCTTATAGGATTTTCCTAAAACCATAAACTACCAACATAGAGTCATAAATCATTAATTTACCCTTTTTAACAAAAGACAGTAAACTGGCGTAAATAGATTATCAAATCTTTTAGCAAAAGATTCAACAACTTTTCTTAGAAAACATATCATACATATCACATAAACGTACTTTAATTCTTAATGAAAGAAATCATAAGTTTACAAACAGGTTGGTTATTACAGTAATATTTTCATTACCACATTCATTTTTCATTCATACAATCTTTTATACAAACCCATATGGTGAATCTTCACCAACTAGGGTTTGTAGGATTTTCTTGAATCCTACTTGCAACATACATCACCTTTATCATAATCATTCACATCATACATCTTCTTGAGTGTATGGGGAGATACTACAAACACATACTAAGCATTCATACATACCACACATACTCTAACACATAACATCATAAACATGCATCAAACCATAATTAGAGACCACCAAACCCTAATCAAGCACTTTCAAGCAATATAGGCTACTCCTATTGCATGAAAATAAAAGTGAGCTTATGCTCTTAAATTCCCAATATGGAAATACACTTAAATCTTGAATCAAACTAAATTGAAGAACTAGAGCGTGGAGAGGATTACCTCAAGATTCAAGAGAGTGGATCTACCCTTTGGTTGAGAAATTTCTTCTCACTCCATCCTCACCAAAAATCCGACCTCTCTCTTATTTTTTTTTTCCTTTCTCTTTGGCTCGGCTCTTAGGGGAGGGAGAAAGGGTTGGAGTTGAACTAAAAATTTGGGGGTCTAACTAAATGAACCAGCTCACACCCCACATCACCTATTTATAGGTGGAAATTCTAAATTTTTCACAATTATTTTTATTTCACAAATTCCCCTTGAGTTTACATCTTTGCCTTTAAAAACAAATGTTTTTCCACCCTTATCCCTAGGATGGCCGGCCATTATGGCTTTCTTGGAGACCAAGTTACTTGTTCACCAAGCTAATTACTTGTTCACCAAGGCAAGTGCTTGCTTACCTCACCTAGCTTACCTCACCAAGGCAATTGCTTGCGTACCTCACCTTCCTTACCTCACCAAGGCAATTGCTTGCTTACCAAGGCAATTACTTGCTCACCAAGCACCCAAGACAGCCGGCCATGTGTTGGCTTAAACCAACAAAAAATATTTCATACTTATCTCTAACTTAATTGCTTGTTCCAATGTAACCAAGCTTGTAACTAATCATTGGCCTAGTTGGAGGCTTGGTTAGAAATATCCATAAATTCCTTAAATCAATAATTACATACTTACTTACTTTTCTTAAAATTACACTTTGGCCCTAAGGATAAAATATTTGCACTTTAGTCCCTGTGAGGTGGCCGGCTTTGGTGGAGCCAGTTGGCTTCCAATGCATGCATACTTATCCACTTAATTCCCAAAATCTCTTAATATACATATGCAGTCCATCTTCATACTAATGCAGGTATTACCAATACTGTTTTCAACTAATAACAGTATTATTGTACTGGACTATAGTCCAGAATTCATCTGCATAAAATTGGACTGCATATAAATTTTTTCTTATGACTTGGAGCTACTTAGCCCTTATTGTCCTAAATAATGTGCTTGATTTATCTATGGTGGTCTCATAGCTTATTCTTGCTTATTCGTTTGTAATGATGGTTTTTCGCAGTATAATTTTCATACTGTTGATTACACTGCAGTACCGTCTCTGTCAAACCTAAAGTCAACCTGGTCAAACTTTGACCATAATAAAAATCATAATTCTTATTTTACCCTTTTTCTCAAAAAGGTCTCATGCTTGACTAAGCAACCTATTATTGAGTCTCGTAGCTAATTAACTGAGAGCTCAACATATATTGATATTCAACTCAGATCATGAGCTTCATATCGACATACATGATTCAGTCTTAGATTTTCCTTGTCTCTAAGGAAATCATAAGTTCATCACAATTTCAGGTTATTACAACCGACATGCAAGACCCAGCAGTCGAAGTAGTTGTGTGGGAATTCTATGCCAATGGGTATTATCAGCGAGACAACGATGAAGTTTGTGTGCGGGGAAAGATGGTATCCTGCACCCCGGAAATAATAAACATGTACTTTGACATAGGGATACTTGAAGATGATGAATACGCCCCGTTCCTTGGAGAAAGAGGGGATTATGACCCCATTGTCAAAGAGATGTGTATTCTAGGTACTGAATGGACCACAAAGGAGAACGACAGTGATGTCGCACACTACTTCCCGAAAAATTGCCTGATCATTTATGTCAAGGCATGGAATAAATTCATTTACGCCTCCATTATGCCCACCAACCACGAGCACCAAGTGTATACAAACCAAGCTGCCCTACTGTATGCAATCTGCAAAGGCTGGAGCATTGATATTGGTGTGGTTATTCGGGATGATTTGGTGAAGTCCCTCGAGGCAAAGATGACAGGTGCTCATGCTGGTGTGATAATTGATCCAACCGAGCCTTTGAGACCATGTGGTACGTTAATTGATAAATCTTCGATGGATAAATATGTTAAATGGCCTGGGGGCAGGCACATCGAATCCGGCTTGGGTTTTGAACTCTATGACAACCATGATGCACCCTGACCTCCCAACCTATTCCCGCGACTTCGCGTTTTGAAAGGGAGGAATCAGATTCAAGGAGTCTTAGCCCAACAAACACGTGCTATATAGGAGCGTGAGCGGATAATTAAGGAGAACCGCCATTGCCAACCATCCTGCCCCCGCACGCACCACGAAGAAGCTGGCCCATCATCCACACCGAATATGACCCATCTTGTTCCCTCTATCAAGGATGTTTATAGGATGGCAGTCCAACAAGGCCAAATTCTAACGGAACTGTAGAGCATACTTAATCAACAGGACTGCGTCATCCATGAGGTCCTAGATCGAGTTAAGGATATGCAACAATGTGACATCATGAGAGCCGTTATGAGTTGCAGTTCCATCAATATTTAGCTTCTCAAGGTCTTCCTAACTCATCCACCGCAATACCTCCCGCCTATCCTGATTACCTCCTCCAGCCCTACCATCCTCCACCACCACCACTAAACACTCGAATGGGGACTGATGACAATGAGGGGATGTAACTTCATCCCCGAGGTATGTGTCCTTGTGTGTTTTTTTTTTTTTTTTTGATCCAACATTGAGGACAATGTTATCTACAAGTTTGGGGGGAATGCACATTTCTTTTTCCGGCTTTTTCATACACTTTCTCTAATCATCTCATGTGTTTTTTTTTTTTTTTTTTTTTTTGAAAGAGTTAAATTTAGTTTAGTGTTTTCTTGCGTAGTCACATTTTGTGTCTGCCAAAAAAAAAAAGTTTTGATTTGTTTGCTTGTATATCGTTTTTATGGAATGAAAGGGTGATTAATTGAGTTGATACAAAATCGGGGATTTTGGGGTTTTCCATTGAATGTTTATAAAGTCTATCAGATATTGAAGGTGCAAGGCGTGCTTAGGGTGATTTGAGCTTAAAAATTTTCTTTTTCACCTACACTTTACCTTAGCCTTATGTTACAAGCTGTACAAAGTCCTAATGATCTCCAATGTTACACTAACCTACATTAGTAGAGAGCAACAGTAGAATGGGCCTATGGTAGTTCTTAAGTGCATCATGTAGTGATAAGTCCATGAACTTCCTTAATGCATAAATCAATCTGGTGTTTGACTGGTTGGGTGGTTTTGGCCTTCACAGACACACAAGTCTTGAGTGGATTTGTGCTAGTGTTAAGTGTTGAAATTCTAGATAATCACAATGGTTGATTTTCCTTTCGAGCTTAAGACATTTGTAGATTTTGAGGTAAAATTCATGGTCGTCAATTTTGTTGCTCAGCTTCACACTATTTTTTTTTTCTCTCAGCTTTTTCTTTGTTTTGTTTTTGCTCGAGGACTAGCAAAATTCTAAGTTTGTGGGTATTTGATAAGTTAGCTTTTACTCACTTATTCAATGTCCTGAAATTGGATTATTTGCAAAATCTTCAAGTTTTTAGGTTGGTTTAATGTGTTTGTGAGTGTTTCAGATAAACAAAGAAAAATTGGATTTTGGAAGAAAAGGAGATGAAAATCAAGTTTTTAGCCCACAGCAAAGGCGCGGGTGCGCACCCACGTGCCCACTCGATTAAGTCAGAAGGGGGCGTGCGCCCGTACAACCCCAGCGCGCGCCTCACCAGCGCGCTCCACACGCGCCAGTGAGCGTCCGCGAGAGCTAGGCGGGCCCCTCGAATTCCAAGCGCGTGGCCGCGCGCTCTCAGGCGTGCTCTCGTATGCTGAGGCGTGCCTGCCCTTCTCTCTGCCTGAAGCCCCCATGAACTAAAAAAAAAAAAAAGGGAAAGCTGGGGTGGGAAAAAAAAGGGAGGAGCTTTTGGAGACCCAAAACCTCAGACAAAAAAAGAAAGAAAACTTCTAGGTTTTGAGGGCTTTTCTTGGAGATTCAAGGAGATTGAAGACTTGGGAGCTTGTTCTTCAACTAGTTGTTCTTCTTTCTACTATTTTCTCTCTTTGTAGCTCGTGAACTTACATTTACTCTTTGATTTCGTGTTTGAATATGGGTTTGACGTTTGTTTCAAATTTGGTTATGGATTTGAGAATTTTGATGTCTAGCTAAACTTTCTAATCTAGGGGATATGATGTAGCTTGATGATGACTTTGTTATGATAAATTTAGTGCTTGTTGATTGACTCCCATTCCGAATTGTTTGTGTTTCTCTATGCTTTTTTCCTAATTTTATTTACCATTAAATTAGAGTTGTCAGATGTGTGAAATTGGGCTCGGGAGAGCTAATTTCATATGTTGGGAATTAGGAAACACAACCCATAGTAATATTAAGTTCGAGAGGCTAATATGACTTGGGTAATCACTAGAGTAGGGTTGCATAATGAGTGCTTAATTGGTTGAGTTAATAGGGATATTAATTTGATTAAATTTTGCATATTATTTTACTCGGCACTCAGGAGAGGGAGTGAAATTAAAATTTTTCGCCTACGATTAATGATTTGAATAAATTCGATTAACAAGACTTGAATTGGATAAACAAAGTTAAGTCAAGTAAAATCAAAACCCCCTAGCCTTACACACCATCGAGTTCCCTTCAATCCATATTTTCGATTGCTTTTATTTTGCTTAATCTTAGTTTTTTTAATTGCTTAATTTAGTTGCTTGTTTCAATTCCCTTTAATTTTGATAGCTTAGATAAAATTGAGTCATTTTAATTGTAGGACTTAGTTAGTTTTCTTAATTTCAATCTCTGTGGGACGATACTCGACATTTTGTCACTTTATTACTTGTGGTGATTCGTTCACTTGCGAGCACACACGAAGATAGACACGCAACACTATGCCACAACCATGCACCATACAAATGAGTGGGCATTTTAAGGTGCTTTTAAGGCATACTTTGTACTTCACACGTACACATCATCTAGAGGAGCTAAGGAGCTCTAGTTTTAATTTGATTACGTTGATTTGATCAGTTATGATTCACCAATCATAATTAAATTATTTTAGTTTAAAGTTGAATCGTTGATCAAATAATTAAGATCCAATAGTCAGAATTAAATGATTATTGTCAAACAACTATATTTGTTGACAGACAATTATAACTATTGACAAATGCCATCAAATTTAACTTTTATTACGGAATTCAAAAAGTTTGTACTTATTAAATTAGAGGGTTCAATGGATCTTAGAAATAATTTGTTACAAAAAACATTAACAAACATTGTAGGGGGCAAATAAAACATTAAAGATAATAAATTCCTAACACTTCAAATCCCTTGTTTTTCTCTATTTTCTTTGCACCCAAACAGTTTTTTATCCATTTATTTTCAACAGTTGGTTTCCTTAAAATTACTATATTATCGTTTCTTAGAGTAATTAATATGGATGAATAATTCAGATTCAAAATTTTCAGATATATAACATAATTATTGATCAGTTTAGATAGTAGTATTGAAATTAGAGATCGTTTATTTCTTTTTCAAAAAGAAAAAAGAAAAAGTAAAATACACAGCCGAAACAGAAAAACACACTCTGTCGTCACGTTTCAGGCCATGTGCAAATGCCATTGATTTTTTACCATATAGATTCTTATGTTCCTAGCTCTGTGAAACCGAGATGAGAATATAACCCAATTCAAAAGACACATGATACACTGTTGAGATGTACTTTTATCTTAACGGAGTGATCTTCGAAAGAAAACCAGAACCACTAGATCATTGGGCAAACAATCAAAACCCAACAAAAAGATCTTCTACAAGAACAAGATGATAAGCCGAAACGTTTGGAGCCATCAGTTCCAATGGGTAAATTTGAGCCATTGTTTTTCAGTACTGAAAATGAGCCATTCATGTTCCAATGAGCAAAAACGTTTAGAGACATCACACACGACAACATTTCATCAATGACCCTCGGTCTCTTTTGCTCAGAGAGAGAGAGAGAGAGAGAGAGAGAGAGAGAGAATTTGAGTGGTAAAATGTGGTTTAACGTGTGCATATAAATCAGTGCATGGTTCTGATCCTATATGTCTTATAGGGGATTTTGGCAGCTTTTGATGTATTATATATACACACACACGCGTACACATATATGTAATTATATACTTTCACTTTTCTCTCTCTTTATTTTTATTTTTTTAATTTTGGACAGAACATAATTTTTTTTTAGTAAGATAAAGAAACAAATGGAATTAATTAAGTGAATGACATATATTCCTTTAAATAAATAAATAAATATACATATATATACACACACACGCATGTATTATGTGGGTATAATAGTATTCTTATCGTTATATTTGTTTAAATTTGTGTACCATTTTTTTATTTTTTGTTTTGATGTGTTTAAAACGTAATTTGATAGTCAAGAGTTACATATGATCAGTACTAACAGAAATTTTCCTTTTTAACCCTACCACAAATTCTCAAATATTTTTGTTTAATAAACAAGAAAGATTTGTAATTTCTGGCTAGAAACTTTCGTCAAAGATATTATGTATGCATCATTGGCAAGTGGTGAAATAACTGTACATATGTGATTTAACGCGTTTTTCAGTGAAAAGAATGATTTTGTTTGCTCATATCAAAAATACTAAAAATTGCTCTACTAATTGATCATGTTTTAGGAGAATTAAATTCTAACAAATTTCTACACTACATTTAATTACAATGTTTTGTTTTATTTATGCTAAAGATAAAAGTATAGAAAGAGAGCGACAAACATTAGCATATTTTATTTGGGAGTTATTATAAGGGCTCCTTAAACGTTACAGAAATGCTTGTTGATTAGACCTAATGGGTGGGCTCATCCCTGGACGAGGAGTGGGTATCACCCCAACCTGAGCAAATATGCTAACATTAAGTATACGTGAAGACATAATCTCATATACTCTAAATTGAATACTAAAGTAGTAGAAAACAAACCTAGATATTTAATTCCTACGTTCACTGTTCAAACCTTTTAGCACTGACCCGATATGATAATTTATAACCGCTGGTAACTACAAAGTAATTTAACATTAGAATCACCTTCTGATCACCACTACGAATGCGTACTCTAAAATTGAAGACAAGATCCATAGGTATTCAGTATTTTCTAATAGAAGAGAGATGAGAGAGAGAGAGAGAGAGAAGGTGATGAGAGACAAAAAGACGAGACCAATCACATCAAGGTGAGGCAAGCAGAATCACGGATTCTACAAAAACACAAAACCAGCCAGCTTCTCATTTAATGGATATCTTTTCACCATTCACGGACATGCATTAGACCAGATCGATCCATCACCACCATCCACATACATATGCTTTCTCTCTCCTCTTTTTCACATGGTTGCCTAGCTGTACTGTTCTTCTAGACACTATACTAGTCATATACTCTGTGTTCGTATTTATCTATAATGTCTAATCACTATACTACGTTAAACAATAATTGATGATAAGAAGTTTACTTTTCTTAAACACACAAGAACGAATATCACATAATGGAAAAAAGACGCGTAAATTCTTATTAGGAGATCAGATTAACAAGTAATTTCACCTTTTTATTACGTGGATTTCACAACCGATAGATTATTGGCTTGTAAAAGGCCGGCCAGCTTTTTTACAAACTACAAAAATATAAGAATTGTATGTATATGTATACCTGGTGTGTGTGTGCGCGCGCATTTATATAGCTTTCTAATGCAAAGCAGAAAAGATTAGATAAAAGGAGTAGATAATTACTGCATAAATTTGCATGTTCTATATGAGGAGCCAATGGAATCATGATTTTTTTAATTATTTTATTTATTTATTGCATTGATAAAGAAAACACACATATTTTTAATGTTTTGATCAAAGATTGCATTTCCAAATTTCAAATTCATTTTACTTTGTACTTTTAGCTTTAATCCCTAAATTGACGAATTTACCTTCTGTAATTTATAGGTAAATCTGTAATCAAATGTGGATTAATAAGCACTGGCGAAACCATCTTCAGCTGAATGGGGGGCAAACTCACATTTGAAATTTTTTTAATTTTTCCCTAATTTTTGTGTAAATTTTCAGCTGTGCCCCTGCTAATATTAATTTTGATCCTATTTTGTAAGAAAAATTATAACAGTATGCCAACTATCTGAAATATACATTTTGTCACTGTTAAAAAATTATAATTTTTTATAGTGCCCCCATTAAAAAGAAAAAAAAAAATGTTGCAAGCTTCGCCATTAACGTCTATATATGTTTAAGGAGAAATAAAGTTTAAAAAACAAAATCGTTCTCTAACATTTTATCTTAAAACATTTTAAGCTGTAAAGAATAAATCAATCTATCAGAGTTTAATTTCATGTTTACCTATGAGTTACAAAAGTTTATTTTGTAAATTTAGAGATCAAAATCAACATTTAAATCTAAAAACAATTTAAGTTTAACATTCGGAAGCATAATCTTTAAAAGAGGATACACATTTTTAATTATTTAAACTGTAAGATAAAAAAAAAATAGTAAATACCCCCATGAAAATCAATAGTTTATGCATATGTGTCACATTGGACAAATGGATAGTAATTAGCTATATAATTGAGAAGTTTCTTTTCTTTAAGGCACAATATTTTATATCATTATTGATGTCAGCCCATTCTACCACCATGTGAAAAAAAAAAAAAAAAGAGCGGATCCACTTCTGCAAACTGCAAATTAAATAATTGATCTGACCACGGTCTCTCACGACTACTTAGGAGCAAAATAGATTATGAAAATCACAATCAATTAATGAGGTCATTCAATTTGCTTTCGAGGGGTTTTAAATTCAAAATTGTTCATTTTTTTTATTTTTGCCCCCCCCATATCAACATATTAGATGCTTCAAAATGTACTTTTAGAAAATATGATTTTGGTTCAACAACACTGAGTTGGTAGATCTTATTATCCTGTGATTAATTAAATGATTTCAATTTACTTGAGTACCAGTTATATCTCGTGCGAGATCTCAAATTAATTTTCAATATTTAATAATGTTTTTCTTCCACCAACAACCAATCTCAAAGTTAGTTCTATGTTCACCAATTATCTCATATTTTACAATTACTTATTCTTTTAATTAAAAACATATACATATATTATCTATATTAATATAGACAGGCTATTTCGATATAATCCACAATCCACAGGTCTATGATATTTTGATCCAAATTACTTGTCCAATTTTAGGTGTCCCAAATAATATGTAACTAATTTTATTGAGATCATGTCATTTAACCAACTATAAAGTATAACACATTATGCTTTTAGATTAATTTTTTAAACTACTTGACATTATTTGGTTAGCAAAGACATAATTTGAGAAGAGCTGAATCCATAATCATATTAGTTTATTTGGTTAGCAAGACACAATCCGTAATGCTTTTAGATTAACTTAAGATGCATCTTCTCTTTTTTGTTAGTTTATTTGTTACTGTTACTATTATTAAATTTATTTATTTCTTGCTGAAATCCTTGGCTCATACTATACAAAGTACTCACAGTTGAAAAATATTTCCCCTACTCAATTACTTTTTCTGCCCTTTACTTTACGTTATATTAAAACTACATATAATGAAAATTAGAAACAATTTTAGTCGTTTAAAAAAAATTCAACTAAAAAGTAAAATAAATAAATAAACAATTTTGATCATTTTTTTTTCCATCATACTCAGATTAGAATACTGACATGTACGTAGCATCTTCCTGTCACGAATCATAAAAGTAATGTCATTATTGTTGGCGCAATTATTGTGAAATTTCATGCTGGGACGCTACAAGAATTAAAAAATGACCCAAATATTTTCATTATTTAAAGTAGGATAAATAAGATTTGTGCTCCAATGTATATCTTTTGTTATCATCATCTTTTAAGTTTTGATTTTCATAAAAGAAAAATTTTTGTTTTTAAATAGTTTGAAAATGACAAAATCGAACGATTGGGTAAAAAAAGTTAGACACATCAACAAATTCAATGTTGGTTATATGTGATGAAAATTTGTCACTAAGTTTAACATATTGGAAATTTGACATTATAAATAGCACTTTATTGGAGAACATTTTTTTCACTCAAATGTCAAAATTTATCATTTGCACATCACCAATCAATAAAAATTAATCATAAAATGCTAAATTTAGTAATTGTTATACTTGATAGAAAATTTGTCATCAAATTTAACATATGGTATATTTGGTATCAAAAATAGCACTTTTTTGAGAAACACTTTTACATCTAAACAAAAAAATTTGTCATTGGTAAATCAATTTAACACCCATTGAAATGTTCTTAAAAGAATCAATTTTATCTATTACGTCTCTTTCTAAGCCAGCTTTTGATGTTTGCAAGAAAAAGAAAGGGCAAAAAAAAGGTTGAGAACGATATATATATATATATATACACACACACGCACATGCATGTGTATGCGAATGCATTCATCTCTATCTATATACATCCATATATGTACACACAGATAATAAAGGTACGAAATTGTGTGACTTACTACATGTCCCTTGTCCAATTATCAAGTGGAAGGCCAACCTTGGCATTTTGTTTGACTTTTTCTTCTTTCTAAACATTCAACTAACTTAAAATTATTGTTAATCTCCTCACGAGTACATGGCGTTATATATGTCCATTATTCTTCATTTTCTCATCTATACATATGAGTCCACTATATATATATATATATATATATATGTTTTTCCTTTTGATTTTGCTAAATAGACTTACATCATGCAAATTGGTCCAAAGTTTGAAAGTGATGAGATCTCCCCATACTATATTTGTGACTGTGATAAATAGTTATATACGTATATGCATGATTCGGATACTTTAATGTAGTGTATATACATATATGTGTGTATTTCTGGAAATCGTATTAAATCATCAAGAGAAGAACCTCAGCGTTCAGGGTATTTTTGATATCCAACTTGGGATTGTTTATAAAACTAATTATATTTAACCCCACATGAAAATATACACTATTACAAAATGTGGATTCTACGGCGGAGCTTCCACGATCATTTTTAAAAAACGATCGTGGAAAGTACGGCAAAAACACGGCGCGAAACTGGGTTTCCGAAAATGGTTGTGGAAACAAGAATTTTTAAATTTTAAATTAATTTTTTTTTTTCAGATTTTCGGCCGTGGGTTTTAGAGCATAAATTAAAAAACAAAAAACTATCATTCCCTTCCAAAACCCATTCTCTCTCACGCCTCTTTCACTCTCGCCTCCAATCTCTCCCTCGAAACCCATCTGAGGGTGACTCCTCCCTCCATTATCTCTCGCGTCTCTCCCTCTCTACCTCGCCTCCAATCTCTGCTGCTCTCCCTCCATTCTCTCTCGCCCCTCACCCTTTATCTCTCGCCTCCAATCTCTGCCAGTCGTGACTCCACCATTCATTCTCTCTAGCGCCTCTCCCTTTCTCTCTCGCCTCCAATCTCCGTCGCGGCTCCTCCCTCCAATCTCTTCCTTGAAACCCATCATCCGCCACCTACCCCGCTACCGCACCACCCACACCCACGCCCATGGAATTGGTAAGTCTCTCTGTCTCTTGCTCTCTCTTGCGCTGCACATATTATGATTTTGAAGACCATTTGGTTAATTGTGTTTTGTGATTTTGGGTGATTGTTAATTGTGTTTGTGATTTTAGGTGATTGTTTTCCGAAAAAAAAAAAAAAAAAGTTTGACAACTTGATTATATTTTTGCATATTACATGTTCGACAAAATGCCCGATTGTATGATATTTACTTGTTTGTTCAGTGAGGATTAGTTTTAGATTGATTTAAAATGTTTGGGTGAGGATTTGAATTAGATTATTTTCTGAAAAAAAGTGTTGATTTTGTAATTTATGCTTTTGCATATTACATGTTTGACAAAATGCCCAATTGTATGATATTTACGTGTTTGGGTGAGGATTCGTTTTAGATTGATCTAAAATGTTTAGGCGAGGATTTGGTTTAGATTGTATTCTGGAAAAAGTGTTGATTTTGTGATTTATGCTTTTGCATATTATATGTTCGACCTAATTAAGTTGTAAGTACATTTTTAAGTTCCAAATTGTGATTTAAAGTTATATTATTCTTATTTTAATTGTTTTGAACTTTGTTACATTGTTAGGGCACTTAATGACTAGAAGATTTTGGTGGGCAAATGAGTAAAAAAGCGACGCAACTATGAAACATTGATTGATATTGTTCGATGTCCTCTACAAGAAGGTTATGTTGAATGTGGATATTTTGTTTGTCTTAATGTGAGAAATAAGATTGACTCTCGATAGATTATCCTTACTTCAAACTAAGGATTTTTATACTGACATTGAGATGAGTTTAGTAAGGTAAGAGTGAGCTAATTTTGTAATGTGGTTCATCCAATATAGTTAGAAGACAATATATAAATTTTGTAATGTAGTGTATTTTTTTGTAATAATTGTTGTACATTGTGATACAAAATTAATTGAAGATTAGCTATTATTTTAATCTGGGTTGTGCAATGAAAAACACGCAGGATTTGCCACCTGTGAGAAATCGCATGAATTGTGAACTTTTTTTTTTCATTGTAATCTTTCCACGACAGTTTTTAGAAAAAACGATTGTGGAATCTTTCTGGTGAAGAACTTTCCACGACCATTTTTAGCAAAAACGGTCGTGGAATCTTTCTAGCGAAGAACTTTCCACGACCGTTTTTGCTAAAAACAGTTGTGGTATATGGCTATTCCACGACGGTTTTCAGGTTTTTACTAAAATCCGTCATGAAATAGCCCTCTCTACCCCGTATTTGAAATCAGTTTTGTCTATTACACGACAGTTTTAATAGACTCCATGACCCTGAATACCACAACGGTTAAAAAACCGTCGTGGAAAGATACCACGACAGTTAAAAACCATCGTGGTATCCTCTTTTTGTACTAGTCTTATTAACAAATTAAATTAAGAGCCAATCGAGCCTTAAATATAGTAATAGATATTACTGTATCAGATAACCAAAAATAATAGTTATTATTGTATATAGTAACAGACATTACTGTAGTAATATAGTAATAGACATTAAATATAGTAATAGACATTACTGTATCAGATAACCAAAAATAATAGTTAGTCCATCTTCAGGAAAATGAAAGCACATTAAATCGGGATTGAAAATATTCATGCATTATTATTGTAAGTATAATAGTATATAATAAGTAATTGCCAACTAGCAAAATTTGGCAGCTACCTTTCTGAGCTTAGCTAGTTAGTCCCCATGTTCACGTGATCTGCTTTTCAGCCATTTTGTTCTCTTCCCGGCCTCTTCACTATTCCTATATTAGACCCTCTTTGGACTCCAAAACTTTTACCACTCTATTTCTCATCACTTTACATATTATCACTCTTCTCTCTAACAAAAGAGAGAGACTTGTAACCATGGAGTTCTCCAAGTGTTATGCTCTTCTTCTCATTTGCATGCTCTTTGTGTCCTCAGCCACTCCTATTCTAGGCTGTGGATCTTGTGGAAAGCCCTCTCCAACCCCGAAAAAAAAATCGCCACCAAAGAGCCCCATTACTCTGCCACCAGTTGTGAAGCCCCCAATTAAGGTTCCCCCGATCACTGTCCCCCCCATTGTCAAGCCACCGGTGACTGTTCCCCCGATCACTGTCCCCCCGATTGTCAAGCCCCCGGTGACCGTTCCCCCGGTCACTGTTCCCCCGATTGTCAAGCCCCCGGTGACCGTTCCCCCTGTGACTGTTCCTCCGATTACCGTTCCTCCAGTCACCGTCCCTCCGGTCACTGTCCCTCCGATACTCCCTCCAATCCTCCCTCCAATCCTCCCTCCAATAATTTCAAATCCCCCACCTGGTTCTAGCCCTGCTAAGCCATGCCCACCACCACCTTCTAAGGAAACTTGCTCTATTGACACCTTGAAACTTGGTGCTTGTGTGGACCTTCTTGGTGGACTTGTGCACATCGGACTGGGCGACCCAGTTGCCAATAAGTGTTGCCCTATCCTTCAAGGGCTTGTTGAGGTTGAAGCAGCTGTTTGCCTGTGCACAACTCTCAAGATCAAGGCTCTCAACCTCAACATCTATGTCCCACTTGCTCTTCAACTTCTTATCACTTGTGGCAAGACACCTCCTCCTGGCTACACCTGCTCTCTGTAGAAGTAAGTAAACTTTTACCGCCTACTGTCGCATACCGAGTTACTAAATTATATTCCGTCATAAAATGTCTGTTTCTTGTAAGCTCTACCTTTTTTTTAACTCTCATATGATGTGACACTTAAAAATGCGCTATATACCCTCAAAAAAAAAGATAAAAAAAAAGCGCTATATCAGTTAGAATTTTCCTACCACATAATTTAACATTATAAGATAAATGCGTATATGCTAAAAATAAAAAATAAAAAAAATAAAAAAATAAAAACCCTAATCATGTACCTTTCTTTGTTTCTTACTTGGGAAATACATATTAATCTTATTCTCCATGTACCAATATTCCAAGGTACTGCTATAAGAAGTTGATAGACGAATAGAATAGAGACATGTTCACTTTGGCCCACTTACTATTCCTCACCTTATATTAATCCCTCAAATAATTGACCTTACTTTTGGTAAAAGTTTAATGTTAATTTACATTTCAAAGGATTCTTTCTAAGGGAAGGATTTGAGGCCAAAACTAATAGTAAATTAATGCTTTTCTTTTTCATTAATCATTGTTTGCTAAGTCTTCTAGTTTGTTAGTTACCAAAAGTTCTGCTTTAGATTTAATAATAAACACCTTAGCTCTCTACTTTTGCTACGAATAACCACTGATCATTTTCGCTCCGGGACAGGAATATTAAGAACGGAAATCCAAGCAATTTGTTTTAAGGATAAGCAAGTACTAAAGAATCTAGCGCAATCTTTTTCTGTTCTTTTTTTTTTTTTTTTTTTTTTTTTTTTTTTTTTTTTTTTTGCTTTTATGTCTGCGGAAGATAAAAAAGGAAAATAATTAGACAAAAGAGCACTTGATAATACTGTCTCTCTCTCTCTCTCTCTCTCTGCATGTGAATTTTTGTACAGTTGATCTCTAACATTTTTTAATAGAAATCTCTAGCATTTCTCTCTATGTGAGCTTTCTTTAAACTACGTTAATTGTGTGAATAATCTCTCACGGGTTTATATATTATTATTATTATTATTATTATTATTATGGGATTGCAGGTTTAAAAGTGTGATTGGTGGTAGGATAGACTCGTCATAAGAGGATGTCGAGCTGCCCTTCTTTCTCCTCTCTCTCTCTCTCTCTCTCTCTCTCTCTCTCTCTCTCTCTCTCTAAAAAATGTCACTTTCTTTTGAATTATTTGTTCTTTGGTACTGCCATTACGCTTGGCTAAGATCTTCGTGTACAGTACCAATATTTTCTCTTTAATTTAATTAAGAGATTGTTGTATGTGTGTCTTTCTCTTTTGACAAGGATTCAATTAAAGATGATTGTTTCTGTTCCAATTTTTATGTTTTTTTCTTTAATGAGCTCTTATGCCACCTAATATATATATTATAGTAACCTTCCTAGGACATAAATACCAAAAGTTAGTGCAACATTAATATGTGTCGTCGTAGATTCCTGGGAATATCCCAAAGTCTCATTCATTTCTTAATTCATACCATATTGTCCTTAAGCAATGTTACCTATAAGAATAATACAATGAAAATAAATTAATTCTTACATGTGTAATAAAATGTGTAATTTTTTAAATAACCAAATATTATAATTATGTGGATTCGAACCCACAATCCCGACCTATAATCCTCCATCCCCATGCCATTAGAGGGATTTCGGTAATGAAAAAAAAAATAATTCGGTAATGAAAAAAAATTCCTTAAACAGTAACGGAGTCAGGATTTTGATTGGGAGGCTTCAACTAAGATTATGAAAAATATTTAAACATTTCAAAACATCCAATCTTATTACTATGTAACATAGTTTGTTGAATTTTTTCATACATGAATGTAAACTTTTTTTTAAATTTTTTTTTCTTGATCTATTATTCTTTTAAGAGTTTAGTTATATATATACGTATATATATATATATATATATATATAACATAGAACCTTTAAAAAAAAGAGAGAGAGAGAGAGAGAGAGCAAGAGAGATTTTAATGGGATAAAATAGACTAAAGGTGTAAATGAGAAAATATGAGTTCAAAGGGATCTAAGTAATGACACATTCAGAAAAAGAATATTACTTCAATTACAAAAAAATAAGAAAAAAGTATTAATGAGAAAAAATAGTTAAGGGGACTATGTGGAAAAAAAAAATTAAAAAATTAAGCAAACATATATTTGGAAAAATTGTTTAAATAGAAGTTAGTTAAAGATAAAATATTTCAATCAGGCCAATTTAAAAGTGGGAGTATAAAGAGAAAAAAAAAATAGAAACAGAAAAATTGTATTAAGTCCGAAAATATTTAAAAATTATCCATAAAATAAAATAAAAAAAGCTAAATTCCTGAATTGGGAGATGAAAATGAATTTTAGACCGAAAAATGATATAAGTTTGACATGATTATAACGTCCGGAAGCATAATCTTGAGAAGAGGAATTTTTTTTTTCTTTAATTGGAAACCTAAAATGCAAGATGTCAAAAATATAAATACTCCATAAATAATCAATTCTTTATATGTTCCCATTAAACAAATTGGATAATAATAAGCAAATTTTAGTTTTGTTTTTTTTTGTTTTTTTTTTTCTTTTAAGGAACAATATTTGATACTGGTATATTCATGTCAACCCATTAAAACATTACGTGAAAACAAACGGATCCCTCACAACCTAGCAAAATCTTACTATATATACATATGTATTTTAATCTTAATCTTAATCTTATCTTATCTTATGTTAATCTTAACATATATAAAAGAGTGAATGTGCTCTTCTTCTCATTTCGCCATGTGTCAGCCTGTGATTTCTTTTTTTACCCTTTTTCATTTTTTTTCCCTTCTTTTATCTTTCCCTTAAGCCCATGGCTTTTGTTGCCTTTTTCCATTTTTTCCCCTTCCTTCATCTTTTCTTCTCCCTCCTATGCGACTTCTACTAACTCCTCGTTCTCTCTTTTTTTTTTTGGTTTTTTGTTTCTTACCTCTTGCTCTTCCTCTTCATCCACTTCTCTTCTTCTTCAAAGTAAGTCTTCTCAATATGAAATCTTTAATCCCTAATCCCTAATCCCTAAGCTTAAGGATTTTTAATTAACGTAGGGTTTGATACATTTATGCTAGACAATGAAGAACGATAAGAGAGGCTTGCCGGAAAACATAAGTAGTGCTGGAGAAGTCCATGCTTATCACATTTTCTACTCTGTGTGTTGTTAATATTGTTTTTTTTTTATTATTGTTATTTTTTTATTTTTTTTACATGGTTTCTTATAATTATTTTTTAACATGTTTTCTTATATATATATATATATATATATACACACTTTCTTTTTTCTTTTTTCTTTTTTTTTTTTTTGCGCGCTCTAGTGCATGGGTCCATCTTTTTGTTTATTTGTTTATTTATTTATTTATTTATTTGCTCGTTCGGTTCCTTTTCAAGTTGATCTCTTTGTTTTCCCCTAATGTTTGATTTGTACTTAAGATTTTTTATAAGAATTGTAGAAGAAGAAGAAGACAATTCCATGAGCAAGGACTACAACTCACCAAAATTAGAGCATTGGAGCTTTGTGCTAAATTTGTCACATAATTTAGCATGTGGTAAATTTGGTGGCATTAGTATAACATTATTGGATAGTACTTTTTTACTTAAATGTAAAAATTTACTATTGGCACAACTTTTTAATATTACATTAGTAATATATTGATATGTTTATATGATTTAATATAATTGATCAAAGAATGTAGTCGAGTATTTTTTTTTTCCTTAAATTTCTTAACTTAGGAGGGATTAAATGCTAACTATTTTTCTGGTAAAACATAATGCTATCCATTTGGTCAAGTTTCAATATATCATTGTTTTTTTTTTTTTTTTTTTTTTGGATGATTAAGTTTCAATACGTTGTTATTAGACATAAGTTTGTAAATCTTTAACGTTCATGATTCACAGTAACAAATTGTCAAACTTTTAAATTAAACATCTAGATTTCCAACTCAACCTAAAAATGCAAATAAAACTCAACTCGAAAGCCTTTTAATCACATTCATAGAGAATATGTTAGACACTAAATAAAAAGAGCACACTTCGAGTGGAGCATATTTTTCAACTAGTGTATATATATAGATATATATTATATATATAAGAGCCAGTCCAACTAAAAACTTTTTTAACTCCTTTTTCTTTTTTGACACTTGTCACCGCCTTAGAAAAAATTAGTTTGGTTTTAACTAATTTAACTAAAAACTTTTTTATCCCTTTCTCTTTTGACTCTTGTCACCACTTTAGAAACCAATTCGACTATAAACGTTTTTAAGCCCTTTCTCTTTTTGACACTTGTCACCACCTTAGAAAAAAAATTAGTTTGTTTTTAACTACTCCAACTAAAAACTTTTTTAACCCCCTTCTCTTTTGACACCATCTTTTCTTATCATTACCTATGGTATTGAAAAGAACCGGGGGGGGGAGTAACCAAGCCAAAAACAAAATGGAATCAAATGGTTGAAAGAGTGACAAGTGACCATGGAGATGAAAATTCAGTTGGATATATATAATAATATAATACCTCATAATTATTTTTTCATTGATTTATTAAATTTTTTTTCAAATGTGCATGGCATGTGGAGAGCACGTGCTACCACTAGTAGTGGATAAAAATAAAAAAAAGGAGATAATTTGAGTGGTTCTAAAATCCAAATCATTAAAAAAAAAAAAATTCTATATCAACAAATTATTGCTTCAAGATGTTCTTATTTCAAAATTTTGATTTTAATCTGATGACAAATTGAGTTGGTTAATATCATCATCTGTTATATGGCCTGTGATTTATGAAGTTGTTACAATATTTTTCATGAGTAAGAATTTTATCTTTAAAGAGATCTTAATTTTTCTATATTTAATTGTGTTTTTCTGCAACCAACAACCAATCTCAAAATTAGTTTGTATGGGTCAGTTTTCTTACCTCATCTCCCATCATATATTAGTTAGCGGACATGTTATTAGTGAGTATGAGACGACTCACAAGTGAGCGGCCCAAAACCCAAAACGGGTCATTAGGAGACAGTAGAATGACTTTCATACGACTGAAGAGCTATCCGAGATCAAATGAGGAAAGTTCATATCTATATTAGCAAAAACGAAATCGTATCAGGCATATTAGGCAAGAATCTTAGCCAATGATGATGATCTCACTTCAAAAGATAGTTTCCCAATCACTTGCAGTCACTCCCAAATTGGAAAGTCAACTAAGATAAGAAAAGACAATTACCAATCAGCATTCAAGAAATATATCACCAGAATCAGACAACTATAGTCTACCAATTAACCCCTATAAATAGAGGCCTATTCTATAAGCCTATTAGACGATAAATCCATCATCCAATCTTTGCAATTTACTTTTTACACACTATATTCCTCTACTCTCTCTGTGCTGTATCGATTCCCCTCCTCCATCTAACTCATTCTTACTCAAAAACACTATTGTAAGACTCATTCATATATTGTAATGCCCGTTAGAACTAATCATGATTAATTATGCTAAACTGAATTAATTAGTTTGCTAAAATATTTTTAAAATAATTAAACTGCATCTAAAATAATGTTTTCAAAGTTTTAAAATTATTTTTGAAAAGTTACATTTTTACCCCTGAACTTTTTCAAAATTACAAAAATACCCCTGATCGGTCAACGGGACATCAACACAACCAGACAACTGTAACCTTGAAACTGCCATAGCCTACAGCCACTTTCTTGAACCTCTAAATTCAGCCTTCAAACAATTGAGCGTTGAACCTCTAAATACAACCTCCCTTCATTTTCAATTTTCCCCTGCTCTTTCCCTCTCTCTCTCTCCCTCACTCACCCTCACCCTCTATCTTCTCTCTCTTTGATCGAGCCTCTACTCCCCCTTCCTCTAAAAAATTCTATCTAAAAACAGCCACTAAATAGACAAGACTTGAATCCCTAAAATTAGCTATTCTCTCTAGCTTGATTAAAGTTCGTTTTAAACTTTGAAAACTAGGGATTTGCAAGTTAAATTCACGGATTTGGATTTTTAAATTAGTTTTTATGAATCTTTGTGAATTTGAGTTTGAAACTAGTTCTATAGGTTCTGGGAATTATTTATTTACTGTTATAAGTATTTGGAATTGCTGGAAATTAGATTTCATGAGTTTTGTAGGTCGGGGTCGAGACTAGAACCATCTGTTCCACAATGATCCGGTCAACCAGACACTCCATTCGGTCAACCAGACCTGGAGGACCAGTCAACTCGACAGAGGCAGAGAGCCTGCAAGGACTTTGTTTTGACTCAATCTGCCCCATTTCGATGTTTTAAATTCAAATAACGATGTTTTAAACCCTAACATGAACTTTCACAGTTTGCATGTAAATTGAGAAATATTAATATTTTAATATAGTATTATTTAAAGCACACTAATTAAGCCGGATGTTTAGTATAATTAAGTCTGTTGTTTAGTATAATTAAGGGGTTGAGTTTTATCGGATACTTAGGATAACTATGTGGTTTGATTTAAGGTTTAGGTGACCGGAGCAAGGAACCTCGATATTCGTGAAGTTATCGGTTGACTTATTTTGCTAATGAGGTACGATACCTAAGCCTATCTTTATGAATGTTAGTTTTGAATTTCTCATTTTAACATCTTTTTGAAAATAAATTAATTATAAAATGTTTTTGAAATGGAGAATACATATATATATATATATATCAAATGTTTGAGGGTCAAAAGTATATTAAGTAAATATATTATTTTGAGAGACTCAAGTAAGGATTTTAAGGCATGAGGCGTGTGTTGTCCACGTGTCTTAATGCTTAAGGCATGTGTCATCCAAGTGTTCTAAGACTTGTGGCGTGTGTCATCCAAGTGTGTTATTTCAATTGAATTTCAAACTTTGACCGGTTAGTCACCGATAATTAATTTTTAAATGTATATATATAAATATATTAGGGCTTGTTAGGTATCGAGATGTTACATTTAACCGATCAGTCCTCTTTAGTGGTGTTCCATTGCAGTGGTGTTTTGGCTTAGCTAGATATGAGAATATACGTATATATCTATGTTCAAAGAATGCATTTCTGTCTTTATTTATTTGTGCATTTAAGTTCGGCCTTGTTTTTGTTATATTGTACCCTAGCCAAACTATTTTCGAAGATAATTATTTTAAAATGAGTCAACTGTATCCTACTATGCTAGTAGTTCATGTTTTATTGTTTTAACCCCCCCCCCCCCCCCCCCAAAGAAGGTGCTAGGAATAGTGCCGAGTAGGCGGTGTGACGTCAAGGCCACTGCGGTTCAATGGTGATTAATATGTACTTTACTCTCAATAGTTTATCTTTCCAAGGCATGTAAGCTTAAATACTCTCTCTCTGGACTGAGTTTGGATATCTGTACTTTTATTTCCTGTTTTTGTTTGTTTGTGTGATGATCCCGAGGTTGGATTTTCAAAACATGTTTTTGTAAGAAAAACTTGGTATTTTGTAATGCCTACCGATTTTGACTAAAATGCTACTTGATGGTTTTTTATAATAAAAATGGTAGACCTTAGGACAAATTACTATTTGACCCAATACTCTGATATGCTTTTCAAAAGTGGCTAAAATGAAAATTTACCAAAAATGATTGGTGAATTTCAGAATATTATGTGTTTAATTTATTCGATGATTTTAATTATGCGTTTACTTTTAATTAAACCCCTCCACGACACTACCTCTGGTTTTGGGTCGTGATAGATTTGGCATCAGAGCCCCAAGTTATCGAACCTCAGGAAAACAAACAAACCAAACATCATAAAAACCGCTAAATAGTCTAGTGTTATCTCTTTCAATCGAGAGAATATCATCTCTCATTTTCGTGTCAATTATGAGTATTGTGACGCCCCGACCTAAGCCGGGTCATCACCATACGTACTTGTACTACATCGTGGTTTTGATAACTTAAACTTACTTGGAAATTTGAGGAAAATTTTTTTTTTTAAACATATATACACATAGACTATCTCGTATAGAAAACTTGTCATGCATACATACTGTAATGAAAAGACGTTCTCATGTCTTCAAACTTTATATTTACTACATAACATAATTTATTTTTCTTTTTGAGATATATACATATCAATTCAAAAGAGCTTGCGGAAAGTTTGCGTAGTGGTATCTCACACCGACCTTCACCCGTCGCATCGTCTACATGGCCCACCAATTAAGCTGCATGCTTTTTACCTACAGTATGAAATATATAAATGAGCTTTCGCCCAGCAAGTACAAACATAATCTCACAAAACATAACAATTATCATGCAACTTATACATGGATCAATTATGTTCATTTATGAAACTTTTATGATTAATTATTGTCTTGAACTTATTATCTTGCTTTAACATGTGGGCCCATAGTGTACGTACCAAAAGCGCGCAGTCTCCAGAAAGTTAGGGTTTGCAAGGCCCTTAACAATTCTGAGAATCATAAACTTGACCCTCACGCATTAACGAGAGGTTAATAATCATAACTTGAACTTGAACATGTATCCTCCACCTGGCGGGAGGTTGGTACGACACCTTGCTTGTCTCGGTTTAGTCTTAGTCTTGTATATTCCAAGACTAAGAATCTTTAGTTGTGATCTTATTAGTCATGATGCACATGTGACGTAGACATGGCATAACCATAAATCATGGCATAACTTGGCATATCATGACTTAACATGGCATGTCTTGACATAATTTAGCATGGCATGGCATATCCTAACATAACTTATCATGACATGGCATAACTTAACATAACTTATCATGGCATAGCATAACTTAACATAACTTATCATGGCATGGCATAACATAGCATAACATGGCATGACTTAGCATAAATAGTTGAAAATAGTATTTATTATTTTCCATACTGTAAGTGAGGTCTGTACTTGCCTCGTTTACTTTGTCCAGGATACTGCTACTCCACGTCAGGATACACTAGCAGACTATCTCTAGTTATAATAAAGGACATAGGTAAGGGTCTCTAGTTATAACCGTAAAATGTTGGTGACCTAACCAACATGTATACATAATCTTAGTTATATGTCCCCTACACACAAGATATCTTATTTGGTTACAATAAGTAACCTTATTGTTCAAGACTAACTGAACATGGATCATAACTTATTAGGTTACATTGGGTAACCTTATGTGCTAAGCCCACATACATACAAATAGGGTTAGGTTACCTTCCTAACCTTGGGCTCATATCTTATTTTCCTTGGTCCATAATCCATTATCACTCTTGGTATCCTATAGGGTTATATTGAGTAACCTTTGAGATGGTCAACCTAAGTCAACCCAAGTCAACATCTTGGTCAACTAAGGTCAACATTCTATGGGTCAAACTTGGGCTTTGGGGCCAAGCCCAGTAACTCGGGTATCCTTCCCAGTTACCATCCGTCATTGTCTACACTTTGGCTTTAAAAATCCAATTTCCTTTATCTTGGAAAATTTGGCCATTTTAATCCAAAATCCTTTGATTATCTTATAAAAATTCGTGGTTCTTAAAGTGGGGCTTTATAAAATTATTGAAAGCTGAAAACTGCCATTGGAACAGTTTTCAAAGTCAAAACATTGAGGTTGGTGAAAAATTATAAATCTTGGAGTAGGATTTGTAAAAATTATTAACTATTGAAAACTGTCATTGGAACAGTTTCCTGCTGCCAATTATCTGTGTATGTGCAGGAATGTCCTTTTCCTGCACTGTTTTAGAAAATCTTGTGCAGGAATTTCCTGTTTCCTGCACAGTTTTGAAATCAAATTTTTGTTTAAAAATCTGGGTCGAATTTGAAAAAGTTTTCTTCATAAAAGTTTTAGATTTTGAAAAACCCTACAGCTTTCTTGTTTTTCTCAAGACCCAGTTCTGACTCTAACCTACTCATTTCCTTTGTTAAACCTGCCTGGCCGTGCATGAAGTCTGGGCACAGTCAGGCTCGGATTTTTAAAAAAACTGAGGCCGTTGAAGCCATATTTTGAAAAACTATTCATGCCACCCCCTAGGAAAAACCCTTCTCTACAACTTTAAGATTTTATGTTTGCCCCCAATTCGGCCTCTAAAGGCCTCAAATTTCACTTTCTAGAAAACTGGCCAGTTTGTACCCAAACTGGCAGTTTTCGTTCTTAAATTCGTTTTACGTCCTCTTTCGTGCAATCTAACTCAACCGAACAAGCAGGAGCCTAGAAAGTAGACATGCAGCATTTTCTAACGTCCCAATCCAACATTCATGTGACCCGATCATGTCCATGCAACCCAATAACGAAAATGCATCACCTAAGGTTTGCATGGTTCTAGGTTCATTCAAACCATTACATTAATTCATGTTTCTATTCTAGCAACCTAACATACCATTCTAAATCATACTTGAACATATTTGGGGGACATACAACTTATCAAACATCTAGCATGCAACCCTAATATTTAAACAAACATAAGCATATAACCATTTAAAGCTCATGAATTAAACCCCCTTAAACCTAATCAAGTACAAAACCTAAAATCTAATCTAGGGCAATAAAATTAATTGAGCTTATGCTCTTACAAATTTCAACTTGAAATACACTTAAATTTCAAATTAATGCTCAATTAAAAAGTTTAGTGCTATGGGAGAGTTACCTTGATCAAGGCCAGGCTAGGCTAGGGTTTGGGTCCCGAAAATTCTCTCCCCCCTTGGTCCTCCAACAACCGGCCTTCCACCCTCCAATGGGTACCAAAAATTTTCAAAACTTTTGCTTGGGTTTCTTGGTGAAAACCGACCACTCCCCTAGGGTTCTTCCTTTGAATTTTTAATTTTTCTCTTTTCTTTCTTTGCCTCTCAAGTTCGGATTTCTTTTTTTTTTTTTAGAAGAAAAATGGGCAAAGTTTTGCTAGTTTTTCCAATTTTTGTGAATAAAAATGCCAACACCCATCACCTATTTATAGGTGTGGGAAAACTCTTTAAAATTGTCAAAAAGCCCTTAAAGAAGAAAAGAATTGCACAATTCCCCCCTTAGGTGGCCGGCCAACTCACCATCTAGAGCCTTCCATATTTCTTTCCATCTCTTGTTTAGTTAATTATGATGTCATAATTGTGGGATTAGGTGACGTAAGCATCATTAGGGCTTGTTTGGCCTTTTTACTTAATATGCAATCCATTTTTAACCTAGCACAGATATTTTCAATACTGTGTTCACTAATACACAATACTGTTATATTATACTGCAGTCCAAAATTCATTTGTGTAAAAATGGACTGTATAAAATTTTTCTTATTTCTTAAAGCCCTTTTGCCCTTTAATCCTACTTGGTGTGCTTGATTTTTCTATGGTGGTTTTGAATCTTAATATTGCTATCTTGTCTGTAATGACGGTTTTTCACAGTATATTTTTCATACTGCTTATCGTATTACAGTACCGTCATATTTTTGACTTCTATGGTCAACCTTTGACTTTTTTTGGTCAAACTTTGACCAACATAAAATCATGAATTTTATTAAGCCTTTTTCCATAAAAGGCTTCATGCATGACTAAACAATTACTTATTGAGTCTCATGGCCAATTGAATGAGAACTCAAACATTTACTGATAAAATCATGAATTTCACATTGATATTCATAATTTTCATGAAACATTTTATAAACATATAATACGGACTTAAATTTCTTTACATGCGAGGAAATTACGAGTCCGTAAGAAAAATTCGGTTATTACAACCTACCCTCCTTAAAGAATTTTCGTCCTTGAAAATTAGAACAATTCTGGGTAGCTTTTCTTCATGTCTTCTTCGCGTTCCCATGTTGCTTCTTCAACCTCACGGTTCCGCCATAAAACCTTGACTAAAGGTATAACCTTGTTTCTTAGCACCTTCTCTTCCCGTGCCAAGATTCGAACTGGCTTCTCCTCATAAGTCAGATCCTCGTGAACCTCAATTGGTTCGTGATTCAGTACGTGTGACGGATCCGGAATGTATTTCTTTAGCATTGACACATGAAATACATTGTGCACATATGTTAATTCTTGGGGCAAAGCCAATTTATAGGCCACATTACCAACTCTTTCCAGTATTTCGAGCGGCCCTATATATCTTGGACTTAATTTCCCCTTCTTTCCAAATCTCATGACTCCTTTAAATAGAGCAACTTTGAGAAAAACCAAGTCTCCTACTTGGAATTCTAGAGGCCTTCTGCGTTTGTCGGCATAACTCTTCTGTCGACTAAATGCAGTTTCCATCCGTTGACGTATAAGTTTTACGGCCTCAGTGGTTCTTCGAATAAAGTCCATAGACACCAGTTCCTTTTCTCTTGTCTCATACCAATGGACTGGAGATCTACACCTTCTTCCATACAAAGCTTCATAAGGTGCTATTCCAATTGAAGCTTGGAAACTGTTGTTGTACGAGAACTCAATCAAAGGAATCTTCTTATCCCACGTTCCTTTGAAGTCCATCACGTATGCTCGCAACATATCTTCTAGAGTTTGAATAGTCCTTTCTGATTGTCCATCCGTCTGAGGATGAAAAGCCGTACTAAAAGTAAGCTTTGTACCCATCGCTTAGTGTACACTTTTCCAAAATTTAGAAGTGAAACGACCATCGCGATCTGAGATAATCGATTTTGGAATCCCATGGTCGCGAACGATCTGCGCAACATAAAGTTCTGCTAGCTGGTCCACTAAAAAGCTAAGCTTGATGGCCAAAAAGTGTGCGGATTTCGTCAATCGATCAACAATCACCCAAATAGCATCGTTACCACTAGAAGTTTGGGGTAGACCAACCACGAAATCCATCATCACTTGATCCCATTTCCTTTCTAGGATGGAGATTTTTTGCAATTCTCCCCCTGGACGTTGGTGTTCAGCCTTCACTTTTTGACACGTAAGGCATTTACTGACAAATGTAGCAATGTCATTCTTCATTTTGGGCCACCAAAAATTTTCCTTCAAGTCTTTGTACATCTTTGTGGCTCCGGGATGAATGGAATATGGAGTTTCATGAGCCTCTTTCATGATTTTTTCCTTCAACTCGTCCTCATTAGGAATGCATAATCTATTTTTCCTATAGATATGCCCTCATCAGATATGTTGAAGTCCAACTCCTTTCCTTCTAAAACTTCATTGCTTGTCCTAAGCAGCGAAGCATCTCCTTCTTGACGCTCCTTCATGTCAGCTAAACTCCCCATAATAAGCTCTATTCCAGCTTCCACTAGCTCCTTCTGAAGAGGCTCGATCAATGACTGTATTGACATCAACGAGGAAGATGACTTCTGACTGAGGGCATCCGCTACTTTGTTAGCCTTCTCAGGATGGTAACGGATGTCTATGTCATAATCTTTTACTAATTCGAGTCATCTTCTTTGTCTCTTGTTAAGCTCCTTCTGTATGAAGATATACTTCAAACTCTGATGATCCGTATAAACTTCACACTTAGTACCGTAAAGGTAGTGTCTCCAGATTTTGAGCGCAAATACCACCGTCGCAAGTTCCAAATCATACGTCGGATAGTTCTTCTCATGATCCTTAAGCTGTCGTGAAGCATAGGCGATCACTTTTCCGTTCTGCATGAGAACGGCTCCTAATCCTATCTTGGAAGCATCGCTATATATCACGAAGTTCCCTTCCTCTACAACCGGAATTGTAAGGATTGGAGCACTAGTCAGCTTACTTTTTAGCTCTTGAAAGTGTTCTTCACACTTTGCAGTCCATTCGTACTTCTTTCCCTTCCTTGTAAGTGCAGTGAGCGGCGCTGCGATCTTAGCAAATCCCTCAACGAAACGTCGGTAGTAGCCTGCTAAGCCGAGGAAACTACGTACTTCGGTGACATTCTTCGGAGCTGACCATTGACTTACGGCTTCAATCTTGGCCGGATCTACAGGATATGCCTTCCTTAGAGATCACATGTCCTAAGAAATGGACCTTCTCCAACCAAAATTCACACTTTGTGAATTTAGCATAAAGCTGATTCTGCTTTAGAATCCGTAAAGCAATCCTTAGGTGCTCCTCATACTCTTCCTTCGATCTTGAATAAATCAAGATATCATCTATAAAAACAATAACGAACTTGTCCAAATAATCCTTGAACACTCGATTCATCAGGTCCATAAAGGCAGCTGGAGCATTTGTCAATCCAAATGGCATCACGAGGAACTCGTAGTGTCCATATCGCGTACGAAAGGCCGTCTTTGGAATATCTCCTTCCCTAATTTGGAGCTGATGATATTCTAATCACAGGTCAATTTTCAAAAAAATTGAGGCTTCTTTCAATTGGTCAAACAAATCGTCGATCCTAGGCAAGGGATACTTATTCTTGATGGTGATCTTATTCAATTCCCGATAGTCAATGCACATCCTAAGAGTGCCATCCTTCTTTTTAACAAAAAGAACTGGGGCTCCCCATGGTGAGTAACTCTGACGAATGAATCCTCGATCCAGAAGCTCCTGCAACTGAAGTTGCAATTCCTTAAGTTCGGCAGGTGCCATCCTATAGGGTGCCTTGGATACTGGTGCGGATCCGGGAAGCAATTCAATCTCAAAAGAGATCTCTCGTTCTGGTGGCAATCCTGACAAATCTTCAGAAAAAACCTCTATAAACTCCTTGACTATCGGTACTTCTTCCGGCCTACTCTTGGTTTCTTGCGTCTTATCCACCATGTTGGCTAGAAATCCAATACATCCTTCTGCCAATAACTTTCTAGCCTTTAGAGCATAAATAAATATTTTCGGCTGTTTTGGAGTCGATCCTCTAAAAATAAACTCCTCGGCTCCAATCGGCTTGAACGTGACAATACGACATTGACAGTCTATAACCGCGTTGTATTTCCCCAGGAAATCCATACCCAAAATGACATCGTAGTTGTATAGGTCAATGATGATCAAGTTAACATACATTTCCCTACCGCATATAATTATTGGAACGTGACGTATCTAATAATTAGACAACAGAATTTCTCCGGAGGGTAATGCAGTTCTAAATGTTTTTCCGATCCTATCGCTTACTCTACCTAGTTTCTTAGCGAACTTAGGCAATGTGAATGAATGCGTAGCTCCATAATCAATTAACACATAGGCATCTTGTTGGGCAAAAGGAAGCTGACCTGTCACCACAGTGGAAGGTCCAGCTTGAACATCTTCCTTAGTGTAAGCATAAATGCGTCCCTGAGGTTCTGGAGCTTCAAGTCTGCCTTGCGAGGTTGCAGGTCCTTCAAGCTTCATCTGTGCTGCATGAAGTTGATACCCCTGTCCTCTCCGTTGGTTCTGCGGATTCTGGAGATTGAAACTGCAGTTCCTAGCATAGTGGCCTTCCTTGCCACATAGAAAGCAGCGACTGGTTCCAACACGGCAATCTCCCGGGTGCCTCCTCCCATATTTCTGACAAGTGGGATAACTGTTGTTATCAGGAGCATTCTTCTTTTGGGGAAAATTCTGTTGATTCCCTTGTCCTCCTGCGTTCCATTTCTTTTTCTGTTGGTTATTGCCGTAATGCTTATTGTTGTTGTTTTAACCCAAAGGTCCTCATTGACCTTTCTGCTGTGGAGTTTGGCCTAGCCAGGCCTGATTCTGCTTAGCTTGGGTATTTTCTTCCCTATTTTCCTTGAAGAACTTAGCCCATTGTTCTTTGTTTTGTCCTACCCAATACTCAGCTTGAATTGCCCGACTGACATATTCAGCAACAGTGATTGGTGGATGGGGGCCACTGCTAATTACTACAACCAAATCCGAGCGGAACATCCTCATCATCCTTTTTACTTTGTCCCTCTTGGAACTGATAAGGTAAGGACAAAGACGTGCTAGCTGCTCAAACTTTTTGACAGCTTCGGCTACAGACAGATTTCCTTGGCGGAACTTATCGAACTCGTCTTGTTGAGCTTCCATGACCTCAGTGTTGAAGTATTTCTCCTTAAATTCATCGACAAAGTCCTCCCAAGTCATTTGAGTAACATCTCGCCGGATCAGGACTGTTTCCCACCAGAGGCGAGCGTCTTTCTGTAGCATAAAGGATGCACAGAGGACTTTCTCTTGATCATTGAGTCTGAGGAAGTTAAGGATAACCTAGAGGTCAATCAACCAATTGTCGACCTCAATCGGGTTTGTTGATCCTTCAAATTCCAGTGCCTTCATGTGCCAAAATTTGTCATATAATTCCTCCGGAGTTCGAACCAGGGGTGCTGGTGGAACAGCTACAGGCGCAACAGGTACTTCAGGGGCTATAGGGTTTTCTGGAATCACCGGGTCAACATTAGGAATTTCCGGTGCAGCAGGCTAATTCACAGGTGCTGGTGGTTCCCTGGCGTCAGGAAGTCCCTGATTCTGCTAAGCTAACTAAGCTCTAAGCCCTCCTATCTCTTGTTGTTGGGCTAACATCATCTGTCTTAGTTCATTCATCTGGGTTGCAAGATCAACGTCTTGGGTTTGTGCCGTTCTACGTTTTGGTGGCATGGCTATATACGGAAAATAATGAAATAAGCTTAGCTTCTTGTGTTACAAATTAATGAAATCATATCTTTTGTATAGAACCATAATCTTAATTCCATATTATAGCATAGCATGGTACATATTTGAATCCATCATGACCTAGTTCATATCTCTTTCACAGTAGGAGTACATAATCATAACATTTGGGAAGGTATAAAACTTTCACATCATTTCCGTACGTCACCTAGTTGCCACCACCAAGCTAAGGCACCACCCAACGTCATCTCGTATCCAACATTTTTCCAGTATGGCCGTTGAAGAAAGATGCTTACTACGCATATAAGATCTTAACTAATTCGAGTTATAAGAAAATAACTTAACTTACTTGGGCCGTTGCAGAAACGATGTGAAGCGATGTGAAGTAGGCTGGCAGGATACTGCTCTGATACCAAACTGTGACGCCCCGACCTACGCCGGGTCATCACCATACGTACTTGTACTACATCGTGGTTTTAATAACTTAAACTTACTTGGAAATTTGAGGAAATTTTTTTTTTTAAACATATATATATATAGACTATCTCGTATAGAAAACTTGTCATGCATACATACTGTAATGAAAAGACGTTCTCATGTCTTCAAACTTTCTATTTACTACATAACATAATTTATTTTTCTTTTTGAGATATATACATATCAATTCAAAAGAGCTTGCGGAAAGTTTGCGTAGTGGTATCCCACACCGCCTTTCACCCGCCGCATCGTCTACATGGCCCACCAGTTAAGCTGCAGGCTTTATACCTACAGTATGAAATATACAAATGAGCTTTCGCCCAACAAGTATAAACATAATCTCACAAACCATAACAATTATCATGCAACTTATACATGGATCAATTATGTTCATTTATGAAACTTTTATGATTAATTATTGTCTTGAACTTATTATCTTGCTTTAACATGTGGGCCCATAGTGTACGTACCAAAAGCGCGCAGTCTCCAGAAAGTTAGGGTTTGCAAGGCCCTTAACAATTTTGGGAATCATAAACTTGACCCTCATGCATTAACGAGAGGTTAATAATCATAACTTGAACTTGAACATGTATCCTCCACCTGGCGGGAGGTTGGTACGACACCTTGCTTGTCTTGGTTTAGTCTTAGTCTTGTATATTCCAAGACTAAGAATCTTTAGTTGTGATCTTATTAGTCCTGATGCACATGTGACGTAGACATGGCATAACTTGGCATATCATGACTTAACATGGCATGTCTTGACATAATTTAGCATGGCATGGCATATCCAAACATAACTTATCATGACATGGTATAACTTAACATAACTTATCATGGCATGGCATAACTTAACATAACTTATCATAGCATGGCATAGCATAGCGTAACATGGCATGACTTAGCATAAATACTTGAAAATAGTATTTATTATTTTCCATACTGTAGGTGAGGCCTGTACTTACCTCGTTTACTTTGTCCAGTATACTGCTGCTCCACGTCAGGATACACTAGCAGACTATCTCCTATTATAATAAAGGACATAGGTAAGGGTCTCAAGTCATAACCGTAAAATGTTGGTGACCTAACCAACATGTATACATAGTCTTAGTTATATGTCCCCTACACACAAGATATCTTATTTGGTTACAATAAGTAACCCTATTATTCAAGACTAACTGAACATTGATCATAACTTATTAGGTTACATTGGGTAACCTTATGTGCTAAGCCCACATACATACAAATAGGGTTAGGTTACCTTCCTAACCTTGGGCTCATATCTTATTTTCCTTGGTCCATAATCCATTATCACTCTTGGTATCCTATAGGGTTATATTGAGTAACCTTTGAGATGGTCAACCTAAGTCAACCCAAGTCAACATCTTGGTCAACTAAGGTCAACATTCTATGGGTCAAACTTGGGCTTTGGGGCCAAGCCCAGTAACTCAGGTATCCTTCCCGGTTACCATCCGTCATCGTCTACACTTTGGCTTTAAAAATCCAATTTCCTTTATCTTGGAAAATTTGGCCATTTTAATCCAAAATCCTTTGATTATCTTATAAAAATTCGTGGTTCTTAAAGTGGGGCTTTATAAAATTATTGAAAGCTGAAAACTGCCATTGGAACAGTTTTCAAAGTCAAAACATTGAGGTTGGTGAAAAATTATAAATCTTGGAGTAGGATTTGTAAAAATTATTAACTGTTGAAAACTGTCATTGGAACAGTTTCCTGCTGCCAATTATCTGTGTATGTGCAGGAATGTCCTTTTCCTGCATTGTTTTAGAAAATCTTGTGCAGGAATTTCCTGTTTCCTGCACAGTTTTGAAATCAAATTTTTGTTTAAAAATCTGGGCCGAATTTGAAAAAGTTTTCTTCATAAAAGTTTTAGATTTTGAAAAACCCTACAGCTTTCTTGTTTTTCTCAAGACCCAGTTCGGACTCTAACCTACTCATTTCCTTTGTTAAACTTGCCTGGCCGTGCATGAAGTCAGGGCACAGTCAGGCTCGGATTTTTGTAAAAACCGAGGCCGTTGAAGCCATATTTTGGAAAACTGTGCACTAATCCCCCTAGGAAAAACCCTTCTCTACAACTTTTATGTTTTACATTTTATCCAATTCGGCCTCTAAAGGCCTCAAATTTCACTTTCTAGAAAATTGGCCAGTTTGTACCCGAACTGGCAGTTTTCGTTCTTAAATTCGTTTGACGTCCTCTTTCGCACAATCTAACTCAACCGAACACGCGGGAGCCTAGAAAGCAGACATGTAGCATTTTCTAACGTCCCAATCCAACATTCATGTGACCCGATCATGTCCATGCAACCCAATAACGAAAATGCATCACCTAAGGTTTGCATGGTTCTAGGTTCATTCAAACCATTCCATTCATTCATATTTTATTCTAGCAACCTAACATACCATTTTAAATCATACTTGAACATATTTGGGGGACATACAACTTATCAAACATCTAGCATGCAACCCTAATATTTAAACAAGCATAAGCATATAACCATTTAAAGCTCATGAATCAAACCACCCTTAAACCTAATCAAGTACAAAACCTAAAATCTAATCTAGGGCAATAAAATTAATTGAGCTTATGCTCTTGCAAATTTCAACTTGAAATACACTTAAATTTCAAATTGATGCTCAATTAAAAAGTTTAGGGCTATAGGAGAGTTACCTTGATCAAGGCAAGGCTAGGCTAGGATTTGGGTCCCGAAAATTCTCTCCCCCCTTGGTCCTCCAACAACCGGCCTTCCACCCTCCAATGGGTACCATAAAATTTTCAAAACTTTTGCTTGGGTTTCTTGGTGAAAACCGACCACTCCCCTAGGGTTCTTCCTTTGAATTTTTTAATTTTTCTCTCTTCTTTCTCTGCCACTCAAGTTCGGATTTTTTTTTTTTTTTTGAGAAGAAAAATGGTCAAAGTTTTGCTAGTTTTTCCAATTTTTGTTAATGAAAATGCCAACACCCATCACCTATTTATAGGTGTGGGAAAACTCTTCAAAATTGTCAAAAAGCCCTTAAAGAAGCAAATAATTGCACAATTCCCCCCTTAGGTGGCCAGCCAACTCACCATCTAGAGCCTTCCATATTTCTTTTCATCTCTTGTTTAATTAATTATGATGTCATAATTGTGGGATTAGGTGATGTAAGCATCATTAGGGCTTGTTTGGCCTTTTTACTTAATATACAGTCCATTTTTAAGCTAGCACAGATATTTTCAATACTGTGTTCACTAATACACAATACTGTTATATTATACTGCAGTCCAAAATTCATCTGTGTAAAAATGGATTGTATAAAATTTTTCTTATTTCTTAAAGCCCTTTTGCCCTTTAATCCTACTTGGTGTGCTTGATTTTTCTATGGTGGTTTTGAATCTTAATCTTACTATCTTGTCTGTAATAACGGTTTTTCACAGTATATTTTCCATACTACTTATTGTATTACAGTACCGTCATATTTTTGACTTCTATGGTCAACCTTTGACTTTTTCTGGTCAAACTTTGACCAACATAAAATCATGAATTTTATTAAGCCTTTTTCCATAAAAGGCTTCATGCATGACTAAACAATTACTTATTGAGTCTCATGGCCAATTGAATGAGAACTCAAACATTTATTGATAAAATCATGAATTTCACATTGATATTCATAATTTTCATAAAACATTTTATAAACACATAATACGGACTTAAATTTCTTTACATGCGAGGAAATTACGAGTCTGTAAGAAAAATTCGGTTATTACAAGTATCTTGGGATTGGAGTCTGTAGGACTCAATCCACCTTTGTTTTACAGTCAGCCGCCGGTCTTAGTAGCACATATCCATAGAACGTGTAGGGTTACCGTTGGGTGTGAGTCATTGAGAGATAACCTAGTCGTGTTTCCTATGTTATGGTATGACGTTATACTCGGTATGGAATACCTCACGAAGTATCGACTTAATCTTGACTCTTACCCTAGGAGAGTGTCGTTAGACTCTAGGGTTGGATCGGTAGTAGTTTATCAGGAAGGTATGTTTAAAATTCGAGGACGGAAATTTCTTTTAGGAGGGTAGAGTTGTAACGCCCGTTAGAATTAATTGTGATTAGTTGTGCTAAAATGGATTGATTAATGTGCTAAAATGTATTTTAATATAATTAAACTACAGTTAAAGTATTGTTTTCAAAGTTTTAAAAGTATTTTTGAAAATTACATTTTTGCCCCTAAACTTTTTCAAAATTATGAAAATGCCCCTAATTGGTCAATGAGATGTCATCACGGATCAACCGGACCATTGCAACCTTGAAAACCGCCGTAGCTTGTAGCCACTTTCTTGAACCTCTAAATTTGGCCTTCATATAGTCTGGTGCCGAAAACCCCCAAATGAGGGTTTTCCCCTCTACAAAACCCTTATGCCTCCCTTTATTTTCAATTTTCCATGCTTTCTCTCTCTCTCTCACCCTCACTCACCCTCACCCACTGTCTGCTCTCTCTCTGCCCGAGCCTTAACTTCCCCTTCCTCTCAAAAATTCTTTGTAGAATCAGCCACCAAAAACACAAGACTTGAATCCCCAAAGGTTAGCTATTCTCCCTAGTATGATTTGAGTTCGTTTTAACCTATGAAAACCAGGGATTTGAAATTTATATTCACAGATCTACAGTTAGTTTTGGAGTTTGGATTTTTAAATTAGTTTTTGATGAATCTTTGTGAATTTGAGTTTGAAACTATTTCTATAGTTTATGGGAATTGTTTAGTTACTATTTTAAGTATCTAGAATTGCTGAAAATTGAATTTCATGAGTTTTACAAGTCGGGCTAGAGGCTGGAACTGTCTGCTCTGTAATGGTCCAGTCAACCAGACACTCTATCCGGTCGACCGAACAGACCGGGAACAGGACAGGTCCCTCTGTCCTTGTCCGATCAACCGAACCTGTAGGACGGGTCAACCGGACAAAGGAAAAGAGCCTACAGGGACTTTGTTTCGGCTCAATCTGCTCCAATTCAATGTTTTTAATTCAAATAACAATGTTTTAAACTTTAACATTGATTTTCACAGTTTGCACGTAAATCTAGAAATATTAATATTTTAATGTGGTATTATATAAAGCACACTAAATAAGCTGAATGTTTAGTATAATTAAGGGGTTGAGTTTTATCGGATACTTAGTTTAACTGTGTGGTTTGATTTAAGGTTTTGGTGATCGAAGCGAGGAGTCTCAATATTCATGAAGTTATTAGTAGACTTATTTTGCTGACGAGGTAGGATACCTAAACTTGTCTTTATGAACGTTACCTTTGAATTTCTCGTTTTAACATCTTTTCGAAAATAAATGATTTATAAAATGTTTTTTAAATTGAGAGTATGTAATATATATATATATATATAAATATAAATATCAAATGTTTTTAGGTCAAAAGTATATATAAGCAAATATATTATTTTGAGAGACTCCAATGAGGATTTTAAGACTTGAGGCGTGTGTCGTCCAAGTGTGTTATTTCCATTGAATTTCAAACTCTGATCGGTTAGTCACCGATGGTTAATTTTTAAATGCCTATATATTAGGGCTTGTCAGGTATCAAGTGTAATAGCCGCCCTTTTTGCTGATTCATGATTCCCTTGTTAAGGAACAAGAAGGTTTTATGTAAAATGTCTGATTTGATTTTATCAGACTATAATTGAGTTCTTATAGTCATCCGGCATGTTAATGTTTATTGGAATGTTGCCTCAGCTATTTCGTAGGGAAATTTATGATTTCAATATGGAGATGATAACGGGAGATTGTCTATTCTGACTCTCCAATCCAATCTCCTAGAATCCATTAAGCTTCATCAAAGGAATGACCCCTTTTTGTTTAAGGCGCAACTTTTCCTTGGAGAAAGGAATAAGGAAATTAAGACCTCTACGAATGAGATAATGTAGTTCAAGGAAAGGATTTGCGTTCCTAACTTTGAGTTTCTTAATAAACAAATCATGTCTGAAGCACAAAAGACCTTAGAAAGAGCTATTGATGGCCAAAGATGAGGAACGAGATTACGGATTTTGGGTTAAAATGCCTAACTTGTGAGAAAGTTAAGGCTGGACACCGCCAACCTTGCGGAGATTTTCAAAAAATTGAGCCTCCCAGAATGGAAATGGGAGCTAACTACTAGAGATTTTGTGGTAGAATTACCCATGACTGTAAGTAGGAAGGACACGATTTGGCTAATTACCGATAGATTAACCAAATCAACCCACTTCATTATTATTAAGGTTACATTTTCAGTAGAAAAAGTGGCTGAAATTTACGAATCCCAGATTATTAGACTGTATGGAGTGCCAAAATCGATCTGTTGGAAAAATCGGATCCGATATCAGAGTTACGGCGTAGCGGAAGTTTTAAAATTTTTATGCCGTTTTAGGAAAAAAAGCTCATGATGCATATAATAATAAATTAAATTCATGATCAAGCGTACCTTATTTCTTGGATTCCGGAATTGCTAGAGCGTTTAACCAACGTGTCTTCTCTACTATTCTCGAGTTCCATGTCTCAGAGTGTGTGCGGGCACACGTTCTATGAATCCAAGCGACCGGTAATTCTTCCGAAGTCTAGATCTCACCTTCTCAATTCCGATGTACCTTGTTGAGAATTCGATCCGGGTTCGTTCTTTCAAACTACAAAACAGGAACGGGTTAACCTTCTATGAAAAATATCACTTGGCTTAACCTTCCTCACAGTTTTGATTCAATGAAAATTTTTCTCTTTTTCTCACACCCAAGAAGGACAAATTTCTCAAGCCCGAAAAACCTAGTTTTTGTTTTTCTCTCTCCCAAAAAAAAAAAATGTCCACCTATTGTGTATGATGATAGTTGGTTTTTTCAAGAACCCCTAACCTTTATATAATACTCCAATCCTTTTTCAAAAATATCTCCTACTTGAAAAATAATTAATAATTATTTTTCTGGATAATCTTTTGAACCAAAGGATCATTCAAATTTTGGGCTAGGTTCTTTAAACCTTATGGACGGTTTTTTGCTTGGAGAATCTTCAAAAAATTCCTGCTACCTCTTATGTGTATATTGATTGAAAGTTCAAATTTAAATCAAGAATCTAGACTAGTGAAAAAGTCCTAATCCTATCTTGATTCAAACTCCTTTTAAACCTTTGAATTCAAATAAGATTTTCTTATTTTAATTTAAATAAATATTTTTCACAAACATTATCCATATTTAATTAATTTAAATAAACGTAATATTTTAGATTTCCTTTCCACCAAAAAAAATGTACACCATTCTTTAAGAAAAGAAAATCTATCAAATAAGCTCCATTATTTAGATCAATTAATAACTTAATGTTTGTAATATATTTAAAACTCCTACTACAGGAGCTGGGACAAAATACTTAACCTTCGGTGGTATCCCGTCCCTGAGAATATGCATCGCCCGCCACTCCGGATCAACTAACTCCTGGGGTATATAGGGCAACATTGCCTCTCGGAACCTACGATAATAGTGGCCCATGGACTCATTTGGGTAGGCGTGCCACTCCGCAACAAAATTGAGATATCGCTTTCGATGCATGTCGCCGTAGATATCCGGGTCGCGGTACGGTGCGTTGGCCCCCTCGTCAGGTGGAGGTCCATATCGTGCTATAATTCGGGCACGAAAATTCGCCCATGGTCCTCCGTGAATAGCCTGGTCCCCCTGTGCTATCCGCCATAATCTAACGTCTCCTACTAAACATCTGCTTGCTAATAGAACCTGGAGATGGGCTTCGATATGGCATATCCTGAAAATCATCTCCATATCGAACAACCATCCCGCTAACGATACTGCTCGCTGAGTCCCATCAAATAGTAAGGGTCGCAGCTCGAAAAATGCCATAGCAGTATCTCGGTCCTCGTCCATAACTCGAATCCGGATATACGAATCTACCAAGTTACGAGTACATAATAAATATATATCTATGCACTAAAATAATTCTTACTTACAATGACGGTGGCGCTGGCAGGCAGACTGTGAAACTGGAGGACAGGATCCCACTTTGATACCAACTTTGTAATGACCCGTCTTACGTAAGCCGTTACCTTACTTATCTTACATACTAATTTAACATAATTACTTACTTACTTACTTACTTTTGCGGAAATAAAGTACATTTGTTTTTAAAACAACTTAAATCCATACTTTACTACTTACATATCAAACAATATACATACGTACTAAATTAATATGTACTTTCAAAATTGTCGTAAAATAAAATAACTCGTAATAATTAAATAATACATATATTTATTTCAAAACGCGTAGCAGTCTCCATCCCATGTTTCACAGATAGCCCTGCCAAGCCTCACCGCCTTGCATCAAGTATTGCCAGTAGGAAGCTTACCTACAGCATAAACGTAAGTTGTGAGCTTTCGCCCAGCAAGTACAACTATTAATCCGCAAAAACATTTCATAAGAAAACCATGCATGAACCAATTATGCTTTCTTATGTTAACATAGTTTGGGGCCCCTACTTAACATAAGTGTTTGTACTGTAGCACACAATCATGGAGTGGTTGGGGCGGCCAGCCCAGTCCAACACAAACCATGAACTAAATCTGACCTAGAGCAGGTCGGTACGACACAAGAAAACTTATTTAACATCATATATGAAAACATTTTCTTAAAATAGTTCTTACTTGAAACGTAGTCTTCTTCTTACCATATGAATTATTATTAGTGAACATGCTTCATGATGTCACAATAATAAACATACATCATACACACCACATAAATGCATGAACTTTAAACATGCCAAGTCATAAAATAATTTTCTTGTCTATGTTGTAGGCAGAGTTGTACTTACAGTTTACTCTTAGGTCTTGGGTTTTGTCGTTCCGACAGGTTACCTCAAATAGGTTACCTTTCTGTTTCCAAAAAAGGAAGTAAGATAAGAATCATCCTATCTTACTATAAATTATTTTATTAAATGTTGGTACCCTAACCAACATTTATTAGTGACCTTAGTTATATGTCCCCCCCTATATGCTTTAATGATATCCTTATTGGTTACTAAGTGTAACCCTAGGGCACATGTCCCAATAGTAATCAAACCGTATTCTATTTGATTACCTAATGAATCTTGGGCTTAAGGCCCAGTAGTACTTGGTATCGTATTAGGTTACTATTAGTAACCTTATTTTTAGGCCCAAGTTATATTTAAATTTTAAAAAGCCTGTTGGGCTACTAAGGCCCAATAATTAAAGTGGTATCCCTTATGATTATCTTAAATAATCTTGGACTCAAGGCCCAACATACAACATTTGTTTTTAATCAACTTGGCCCAATTAGAATAAGGTAACTTTTCGGATTACATTAAGTTACCAATTAGCTTACTTTGCTTAATTATTTCTTTTCTTACAAAACTGAGTTTGATTAACCATTTAAAACTTATTTTAAATTAAACTGTCTAAGTTTTGAGAAAATTACTGAAAACAGTCAACTTATCAGTGCATATACAGGAATTTCCTGTGCATGTACTGTTTTGAAATTCTTGAACCATAGCTTACTATTATGATTCAGTTTCACTTTGAAATTGGTTTAGATTTTGAAAAAGTTTTCTTCACGAAAGTTTTAGATATTGAAAAATCCTACAACTTTTGTGCTTTGCTCAAAATCCAGTTCTGCCTCTAACTTATACTTTTTCCTTGTTGAATCTGCTTGGCCGTGTACATAGGTCTGGGTGGTCCAGGCTCGGGTTTTTATAAAAACGAAGGCCTTTGGAGCCTTATTTTCAAAAAATGTTCATACTGTCCCCTATAATTTTTAATTTCCTACAACTTTTCAGTTTCGAGTTTTCTCAAATTTGGCCTATAAAGGCCTCAAAATACCGTTACCAGATCACTGCACATTTTTCACCCGAACTGGCAGTTTTGGTTTCGGTTCGTTCTTACGTACAATTACGCACACCCTACCTCAAACGGTCGCAACTGTGAACCTATATCAAGCATGCAGTGCATAATCTAACGTTCTCATGATCATTTCATTCATTCACCATCATTCAATCATAATCAAACCCATTTGGTGATTTTCACCAAACATGGGTTTTCTAGGGTTTTCTTGAACCCTAATTCATCATACAAACATTCAATTTCATAATCATTCATTCAACATCAGTCATAAGCATATGGGGACATATGACAAACACCTAATTGTCACACCCATAAAACACATAATTTCTAGAGTATACAATCCAAAACTTACACCAAACCGTAACATAAGCATACCAAAACCTAAATCAAGCACATTCTGAGCAAACCAACTAAAATAAGGACATAAATGGATGAGCTTAAGCTCTCACAACCAAACTGAAAATACATGATAACTTGGCTCAAAACTTGAATAGAAAGGCTTAGGAGTTGAGAGAATTACCTCTAAACCGTGGAGATAATCTCTAGCTTGGATTCCGAAATTTTTTTCTAGCTTTCACTCACTAAAATCCGACCACACTCTCTTGGGTTTGGCTGCCTATGGGGTTCGGTTGAGAGAGAGAAAAGGAGAAGAAAAATGGCCAAAGTTTGGGGGAATTTTCCAATAAATTGGGTCAAAAAGGCACCCCCCCTCCACCTATTTATAGGTGAATTTTAATTTTTTTTATTGATTTATTTTTATTCTCTAAATTGCACTCCAAGCCTTACAAAATAAATATTTGCTGAAAAGTCCCCAAGGTGGCCGGCCACTAGATGGTTCCATGAGCCAAAATTATCTCTTTGTAATACTTTCCAATTTTTCAAAAAAAATCAAAAATTACATAATTATTATGTGATGAGGTGTCCTCCACCTAGGGCTTTGTTTGGCTTTCTTTCTTAAACACGGTCTATTTTCATCCTAATGTAATTATAACAAATACTGTTTTTTAATAAAACAGTACTGTCATACTAAACTGCAGTCCAGAATTCATCTGCGTTTAACTGGACTACGTATAGGTTTTTCTTAGGACTTAAAGCTAATTAGTCCTTCTTGTCCTAAATATTGTGCTTGATTTTTCTAACATGATTCCGTACCTTATTCTTACTTATCTATCCGTAATGACGGTTTTTCACAGTATAATTTTCATACTGTTTATATTGCAGTACCGCCTCAATCTTATCTTAGATCATTCTGGTCAAACTTTGACCAGAATTCAATCATACATAAATCCTAATTCTGATAACTCAGATCAGGCAATTCATATACTTATACATAATACAAACTTTGATTTCTTGAGAAACAAGAAATCATAATTTGTAACAAAGTCGGTCATTACAGCATGGCTATAAAAAAATTAAGTAATACGCTGCACGCTTGATGTAGGCTCATGGTTTTAACCGTTCAAGGTAATGTGCGCGTAATTTTACGTAAGAACCAACTAAAACCAAAACTGCCAGTCTCGGGTCAAGACTGGGCAGTGATCTGGAAACTGAATTTTGAGGTCTTTAGAGGCCGAATTTGAAGAAAGTTAAAACTGAAAAGTTGTAGGAAATGGAAAACCCTAGGGATAACACGAACAGTTTTCAAAAATAAGTCTCCAAAGGCCTCCATTTTTTATAGAAACCCGAGCCTGGTCGGCCAGACCTAGTGTGCACGGCCAGGCAGGTTCAACAAGGAAAAAGAGTAGGTTAGAGGCAGATTTAGATTTTGAGAAAAACACAAAAGTTGTAGATTTTGATGTAGACTATAACTTTGATGAAGAAAACTTTTTCAAAATCCAAACCAATTTTAAAGTTAATACAGATTTCCAAAAACTGTGAAGGATTCAGAAAATTCCTGCACAGGATTTCTAAAAACAGTGCAAAAGCAGGAAATTCCTGCACATGCACTGATAATCAAAGTTTATGAACTGTTTTAAGCAGTTTTTAAAAAGGGAACTAAAATTTATCAAATAAGGGTAAGAATAGATAAAACAAGACAAGTAATATGATAAGCAACCATAAGATAAAGAGTAACCGAGAAGGTTACCAACTTTAATGGGCCAAATTACTTAGGTAAACACATAAGAGAACCCAAGCAATTGAGTTGGGCTTAAAACCCATGGTTACCAAAAGTAACCTAATGAGGTATGATTTTAAAAGTAACTGGGCCTTAGTAGCTCAATAGGGTTTTAATCCAGATATGATTTGGGCCTAAAGCCCAGGGTTATAAATAGTAACCTAATAAGATGCTAATTATTATTCAAGTCTAAGTAAGATTGGGCCTTGATTCCCAAGGTTCCATTAAGTAATCAAACAAGACAATGTTTGATTGAGCCAGGTGCCTTAGGGTTACATCTAGTAACCGAATAAGAGATCATGATAGTATGTGGGAGACATATTGTAATACCTAGATTTTTCAATGTTACTATTTCTTTTTAAAGAAATTAAATGTATACCATCAAGGTATTATTAAAAGAGAAGCTCGGTTAAGAGTTTTCTTACATTTTATGAGTTTTCAGGATCAATAAAACTCAAAATGGACTATGTAGATTAGCAACGGACCTTTTAAGACAAAAGGGACGAAAAAGTACATGATTTTACGAAAGTCAAAATTTGACCGAAAAGTCAACTTTGACCAAGAAAGTCAAAGTTTGACCAAGAACGGTCAAAGGAGTAACTTTGCAGTATTGTGTAATAAATAATACTGTAAAAACCGTCTTTACGGTTGAGATAGCATGAATAGGCTTTGAAAACCACCTTAGAAAATCAAGCACACCTAGTAGGAATTAAAGACCAAAAGGGCTCGGAAGTATAAGAAAAATTTTATACAGTCCATTTTTACGCAGATAAATTTTGGACTGCAATCAAGTAAAACAGTACTGAATTGTACTGTGTATTAGTAAACACAGTATTAGATTTATCTGTGTTAGCTTAAAATGGGTTTGCTTTTCAAAAATTAGCCAAACAATGCCTTAGGATGACATCATATACCTTTTAAATTATGACATCATCCTTATTTGGAATTATGACATCATAATTCAATGAACCAAGCCTTGAATGACAAGTGTCTTGTTCTAGAAAAATTTTTGCTTCTTCCACAAGGGAATGGCCGGCCACCTTGCATGCCAATTGGCAAATTTTTCAAAAATTTAGGGGTCAAAATTGAATTTTAAAATGTTCTCCTTTTGCCTATAAATAGGGGTGGTCCTTGTTCATTTTTCACAACATCTAGCCAAACTCTTGCCATTTTTCTGCCCATCCAAAACCGAGAAAGAAAGTGAGAGGGAGCCAAGAAAAAAAAATGAAAATTTTCCTAAACCAAGCTTAGGTTAGTGTTCGGTTTGCAAGGGAAAGCTAAGGGGAGAGTTTGAGAAATTTTCCCAGCCTTTTCTAGGCTTGCTGCCGAGTGTTTAAGTGCAGGAAAAACCAAGAGAGAAACTGAAAATTTAAGGGGAAAAGTTAAGGTCAATTTGGGTTTGATTCAATCAACCGAAAACAAGTTTTGAGACCATTTTTTTTTTGGTTTAGGGCAGCCACGGTTTTGAGCAAGGGAAAGCAGTTAAAAAACTGCAATTTTAGTGTTTCAAGGGTGGTGTGGCCGAGCCTTAGGTGAAGGACAAATCTTGAGACCAAACCAAATTTTTTGGCAACTTGGTGTGGTGAAAACTGTGTGTGGTGTGGAAGTTTTTGGACCCAAACCCTAGCCTTGAGCCAAGGTAATTTCTTTAGCTGAAACCTTTTCAATTAAGCTTTCAATTTGAAATTTATTTGTATTTCAAGTTGAAATTTGTAAGAGCATAAGCTCAAGTTTTCTTTGCCCTAGATTGGTTAGGTGTGGTGCTTGATTTAGAGTTAAGGGTGGGTTGGTTTAATAGCTTTGATTTGGTTATGTTTATGCTTGTTGATTGATAGGTTGCATGCTAGATGTGAATGGTTGTATGCCCCTGATTTTTGGTCCACAATCTGCCCTAGGCAGTGCATGTTGGACTGCTAAGTTTAAGGGTGAAAGGATGATGAATGGTTTGATTGTAATGCAAAGTTAGAACCAAGCAAACCTAGGCTAGGTTAATGCGGGTTCTGGTTTGCATGGGCACGTTTGGGTTGCATGTTGGTTCATATGGGACGTTAGAAAATGCTGCATATATGCTATCTAGGCTCCCGCATGATCGGTTGAGTTAGATTACACGAAATAGGACGTAAAACGAACTTAAAACCGAAAACTGCCAGTTCGGGTGTCAACTGGCCAGTTTCGGGAAAAGTGAAATTTGAGGCCTTTAGAGGCCGAACTGGGTAAAACGTAAAACATAAAAGTTGTTCAGAACGAGTTTTCCTAGAGGGCAACTTGGGCAGAATCCCAAAATGAGGCTCCAATGATCTCCGTTTTTACAAAAATCCGTGGCTAGTCTGCCCAGACCCAGTTTACATGATCAGCCAGTTTTTAACAAAAACTGACGCAAATACAAGCAGAACTAGATTTTTCTCAAAACACGAAAGTTTTAGGATTTTTCGAGAGCTAGAACTTTCGTGAAGACAATTTTTTTCAAAATCAGAATGGATTTTTAAACTGACACGGTTTTATAAAGATTGTGCAGGGCATAGGAAATTCCTGTTCAGGATTTTCTAAAAACAGTTCCAAAAAATTATATCTTTTCCCAAAACCACTGTTTTGACTAGGGAAACTGTTCCAAAGGCAGTTTCCAGCACTAAATGATTTTTCAAAAACCTATTTCAAGGATATGAATTTTTATGAGTTATGTAAAAGATTTTTGAAGTTAATTTACCCAAGTTTCCAAAGAAATGGAAAATGGATTTTTTTAAACCAAACTGGGTAAGTAAAATGATTTCGGGTAATAACCGGAAATAATATCCAAGTTACTAGGCCAAGGCCTAGAGCTCAAGTTTGACCCATATAGGGTTAACTTTGATTGATCAAGAGTCTAATTATAATTAACCTTAAGGGTTAGACAAGATAACCCTAAAGGATACTAAGATTAATAAATTGGGCTAAGATATAGGATTAATTAAGGAAACCCAATAATTATAATAAAGCCCAAGGTTAGGAAGGTAACCTAACCCTAACAGTATGTATAGGGTTTAGCACATGAGGTTACCTAACGTAACCTCTTAAAGAATTAATTCATATTTGGTTGCTATTAATAATAGGGTTACTATTTGTAACCCAGTAAGACATCTAGTATTGGGGACATACAATTAGGATTATGTAAGCATGTTGGTTAGATTATCAACATTCCGCAATACTAACTAAAACCTCACCTATGTCCTTCAACCAGCAGGAGGGAACCTGCAGCTGTACTCAGAAAAGAAGCAGCATAACACAGGACATAGCAAGAGAGGTAAGTACAACCACCGCCTACAACATAGGCTTTGTTGTGGTACTTGCCTAAGTATGTTAGATGTATGCTAGGAATGTATGTTATGCAGTTGTTGATGCTATGTTATGTTGTTGTTGTTGCTATGTTATATTGTTAATGCTAAGTGATGTTATTGTTGTTATGTTATGTTATTGATATGCTATGCAATATATCATATGTTGTATGCTAGGTTATGTAGTATGATAAGTTAAGGTATGTTTATGATGAATGTTATGTTATGATTACATGAAGCATGTAAGTATAAGAGCACGAAGCATGTTCACGAAATCTTATAAGAATAATAAGAACAAGTATGACACGATAAGATGAAAAGAAAGTAAGATGGCGAGTAAGTCGCCTGTGTTGTACCGACCCGCGTTAGGTCGGGTTGGACTATGGTTTGAGTTGGAAATTGACTGGCCACCCCAACCACTCCAACGCCCGGTACATACACACAAGTAAGGGGCCCATAAGTAAAATAAGAAATGAAAGTAAGTTAAGCATGAATTGAGCATAAAATAAGCATAAATTGACCATGCATTATGATATGAATGTTATGTTATGATAAGAAATGATATGATATGCATGATAAGTTAAGCTAGAATATGTAAGGATAAATTATGTTTGTTTTTATCGCGGTATAGGAGGTTGTACTTGCTGAGCGAAAGCTCACTGTCTTACGTTTATGCTGTAGGTAAGCAACCGTCAGCAATGGTTGATACAAGATGGAAGGGCATGGCGGGGCAAACTGTGAAATGTGGGAAATCTAGCTACTACGCGTTTTGTTCTTTATGAATTTATGTTATGGTAAATATTTTGCTAAAGATACTTTTATATGTTGCACTCGTATGCCATATATAAAAAAAAAAAAAAAAAAAATTTCCGCTGTTTTCATAAGTATGTAAGTAAGTATAAGAAGTTCAGTATGTAAGTATGTATGTATGGTAACGGCCTGTGCTAGGCGGGTCGTTACACATATAACTAGGGTTACTAGTGAATGCTGGTTAAGTATACCAGCATCAGATGTAATGATTTATGGTAAGATAAGACGATTCTTATCTTACGTCTTTTTCTGGAAACAGGGAAGTAACCTATTGTTGCAACTTGTTGGAGCAACAAACCCAGGAAGTAGCATGACTTGTGAGTACAACTCTGCCTACAGTATAGGCAGATTGTTTTATTGCTTGTTTGTTTTCAAGCTCATGCATATATGTTATGATGCATATGATTTATGTTTTATTATTATAGCATCATGAAGCATGCTCACCAATGATAAGTCACTTGGTAAGAATAAGAACCCAGTTTCAAGTATGAGATTGTTTTAAAAGACTGTTTTCAAGAAGAAAACTATGTTCAAGGAATTGTTTTCAAGAATGAAAACTATTCATAAGAAATTATGTTCAAGAACAAGTTAGGAACAAGTTTTCAAGAATGATGGCAAGCAAGTTGCCTCGTGTTATACCGACCCGCTTTTAGGTCGAGTTTGATCCATGGTTTGAGTTGGACTGGGCTGGCCACCCCAACCACTCCATGGCAGTGCGCCACGGTACGGACACTTATGTTATGTTAAGTAAGGGGCCCAAAAACGTGCTAACTTAAGAATAAGTAAGCATAAGAAAGCATAGGGCAGTATAAGAAAGCATAATTGGTTCATGCATTAGTATGTAATGTTTTTGCGGAATGATAGTTGTACTTGCTGGGCGAAAGCTCATGACTTATGTTTATGCTGTAGGTAAGCAACCTATCGGCAATACCTGAAACAGGACGGTGGAGCATGGCAGGGCTAACTATGAAATTGTGGGATGGATACCGCTACGTATTTTGTAAAAAATATATATATATATATATTATGTTTGTGCTTATGTATAAGTTTCCAAACTCAAGCATTCAATTAAGTATGTATGAAGATATATGTATATCAGTATATATAAATGCAAGTGCTTGATCAAGATTAATTCAAGTTAAGCGGAAAAAAAAAAAATTAGTCCTCATTTCCACTTATTATGTAAGTTATGTAAGTAAGTATGTAACTGTAATGGCCTACGTAGGGTGGGTCGTTACATCGAGATGTTACCTTTAATCGATAGGTGCACTTCGGTGGTGTTCCACTATGGTAGTGTTTTGGCTTAGCTAGATATGAGAATATATATCTATGTTTAGAGTATGTATTTTTGTCTTTATTTATTTGTGCATTTAATTTCAACCTTGTTTTTGTTTTTCATTCCCCAGCCAAACTATTTTCGAAGGTAATTATTTTTAAATGAGTCAACTGCATAGTACTGAGCTAGTAGCTCATGTTTTATTGTTTTAAAACCCAACCCCCCCCCCCCCCCCCCCCCCCCCAAGGAGGTGCTAGGAGTAGTGCCGAGTAGGCGGTGTGACGTCAAGGCCACTGCGGTTCAGTGGTGATCTATCTATACTTTACTTTCAATAGTTTATCTTTCCAAGGTATGTAAGCTTAAATATTCTCTCTGTGGACTGAGTTTGAATGTCTGTTCTTTTATTTCGTGTTTTTGTTTGTTTGTTTGATGATACTGGAGGTTGGATTTTCAAAACTTGTTTTCGTAAGAAAAACTTGGTATTTCAAAATGCCTACTGATTTGACTAAAATGCCACTTGATGGTTTTCTATAATAAAAATGGTACATTAGGACAAATACTATTTGGCCCAATACTCTTATATATTTTTCAAAAGTGGCTAAAATGAAATTTTACCAAAAGAGTGGGTGAATTTCAAAGTATTATGTGTTTTATTATTTTGATGATTTTAATTACACGTTTACTTTTAATTAAACCCCTCCAGATCACAACCTTCGGTTTTGGGTCGTAACATATATATATTTAGTGAAAGCTCCAGAAGGCCCTACAAAAGATGTAGCTTGGAGATTACAGGTGAACCTCTACAAAATCTGCGTGTCTCTATATCTATTAAATTTTTTTTTCTGTTTACTTTATTGTTGCGACTTACCAAGGACTTGCCAACTGTCCTAATTTGGTCATTGATCTAATTTGCTTCTACATAGTTCTTTGTTCACCAATTATCTTGTATTTTACTTACCACGGTAGCATTATCTTGTATAAGGACCCCAAAACATTTATTTCTAGTTACCACAGTAAAAAGCACTTTTAGGTATTGTATTTTGACTCTAATTGTATGTTAGTGTATACTTGGATAGTCTTAGAGGTGGTTTTATTTGAAATCCAATTTTCCAAACAATTGTCACGCCCCGACTTCCCAAGCCGGGTCGTCACCTTACTTACATACTTAACTTAAACTTGCGGAAAATTTGGGAGAAATTTTTCTTTTTTCTTTTTCTTTTAAATCCCTCTTTTTTTTAAAAAAAAACTTTATTTTAAAACTTTCAACTTGAACCTTATCCTCAAACTCATACTTACTGATAGGTACTTCCTCGAGTACCGAACTTTCAAACCTTCCTTGAAGGCCATCATAATCATGTTGTAGACCAAATCCGAACTAATGTGGATTGGTACCACAAGAGGCAACTTGCTTGCCATACATACATAAACCTCGTCCTTCATACTTAAAATGTCATGAAAATATGAAAATCCTTTTTCATTACAACATATTTTATATATATATATATATATTTTATTTTGTTTAAAAGCCGTGGCAGTGTCCATCCCACATTTCACAGTCCGCAGAACCAGCCCTCCACAGTATTGCATCAGAGATTGCTGGCAGGATGCTTACCTACAGCATAGACGTAAGACGTGAGCTTTCGCTCAGCAAGTACAACTGTTACATCCGTGACACAAAACATGTCGTTATGCATGAACCATTTATAATCTCTTATGAATCAATTATGGATTTATAATTTAATTTAGTTCTATTCCTTTACATATCATGTGTGCTCGTACCGTGGTACATAGCCAAGGAATGGTTGGAGGCGGCAGTCCGTTTTAACGTAAACCATGAAACACAAAGTTTAACATGGAGTAGTTTAGGTAGCCATCCAATCCAACTCAAACCATGAACCATACCATTTAAACCCGCCCTTGTGGCAAGTCGGCACGACACAACATCCTACTTCTCTTGTTCTTACCAAGTGGTTTTAACATTAGTGAACATGCTTCATGATGTCACAATATTATAACATAATCAACATTAGTCATAACATGGCCTTCTTGAAAACATGGCATTGTTGAAAATGTCACGCCCCGACCACCCACGTATGACTGACCACGCGAATGACGGTCGTGACTATACTTACTTAACTTAAACTTACCCAATTTTTAGAGTAAATTTTTTTTTTTTTTTTTTTTTTTTAAAACTTAAAAACTTTAACTTCATTTTAAAATCGTGACTTAAACACGTTACTTACATAAAACATGAAGCCTTAAACTTAGGCTTAAACATAAACTTAAACTTATATATAGGAACATATCTTCTTCGTATGTACTCACTCGAGTACTGAGCTTTCACCTAATGGGAAAGCTATCATACATAAACGTAAATCGTGGACCAACCCGACCTAATGCGGATCAGTACAATACGAGGCAACTCGTTGCCATACATACTGAAACCTTGCCATACATACTTAAAACATAATGTAAACACATTTTCCTTTCAAACACCTTTTATGGAAATCCGTGGTGGTGTCCATCCCACATTTCACAGTCCGCAGCACCATCTTTCCACAGTCTTGTATCAGGTATTGCCGGTAGGTAGCTTACCTACAGCATGAACGTAAGTAATGAGCTAAAAGCCCAGTAAGCACAATATGCAATCCGCATGCAACTGAAACCCAAAATGCATGAACAGGTTATGATTTCTTATTATTCAATTATGGTTCCTTATTATCTTACTCTATAACATGTGCGCATGTACTGTGGTACATAACCATGGAGTGGTTGAAGGCGGTCCGTCCAATCCAACTTAAACCATGAAACAAGACGTTTAACATGGAGTAGTGAAGGCAGCCAATCCAATCCAAGTCAAACCATGGAATATACCATTTGAACCCACCACAAAGGCAAGCCAGTACAACACAACAATCTTTACTTAACTTATCTCGTATCTTAAGAACTTATTCTTACCATATGATTCATTATTAGTGAGCATGCTTTATGATGCCAAGATATCGAACATAAAACATAACATACTTGATCATAACATACTATCTCATAACTTAACATGAAACATGGACATACTGCATCTTAACGTAACATCATACATAACATAACATACTTCATAACATACTACATCTTAACATGAAACATGGACATACTTAACATATCATCATGTCATAACGTACTACTTCATAACATCATAAATCATGAAATGCTATTCATGATTTCTTAAAAACATCATATGCAAACAAACATGTGTTCATGCTGTAGGCGGAGTTGTACTTACCTTCCGTCCTACGCTCTTGATTTATTGTCCCAACTAATGCTGTTCCTTTTCCGGTACAGCTGCAGGTTCTATCCTGCTCGATAAAGGACATTGTCTAACTTAAACTCGTGAAATGTTGGTGACCTAACCAACATGCTTACCTTACATGGTCTTGGTTGTATGTCCCTTGTGCATAACGTCTTACTCGGTTACATTGGATAACCTTGTGTACTAAGCCCATAACAATAACATACCATTAGGGTTAGATCATCTTCCAACCCTGGGCTTCATCCTTAATCCACAAATCATTGGGTTACTTTCCTAACCCAATATCTTAGCTCAAACGGGTATCCTTTAGGGTTATATTGAGTAACCCTTAAGATCAAACTAAAATCCACTTGTTAGTCAACCAAAGTCAACTATGGTCAACAATGGTCAACTTCAGTCAACTATGGTCAACCCTCGTTGGGTCAACCTTTCGGCCTTGGGCTTGACCCAGTAACTCGGGTATAACTCCCGGTTACCTTTCGTAAACTAATCGCTTGCTATACTCTAGCTTGAAAAATTCATTTTCCTTGCTTGGAAAATTTAGGGAAATTAATCCCAAAACTTCTTTCTTAACTTTTAAAAATCCTTTACTTAAATCGTAAAAATCCAAACTCTTGGATTAGTGCTTCATAAAATCATTTGAGGTTGAAAACTGCCCTTGGAACAGTTTTCCATAATCAAAACAATAGTTTGTAGTAGAAAAACAGTTTTCTAGAAACATTTGTAAAGCTAGTGGTGCAGGAATTTTCGGATTCCCTGCGCACCCTTCAAAAAATGATCCCAGTTTAAAAATCGGTTCGTAATCTAAAAAAGTTTTCTTCACTAAAGTTGTAGCTCTCGAAATATTCTAAAACTTTTGTATTTTGCAAAAATTCCAATTCGGCCTAGATTCGTCCCAGTTTTTGTTTGAAACTGGCTGACCCCGAAAAACTGAGTGAAAACTGGGTCTGGGGATCAGCCACGGGTTTTGGGTTAAACGGAGGCCATTGGGGTCTCATTTTGGGAAACGGTTCGCATTGCCCCCCTAGGAAAACCTCTTCCGAACAATTTTCGTGTTTTACGTTTTTCCCAATTCGGCCTCTAAAGGTCTTATATTTCACTTTTCCAAAAACTGGGCAGATTTGATCCGAATCTGCCAGTTTTTGTGCTTACTCGGTTTTACGCGTCCTACTTCGCGGAACTAACTCAACCAATCACGCGGGAGCCTAAGTAACCAACATGCAGCGTTAACTAACGTCCCACATGAATCAACACGTGATTCTAACGCAGCCATGCAACCCAAACCAAATCTACACAAACCTAGGGTTGCATGAACTAGAGTTGCATCACATTTCATACATGCATTCAAGCCAAACCATGACTAGCTCTAATAACCATGCACACAAGCCACAACCGGCTGCACACTAATAGGGAACATACCAACCATAAAGCCATGCAATCCTAGCATGCAAACAAGCACAAATATAATGCACACAAGCATAAACAAAACCATAAGCAACCACCCTTAAGCAACACCCTAATCAAGCACCACACCTAGTCTAGGGCATTAACCATAAAACTTTGAGCTTATGCTCTTACATATTGGACTTGGAAATACACTTAAATTTCCACATTAAATCTCAAACCAAAAGCTTATGGTTTTAGGGTTTACCTCTAGGGTTTGGAAGTTGGTTTACTAGCTTGGATTCCAAACTTCCTTACTCCTCCCTTTTGGCTGCCAACAAGTCCGGATTTCCCCTCCAAATGGGGTTCCAATTTTCAGCCATGCACATACAAACATACACATAAATATCCCATCTAACTTGCATGGAAAAATGTTAGGGTTTGAGGGAGTTTTACCTTAGCTAACCCTAGGGATGGGTTAGGGTATGCAAACCGAAATCTCCCTCCCTTTTGGCTCTCCAAACACTCTGCTCTAGCTCTCAAAATGGCACCAAAATTTTTCACCAAACTTGGTGATTTCTTGCAGCCAAAACCGAGCCCTCTACAGCCCAAAAACCTCAAAATTTTCTCTCCAATTTCTTGCACATCTCATGGCCGACCATGCACCCACATAGGACACCAAAAATCTTTTTGGCTTCTCGGTTGGGGTTTTCTCACCCACTCGGCCACTCTCTCCATTTTTTTTCCATTGAAATTTCTCTCCCCTTTCTTCCTCTCCCATGCACGGCCACTGCCCAAAAATTGGGTCCAAAATTTCTAGATTTGCCCTTGGTTTCTAGCTTGAAACCGAACATGCACACTAACTAGCCTCCCTTGGCTTTTTCCAACTTTTTCTCTTGGTTCTCTCTTGGTTTCTCTCCTCCTCTCTCTCTCTCGGATTTTTCTGCAGAAAAATGGCAAGAGTTTGGCCAAATTTTCTGATTTAAATGATTAAATGCCACCCCTATTTATAGGCAAATGCAAACTTTCCAAAAATTACATTTTAGCCCCTAAACTTTGAGAAAATCATGCAATTGGCATGCTAGGTGTCAAGGTGGCCGGCTGTCACTTGGAGAGCAAGGCAAGATGACCTCATCTTGGTGACATCACATGCTTACATCACCCAATTTTCAAAATTTACACTTTGGCCCCAAAAGTTTAAATTCTTGCATTTATGCCCTCTAGCTCTAGGTGTTGGCCGGTCATTGGCTGCCTTGGAGCCCAAGTTTTGCTTACCTCATCATGATGACATCATCTTGATGACATCATGTGCTTACGTCATGCTTACATCACTAATTTCTAAAAATTACACTTTTGCCTCAAAAGGCAAAATTCTTACAAAAATGCCCCCTAGGTGGCCGGTTGCTTTCTTGGTGAGCAAGCCAAGCTTATCTCATCATGATGACATCATCTTGATGACATCATGTGCTTACATCATCAATTTTCCAAAATTTGCACTTTTACCCCAAAAGTGAAAATTTTGACATTTTTGCCCCTGCATGTGACCGGCCCCAATGGGTTACTTGGTGATCAAGTTTTCCATATTTTCACGTCCTTTTGCCCTTGACCTTAACTAGGTGTGCTTGATTTTCTAGGGTGGTTTTAAAGCCTATTTGAGCTATCTCGCCCATACTGACATATTTTACAGTATTTTCTCATACTGCATCATACCATACTGCCAAGTCAACCCATTGACCACTCTTGGTCAAAATTTGACTTTCTTGGTCAAATTTGACTTTTTCAGTCAAACTTTGACTTTTTCTGAAATTACGTCCTTTTTCGTCCTTTTCGACTTGAAAGAGCGTTTTCTAACCTTAAAACCTATTTTGAGTCTTACTGACCCAAAATAATTCACATAATCAAACAAAAGCTCTTACTTGAACTTTTTCATAAATGCCTTCATGGCATAGAATCTAATTTCTTAAGAAGAAATTAGTGACATGAAAAATCTAGGTATTACAAGAAAACATGGCATTTCATGTCATAACATAACTTAGCATATCATAGCCATAGCATAGCATAACACATTATCACATATCAGCACATTACATCAGGCAAATAACAACAAAGGGCCTATGCTGTAGGCGGAGTTGTACTTACCTCTCTCGTTATGTCCTATGTAGTGCTGCTTCTCCTCTGGGTACAGCTGCAGGTTTCCTCCTGCTTGTTGAAGGACATAGGTAAGGGTCTAATTAGTATCGTGGAATGTTGGTGATCTAACCAACATGTCTACATAATCCTAGTTGTATGTCCCCAATACTAGATGTCTTACTGGGTTACAAATAGTAACCCTATATCTTAGCCCAATTTATTAATCTTGGTATCCTTTAGGGTTATCTTGGGTAACCCTTAAGGTCAAACTAAAATCCACTTGTTAGTCAACCAAAGTCAACTATGGTCAACAATGATCAACTTCGGTCAACTATGGTCAACCATTGTTGGGTCAACCTTGGGCTTTGGGCTAAGCCCAGTAACTCGGGTACTATTCCCGGTTACGGTCCGTAATCGGCTTGCTTACAATTTTATCTCAAAAATTCTATTTTCCCTTACTTGGAAAATTTAGGGAAATTAATCCCAAAACTTCATTCTTAACTTATAAAAATCCTTTACTTAAATCGTAAAAATCCAAACTCTTGGATTAGTGCTTTATAAAATCGTTTGAGGTTGAAAACTGCCCTTGGAACAGTTTTCCATAATCAAAACAATAGTTTGTAGTAGAAAAATAGTTTTCTAGAGACATTTATAAAGCTAGTGGTGCAGGAATTTTCGGATTCCCTGCGCACCCTTCGAAAAACGATCCCAGTTTAAAATCGGTTCGTAATCTGAAAAAGTTTTCTTTGAAAAAGTTGTAGCTCTTGAAAAATTCTAAAACTTTCGTGTTTTGTAAAAATTCCAATTCGGCCTAGATTCGTCCCAGTTTTTGTTTGAAACTGGCTGACCCCGAAAAACTGAGTGAAAACTGGGTCTGGGAATCAGCCACGGGTTTTGGGGTAAACGGAGGCCATTGGAGCCTTATTTTTGAAAACGGTTCACGTATCCCGCTAGGAAACACCCTTCCGAACAACTTTCATGTTTTAAGTTTCTTCAAATTCGGCCTCTAAGGGCCTCAAATTTAACTTTTCCCGAAACTGGTCAGTTTTACCCGAAAATGGCAGTTTTCGGTTTTAAGTTCGTTTTACGTAAATTTTACGTGCATACTACCTCGAACGGCTTCGGCCGTGAGCCTATGACAACCTGCAGTGCTTCTAACGTAAAACATGCAGTCATATATCATTCAAACACCTTCATGCAAAGCAAAACCCTTGGGTGTTCTTGCACCAAACCAGGGTTTTGCAAAACGTTTGGTTTGCAACACCATACATCAATCAAACACAAACCCTAAAATCCTAATTAGGGCAGAAAATTAAGTGAGCTTATGCTCATACAAATCAAGCTTGAAATACATTTAAATTTCCCAAACGAAATTTAAATGAAACACTTAGGGTTTAAGGATTTATACCTCACATAGATCCAAGATTTTTGCTTGTTCACCAAGCTTCTAACAAACGGCCAATCAATGAGTGTGAGCCAAAAATGGCTTGCTCACCAAGCTACTTGGTTTGATTACCTTATCCTTGCTTGTGTCACCTTGCTTGCCTAAGCATGCTTACCTAAGCACATTTCCTTGTTCTCCAAGGATGAAAAACCGACCATAGCATGTGGGAAGCAAAGAAAAATCTTCTCAAACTTATCTCTAGCTTAATTGCTTGTTCCAATGTAACCAAGCTAACTAAATTTGTAACCAACCATTGGCTTAGTTCAACTCTAGTTGGAGACTTGGTTAGGAAAATCCATAAATTCCATAATTCAAAAATTACATACTTACTTACTTTTCTTAAAATTGCACTTTAATCCTTAATGAAAAAATATTTGCACTTTAGTCCCTGTGAGGTGGACAGTGTTGGTGGAGCCACTTGGCTTCAATTTCATACATAATGGTCCACTAAATTCCCAAATATCCTTAAATATAGGGTTTCAGTTCATTTCCCTACTAACTTAATCAATACTAATACTGTTTTTCACTTAAAACAGTACTGTTTCACTAAATTGCAGTCCGGAGTTCATCTTCGTAAAATTGGACTGTGTATGGATTTTTCTTCTTAGAACTTGAAACTGCTAAATCCCCATTGCTCCAAATATTATTCACGATTATTCTAGAGCGATCTCATACCTTGACTTTTTGGTCAACTTTGACTATCTTGGTCAAACTTTGACCATCATGAAATTTCATCACGTCATTTTCCTTAAAATGCCTTAAACTGGCCTAAGTAATCCATCGTTGAGTCTCGTAGCTAATTAACCGAGAACTCAAACTTATACCGATATTCTATTCCAAACATGATCTAGACTTAAGTTTTCCTCATTCAAAGGAAATCTAGAGTCATAAAAAAATTCGGGTATTACAACAATAATACTCGCTTGATGCTCAAGTTAAATTTAGTCTAAAACCGTGCATGCTCTCATTAAGCAAATTTATACTATGCACCTTATTATGAGCATTTTGCACATTATAATTCCAACGTAGTCTTCAATATGAATTTCCACGTTGGACCAGTTTTAAGTCTAAACAGTATTAGAGAATATCGATTGTGTTCAATATCACATATTAGTTATGTTGTTTAACATCATTGATACCCCTAACTCATTTTTCTATTACTCCACATGTTTTACAATAAGGCCTAACGTACTATTTGTTATCTTTTTAACATTTAAATTAAACGCTGTCATTTTCCTTCCATTGCACATAACAACGAAGGTAGCCTTGTAGTTCAATGGGAGTGTATTCTAAAATTATGTCTAATACAATAAAAATTTCACTCAGATGTATACAACCAATGAGTTTGACGGTAAAATAATAGAGTTTTAGTATGGGCTTGCATGAAATTGTTAATTTTGAATGTCACAAAAAAGAAAAATCACAAAATATTTTACACTAAATTTTAAAATAAGAAATATTCAGTTGGGGCGACAACCCCTACCCAATACAATGTAGCTCCGCACATGATTGCACAACTTTTCAGTATTCAAATCTTCCTCTAAATTACGTCATTTATAAGAAGTTTTGCCACATCATCACTCCCACATTTAGCAGAGGCTTTTTTATATGGACATCCTCACAACTTTTTGAATTTAGCAATTTAATTCCTAAACTTTTTTTCTTAGCAATCAACTCCTTGAACTTTTGATTTTTGAACTATTAGTCTTTCTTACTCCATTCCATTAAAATTTATACAACTTTTTGGGCTATAATGTGCAAGTCACACGCACCATCCAAATTTTAATTGATTTGAATTAGAAATGCAGTGTCAAAAATTATAAATTTAGGGGTGATTGTCAAAAGAAAAAGGTTTTGGGACTAAATTATTAAATTCGAAAAATTCTGGAATGGTCTAAAAATAATAATAATAAAATAAAAAAAGCCTCTAGCAAATTCCATGAGCAAGAAAGTTATGAGAAATACAACATCATCATAAATTCAAGTTCGAAATGACTCCCTATCAACAATCTTCACCTTAATGTTGAGGACGAGTTTAGTCATTAAGAAAGTATTTTGGAATCCCACAAAAGTTTCAGTGACATGGACATGATAAGAAGCGTTTGAGAGAGATGCTAGCTGGTTTTGGATTTTTCATATGGGGCTCTCCCACCGTAATAGTTTCAAGCAAAAATCACGAGTGGTTGAGACACTGTAAAGTCGTTTTTATAACACATAAATTCAGTACTTTGGCAGTACTATATATATATATATATATATATTTCATATATATAATATTGATAGACATTAGTGGACCACCCAACATGCAATGCAAAGTTTAGTTTTCGACTTTTTGTGTGCAATCACTTGTTAATGAATTGATAGCGCGTATCTCACTTTTCAAAAAGTAAAATGATAATTCAAGGTCTATCTTATCGACTAAGGGAGAACAATCATCCTTGTATATATGTACATGTAACCCATATTATATGAGTGTAACACATATCTAATAATATCATATATATAAATATACACTAGTTGTATTGGGAAAAACAAGCAAAAGGAAAAATAAAAGAATTAAAGAATTAAATTTTTTTTATAGAATCTTTAAAATTTAAAAAAATATATATTTAAAATTATTTCTCGGTGAGTTTAGGACCCGTCACGTGATGGACTTGGAAATATGGATGAAAGGCACTTTTGTCGTTTTAAATAATGGTAACAAGTTAACTCGAATAATATGTATTACTATATATGTTATCTTGAATAATGTTTATATATGTAAATTCTTAGGATTATTTTTTTTTCCCTAACTTGTAATAATATTTGAACTCTACACCTTTTTTTGAAGTTTAGTAAAATTCACTAGACTATGTCCCATTCATTATATGACTCATTATTTATTTTATTTATGCATAATGCAGAATCAAACTCGCACCCTCTCAAATCTGAATCAAACTCCACATATTCTATCTCATGTCATTTAACCAAATGATTAGTAGAGCAGCTTAACCAACTTGCAAGATAGTGAAAACCAGACAAAATAATTTTTGTTATTTTCTCTATTTAAGTAATAAGTTTTGTTTTCCACATTAAAAAGAAAAATACCACAAAACAGACAAATTGAAACTCTGAACATGTTAAAAATCTTTCATTGGAGATAGGAAATTCACAAGGGGGTGATTGAAATATTCAGCATCTTTATCTTCAGCAGATGAATCGTATTTTCTATAGCTAGAATTAAATATAAATATAAGAAATAAATAAACACATACATACATGAGAAATGTCCAAGATCTCAGGGTTGAAGCAAGGGACCACCCAATTCTGTGGCACATGAACTTCGTTTGTCACTTATTCACCCGAAAACATGCGGTGTCTGTTTTTGGGGTTTATATGGTGTGGATCAAAAGTTATTCCTTTATTATCTCTATTGTTCTACTTCAAGGGAAGATTAAACTAACATGAGGTATAAAGTAGAAATTTTAAGAATAACTATATTTCATTGACATGAATAGTACACCATATATACAAGTGCATCTCCTAATATAAATGGAAATTACATAATTAGGAAACAATAATTAGAGAAAATAATTACAATTAAAAACATTCCCATAAATCACAAGTTTGACTTTGTGTGACTTTCTCTATTATGTCCCCTCAAGATGGAGTTCAAGGAATGAACGCCAATCTAGATCTGTAAATCATTCAGACGAAGTTGCGTAAGCGGTTTAATGAGGAGCATCGGCGAGCTGATCATCGGACAACAAATGTGAGACACGAAGACTACCATTTTGAACTTTATCTCGGACGAAATGAAAATCAATTGCGATATGCTTCATTTGGGAATGGAAGACTGGATTTTCCCAAAGATATGTGGTGCCGACATTATCACGGTGGATTGTTGGTGTGGAGGTTGGTGATATATCAAGCTCTTGTAGAAGAGACTGAATCGAAGCAATTTCGGATGCGGTGGATGCAATAGTGCGATATTCAGCCTCGGTGGAGGATTGGGTAACAGACTTTTGTTTCTTAGAACTCCAAAAAATAGCATTGGAGCCCAAGAAAATGACATATGCCCTTGTAGATGTGCGATCGTCAATATTTCCTGCCCAGTCTGCATCATAGAAGGCATGAAGAGATAAAGGTGAGCTTTTGCGAAAGTAAAGACCATGATTTAGAGTACCATGTAAGTACCGCAACAATCGTTTGACGGCCGACCAATGTCCGGTAGTGGGACGATGCATGAATTGAGAGAGCTTATTGACGGCAAAGGCCACATCCGGATGTGTGAGAGACAAATACTGCAAACCTCCAACGATAGATATGTAGTAGCGTTAGTAAGAGAGGTGCCATCATGAAGAAACGGAACTTGATTGGGAGACATCAGAGACGTCACATCTTTGGCATGGCTCATATTGGCTTTGACTAGGAGATCATGAATGTATTGACGTTGTGAGAGGAAAACACCATTAGTTGTGGAAATAACCTCAACACCAAGAAAATAAGAGAGCAGGCCAGGATCTTTTAGGGAGAACCGATCGGCTAGTTTGGTGATGAAATTTTGAATTGCATCCGTGTCATTTCCTATGATAATGGGATCATCTACATACACTAAAACATAGATGGTGAGATGCATATGATTAAGTATAAATAGAGAAGTATCAGCCTTGGAGTTAACAAACCCGGTGGATAAAAGAAATCGGTGAAGTTCATGATACCATGCCCTCGGTGCTTGTTTAAGTCCATATAGTGCTTTCTTAAGGCGACAAACATGATGTGGTCGTTGGGGATCAATGAAGCCCAGTGGTTGAGACATAAAAACTTCTTCGTGAAGAGTGCCATGAATAAAAGCATTATTTACATCAAGTTGACAGAGAGACCAACCATGAGTGATAGCAAGACTAATTATGAGCCGAACTGTGGTGGGTTTAATCACAGGATTGAAAGTTTCATGATAATCTACCCCAGGTCGCTGATGGAAACCTTTTGCAACGAGCCTTGCTTTATATCGTTTAACGGAACCATCTGAACTTCTCTTGATACAAAAGACCCATTTGCACCCAATAAGTGTAATAACTAAACTTTTTACAAACCCGTGATTTCATTAGATACAAAGGAAATCTAAGTCTGTACTATGTATGTCTGTGTGAATTTCTTTATCTGGCTTATCAGAATATGTTTGAGTTTTTATATTATTATAAGACTCAATAATAGTTTATAAAGACGAGAAGGAGGCCTTATGGTGAAAAGGCGTGATTTATGATGTTGTTCTGGCTTACATATAACCAGGATAGCTTATGACTTGAATAAGACGGTACTGCAGTATAATAAGCAGTATTGAAATTATATTGTGGCCGGCCGTCATTACGGATGCAGAGTTAAGAATAAAGAATGAGATCACTTTAGAATAATCAGGAATAAAATTTGGAGCAATGAGGACTAATTAGCTTCAAATCCTAAGAAAAACCTATACGCGGTCCAGTTAAGTGTAGATAAATTCTGAACTGCAGTTCAGTATTACTGTACTGTTGATAGTTAAAACAGTATTAGTACTATCTAGATTATTAAGAAAATGGACTGCATATTAGGAGGGAGTACCAAACAGGGTCCTACTTAATTATAAGACAACTCATCATAGATAATTATGTAATTTTGGGAATTTTTGAAATTATGGAAAGAATTAAGTAGATTAACATGAAAATATTTTTTTAACTTAAACCTCCACATGGCCATCAATTGAAGGGTATGGACGGCAAAACTTTTGTATTTAAGGCCAATTATGTAATTCAAGGAAAATTTTAAAAAAATTAATAATAATTGTGGGAAATTATGAAATTTTCACCGATAAATAGGGGTGGATGGTAGAAAGTTGAACCTTTTAGTTAGACCCTCAAACTTTTAGTTCTCTTTAAACTTTTTCCTCTCTAGCCCTTAGAAAAAAAAAAAAAAAAAAAAAGAAAAAGCCAAGAGTGGCCGATTGCTAGTGGAGGGTGTAGAGCAAAATTTCTCTCATCCTAAGTTCTAGAGCAATCTTTCCAAGCTTTAGAGATATTATTCTTGATCCTCTAACTAAGAATTTCACTAAGTTTTGGTTTGAGGATTTATGTGTATTTCAAGTTATGGGTTGTAAGAGCATAAGCTCATGATTCTTATTTTTTCCTATATTATGGTTTCTACATGGTTGGTTATGCTAGATCTGTAACGCCCCGACCTACGTAGGGCCGTTACCATACTTACTTAACTACATTTCGGTTTTAATAACTTAAACTTACTTGAAAATTTGAGAATAAATTTTTTTTAAAAACATATATAAATAGACTAGTCCATATAAGTAAGCTTTCCATGCATACACATTACTTGTTTATCAAAATAAAAAGTCATACATAATCTTTATATATTTAACTCGAGTCTTCAAACATGATATATATATATAGTATAACACAACTCACTTATATATATATATATATATATATATAGTTCAAAAGAACTTGCGAAAAAATTTACGTAGTTGTATCCCACACCGCCATTCACTTGTCGTATCGTCTACATGGCCCACCAATTAAGCTGCAGGGTTTTTACCTACAGTATGAAATATACTGATGAGCTTACGCTCAACAAGTACAAACTTAATCTCACAAAAACATGTCAGGCATCATGTAAGTTATGCATGAACCATTTATGATCAATTATGAATCTCTTATGCTCCATTATGGACTTATTATGAACTTATTATCTTGCTTAACATATGGGCTCCTTGTGTACGTACCAAATGCACGCAATCCACAGAAAAGTTAGGGTTTGCAAGGTCCTTAACAATTCTAGGAATCATGTAAGCCTTCACGATCTGGCGGAAGGTCTTAGTATCTTGAAACTTGTATAATCCTTCACTATCTGGCGGGAGGTTGGTATGACACTTTACTTGTCATGGTTTAGTCTTAGTCTTGTTACTTTTCCAAGACTAAGATTCTTTACTTGTGATCTTATTAGTCATGATGCATAGATCTAGTATAAAGATTATTATCATAGTATGACTTGTGGAATATTAATAAAGCATAGCTTTATCATAAAAGATGGCATGTATATAAATATGGCATCATCATAAAACATGACATCATCGTAAAACATGACATCATCGTAAAACATGGCACATCATGGTATACATATAAACAAGTCATGCTTGAAAATAGTGTACTATTTTTCATACTATAGGTGAGGTTTGTACTTATCGGTTTATGCTACGTCTTGGGTTTTGTTGCTCCAAATCAGGTTGCAACAACAGGTTACTTTCTTGTTTCCCAAAAAGGACGTAAGATGAGAGTCATCTTATCTTAATATAAATCATTGCATTCAATGCTGGTATCTTTAACCAGCATTCATTAGTAATCCTAGTTACATGTCCCCCACACACTACCATGATAGCTTATTTGGTTACTAAGGGTAACCCTAAACAGTATCTTGTTTGTTGTGTTAATGAACTTTTGGGTTCAAGGCCCAATCATACCTAGTATCTTATTATGTTACTATTAGTAACCCTAGGTATAAGCCCAAGTCATATTTGGATCAAAACCCTATTAGGTTACTAAGGCCCAATTTTTAAAAGTTATATCCTATTAGGTTACTATTGGTAACCATGGGCTTTAGGCCCAGCCCAGTAACTTGGGTATCGTACCCAGTTACCGTTGGTCATCATACTGTTACCGTGTTTTTAAGATAACTTTTGGCCCATTTATTTATTTTTCTCTTTTCTTGATAAAACCTAGTATTTATTGTCCAAATTTTCTTTGTATAAAAATCCTTGTGTGAACTTTCAATCTTTTTACAAAACTGTAATTTTTTCTGAGTAAGTGTAATGAAATTGTTAGGCTTTGAAAACTATATTTGAAAACAGTTTCATAATTCCATTTATCAGTGTATGTGTAGGAATTATCTATTCCTGCACTGCTTTTGAAAATCCTGTGCAGGAATTTCCTGTTTTCTGCACAGTTTTTAGAGTCCAGTTGTATATAAGAATCTGTTTGGATTTTGAAAAATTTTTCTTCACAAAAGTTTTAGATCTTGAAAATCCTACAACTTTGGTTCTTTACTTAAAACCCAGTTCTGCCTTTAACCTATCTTTTTTCTTTGTTGAACCTGCCTGGCCGTGCACAGGGTCTGGGCAGACCAAGCTCAGATTTTTTATAAAAACAGAGGCCTTTGGAGTCTTATTTTTAAAAACTGTCTGAATTTTCCCCTAGGATTTTTGATTCTCTACAACTTTGTAGTTTTAATTTTTCTCAAATTCGACCTCTAAGGGCCTAAAAATCCTGTTTCCAGATTGCTGCCCAATCTTGATCCGAAACTGGCTGTTTCCTTTTTAATTGGTTCTTACGTGAAATTACGCATACACTACCTCAAAAGGTTAAAACCGTGAGCCTACATCAAGCATGAAGCGTGTTACGTAACGTTTTCATTGTCATGCATTCATTTCCATTCATACAATCCTTTATGCAAACCCATATGGTGAATCTTCACCAACTAGGGTTTTTAGGGTTTTCTTGAACCCTACATGCAACATACATTACCAAATCACTTCTCATCCATGCAACATCATTCTTGAGTATGTGGGGACATATTACGAACATCTAATAGGCAATCACACATACCACATGATATCTAACAAATAACATCACAATCATGCACCAAAACATAAATAAGATCCACTAGCCTTAATCAAGTACAAATTAAACTATTCTAAGCTATTGCATAAAAATGAGCTTATGCTCTTACATACCAACATGATATACACATAAATCTTTGAATCAAAACTTAATTGAGAGGCTTAGGGATTTTAGGAGGATTACCTTAACACCTTGAAGTTGGATCTAGACTTTGGATCCAAAAATTTTCCTCCTTGCTTCCTTCTACAAAGAACGACCATCACAATTTTTTTTTTCCTCTATTTGGTTTCGGCTCCTAAGGGGGAAAAGAGAATGAAGTGAAAATGAGCCAGAGTTTTGGGGTAGAATCAAATAAAATGATCCAAAACACCCCCCATCATCACCTATTTATAGGTGAAAAATAATTTCTTTTTGGATTTATTTTTATTCCTAAAATTGCATATCTATCCCCAAAAATAAAATATTTACCCATATACCCCTTGAGGTGGCCGGCCATTATGGGTCCTTGGAGGCCAAGTAATTTTCCATGTTCATCCATTCAATTAACCAATCAAAAGCTACCACCCATTTCTTCCAATTTTTTTAAAATCCCAAAATTCACATATTTATCCTAGATGAGGTGTCCTCCCATTAGGGCCTTGTTTGGCTTTCCTTTTAATATGCGGTCCATTTTCATACTAATGCAGATACTACAAATATTGTTTTTAACTAATAACAGTACTGTTAAACTGGACCACAGTCCAGAATTCATCTGCGTATTATTGGACTGCGCAATGATTTTTCTTATGACTTAAAGCTACTTAGCCCCTATTGTCCTAAATAATGTGTTTGATTTTTCTAGAGTGGTTTCGGTCCTTATTCTTACTATTTCATCTGTGATGACGGTTTTCACAGTATAATTTCCATACTGGCTTGCTATACTGCAGTACCGTCATAATCATGCCTTGAATTATTTTGGTCAAACTTTGACCGGAATAAAATCATAAATTCTTATTCTGCCTTTTTCCTCAAAAAGCCTCGTTCTTGACGTAATAAACTAATTATTGAGTCTCATAATTAATTAAATGAGAACTCAAACATATAATGATAAAATTATGAATTTCACATTGATATTCATAATTTTCATGAAACATCGTATAAACACATAGCACGGACTTAAATTTCTTTACATATAAAGAAATCATGAGTCCGTAAAAATTTCGGTTATTACAATCCACCTTCCTTAAAAAAAATTTCGTCCTCGAAAATTAGAATAATTTTGGGTGGCTTTTCTTCATATCCTCTTCACGTTCCCATGTTGCTTCCTCAATCTCACAATTTCGTCATAGAACCTTAACTAAAGGTATAACGTTGTTTATTAGCACCATTTCTACTCGTGCCAAAATTCGAACCGGTTTTTCCTCATAAGTCAGATCCTTGTGAATCTCAATTGGTTCATGGTTCAATACATGTGATGGATCCGATATATATTTCTTTAGTATCGACACATGAAATACATTGTGCACATATGCTAATTCTTGAGGCAAAGCCAATTTATAGGCCACATTACCTATTCTTTCAAGTATTTCGAATGGTCGTATGTATCTTGGACTTAACTTCCCTTTCTTTCTGAATCTCATGATTCCTTTAAATGGAGCAGCCTTGAGGAATACCGAGTCCACAACTTGAAATTCTAGAGGTCTTCTACGTTTGTCGGCATAACTCTTTTGTCGACTAAATGCAGTTTCCATCCGTTGTCGTATAAGTTTTACGGCCTCAGTGGTTCTCCGAATAAAGTCCGTAGACACAAGTTCTTTCTCTCTTGTCTCGTATCAATGGACTTGAGATCTACACCTTCTCCCATAAAGAGCTTTATAAGGAGCCATCCCAATTGAAGCTTGAAAACTGTTGCTGTATGAGAACTTAATCAAAGGAAGCTTCTTATCCTAAGTTCCTTTGAAGTCCATCACGCATGCTCGTAACATATCTTCTAGAGTCTGAATGGTCCTTTCTGATTATCCATCTGTCTAAGGGTGAAAAGCTGTGCTAAATATAAGCTTTGTACCCATTTTTTGATGTACACTTCTCCAAAATTTAGAAATGAAATGACCATCACGATCTGAGATAATCGATTTTGGAATCCCATGGTAGCGAACGATCTACCCAACATACAGTTCCACTAGCTGGTCTACTGAAAAGCTAAGTTTGATGGCTAAAAAGTGCGCGGATTTCGTTAATCGATCAACAATCACCCAAATAGCATCGTTGCCACTGGGAGTTCAGGGTAGACCAACCACAAAATCCATCGTCACTTGGTCCCATTTCTATTCTGGGATGGAAATTTTCTACAATTCTTCCCCTAGATATTGATGTTCAGCCTTCACTTTCTGACACTTGAGACATTTGCTGACAAATATGACAACGTCATTCTTCATTTTGGGCCACCAAAAACTTTCCTTCAAGTCTTTGTACATCTTTGTGGCTCCAGGATGAAGGGAATATGGAGTCTCATGAGCTTCTTTCATGATCTTTTTCTTCAATTCGTCCTCATTAGGAATGCATAATCTATCTTTTCGATAGAGTATGCCATCATCAGAGATGTTAAAATCCGACTCATTTCCTTCTAAGACTTCATTTCTTGTTCTAAGTAGCGAGGCGTCTGCTTCTTGACGCTCTTTCATGCCATCCAAAATGGTAGGTTGGAAGGTTAGGGCAGCTAAAATTCCTGTAATAAGCTCAATTCCAGCTTTCACTAATTCTTTCTGGAGAGGCTCGATTACTGACGGAATTAACATCAACGAGGAGGACGACTTCCGACTAAGGACATCAGCTACTTTGTTCACCTTCCCGAGGTGGTAACGGATGTTTATATTCACCAGTTCAAGCCATATTTTTTGTCTCATATTGAGCTCTTTCTGAGTGAAGATATACTTCAAACTCTGATGATCCGTATAAACTTCACACCTAGTACTGTAAAGATAGTGTCTCCAGATCTTAAGTACAAATACTACCGCCGGAAGTTTTAAATCATGCGTCGGGTAGTTCTTCTCATGATCTTTGAGCTGTCGTAAAGCATAAGCGATCACTTTTCCATTTTGTATGAGTACGGCTCCCAATCCTATCTTGGAAGCATCGCTGCATATCACGAAGTTCCCTTCCTCCACAACTGGTATTGTAAGGATTAGAGCACTAGTCAGCTTACTTTTTAGCTCTTGGAAGTGTTCTTCACACTTTACAGCCCATTCGTACTTTTTTCCCTTCCGTGTAAGTGTTATGAGCGGCGCTGCGATCTTAGCAAATGTAAGAACCCGAAATTGTGATAGACCTATGATTTCTTTAGAGACAAGGAAAATCTAAGACTGAACCATGTATGTTGATATGAAGCTCATGATCTGAGTTGAATATCAGTATATGTTTCAGTCCTCGTTTAAATAGCTACGAGACTCAATGATAGTCAAGTATGAGGCCTTTTGAGAAAAAGGGCAGAATAGGAATTTATGATTTTATGCCGGTTAAAGTTGACCAAGGTAGACTTTAGGTTGACTAAAGTTTGACTGAGATGGTACTGCAGTATAATTAACAGTATGAAAACTATACTGTAAAAAACCATCATTACGAACGAATAAGTAAGAATAAGCTATGAGACCACCCTAGAAAAATCAAGCACAATATTTGAAGCAATAAGGACTAAATAAAGTCCTAAGAAAAATTTATACGTAGTCCAATTTTATGCAGATGGATTTTGGACTACAATTCAGTATGATAATACTGTTTTAGGACAAAACAGTATTGATATTATCAAAGTTAATAAGGAAATGGATTGCATAATTATATTAATGGATTCTTGGAATCAAGTGGATAATTATGCAAGAATTGGAAGTCAAGTAGCTCTACCTTAGCCGATCACCCGCAGGGACTAAATTGTAAATATTTTGTCTTTAGGGGTAAAAGTGTAATTTTTGAAAAAGTTAGCAATGATGATGTAAGCATGATGTAAGCAAGATGATGTCATCAAGGTGATGTAAGCATGATGTCATCAAGGTGATGTAAGCATGATGTCATCATGATGAGGTAAGCAAAACTTGGGCACCAAGGGAGCAAATGACCGGCCACCACATGTAGGGACTAATTAACAAATATTTTTACTTCAGGGATCAATTAGCAATTTTAGGAAAATAAATAAATCCTAGTTCAAGGACTTTTTAGCAATTTTGAAAAGTTCAAAAAGCCTATAAATAGAGGTGAGGGGGGGCGGATTTTGGACCCAAAAATTGGGAAAAACAAGCCAAACTCTTGCCAATTTTCTTCTCACACTCTCCCTCACAAAACCGAACCCTAGAGGAAAGAAAAAGAAAAGAGAAAGTGAAAGATAGGTGGTGGTCGGAAAAATTGGAGAATCACCAACCAAGTGTGGCTAAAAATTTGGAAGCCAACCAAGCTAAGGGAGGCCGGTTGTGGTAGGAAGCAAGGAGAAAAAGTTGGATAAAAAATCTAGCACCAATCTTTGAGATTGGTTAAGGTAATTCTCTTTAGCACCCTAAGCTTTTTAATTGAGTTTTGATTGGAAATTTAAGTGTATTTCCAAAGTTGGATTGTAAGAGCATAAGCTCACCAATTATGTTCATGCTCTAGTTAGTTTCACTAGTATGTGCTTGATTAGGGTTTGGTGGTCTCTAATTATGTTTTGGTGCATGGTTATGATCATATGTGTTAGAGATTATGTGGGTTTTAAGTATGCCTACTATATGTTTGTTATATGTCCCCATAGGTTTAAGAATGAATGTATGATCATGGAGACGTTATGTAATACGCTACATGCTTGACGTAGGCTCACGGTTACGACTGTTTGAGGTAGTGTAAACCGTGATTTTACGTAAAAGTTGATCTAAACCGAAAGTGCCAGTTTTCGGGTAAAACTGGGCAGCTTTTTGGAAAGTAGATTTTGAGGCCCTTAGAGGCCGAATTTGAAGAAACTCAAAACTACAAAGTTGTAGAAAATGAAAAATCCTAGGGGGTAACATGAACAGTTTTTAAAAATAAGGCTCCAAAGGCCACTGTTTTTATAGAAACCCGAGCCTGGTCGGCCAGGCCCTGTGTGCACGGCCAGGCGGATTCAACAAGAAAAATGGACAGATTAAAGGCAGATTTGGTTTTTGAGAAAACACAAAAGTTGTAGTATTATTCGAGGTCTACAACTTTCATGAAGGAATATTTTTCTAATTCTAAACAGATTTTAAAGTAAAACCAGATTCCCAAAACTGTGCAGGAAACAGGAAATTCCAGCGCAGGATTTTCAGAAAAACAGTGCAAAAGCAGGAAACTCCTACACATGCATTGATAACTAAAATTAAGAAACTGTTTTCAAAGATTATTTTCAGAGCTTGATAGTTTTAAACTTTCTTTGCTTAAAAGTTAAGATTTTATGAAAATACAGTTTTTATAAAGATTTTTAAAGAAAACTTGACAAAGGTTTGTCAAGAAAAAACAAATAAATAAATAATTTGGCCCTATCCTATGGTTACCAATAGTAATCTAATGGGGTAATACTTTGAAATTAGTTGGGCTTTAGTAAGATTAGTAACCTAACAAGTTACTATTTATGTCTGGTTGGGCCATGAACCCTAGGGTTACGGCAAGTAACCGATCGAGTGATCATAATAAGATATATGGGACATATAACTAGGGTTACTCATAGATGTTGGTTATGATACCAACATCTAACGATTATGCTTTATAGTAAGATAGAATATGAATGACTCTTATCTTACACCCTGTTTGGAAACAGGAATAGGAATTGTTGTCGTGTCATGTTTGGCGATAAACCAAGAACGTAGGATGACAGGTAAGTACAACTCTGCCTACAGTATGAACAAAACGTTTTTGTTGCATGGCATGTTTTCAAAAAATCATGTATTGATTTACATGATTTACATATGTTATGATGGTTTATGTATAATGTTTTATGTTATGATATTTTTTGTTATGATGTTTTATATTATGATGGTTTATGCTATGATATTATGCTATGATGTTTATGTTATGATGTCTTATGTTATGGTGTTTTATGCTACGGTTTGTTATTATGTTATGTTATATGTTTTGATATAGTGACATCATGAGGTATGTTCACTAATATTAAACTACATGGTAAGAACATGTTTTAAGTTATAAGATAAAACAAGTTAATGTTATTATGTCGTACCGACTTATCACGAGGGCGGGTTTGAATGGTTTAGTCTATGGTATGAGTTGGATTGGATCGGCTGCCCCAATCACTCCATGTTAAACGGTTTGTTTCATGGTTTGAGTTGGATTGGACTGGCCGCCTCCAACCACTCCATGGCTATATACCACGGTACGTGCACGCATGACATGTAAGGAAACATAACCAAATTAATTTAAGAAAGCATAATTGATTCATAAGAAAGCATAATCAATTCATGCATTCTTGCACTTAAAATGTTTTTGCGGATTGAATGTTGTACTTACTGGGCATAAGCTCATTACTTACGTTCATGCTGTAGGTAAGCAACCTACCGGCAATACTTGATGCAAGACTGTGAAAGGTTGGCACGGCAACTGTGAAATGTGGGATGGACACCGCCATGGGTTTTGGAAAATATGTTTTGTAAAATATGTTTGTAAAATGTGTTTATGTTACGTTATAATGAAGTATGGTATGGGTAAGGAAAAGTTTTATGTATGATGGCAACAAGTTGCCTCGTGTAGTACCGACCCGCACTAGGTCTGTAACGACCCGCCTAGCACAGGCTGTTACCATACATACATACATACTTATAACGTAAACAGCGGAATTTGAATATATATATATTTTTTTATAAGCAATATAATCATGTATGCACATACGTAAATAATTATAATGAATAATTAGTAACGTTGTGCGGGTGTAATATAAAGATTTATAAAATAATTACATAAATCGACAAAACGCATGGCGACATAATCCCCACATTTCACAGTCCACCAGACCTCGCCTTCCATCTTGTATCAGGGGTTGCTGTTAGGCTGCTTACCTACAGCATAGACGTAAAACAATGAGCTTTCGCTCAGCAAGTACAACTATTTAAACCGCAAAGCAATAATTCAACAATTAAATCATCACATCATAACAATCCATACTTAACATTTCATATTTTACATACATCGTAACATATCATAACTTAACTTGACATATGCATGAGCCAGTTATGCTTGGTTATGCTTACTTGATCATTCTTAACTTTCTTATCATACTTATCTTGTCTTATCTTATGGGCCCCATAACGTAAGTGTTCGCACCGGGCGCGCGACTATGAATTGGTGGTGGCGGCCAGTCCATTTCCAACTCAATCCATAGTCCAACCCGACCTAACGCGGGTCGGTACGACACAGGCAATTGCTTGCCATCATATCATTTCATACTTAATCTTTCTTTTGTTAATCGGTGAACATGCATCGTAATGTTTCACACAATTAATCCTCAGCATATCTTAACCCTAATCATGTTCCTATAATTTCATAACATATAACATAGTACTTGACATATCATAATTCATGGCATATAATCATAACATATAACCCTAGTATATAATCATAACATATAACCATAACATGTAATCATGGCATACCTAGGACATTCTACAACACTTAGCATGTAACATTTAATAACATGTAACATTTACATATAGCAAACATACTCAGGTAAGTATACACAACAAGCCTATGCTGTAGGCGGAGTTGTACTTACCTCGTTCGTAAAGGCTGTGTCCAATGTCGAGTTAAATCCCGTTGGGACACTTCTGCGTACGTTATTCTGAGATTAAAATAAAAGTAAGGGTTAGAAATGTTGGTAGTATAACCAACACTCTTATATAACCTTAGTTATATGTCCTTACTTAATTTTGCGTTATCCTAATTGGTTACCTAAGTAACCCTAATCGGACTGTTTTTAACTTAGGTTTCAAAATCTTATTTCTTTAGAAAAGAAAACCTTAGGTTTAGGTATAAAAATCCTTTTTGTTTAACTTTGAAAACTGAAAATCTTAAAATGAGACGTATAAAATTATTGACTATTGAAAACTGCCCTTGGAACAGTTTCACAATGTCAATTATTAGTGTAACTGCGAAATTACCCTTTTTCTGTGTTGATTTTAGAAATCCTGTACAGGATTTTCCATATTTCCTGTACCGTTTTTGAAATCCTTTTTCATTTTAAAATCAAAGCTGATTCTGAAAAACTTAACTTCACAAAAGTTTTAGATATTGAAAAGTTCTACAACTTTCGTGTTTTAGGTAAAACCTAGTTCGGACATGTTTCTTAGTCAAATACCTTGTGGAACCAATCCTGGCCGTGCAAGGGTTCTGGGCACGTTAGGCTCGGGTTTTGTTAAAAATCGAGGCCATTGGAGCCTCATTTTGCAAATCCGTCCACGATGTCCACTGGGAAAAACTCTTCTTAACAACTTTCGTGTTTTGAGTTTTCCCAGATTCGGCCTCTAAAGGCCTCAAAAACTGTTTTCCCCGAAACTGGCCAATTTCTACCCGAGTTGGCAGTTTTCGGTTTCAATTTTCATTTACGTCCTATAACGTTCACCCTACCTCAACCGAACTCAACGGGAGCCTAAATCAGTCATGCATCACGTTTCTAATGTCCAATTTTCAACATGCAAGCCAAATTACAAATCATCCATAAACCTAAAACCCTAGGCATACTAACAAACACATAACATGCAACATAAAACCACCAAACCCTAAACCCTAATTAAATCAAGCACATGCTCAAATTTTCTAGCTAGGGCAGAACTGAAAGTGGGCTTATGCCCATTACAAACCATTGCTTAAATACATTTAAATTTCTCCAAACGAAATTCAAATGAAAGCTTAGGTAATTAGGGGTTTTACCTCACTTTTTGGCTCAAAGCTGGCTTAGGTTTTCTTCTCCTTGTTCCTTCACAACAGTCGGCTGAATTGGTGGGTGGCAAGTCCAAGCTTGCTGCCTTCCTTGCCCTAAGTCCGGTCGCCAATTTGCTCAAAATCCAGCCACCACTAAGCTCCAAAAACCCGGTTTCCTAGCTTGGCTCTTCCTCCTTGGTGGTTTCCTTGCAACCGGCCTCCTTGGCCAACAAGGGTTACAAATTTTTTTCCAAACTTTTTGCTTGTTCACCAACACAAACCGACCCTCCACTAAGCTCTAGACACTCTAGGGTTTGAAAATTTTCTTTCTTTTTCTTCCTCACAAGTCCGGATTTGTAGAGAGAAAATTGGCCGAAGTTTAGCTAGCTTTTCCAATTTTTGTGAATAATGCCCACCCCTATTTATAGAGGTTGGAAACTTTTTGCTAATTGGATTTTGGCCCCAAAAGAAGCAAGAAATCACACAAATTGGAAGGCAAGTGGCCGGCCATCCTTGGTGATTATCTAACCAATTACTTTCCAATTCTCTTAAATTAAGAAAATGATGTCATAAAGAAAAATTTAAGTGAGGTAAGCTAAGTTAAAGCTTGTTTGGCTCTTTTGCTATTGTACAGTCCATTTTTAAGTTAACACAGGTATTTCCAATACTGGATTTACTTATGCACAGTATTGTTTTACCGAACTGCAGTTCAGAATTCATCTGTGTAAAAATGGACGGTATACAATTTTCGCTATCTCTTAAAACCATTTTGCCCTATACTTCCACTTAATGTGCTTGATTTTCTATGGTGGTTTCTGAGTCTTAAACATATCATTTTATCTGAAAAATTGGTTTTCACACGGTACAATTTTTATACAGATAAATATTTAATCGTACAGTCATTTCTCGGGCTTTTCGGGTCGACCATTGACTTTCTTGTCATTCATTGACCTACTTGTCAAGATTTGACTTTCTTGGTCAACAGTTGACTTTTTGGTCAACCGTGATGTTTTTGGTCAAACTTTGACCAACATGAAAAATTTTTCATTTTTGTTCCTTTTTACTTAAAAGGTCGTTTTCTTGACTAAATAATCCTTTTTGAGTCTTATAAAGTCAGAAAACTCACAAAACATAATTAAAAACCCTTAACGGGGCTTTTTCCATAAATACCTTTACGATTCAATGTAAATTCTATACAAAGAATCATATTGAAGAAAATCAGGTGTTACAATCTACCCCCCTTAAAAATTTTCGTCCTCAAAAATTAGAACAAACCGGGGTAGTTCTTTCTCATTTCATCTTCTAATTCCCAGGTTGCTTCTTCTACTTTATGGTTTCGTCATAATACTTTCACCATGGGAATTGTCTTATTCCTTAGAACCTTCTCTTCTCGATCTAGGATTCGTACAAGCTTCTCTTCGTAGGTTAAGTCTGTTTGAACCTCCACTGGTTCTTGACTGAGCACATGAGAAGGATCTGGCACATACTTCTTGAGCATCGAAACATGAAAGATGTTATGCATAGATGCTAGTTCTGGCGGCAGGGCAAGCTTATAGGCTACTTTTCCAACCCTTCCTAGGATTTCAAAAGGTCCAGTATACCTTGGACTAAGCTTCCATTTCTTTCCAAATCTCATCACTCCTTTCATTGGAGCTATCTTGATGAATACTGCATCTCCGATCTGAAATTCCAAAGGCCTTCTTCGCTTATCAGCATAGCTTTTCTGACGACTGAAAGCCACTTCAAGCCTTTGCTTAATCTTCTTAATATCTTCAGAAGTCTTTCTTATGAAGTCCATAGTTTGAAGCTGCTTCTGTCCAACTTCTTGCCAATGAATAGGGGATCGACATTTTCTTCAGTATAATGCTTCGAACGGAGCCATACCAATCGAAGCGTGATAGCTGTTGTTATAAGAAAATTCGATCAAAGACAGCTTCTGATCCCAGTTTCCTTTAAAATCCAGAACACATGATCTCAACATATCTTCTAGTGTCTGGATAGTCCCTTCTGACTGGCCATCGGTTTGGGGGTGAAATGCCGTACTGAACTTCAATTTCGACCCCATAGCATTGTGTACACTTGTCCAAAATCGAGAAGTAAAACGTCCATCACGATCTGAGATGATCGATTTTGGTACTCCATGCAGTCGAACAACCTGGGATACATAGACTTCGGTCAATTTTTCCACTGAATAAGTGGCTTTGATAGCGATGAAGTGGGCAGATTTGGTTAATCGATCGACAATAACCCAAATCGTGTCATTCCCACTTGAAGTTCTAGGCAGTCCTATGACAAAATCCATGGTAATTTACTCCCATTTCCATTCAGGAAGCTCTATTTTCTGCAATTCTCCACCAGGATGTTGATGTTCTGCCTTAACTTTCTGACAAGTTAAGCATTTTGACACGTACTTCGCTATCTCATTCTTCATATTTGGCCACCAGTAGTTCTCTCGGAGATCTTTGTACATCTTGGAAGCTCCTGGATGTACTGAATACGGCGTCATATGTGCCTCTGCGAGTATCTGATCCTTCAAAAACTTAAAGTTAGGAACACAAATCCTTTCTTTGAAGTAGAAAATACCATCTGCAGAGGTCTTAAACTCCTTATTCTTTCCGCCAAAGAGTTGTGCCTTGATCAACAGGGAATCCTTTCCTTGAAGGTTCTTGATGGACTCCAATAAATTGGACTGGAGAGTTAAAACAGACAACTTTCCCGTTATCATCTCCAAGTGAAAATCGAAGATTTCCTTCTGAAGTGGCTTGGCCAGCAATTCCAAAGACATTAGCATGCCGGATGACTTCCTGCTTAAGGCATCTGCTACTTTGTTTGCCTTACCAGGATGGTAAAGGATCTCACAGTCATAGTCCTTTACGAGTTCAAGCCATCTTCGCTGCCTCATATTGAGCTCCTTCTGGGTAAAGATGTATTTGAGACTTTGATGATCTGTGAAAATCTCACATCTATTCCCATATAGGTAGTGCCTCCAAATCTTCAATGCGAACACCACCGCAGCAAGCTCTAGATCGTGCGTCGGGTAATTCCTTTCGTGATCCTTTAGTTGTCGGGAGGCATACGCGATCACTTTTCCTTGTTGCATTAAGACCGCTCCTAGACCCGTCTTAGAAGCGTCGCTGTAGATCACAAAATTTCCTGCTTCGACATCTGGAATAATCAACACAGGCGCACTTGTCAGCTTTCTCTTGAGCTTTTGGAAATTCTCTTCATATTTGGACGTCCATTCGTAATTCCTCCCTTTGCGAGTAAGGGCTGTAAGAGGGGCTGCAATCTTAGAAAATCCCTCAACGAATCGGCGGTAATAACCAGCTAATCCAAGGAAACTCCTTATTTCTGTTACATTTTTAGGTCTTGGCCACGAACTAACTGCTTCCACCTTAGCGGGGTCTACAGAAATTCCTTCTTTCGACACCACATGGCCCAAGAAATGTACCTTTTCTAGCCAAAACTCACACTTAGTGAACTTTGTATAGAGCTGTCGTTGTCGCAACGTTTCCATCACCATTCTCAGATGCTGCATATGCTCTTCCTAGGACCTTGAATGAATCAGAATATCGTCGATGAAGACAATGACGAACTTGTCCAGATATTCCTGGAATACTCGATTTATCAGGTCCATAAAAGCAGCTGGAGCATTAGTTAGCCCAAAAGGCAGAACCAAAAATTCATAATGCCCATAGCGCGTTCGAAAAGCCGTCTTGGAGATATCTGAATCTTTGATCTTGAGCTGATGATAGCCAGATCGTAGATCAACTTTCGAAAACACCTTTGCTCCTCTGAGTTGATCAAAAAGATCGTCGATCCTTGGAAGAGGATACTTATTTTTGATGGTGACCTTATTCAGCTCGTGGTAGTCGATGCACATGCGTAAAGATCCATCCTTCTTCTTTACGAATAGCACAGGTGCTCCCCACGGAGAGTAACTCTGTCGGATGAATCCCTTATCAAGCAGTTCTTGCAACTGTACTTGGAGTTCCCTAAGTTCAGCAGGTGCCATACGGTAGGGCGCCTTCGATATTGGAGCAGTTCCAGGCAATAGCTCAATTTCAAATGAAATTTCGCGTTCCGGCGGAAGTCCTGGTAATTCTTCCGGAAAGATATCCACATACTCCCTGATAATGGGTACATCCTCCGGCGTCAGCTTCGTTTCTTGCTCTTTGTCTACCATGTTAGCTAAATATCCTTGACAGCCATTAGCTAACATCTTCCAAGCCTTCATGGCCGAAACCAATCGGGTTGCTGAGCTACGAGGTTGTCCGTAGAAGTTGAACTTTTCCTCGCCATAAGGGTTGAAAATTACACAACGCTTCCGACAGTCGATCTTAGCGTTGTACTTGCCAAAGAAATCCATCCCTAAGATCACATCGAAATCCCGCAGCTTGATTGCGATGAGATCTACAAATAGTTTTCTGCCACAGATAATCACGGAGGTATTTCGTATCCAAAAGTTGGACCACAAAATTTCTCCGGATGGCAAGGAGGTTTTGAATGGTTGACTTAAACTATCCACACCTCTTCCTAATTTCTGGGCGAACTCCAAAGATACAAATGAATGAGTGGCACCAGAATCAAACAGGGCAATTGCTTCATAAGTGGTGATAGAGATCTGACCTGTCACCACATGTGAAGTCCCTGCTTCTGCATCTCCTCTGGTGTAAGCATAGATTCGAGCTTGAGGTTCAGGGGCTTCTAATCTGCCTTGGACGATGGAAGGTCCTTCTAGTCTGGCTTGGACTGCATGAAGTTGACTGCTGGCATTCCGGCTTTGGTATGGAGGATTCTGACCTTGATTGCTCAGAGTGCAGTTCTTTGCAAAATGTCCCTCCTTTCCGCACAGATAACACGCATTGGTCCCCATTCTGCAAATGCCCGGATGTTTCTTTCCGCACTTCGCACATATCGGGTAGTCAGAGTTATTACCCTCGTTTCCTCTACTGTTCTTCTTCTGAGGGTAATTTCGTTGCTGTCCCTGTCCCGAGAAATTCCCTTTTCTCTTGTTCCTCCAAAACTGTTTGGAACCTTGAGCAGGGTTATTGGTCTGGCCTTTCTGGTTCGTTTCAGCACTCTGACGGGCTGCGTCTGCTTTACAATGGCCTTTTCTTCTTTCTTGGCCTTGAAAATTTGAGCCATTGCTTCCTTGTCCTGGTTGATCCAATACTCGGCTCTTATTACTCTGCTCACGCAATCGGATACCAGGGTAGGTGGGTTGCTTCCGGTGCTTACTTGTTTGGCTATATCTGTCCGAAACATCTTCATCATTCTTCGAACTTTTTCTGTCTCGCTCGGTACCAGTTCCGGGCACAAGTGCGCTAACTGCTCGAATTTCTTAACGGCTTCCATCTCCGTCATTGTCCCTTGCTTCAGGTTGGCAAACTCATCTTGTTGAACGGCAAGGACTTCTCTGTTGTAGTACATAGTACGAAACTCGGCCATAAAATCCTGCCAGCTCATTGCCGTGACATCCCGACGCATCTGGACGATCATCCACCAGTGTCTTGCGTCCTTCTTAAGAGCAAACGAAGCACAGAGGACCTTTTCCTGTTCTGTAAGCCGCATGAAGTCCAGAATAACTTGGATATCTATCAGCCAATTATCTGCGGCTATCGGGTCCGTCGTCCCATCAAATTCAGGCGCTTTCATCCGCCTAAATCGTTCATACAATAAGTCCTCTCGTACTTGAGGTAGATCCACCGGTACCCCAGCATATGCTATCGGAACTCCATCATTTCACGAAATATCTGGCACAGGAGGTGCCACTGGAGGTACCTGATCCGCGGGTGGTGGAACCTCATTGACATGGGGTCTCTGGTTTAATTGAGCCAGTTGCTCTCTAAGTCTGTTTGTTTCTTGTTGCTGCTCGAGCAACTGCCGTTGTAAATTGGCTACAACGATCGCAAGATCTGGCTCCGGTGGATTTACAGGGGCTGTCTTACGGATACGAACCATCTTTAAATTCCTATTTAAATCATAAGAAAAGATATTATCAACTATTAATATCCTTTCTTTTCAAACATATCTTAATACATTGTAACAAAATACATTATGTCATAACATTTTCATATCATAACTTAAACATTGCATCATGTTCGTATCATATCATTCGTAATTGATATTTCATATATCTCACAAAAAGTACATCATATTTACTTTACTTATAATTACATTTCTTTACATCATACTTACACTATCATATTTACATATCTATTATCGTACTATACATATAAGATCAAAAATATGATTGAAGTGTCTACCACTTTACCATCGTACATAAGTACAAGCCTATTGTCAAAATAATAAGCTAGTACAACAGTCTCAAAATACATTTGACTAAAAGGTCTAAACCTAGTCTATCTCCACCACGGTGACGACTGATACGTCGGAGTCGGCCTCTCCGTCATCATCTGGGATCTCCTCGGGGAATTCCTCAAAGTCATCTCCCTCGTCAGGCCATCCTACGAACCCTGGCTCGTGATCAGGCTCCTCATCATCATCCTCATCATCGCTAGATATAACAATAATCGGAGGGTCCTCGGAGGCATCCATATCCTCATCGGCATTGTACCCATCATCTTCGGCCTCCTGTACCGGATCAGCGGGCATCACGTCCTCTGGGTCAATAGGGCCGGGCTCATATGCGGGCTCTAGCTCGTATACCGGCTCAGGCTCGTATGCTGGCTCGGGCTCGTACACCGGATCGGGCTCGTATGCTGGCTCGGGCTCGTACACCGGATCGGGTATCCCGGCGTCGTCATCTGGTACCTCAGGTTCTACTACGTGAGCATCGGCCTGCAGATCGTGTGCGATGACCTCCACAGCCAAGATGTACCCAACCATATGTGCCACTGTCATGATCAGCGTAGGTATGGGAGTGTGCTGACGAATCTGGGGAGGTAGCCCGTTCCGCAGAATTACTAAGGTCTGCAGTCCTGGGTGCGGTATATCCATAGGAATATGAGGCAACATAGCCTCCTGAAATCTCCGACAGTAGTGATCCATCGGCTCGTGAGGATACGCATGCCAGTCAGCGACCAATACGTGACAGCGCTCGTGCTGCATGTCCCGATAAATCTCGGGATCACGATAGGGCTCTTCTATCCCCTCCTCCGGTACTGGTCCGTAGCGGTTGATCATACAGGTACGAAAATGTGGCCATGTGCGATCTGGTAGAGTCTCCTCTCCAATTGTCATCCACCATAACCTCGCGTCAGCTGCCAGACATCTACTAGCTAACGAGACACGAAGGTGAGCCTCTACGTGGCAAAGGTGGAAGATCATCTCCAGATCATAAAGCCATACTGATAATGCTACTGTCCGGGGAGTGCCATCAAATAGCAGTGGCCGCAACTTGTAGAATGCAGAAACCGAGCGTCGGTCCTCCTCTACTTGTGCCGGGTCCATAATCGTGTATCTATTAATACATAATCGCGTAATAAAGATTACTATATGAAAATAGAATTTCAACTTACAATGATGGCGGCGATGGCAGGCTGACTGTGAAATTTGATCGCAGGGAACCGCTCTGATACCAACTCTGTAACGACCCGCCTAGTACAGGCCGTTACCATACATACATACATACATACATACTTCTAACGTAAACAGCGGAATATGAATATATATATATATATATATTTTTTTATAAACAATATAATCATGTATGCACATACGTAAATAATTATAATGAATAATTAGTAACGTTGTGTGGGTGTAATATAAAGATTTATAAAATAATTACATAAATCGACAAAACGCATGGCGGCATAATCCCCACATTTCACAGTCCACCAGACCTCGCCTTCCATCTTGTATCAGGGGTTGCTGTTAGGCTGCTTACCTACAGCATAGACGTAAAACAATGAGCTTTCGCTCAGCAAGTACAATTATTTAAACCGCAAAGCAATAATTCAACATTTAAATCATCACATCATAACAATCCATACTTAACATTTCATATTTTACATACATCGTAACATATCATAACTTAACTTGACATATGCATGAGCCAGTTATGCTTGGTTATGCTTACTTGATCATTCTTAACTTTCTTATCATACTTATCTTGTCTTATCTTATGGGCCCCATAACGTAAGTGTTCGCACCGGGCGCGCGACTATGAATTGGTGGTGGCGGCCAGTCCATTTCCAACTCAATCCATAGTCCAACCCGACCTAACGCGGGTCGGTACGACACAGGCAATTGCTTGCCATCATATCAGTTCATACTTAATCTTTCTTTTGTTAATCGGTGAACATGCATCGTGATGTTTCACACAATTAATGTAACGCCCCGACTTACACCATCTACGTAGGGGAATTACTACGTAGATGTGGGCCGTCACCTTACTTACTTACTTAACTTAATTCTTAATAAAAAGCTTTAAGCTTGCTGAAAATTTCAGAGTAAAATTTTTCTTTATTCTTTTAAACTTTATTTTAAAACTCTTTTACTCTCAAACTTAAACTTGACTTAGTCCCATACTTCTTCTCATACATAAAACTTAACTTATCTTCATACATATTCATACGTACTCACCTGAGTACCAAGATCGTGGACCAAACCCGACCTAGCGCGGATCGGTACAACACGAGGCAACTTGCTTGCCATACATACTTGAAACTTTTCTTAAAACATAACATTTCTTCAAAACACACTTTGCAAATGTATTTTACAAAACCAAATTTTCCAAAACCCGTGGTGGTGTCCATTCCACATTTCACAGTCCGCAGCACCAACTCTCCACAGTATTGCATCAAGTATTGCCGGTAGGTCACTTACCTACGGCATAAACATGAACTATGAGCTTTCGCTCAGCAAGCACAACTATTTAATCCGCAAAACATTTCATGATGACTTAATGCATGCACCATTTATGCTTTCTTACTGTTTTCTTAGGTTAGCATACTTTTTGGCCCTTACATAACATAAATGTACGTACCGTGGTACATAGCCATGGAGTGGTTGGGGCGGCTAGCCCTGTCCAACTCAAACCATGAACCAAACCGTTTAAACCCGCCCTCGTGACAAGTCGGTACGACACCATAACATTAACTTATCTTATCCTATCTCATGACTTAACTTATTCTTACCATGTGATTTAATATTCGTGATCATGCTTCATGATGTCACGTAGCCAAATATATAACATAAAATAATCTCAATCATAATACATCATAACATAACTTACCATATCATACCATAAAATAACATATCATAGCATAATATCGTAACATAAACTTATCATAACATAAACTTCATAGCATAATATCATAGCATAAACTTATCATAACATAACATAAACTTATCATATCATAACTTAAACTTATTATAACATAACTTAATCTTATCATAACATAACTTAAACTTATCATAACATAACTTAATCTTATCAAAACATAATATAAACTTATCATAACATAAACATAAGTAAATCATATAAATCAATACATGATTTCTTAAAAACATGCCCTGCAACAAAAATGTTTTGTTCATGCTGTAGGCAGAGTTGTACTTACCGTTACTGTGCCTAGAATTAAAAATTCTTCACTCAAACAGGTCGTTTCCCTGTTTTCAAGAAAATCATAGGATAAGCATCATCCTATCATAACAACGTATCGATTCTAGTTGCTAACTTAATACAAACCACTAATCCTAAAATTTCAACTCCTTTTTGAAATTTAGTAAAACCCTAGAGTTCTCAAAACCGGGTTTTAAACCAATTCATAGGGTTTGATCCTTTTCTTACTAATCTACTTAAAATTTGGAAAAGTTTTCTTCATAAAAGTTGTAGACCTTGAAGTCTCCTACAACTTTTGTTTTTAACTCAAAACCCAATTCGGTACTTATCCTGCTTGTTTCTTCCTTTGAATATTTTTCGACCATATTCATTACTCATAAATTGGTCTCAAGTTTTTGCAAAAACAAAGGTCTTAGGGGTCTTGTTTTCAAAAACTGTCCACGATAACGCCTAGAATTTTCTCTTCTCTACAACTTTGTAGTTTTGACTTTTTCCAAATTCGGCCTCTAAAGGCCTCAAAATCTGGTTATTAGAAAAACCGTTCGGTTTTGATCCTTACTCATGCATACTTAAACCATAGTGCATAAAACTTAACAAATTAAGCTCATGCTCATACTCAATGATCTTATACTCAAACCCTAACTGAAATTTGAATAAAGAACTAGAGGATTCAAGTATTTACCTCAAGTTCCACGGATTAAAATCCTTAAGCTAGAGTTTTGAAACTTTCCTCAAACTTTCAATACCAACCGAAAACTTTTCTCTTGTTTTCTCTTCTCTCCCTTTTTCTTTCCTTTTTGTCTCGGCTCCTAAGGCAGAACTAGGGAGTATGTGCTGCTTGTGTGTGTGTTGGCCAACAAAATATAATGAGAGAACCTTCACCTATTTATAGATGAAGCACAAATTCTTGGAATTGCTCAAAAGTCCCTAGAAGAAACCAATTTGACCTTGATTTCTTGAGAGGTGGCCGGCCAAGATGCCAAGTAGCCAAGCTAAGGTGCTTACTCATGATAGCTAGAAACCATGAGGTGTCATCTCCCTAGAGTGGCCGGCCTAGGTAAGCTTTGGGCTTGCTCTTGCTTAGCCAACAAGTAAGCCTAGCAAGCTTACTAAGCTAGCCTATAGTGCATGAGGTGTCATGAGCTAGAAGAGTTCAAGAATTCCATCTCTTGTAATTTATCTATTGGTCCCTAAAACCAAAATATTTTCCCTTAGTCCCTATGTGTTGGCCGGCCTTCCATGTCCCAAATTGCCAAGCAAGCTTAGCTAGATTGCTTGCTCATCAAAGCTACAAGCTTGATGTGGCATTCTCTTGAGTGGCCGGCCCTAGGGTGAGGTGTGCAAGACTTGGCTTGCCAAGGGGGCTAGGCTAGGGAATCTAGAGTGTGGATTCATCAAGGCTAGGCCAAGAGGTGTTGCTTCCTCATGGTGGCCGGTCATGGCTAGTGACTTGGCAAAGTTTGAGCTAGCCAAGAGAGCAAGCTAGATGAGTTGCTCACCAAAGCTAGGCCATGGTGTGTTGCTTCCTTGTGGTGGCCGGCCTTAGGTGATGAGGTGTGCTAGCCTTGGCTTGCCAAGGAGCAAGGCTAGGAGGGTGGCTCATCCAAGCTAGAAGCATGAGGTGTCTCTCCCTCATGTGGCCGGTTTTGGTGATGCCTTGTGAGACATGGTTGCTAATTGAACCATAACACAAAATCAACCAAGCAAATCAAAGTGCTTAGTCACTAAACTTGGGGCATGATTTGTAAACTTTTAATGACACTTAAATTCTTCTAATTTGCACAATGCTCCTCAAAAACAAGATCCCTTGCTCATAAGGCCATGATGTGGCCGGTCCCTATGGTGACACATGGAGCAATGTGATTGGTTCTAACTAAAGTCATTCAATTCAATCTTAACTTGTCTTCCTTGATTTCCAATCAAGCTAACCGAACTTGAAATGGATCAATTACTTAATTGACTTAAGAAACTTTACTTAAAAAGTCCTTAGTTCAAAAATTTACATATTTGCTGCTAAGTCCACAACTTTTCCCAAAATTACACATTGGCCCTTAAAGGCAAAAATGTTTGCACTTTAGTCCCTGAAAATTGGCCGATTACAACTAAATTTCCAAATATCAAATTTCTTGCTTGATCATGCCTTATAAGACTTCTTAACTTCTAAAAGTTCAAAATCATGAACTTTTCTTAATTTTGCAAAATGACCCCTAAACATAAAATATTTGCATTTTGGTCCCTGTAAGGTGACCAATCATGGCAATGACACTTGTCATCTGAGGTGTCATCCTTAAAGGCCTTGTTTGGCTTATTTCCTAAATGCAGTCCATTTTCATACTAACATGGATATTCATATACTGTTTTCAACTGATAACAGTATAATTAAATTGGACCATCGTCCAAAACTTATCTGAACTGCGTATAGGATTATAAACTATTAACATAGAGTCATAAATCATAACTTACCCCCTTGTAACCAAAGGGTCTTAAACTAATATTATCGAATCTTTTAGCAAAAGATTCAACAATCATTCTTAGAAAACATATCATACTTATCACATAAACAGACTTTAATTCTTAACGAAAGAAATCATAAGTTTACAAACAAGTTGGTTATTACAAAAGTCAACTTGGTCAAACTTTGACCGTAATAAAAATCATAAATTCCTATTTTTCCCTTTTCTCAAAAGGCCTCATGCGTGACTAAGCAAACTATTTTTGAGTCTCGTAGCTAATTCAACGAGAACTCAAACATATACTGATATTCAACTCAGATCATGAGCTTGATATCGACATACATGGTTCAGTCTTAGATTTTCCTTGTCTCTAAGGAAATCATAGGTTCATCACAATATCGGGTTCTTACATTCTACCCTCCTTAAAATAATTTTCGTCCTCGAAAATTCGGATACTTCTAGGTGGCTTTTCTTAAAATCCACCACAAATCCATAATGGATTGTTCCTGTTTCCATTTTAATACTTTAATGGGATCATGTCTCTTATATAGAACCATAATCTTCCTTTCATATCCTATCATCATACTTTCATACATTCTTACTTTCTTACTTTCATACATACTGTCCCTTCATATTGCATCACAATAACTATTTACGTAAAAACTGAGCAAGTATATCATATAACTTGCTATGTTTGAAAAACATATCTTACCATATAAATTTTTCATACTTGAAAAGTTTATCGTATTACATAATTTTCCACACTTGGAAAACATATCGTACCATATATTCAGTACACTTTTTTTGAAAATAGTTTCTTTCTTGAAACTTGATTTTAGATTATTAGAACCCTTTACTCTTCATAAAGGCCCCTTTCTTAGAACTCGTCCCATTCTTGGAACTCATCCCTCAAGGATTCGGCCTATGGCCCCCATCTTGGAATTTACTTCCTCAAGGATTTGGCCTATGGCTCCTATCTTGGAACCTTTACTTTTCATGACAGCCCCTATCTTGGAATTTCTTCCTCAAGGATTTGGTCGTCTTACATAAAATGAGGGGGTTCTATTAAACATGAGATATTTCATAAAAATATTTTCTTTGAATCTTTTCAAAGTCCATAATGAAAAATCATAATATCGTTCGAGTGATGAAATGACAGGCATACTTAAATCAACTAGCCACTTGCTAGATAGTAAAAGCTTCTCTCATTGCTTCTCACCTTTCTTTCATAGCATAAGTGGATATTCATAATTCTTAGAAATGTCTAAACTTCCCATCATTACATAATTTCCCTTACTAAGAGATCATATCCTTAATTTCATCATCTAACTCATAGCCATCATCGTAATCTACTAAATTTTTGTTGGCCTCAACCAACTTATTGTTTGCGCATTGCCTTGATATTACCACTGAGTCAAGGCACTACCAAACATTTTTCCCATATCTACCATTACTCTTACGGGCAAAAGTTTCACAATCATGAAACTTAAATTCTAAAGCGTCAATCCTATTTCTTAGAATGGAAAATTCCTGATTATCACCCTACTAAAGTAAGGCGATAGGCCCTCTAATCTCAAAGCCTATTCATTTCTTATTGCTGCTCTAGCAATTATCGTTGCAACTTAGTCACTACAGTTGCAAGATTAGACTCTTGCGGATTTTTTTTTTTTTTTTTGTTCGGTCGTACATGCGGCGAACCATCTTCTAGTTTCTAATTCTAATTCCTAACATTTCTAAATCTAATACCCATACTACATTCATATCTTAGCATATCATATCATCATAGAATCATCATAACTTATCATATCATACTAGAGATTCCTCACGATTTCATCATATCATATCGTAAGTTTAGCTTATCCACCATGCTTTCGCTGCGCAACTCTGATCTACTGGCAATAATAGCCTATAGACTCATTTGGATAAATACGCTAAGCTGTAACATAGCTGACGTATCCTGGTATATCTCGAGATCGTGCTAATACATAGGCGGTCCTAGGTGTCATAAAAAATTTAGGAACCTTCTCTCAAGGTACCCTATGCCAAGGCATCTTGCAAGAGCTTCCTCGACTAGGCGTTGGCTGGCAAGCATATCCTGAAGATGCGTCCCTATATGACAAAATCTGAAGAGGGTCTCCATATCGTGCAACCACTCCTTGAGTCCTATCGAAGATGCGTAGCTCCTCCTCCATTCCTCGGAATGCCAACGAAGCCTCGCAGTCTTCTTCAGTCCAACCCGGGTTTGACACCAGGTACATATCTTTATCATAGAAATTTTATAATACTATAACCTAACATAACTACTATACATAAATCAGAGTAAGAAAATAAACTTACAAAACTGTGGCGCTGGCGGCAGAACTGTGAAATTGGATGGCAGGAAACTTTGCTCTGATACCAAACTGTAACGCCCCGACTTACACCATCTACGTAGGGGAATTACTACGTAGACGTGGGCCGTCACCTTACTTACTTACTTAACTTAATTCTTAACAAAAACCCTAGAGTTCTCAAAACCGGGTTTTAAACCAATTCATAGGGTTTGATCCTTTTCTTACTAATCTACTTAAAATTTGGAAAAGTTTTCTTTATAAAAGTTGTAGACCTTGAAGTCTCCTACAACTTTTGTTTTTAACTCAAAACCCAATTCGGTACTTATCCTACTTGTTTCTTCCTTTAAAGATTTTTCGACCATATTCATTACTCATAAATTGGTCTCGGGTTTTTGTAAAAACAAAGGTCTTAGGGGTCTTGTTTTCAAAAACTGTCCATGATAACCCCTAGAATTTTCTCTTCTCTACAACTTTGTAGTTTTGACTTTTTCCAAATTCGGCCTCTAAAGGCCTCAAAATCTGGTTATTAGAAAAACCGTTCGGTTTTGATCCTTACTCATGCATACTTAAACCATAGTGCATAAAACTTAACAAATTAAGCTCATGCTCATACTCAATGATCTTATACTCAAACCCTAACTGAAGTTTGAATAAAGAACTAGAGGATTCAAGTATTTACCTCAAGTTCCACGGATTAAAATCCTTAAGCTAGAGTTTTGAAACTTTCCTCAAACTTTCAATACCAACCGAAAACTTTTCTCTTGTTTTCTCTTCTCTCCCTTTTTCTTTCCTTTTTGTCTCGGCTCCTAAGGCAGAACTAGGGAGTATGTGCTGCTTGTGTGTGTGTTGGCTAACAAAATATAATGAGAGAACTTTCACCTATTTATAGATGAAGCACAAATTCTTGGAATTGCTCAAAAGTCCCTAGAAGAAACCAATTTGACCTTGATTTCTTGAGAGGTGGCCGGCCAAGATGCCAAGTAGCCAAGCTAAGGTGCTTACTCATGATAGCTAGGAACCATGAGGTGTCATCTCCCTAGAGTGGCCGGCCTAGGTAAGCTTTGGGCTTGCTCTTGCTTAGCCAACAAGTAAGCCTAGCAAGCTTACTAAGCTAGCCTATAGTGCATGAGGTGTCATGAGCTAGAAGAGTTCAAGAATTCCATCTCTTGTAATTTATCTATTGGTCCCTAAAACCAAAATATTTTCCCTTAGTCCCTATGTGTTGGCCGGCCTTCCATGTCCCAAATTGCCAAGCAAGCTTAGCTAGATTGCTTGCTCATCAAAGCTACAAGCTTGATGTGGCATTCTCTTGAGTGGCCGGCCCTAGGATGAGGTGTGCAAGCCTTGGCTTGCCAAGTGGGCTAGGCTAGGGAATCTAGAGTGTGGATTCATCAAGGCTAGGCCAAGAGGTGTTGCTTCCTCATGGTGGCTGGTCATGGCTAGTGACTTGGCAAAGTTTGAGCTAGCCAAGAGAGCAAGCTAGATGAGTTGCTCACCAAAGCTAGGTCATGGTGTGTTGCTTCCTTGTGGTGGCCGGCCTTAGGTGATGAGGTGTGCTAGCCTTGGCTTGTCAAGGAGCAAGGCTAGGAGGGTGGCTCATCCAAGCTAGAAGCATGAGGTGTCCCTCCCTCATGTGGCCGATTTTGGTGATGCCTTGTGAGACATGGTTGCTAATTGAACCATAACACAAAATCAACCAAGCAAATCAAAGTGCTTAGTCACTAAACTTGGGGCATGATTTGTAAACTTTTAATGACACTTAAATTCTTCTAATTTGCACAATGCTCCTCAAAAACAAGATCCCTTGCTCATAAGGCCATGATGTGGCCGGTCCCTATGGTGACACATGGAGCAATGTGATTGGTTCTAACTAAAGTCATTCAATTCAATCTTAACTTGTCTTCCTTGATTTCCAATCAAGCTAACCGAACTTGAAATGGATCAATTACTTAATTGACTTAAGAAACTTTACTTAAAAAGTCCTTAGTTCAAAAATTTACATATTTACTGCTAAGTCCACAACTTTTCCCAAAATTGCACATTGGCCCTTAAAGGCAAAAATGTTTGCACTTTAGTCCCTGAAAATTGGCCGATTACAACTAAATTTCCAAATATCAAATTTCTTGCTTGATCATGCCTTATAAGACTTCTTAACTTCTAAAAGTTCAAAATCATGAACTTTTCTTAATTTTGCAAAATGACCCCTAAACATAAAATATTTACATTTTGGTCCCTGTAAGGTGACCAATCATGGCAATGACACTTGTCATCTGAGGTGTCATCCTTAAAGGCCTTGTTTGGCTCATTTCCTAAATGCAGTCCATTTTCATACTAACATGGATATTCATATACTGTTTTCAACTGATAACAGTATAATTAAATTGGACCATCGTCCAAAACTTATCTGAACTACGTATAGGATTATAAACTATTAACATAGAGTCATAAATCATAACTTACCCCCTTGTAGCCAAAGGGTCTTAAACTAATATTATCGAATCTTTTAGGAAAAGATTCAACAATCATTCTTAGAAAACATATCATACTTATCACATAAACAGACTTTAATTCTTAACGAAAGAAATCATAAGTTTACAAACAAGTTGGTTATTACAAAAGTCAACTTGGTCAAACTTTGACAGTAATAAAAATCATAAATTCCTATTTTTTCCTTTTCTCAAAAGGCTTCATGCGTGACTAAGCAAACTATTTTTGAGTCTCGTAGCTAATTTAACGAGAACTCAAACATATACTGATATTCAACTCAGATCATGAGCTTGATATCGACATACATGGTTCAGTTTTAGGTTTTCCTTGTCTCTAAGGAAATCATAGGTTCATCACAATATCGGGTTCTTACAATTGATCCTCAGCATATCTTAACCCTAATCATGTTCCTATAATTTCATAACATATTACATAGTACTTGACATATCATAATTCATGGCATATAATCATAACATATAACCCTAGTATATAATCATAACATATAACCGTAACATGTAATCATGGCGTACCTAGGACATTCTACAACACTTAGCATGTAACATTTAATAACATGTAACATTTACATATAGCAAACATACTTAGGTAAGTATACACAACAAGCCTATGCTGTAGGCGGAGTTGTACTTACCTCGTTCGTAAAGGCTGTGTCCAATTTTGAGTTAAATCCCATTGGGACACTTCTGCGTACGTTATTCTGAGATTAAAATAAAAGTAAGGGTTAGAAATGTTGGTAGTATAACCAACACTCTTATATAAACTTAGTTATATGTCCTTACTTAATTTTGTGTTATCCTAATTGGTTACCTAAGTAACCCTAATCGGACTGTTTTTAACTTAGGTTTCAAAATCTTATTTCTTTAGAAAAGAAAACCTTAGGTTTAGGTATAAAAATCCTTTTTGTTTAACTTTGAAAACTGAAAATCTTAAAATGAGACGTATAAAATTATTGACTATTGAAAACTGCCCTTGGAACAGTTTCACAATGTCAATTATTAGTGTAACTGCGAAATTACCCTTTTTCTGTGTTGATTTTAGAAATCCTGTACAGGATTTTCCATATTTCCTATACCATTTTCGAAATCCTTTTTCATTTTAAAATCAAAGCTGATTCTGAAAAACTTGTCTTCACAAAAGTTTTAGATATTGAAAAGTTCTACAACTTTCGTGTTTTAGGTAAAACCTATTTCGGACGTTTTCTTAGTCAAATACATTGTGGAACCAATCCTGGCCGTGCAGGGGTCCTGGGCACTTTAGGCTCGGGTTTTGTTAAAAATCGAGGCCATTTGAGCCTCATTTTGCAAATCCGTCCATGATGTCCACTGGGAAAAACTCTTCTTAACAACTTTCGTGTTTTGAGTTTTCCCAGATTCGGCCTCTAAAGGCCTCAAAAACTGTTTTCCCCGAAACTGGCCAATTTCTACCCGAGTTGGCAGTTTTCGGTTTCAATTTTCATTTACGTCCTATAACGTTCACCCTACCTCAACCGAACTCAGCGGGAGCCTAAATCAGTCATGCATCACGTTTCTAATGTCCAATTTTCAACATGCAAGCCAAATTACAAATCATCCATAAACCTACAAAAACCCTAGGCATACTAACAAACACATAACATGCAACATAAAACCACCAAACCCTAAACCCTAATTAAATCAAGCACATGCTCAAATTTTCTAGCTAGGGCAGAACTGAAAGTGGGCTTATGCCCATTACAAACCATTGCTTAAATACATTTAAATTTCTCCAAACGAAATTCAAATGAAAGCTTAGGTAATTAGGGGTTTTACCTCACTTTTTGGCTCAAAGCTGGCTTAGGTTTTCTTCTCCTTGTTCCTTCACAACAGCCGGCTGAATTGGTGGGTGGCAAGTCCAAGCTTGCTGCCTTCCTTGCCCTAAGTCCGGTCACCAATTTGCTCAAAATCCAGCCACCACTAAGCTCTAAAAACCCGGTTTCCTAGCTTGGCTCTTCCTCCTTGGTGGTTTCCTTGCAAACGGCCTCCTTGGCCAACAAGGGTTACAAATTTTTTTCCAAACTTTTTGCTTGTTCACCAACACAAACCGACCCTCCACTAAGCTCTAGACACTCTAGGGTTTGAAAATTTTCTTTCTTTTTCTTCCTCACAAGTCCGGATTTGTAGAGAGAAAATTGGCCAAAGTTTAGCTAGCTTTTCCAATTTTTGTGAATAATGCCCACCCCTATTTGTAGAGGTTGGAAACTTTTTGCTAATTGGATTTTGGCCCCAAAAGAAGCAAGAAATCACACAAATTGGAGGGCAAGTGGCCGGCCATCCTTGGTGATTATCTAACCAATTACTTTCCAATTCTCTTAAATTAAGAAAATGATGTCATAAAGAAAAATTTAAGTGAGGTAAGCTAAGTTAAAGCTTGTTTGGCTCCTTTGCTATTGTACAGTCCATTTTTAAGTTAACACAGGTATTTCCAATACTGGATTTACTTATGCACAGTATTGTTTTAACGAACTGCAGTTCAGAATTCATCTGTGTAAAAATGGACGGTATACAATTTTCCCTATCTCTTAAAACCATTTTGCCCTATATTTCCACTTAATGTGCTTGATTTTCTATGGTCGTTTCTGAGTCTTAAACATATCATTTTATCTGAAAAATTGATTTTCACACGGTACAATTTTTATACAGATAAATATTTAATCGTACAGTCATTTCTCGGGCTTTTCGGGTCGACCATTGACTTTCTTGTCAATCATTGACCTTCTTGTCAAGATTTGACTTTCTTGGTCAACAGTTGACTTTTTGGTCAACCGTGACGTTTTTTGTCAAACTTTGACCAACATGAAAAATTTTGCATTTTTGTTTCTTTTTACTTAAAAGGTCGTTTTCTTGACTAAATAATCCTTTTTGAGTCTTATAAAGTCAGAAAACTCACAAAACATAATTAAAAACCCTTAACGGGGCTTTTTCCATAAATACCTTTACGGTTCAATGTAAATTCTATACAAAGAATCATATTGAAGAAAATCAGGTGTTACAATCTACCCCCCTTAAAAATTTTCGTCCTCGAAAATTAGAACAAACCGGGGTAGTTCTTTCTCATTTCATCTTCTAATTCCCAGGTTGCTTCTTCTACTTTATGGGTTCGCCATAATACTTTCACCATGGGAATTGTCTTATTCCTTAGAACCTTCTCTTCTCGATCTAGGATTCGTACAGGCTTCTCTTCATAGGTTAAGTCTGTTTGAACCTCCACTGGTTCTTGACTGAGCACATGAGAAGGATCTGGCACATACTTCTTGAGCATCGAAACATGAAAGACGTTATGCATAGATGCTAGTTCTGGCGGCAGGGCAAGCTATAGGCTACTTTTCCAACCCTTCCTAGGATTTCAAAAGGTCCAGTATACCTTGGACTAAGCTTCCCTTTCTTTCCAAATCTCATCACTCCTTTCATTGGAGCTATCTTGATGAATACTGCATCTCCGATCTGAAATTTCAAAGGCCTTCTTCGCTTATCAGCATAGCTTTTCTGACGACTGAAAGCCACTTCAAGCCTTTGCTTAATATTCTTAATATCTTCAGAAGTCTTTCTTATGAAGTCCGTAGTTTGAAGCTGCTTCTGTCCAACTTCTTGCCAATGAATAGGGGATCGACATTTTCTTCCGTATAATGCTTCGAACGGAGCCATACCAATTGAAGCGTGATAGCTGTTGTTATAAGAAAATTCGATCAAAGACAGCTTCTGATCCCAGTTTCCTTTAAAATCCAGAACACATGATCTCAAGGCTACCCAAAATAACCTAATACTATTCAAGTATGATATATGATTGGGCCTAGTACCCAAGGTTACTCTAAGTAACCAAACGAATCATCATGAGGTAATGTAAGAAGGACATATGACTAGGGTTACTAATAACTAATGAAGGTTGGTTAAGGATACCAACATTGCATGAAAAGATTTACGGTAAGATAGGCTAATCCTTATCTTACACCCTAATTGAAACAGGAATAGAACCTGTTGATGTACCTTGATGGAACATTAGGTCAAGTTTCAAGAGCATAGGAAACCAGGTAAGTACAGACCTCACCTACAGTATGGAAAATAGTAAATACTATTTTCAAGTATTCATGCTATGTTATGTTATGCTAAGATACGTGATGCCATGCTGTAATGTGCTAAGTTATGCTATGACATGTTATGCCATGAAAAATTATTCCAAGTTACAAGAAATGCCATGTTTACAAAAATGCCATATTTACAAAAATGTCATGTTTACAAGAAATGCCATGTTTACAAAAATGCCATGTTTTCAAGAATGCCAAGTTTACAAAAAAGCCATGTTTTCAAGAATGCCATGTTATGGCAAAGGTTAAGTATGATATGATATAGTGACATCATGAGGCATGTTCATTAATATTAAACCACATGGTAAGATAAGACAAGCAAGGTGTCGTACCAACCTCCCGTGATCGTGGAGGATACATGTTCAAGTCAAGTTATGATTAATAACCTCTCGTTGATGCGTGAGGGTCAAGTTTATGATTAGGGCCTTGCAAACCCTAGCTTTGTCTGGAGGCTACGCGTTTTTGGTACGTACACTATGGGCCCACATGTTAAGACAAGATAATAAGTTCAAGAATTAAGTCCATAATGAAGCATAAGACATTCAAATCGATCATAAATGGTTCGTGCATAAATTACATGATGATTGACATGTTTTTTTTAAGATGTTTGAAATGTTTACGTGAGATATGTTTGTGCTTGCTGGGCAAAAGCTCATTAGTATATTCCATACTGGAGGTAAAAGTAAGATGCCTGCAGCTTTACTTGGTGGGCCATGGAGATGATGGGGTGAGTGAAGGGCGGTATGGGATACCACTACGCAAGATTTTTCGCAAATATTTTAAGTATGAAGTTGTATATGTATGATCAAGAAATATGTACTATGTTTATGTATGTATGAGATGTTTTCAAGTTGTGAGAAAAGAAAAAAAAAATTTACTCTAGAACTTTCAGTAAGTTCTAGCATTAGAAACTTGGAAGTAAGATAAGTAAGTATGGTAACGGCCCACGTTTACATAGTCGGTCCTCCGTGGGAAGTCGGGGCGTCACAGTTTGGTATAATGTAATACCCGAAATTTTGATGACTCTAGATTTCCTTTGAGACAAGCAAAACCTAAGTTTGAATCATGATTGGAATGGAACAACAAGTATAAGTTTGAGTTCTCGATTAACTAGCAACGAGACTCAACAATGGATTACCTAGCCAAGCATAAGGCCTTTTAAGGAAAAAAGGCATAATGAAATTCATGATTTCATGTTGGTCAAAGTTTGACCGAAAAAGTCAAAATTGACTAAGGTTGACTCTAAGTTGACTTTAAATTTGACTAAGATTATACTGCAGTATAATTAATCAGTATGGAAATAATACTGCGAAAACCGTCATTACGGACGAATAAGCAAGAATAAGCTATGAGACCATCCTAGAAAAATCAAGCACAATATTTGGAGCAATATGGGCTAAATGGTTTCAAGTCCCAAGAAACAAAATTTATACATAGTCCAATTTTACGCAGATGGATTTTGGACTACAATTCAATATGATAATACTGTTTTAGGACAAAACAATATTGATATTATCAAAGTTAATAAGGAAATAGATTGCATAATTATATTAATGGATTCTTGGAATCAAGTGGATAATTATGTAAGAATTGGAAGTCAAGTAGCTCTACCTTAGCCGATCACCCGCAGGGATTAAATTACAAATATTTTGTCTTTGGGGGGCAAAAGTGTAATTTTTGAAAAACTTAGCAATGACGATGTAAGCATGATGTAAGCAGGATGATGTCATCAAGGTGATGTAAGCATGATGTCATCATGATGATGTCATCAAGGTGATGTAGGCATGATGTCATCAAGATGATGTAAGCATGATAACATCATGATGAGGTAAGCAAAACTTGGGCACCAAGGGAGCAATGGCCGGCCACCACATGTAGGGGTTCATTAGCAAATATTTTTGCTTCAAGGACCAATATACAATTTTAGAAAAATAATTAAATCCTAGTTCAGGGACTTTTTAGCAATTTTGAAAAGTTTAAATCACCTATAAATAGAGGTGAGGGGGGGCGGATTTTGGACCCAAAAATTGGGAAAAACAAGCCAAACTCTTGCTAATTTTCTTCTCACCCATTTTCTCTCAAGAAAACCGAAACCCAAAGGAAGAAAAAAAAATGGAACAAGGAAATTAGTCTAGGTAAGTGGCCGGACCTTGTGGGGGGCTCAAGCTTGAGTGGCCAAAATTTGGAACCCCATTTGGAGGGGAGGCCGGTTATGGAGGGTGGCAAGGAAAGAGGGAGAAGTTGGAACCAAGCTAGCCAACTTCTAGAATTTACTAAGGTAAACCCTCTAAACCTCTAAGTTTTTCATTAAGTTTGAAGCAAGATATTTATGTATATGTTTTCATGTGTAAGGCCAAAAATTGGAAGCCCATTTGGAGGGGAAAGGCCGGCTGTGGTTATGAGCAAAGGGGGAAAGAGTTAGACCCAAAACCTAACACCAATCTTGGTGTGAATTAAGGTAATCTCCCTTAACCCTAAGCTTTTCAATTTGAGCTTAAATTTGGAAATTTAAGTGTATTTCCAAGTTGGTTATGTAAGAGCATAATAAGCTCACTCTTTTATTTTGCATGCAATAGGTTTAGTTGCATGATTTTATGCTCTAGAATTTCATGCTAAGGTTGTACGCTCACAAAGTGTTTGTGATATGTCCCATGATGTTTAAATGATGCATGGATGTATGTTTTACGTTAGAAAGCGCTGCATGACTGATATTAGGCTCCCGTTGTGGACGGTTGAGGAGTGTGCGCGTAATAGGACGTAAAACGAACTTAAGAACAAAACTGCCAGTTTCGGGTAAAACTGGCCAGTTTTCTGGAAAGGCAATTTTGAGGCCCTTAGAGGCCAAATTTGGAAAAAGTTAAAACTAAAAAGTTGTAGAGAATAGATTTTTCTAGTGGACAGCAAGGGCAGATTTCAAAAATAAGGCACCAATGGCCTCTGTTTTTATGAAAACCCGAGCCTGGTTAGCCAGCTCAAGTATACACGGCCAGATAGGTTCAACAAAGGAAATAAGTAGGTTTAAGTCCGAACTGGGTCTTGAGCCAAACACGAAAGTTGTAGTATTTTTCAAGGTCTAAAACTTTCGTGAAGAAAACTTTTTCATTCGACTCAGATTTTTAAATAAAAATTGGATTACACAACTGTACAGGAAACAGGAAAATTCCTGCACAGGATTTTCTAAACCAGTACAGGAAAAGGACATTCCTGCACATACACTGATAACTGGCAATAGGGAACTGTTTTAAAAGCAGTTTTCAAAAGTTGATAATTTTTACAAACCCTACTCCAAGAGTTATAATTTTTCACAAGTTCAACAAGGGTTTTTATAAAAAGGACAAAGAAAATTAAGTTTTTCCAAGACAAGAAAAATAAGTATTTAGACTACAAGTTGTCTTAATAACTTGGTAACCAGGTGATGACCAATGGTAACCAGGAAGGATACCCGGGTTACTAGATTGGGCCCAGAGCCCAAGGCTACCCAAAATAACCTAATACTATTCAAGTATGATATATGATTGGGCGTAGTACCCAATGTTACTCTAAGTAACCAAACGAATCATCATGAGGTAATGTAGGAAGGACATATGACTAGGGTTACTAATAACTAATGAAGGCTGGTTAAGGATACCAACATTGCATGAAAAGATTTACGGTAAGATAGGCTAATCCTTATCTTACACCTTAATTGAAACAAGAATAGAACCTGTTGATGTACCTTGATGGAACATTAGGTCAAGTTTCAAGAGCATAGGAAACCAGGTAAGTACAGACCTCACCTACAGTATGGAAAATAGTAAATACTATTTTCAAGTATACATGCTATGTTATGTTATGCTAAGATACGTGATGCCATGCTGTAATGTGCTAAGTTATGCTATGACATGTTATGCCATGAAAAATTATTCCAAGTTACAAGAAATGCCATGTTTACAAAAATGCCATATTTACAAAAATGTCATGTTTACAAGAAATGCCATGTTTACAAAAATGCCATGTTTTCAAGAATGCCATGTTTACAAAAAAGCCATGTTTTCAAGAATGCCATGTTATGGCAAAGGTTAAGTATGATATGATATAGTGACATCATGAGGCATGTTCATTAATATTAAACCACGTGGTAAGATAAGACAAGCAAGGTGTCGTACCAACCTCCCGTGATCGTGGAGGATACATGTTCAAGTCAAGTTATGATTATTAACCTCTCGTTGATGCGTGAGGGTCAAGTTTATGATTCCCAGAACTGTTAGGGCCTTGCAAACCCTAGCTTTGTATGGAGGCTACGCGTTTTTGGTACGTACACTATGGGCCCACATGTTAAGACAAGATAATAAGTTCAAGAATTAAGTCCATAATGAAGCATAAGACATTCAAATCGATCATAAATGGTTCGTGCATAAATTACATGATGATTGACCTGTTTTTTTTAAGATGTTTGAAATGTTTTTGTGAGATATGTTTGTGTTTGCTGGGCAAAAGCTCATTAGTATATTCCATACTGGAGGTAAAAGTAAGATGCCTGCAGCTTTACTTGGTGGGCCATGGAGACGATGGGGTGAGTGAAGGGCGGTATGGGATACCACTACGCAAGATTTCTCGCAAATATTTTAAGTATGAAGTTGTATATGTATGATCAATAAATATGTACTATGTTTATGTATGTATGAGATGTTTTCAAGTTGTGAGAAAAGAAAAAAAAATTTACTCTAGAACTTTCAGTAAGTTCTAGCATTAGAAACTTGGAAGTAAGATAAGTAAGTATGGTAACGGCCCACGTTTACGTAGTCGGTCCTACGTGGGAAGTCGGGGCGTCACAGTTTGGTATAATGTAATACCCGAAATTTTGATGACTCTAGATTTCCTTTGAGACAAGGAAAATCTAAGTTTGAATCATGATTGAAATGGAACAACAAGTATAAGTTTGAGTTCTTGATTAACTTGCAACGAGACTCAATAATGGATTACCTAGCCAAGCATAAGGCCTTTTAAGGAAAAAAAGCATAATGAAATTCATGATTTCATGTTGGTCAAAGTTTGACTGAAAAAGTCAAAGTTGACTAAGGTTGACTCTAAGTTGACTTTAGTTTTGACTAAGATTATATTGCAGTATAATTAATAAGTATGGAAATTATACTGCGAAAACCGTCATTACGGACGAATAAGCAAGAATAAGCTATGAGACCACTCTAGAAAAATCAAGCACAATATTTGGAGCAATATGGGCTAGATGGTTTCAAGTCCCAAGAAAAAAAATTTATACGTAGTCCAATTTTATGCAGATGGATTTTGGACTACAATTCAGTATGATAATACTGTTTTAGGACAAAACAGTATTGATATTATCAAAGTTAATAAGGAAATGGATTGCATAATTATATTAATGGATTCTTAGAATCAAGTGGATAATTATGCAAGAATTGGAAGTCAAGTAGCTCTACCTTAGCCGATCACCCGCAGGGACTAAATTGCAAATATTTTGTCTTTGGGGGCAAAAATGTAATTTTTGGAAAAGTTAGTAATGACGATGTAAGCATGATGTAAGCAGGATGATGTCATCAAGGTGATGTAAGCATGATGTCATCAAGATAATGTAAGCATGATGATGTAAGCATGATGTCATCAAGATGATGTAAGCATGATGACATCATGATTGTAACGCCCCGACTTACACCATCTACGTAGGGGGACGACTACGTAGACGTGGGCCGTCACCTTACTTGCTTACTTAACTTAATTCTTAACAAAAAGCTTTAAGCTTGCTGAAAATTCCGGAGTAAAATTTTTTCTTTAAAACTTTATTTTAAAACTCTTTTACTCTCAAACTTAAACTTGACTTAGTCCCGTACTTCTTCTCATACATAAAACTTAACTTATCTTCATACATATTCATACGTACTCACCTGAGTACCAAGATCGTGGACCAGACTCGACCTAGCGCGGATCCGTACAACACGAGGCAACTTGCTTGACATACATACTTGAAACTTTTCTTAAAACATTATATTTCTTCAAAACACACTTTACAAATGTATTTTACAAAAACCTATTTTTTTTCCAAAATCCATGGTGGTGTCCATTCCACATTTCACTGTCCGCAGCACCAACTCTCTACAGTATTGCATCAAGTACTGCCGTTAGGTTGCTTACCTACAGCATGAACGTAAGTAATGAGCTAATTGCCCAGTAAGTACAATATTCAATCCACAAAAACATTTTGACGTGCAAGAATTGCGTGAACCGATTATGTTTTCTTATAATTCAATTATACTTTCATTAACTTGGTTCTATTCCCTAACATGTCATGTCATATGTGCACGTACCGTGGTATATAGCAATGGAGTGGTTGGAGGCGGCCAATCCAAACCAAGTCAAACCATGAAACTAATCGTTTACATAGAGTGATTGGGGCAGCCAGTCCAATCCAATTCAAACCATAGACTAAACCGTTTAAACCAGCTCTCGTGGCAAGTCGGTACGACACAATAACATTAATAGGTCTTATCTTATCTCCTGACTTAACTTATTCTTACCATGTGATTTAATAATCGTGAACATGCTTCATGATGTCACGTAGCCAAACATACATCATAAAACAATCTCAATCATGACTTAAAACTTTCTAGCATAATGTATCATAACATAATACCTCGTAGCATAACACATCATAACATAACATACCTATCATAACCTAACTTACCATAACATAACATCATAGCATATCCTACCATAACATAAACTTCATAACATAACTTCATAGCATAAACTTATCATAACATAAGCATATCATAACATAACTTATCGTAACATAAGCTTCATAACATAACTTCGTAACATAACTTATCGTAACGTAAGCTTTATAACATAACTTCATAGCATAAAATCATAGCATAAATTATCATAACATAAACATATCATAACTTAAACTTATCATAACATAACTTAAACTTATCATAACATAACATAGGTAAATCATGTAAATCAATACATGATTTCTTAAAAACATATCATGCAACAAAAATGTTTTGTCCATGCTGTAGGTGGAGTTGTACTTACCTGCCGTCCTACGCTTTTGGTTTATCGCCCATCATAGCACACACTCTTGTTTTCCTAACAGAGTGTAAGATAAGAATCAGTCATGTTCTATCTTACTATAAATCATAATTATTAAATGTTGGTATCCTAACCAACATTTATGAATAGCCTTAGTTATATGTCCCCTTTACAACTACTAATGATAACTCATTTGGTTACTTTAGGTAACTCTAGGGCTAAAAGCCCAACTTACTTAAACAATAACTTGATAGATTACCTCAAGTAACCTTGGGTACTAAGCCCAATAGTATTAGGTTACTAAGGCCCAACCTAATAGCTTGGGTATCCTAACCGGTTACTAACGGTTATCTTTTAGTTACTATGTCTTGGAAATACTTTTTAACCTAGGTATTTCTTTATCTTTTTTCTTGACAATTCTTTGTCAAGTTTTCTTTAAAAAGCGTATGTAAAACTATACATTGCTTTAAAACTGTATAATTCATAAAACTGTTGCTTTTGAGCAAAACAGTTGAAAACTGTCAATCTTTGAAAATAGTTTATTAATCTCAGTTATTAGTACACATGCAGGAGTTTCTTGCTTTGCACTATTTTTCTGAAAATCTTGTGTAGGAATTTTTTTGTTTCTGCACTGTTTTTATGATAAAATCTTTATCATAAATTCTGTTTGGAATCTGAGAAAACTTTCTTCATGAAATTTGTAGATCTCGGAAAATACTACAACTTTGGTTCTTACTAAAAACCCAGTTCTGTCCTTAACTTAATCATTTTCCTTGTTGATGTTCCCAGACCGAGAGCACAAATCTGACTCACCCAGGAATTCTTAGTCTCGGGTTTTTATAAAAATGAAGGCCTTTGGAGCCTTATTTTGGAAAACTGTTCACGTAGCCCCCTAGGAAAAACCCTTCTGAACAACTTTCATGTTTTAAGTTTTCTCTAATTCGACCTCTAAAGGCCTCAAATTTTACTTTTCCCGAAACTGGCCAGTTTGTACCCAAACTGGCAGTTTTCGGTTTTAAGTTCGTTTAACGTCCTATTACGCGCACACTACCTCAACCGCTAGCAGCGGGAGCTTAATATCAGTCATGCAGTGCTTTCTAACGTAAAACATACATCCATGCAAATCAAAATTATCATCATACATCAAGCAAATAAACCCTAGCCATTTAAACAAACACCTAGCATGCAATTTGAAACCACCAAACCAAAACCCTAATTAAATCAAGCACATACCCTAAAATTTTCAACTTAGGGCAGAACTGAAAGTGAGCTTATGCTCATTACAAATCATACTTAAAATACATTTAAATTTCCCACTTGAAAATTTGAATGAAAAGCTTCGGTATTTAGGGATTATACCTCACATTGGATCAAAGTTTTTGGCTTGCTTTTTCTTCCCCTTTTCCTCTACCAAACAGCCGGCCTCCTTGGGTGAATTGGCTCCAAAAATTTTCAGCTCCCATGCCAAAAAAATTCGGCCACACCACCATCTAGGATTTCTCTTTTTCTTTCTCTCTTTGGGTTTCGGTTTCTAGGGGAGTTTTGGAGAAATTTGGGCAGAGTTTTGGGATGAAATGGGCTGCCAAAAACCGCCCCCCCTTGCTGCTATTTATAGGGATTTTGAACTTTTCAAAATTGCTAAAAAGTCCTTGAATTTGGATTTAATTACTTTTCCAAAATTACACTTTGGTCCTTGAAGCAAAAATATTTGCTAATTAGTCCCTACATGTGGTGACCGGCCATTGCTCCCCTTGGTGCCCAAGTTTTGCTTACCTCATCATGATGACATTATCTTGATGACATCACGTGCTTACCTCATGCTTACATCATCATATTTTTCAAAAATTGTATTTTTGCCCCTAAAGACAAAATCTTTGCAATTTCACCCTCCAAGTGGCCGGCCATTGGGAGGTTCTAGAGTCATCAATATTTTCTAATTTTCTTTAATCAAGAAATGATGTCATAAATCTAAAGTGAGGTGATGTCATCTTAAAGCCTCGTTTGGCTTGTCTCTTAATATACAGTCCATTTTCATGCTAATACAGATATTTTCAATACTGTTATTAACTAATAACAGTATTACACTGTATTGTAGTCCAAAATCTATCTGTGTAGAATGAACTGTATAAAAATTGTCTTATTTCTTAGGGCCTTTCTTGCCCTTAATATCTTACTTGGTGTGCTTGATTTTTCTATGGTGGTTTTAAATCTTATTCATGCAAACTTGTCCGTAAAGACAGTTTTCACAGTATATTTCTCATACTGCAATAATTACACTGCAGTATCACCTTAGTCAACTTTGGTTAACCTAAAGTCAACCTTGGTCAAAGTTGACTCGAAGAAAATTATAAAATCTTATTTTGTCCTTTTTCCTTAAAAGGCCCCGTGCTTGATAAAGCAACCTATTATGGTAAGTACAACTCTTATTATTGAGTCTCGTAGCTAATTAAACGAGAACTCAAACATATTCTGATATTTAACTCAGATCATGAGTTTTATATCGACATATATGGTTCAAACTTAGATTTTCCTTATTTCTAAGGAAATCATAAGTTTATTGAAATTTCGGGTTCTTACAATGATGAGGTAAGCAAAACTTGGGCACCAAGGGAGCAATGGCCGGCCACCACATGTAGGCGTTCATTAGCAAATATTTTTGCTTCAAGGACCAATATGCAATTTTAGAAAAATAATTAAATCCTAGTTCAGGGACTTTTTAGCAATTTTGAAAAGTTAAAATCACCTATAAATAGAGGTGGGGGGGGATTTTGGACCCAAAAATTGAGAAAAACAAGCCAAACTCTTGCCAATTTTCTTCTCACCCATTTTCTCTCAAGAAAACCGAAACCCAAAGGAAGAAAAAAAAAATGGAACAAGGAAATTAGTCTAGGTGAGTGGCAGGACCTTGTGGGGGGCTCAAGCTTGAGTGGCCAAAATTTGGAACCCCATTTGGAGGGGAGGCCGGTTATGGAGGGTGGCAAGGAAAGAGGGAGAAGTTGGAACCAAGCTAGCCAACTTCTAGAATTTACTAAGGTAAACCCTCTAAACCTCTAAGTTTTTCATTAAGTTTGGAGCAAGATATTTAAGTATATGTTTTAATGTGTAAGGTCAAAAATTGGAACCCCATTTGGAGGGGAAAGGCCGGCTGTGGTTATGAGCAAAGGGGGAAAGAGTTAGACCAAAATCCTAGCACCAATCTTGGTGTGAATTAAGGTAATCTCCCTTAACCCTAAGCTTTTCAATTTAAGCTTAAATTTGGAAATTTAAGTGTATTTCCTTGTTGGTTATGTACGAGCATAATCTCACTCTTTTATTTTGCATGCAATAGGTTTAGTTGCATGATTTTATGCTCTAGAATTTCATGCTAAGGGTGTATGCTCACTAAGTGTTTGTGATACGTCCCATGATGTTTAAATGATGCATGGATGTATGTTTTACGTTAGAAAGCGCTGCATGACTGATATTAGGCTCCCGCTGTGGACGGTTGAGGTAGTGTGCGCGTAATAGGACGTAAAACGAACTTAAGAACAAAACTGCCAGTTTCGGGTAAAACTGGCCAGTTTTCTGGAAAGGTAATTTTGAGGCCCTTAGAGGCCGAATTTGGAAAAAGTTAAAACTACAAAGTTGTCGAGAATAGATTTTCCTATTGGATAGCTTGGGAAGATTTCAAAAATAAGGCTCCAATGGCCTCTGTTTTTATGAAAACCCGAGCCTGGTTGGCCAGCCCCAGTATACACGGCCAGATAGGTTCAATAAAGGAAATAAGTAGGTTTAAGTCCGAACTGGGTCTTAAGCCAAACACGAAAGTTGTAGTATTTTCAAGATCTGAAACTTTCGTGAAGAAAATTTTTTCATTCGACCCAGATTTTTAAATAAAAATTGGATTCCAAAACTGTACAGGAAACGGGAAAATTCCTGCACAAGATTTTCTAAACCAGTGCAGGAAAAGGACATTCCTGCACATACACTGATAACTGGCAATAGGAAACTGTTCTAAAGGCAGTTTTCAACAGTTGATAATTTTTGCAAACCCTACTCTAAGAGTTATAATTTTTCACAAGTTCAACAAGGGTTTTTATAAAAAGGACAAAGAAAACTAAGTTTTTCCAAGACAAGAAAAATAAGTATTTAGACTACAAGTTGTCTTAATAACTTGGTAACCAGGTGATGACCAATGGTAACCAGGAAGGATACCCGGGTTACTAGATTGGGCCCAGAGCCCAAGGCTACCCAAAATAACCTAATACTATTCAAGTATGATATATGATTAGGCCTAGTACTCAAGGTTACTCTAAGTAACCAAACAAATCATCATGAGGTAATGTAGGAAGGACATATGACTAGGGTTACTAATAACTAATGAAGGTTGGTTAAGGATACCAACATTGCATGAAAAGATTTACGGTAAGATAGGCTAATCCTTATCTTACACCCTAATTAAAACAGGAATAGAACCTGTTGATGTACGTTGATGGAACATTAGGTCAAGTTTCAAGAGCATAGGAAACCAGGTAAGTACAGACCTCACCTACAGTATGAAAAATAGTAAATACTATTTTCAAGTATACATGCTATGTTATGTTATGCTATGATATGTGATGCCATGATGTAATTTGCTAAGTTATGCTATGACATGTTATGCCATGAGAAGTTATTCCATGTTTACAAAAATACCATGTTTACAAAAATGTCATGTTTTCACGAATGTCATGTTTTCAAGAATGCCATGTTTACAAAAATGCCATGTTTTCAAGAATGCCATGTTATGGCAAAGGTTAAGTTTGATATGATATAGTGACATCATGATGTATGTTAACTAATATCAAATCACATGTTAAGACAAGATAATAAGTTCAAGAATTAAGTCTATAATGAAGCATGAGACATTCAAATCGATCATAAATGGTTCATGCATAAATTACATGATGATTGGCATGTTTTTTTTAAGATGTTTGAAATGTTTTTGTGAGATATGTTTGTACTTGCTGGGCGAAAGCTCATTTGTATATTCCATACTGTAGGTAAAAGTAAGATGCCTGCAGCTTTACTTGGTGGGCCATGGAGACGATGGGGCGAGTGAAGAGCGGTATGGGATACCACTACGCAAGATTTTCCGCAAATATTTTAAGCATGAAGTTGTATATGTATGATTAAGGAATATGTACCATGTCATGTATATGATGTTTTCAAGTTGTAATTTAAAAATAAGTTTTCAGAGTTTAAAGGAAAAAAAGAAAAATTTATTCTCAAATTTTCAAGAAAGTTAAGTACAAGTATGTATGGTGTCGACCCAGCTTGGGAAGTCGGGGCGTCACAGTTTGGTATCAGAGCGGTATCCTGCCAGCCTACTTCACTTCGCTTCACATTGTTTCTGCAAGTGCCCAAGTAAGTTAATTTATTTTCCTTTGATTAGAATTAGTTAAGATCTTATGTGCGTAGTAAGTATCCCTCGTCAATGATCATGTTGGAGAATGATAATCCTGGTGCTTGTAAAGGACTACTCCATCCCGTTATGATGATAGCTGGGAACTCTTGTCCACATAAGGAAAATGTTGGATACGGGGATGGCTAAGCTTACGATGTGATATGAAGAGATCACGATAAGTTATGATGATAAGACATGATAAGATATGGAGGAAAGAAGGGGTATACGAAATGTCAAGAATTATAGCTAGAAACTAAATGGATGGTTCGCCATGAGTATGAATGGACCAAATTTGTGCAAGAACCTATCTTGCAACTGTAGTAGTTAAGTTATGATTGCTATAATAGCAATAAGAAATGAATAGGCTTCGAGATCGTATAGCCTATCGCCTCAGCTTGGTATGATAATAACAAGGAACTTTTCCTTCTAAGAAATTGATCAATACCATGGAAGTTAAGTTTCCTTATTATGAAACTTTTGCCCCATAAGAGAAATATTAGATATGGGGAAAATTTTGAGGATGCCTTAGTTTGGGAGTAGCAAATAAGTAATATGCTACCAACAACAATTTATTAGGCTATGATAATCATGATGACCATGAGATTTGATGATGAAGTTAATGAGGTTAAGGTCGATAGTACCAACCTTGGAGTCGACATATGATGATTTCACTAAGGTCGACTATGCACGACATCTTAAGTAATAGAAATTATGAAATGATGGGAAGTTTTAGATATCCCTTAGAACTATGATTATGCCTTTTTGCTATAAAGGAAATGTTAAAGGCACAACAGAAGTTTCTACTAGCTAACAAGTGGCTAGTTGATACATGGATACCTTTCAATGCATCACTCGAACAGTAATATGTTTTCAGTAATACTATTTATTATTGTTTTCCATGATTCACTTGGAAAAAGATTCCAAGAAATTATTTTTATATATGGTGCTTGATCTTATGCCTATTAGAACCAACCCATGTTATGATATGTTATGTTATGTTAAAGGCCGAAAACCTTGAGGACAGAGTTCCAAGAAAGGGGCCATCATGTTATGTTATGTTATGGGCCGAAAACCTTGAGGACAGAGTTCCAAGAAAGGGGCCACCATGAAAAGTCAAGGGTTCTAATAGCACAAGATTAACATTGTACCAGAGGGTCCTCAGCTTCAGCTAAATTGAAAGAAAAATATTTTCAATATGATATATTCGCTGAGCCCTCAATTTAAGTCAAAGAGAAGTATCTTAAATATAAGATACAATATGTTTTTCAAGTATGAAAAGGTTAAATATGCTTTTCAATAATGACAAGTTATATGATATACTTGGTAAGAAATTTTATGTAAAAAGTTTTTGTGATGCAGTGTGAAAGGATGAAAGTATAATGATAAGGATGAAAGTAAGCATGAAAATATGATGGTAAGAATATGAATTATGAGGATATAGAAAGAAGATTATGGTTCTATACAAAAGACATGATCCCATTAAAGTATTAAAATGGGAACATGAACAAGTTACTATGGAATGGTAGTGGATTGAAGAAAAGCCACTTAGGATTATTCGAATTTTCGAGGATGAAAATCTTTTAACGAGGAGGGTAGAATGTAATACCCGAAATTTTGATGATTCTAGATTTCCTTTGAGACAAGGAAAACCTAAGTTTGAATCATGATTGGAATGGAACAACAAGTATAAGTTTGAGTTCTCGATTAACTAGCAACGAGACTCAACAATAGATTACCTAGCCAAGCATAAGGCCTTTTAAGGAAAAAAGGCATAATGAAATTCATGATTTTATGTTGGTCAAAGTTTGACCGAAAAAGTCAAAGTTGACTAAGGTTGACTCTAAGTTGACTTTAATTTTGACTAAGATGATACTGCAGTATAATTAATCAGCATGGAAATTATGCTGCGAAAACCGTCATTACGGACGAATAAGCAATAATAAGCTATGAGACCACCCTAGAAAAATCAAGCACAATATTTGGAGCAATATGGGCTAAATGGTTTCAAGTCCCAAGAAAAATTTATACGTAGTCCAATTTTATGCAGATGGATTTTGGAGTACAATTCAGTATGATAATACTGTTTTAGGACAAAACAGTATTAATATTATCAAAGTTAATAAGGAAATGGATTGCATAATTATATTAATGGATTCTTGGAATCAAGTGGATAATTATGCAAGAATTGGAAGTCAAGTTAGCTCTACCTTAGCCGATCACCCGCAGGGACTAAATTGCAAATATTGTCTTTGGGGGCAAAAGTGTAATTTTTGGAAAAGTTAACAATGACGATGTAAGCATGATGTAAGCAGGATGATGTCATCAAGGTGATGTAAGCATGATGTCATCATGATGGATGATGTAAGCATGATGACATCATGATGAGGTAAGCAAAACTTGGGCACCAAGGGAGCAATGGCCGGCCACCACATGTAGGGGTTCATTAGCAAATATTTTTGCTTCAAGGACCAATTTGCAATTTTAGAAAAATAATTAAATCCTAGTTCAGGGACTTTTTAGCAATTTTGAAAAGTTTAAATCACCTATAAATAGAGGTGAGGGGGGGCGAATTTTGGACCCAAAAATTGGGAAAAACAAGCCAAACTCTTGCTAATTTTCTTCTCACCCATTTTCTCCCAAGAAAACAGAAACCCAAAGGAAGAAAAAAAAAATGGAACAAGGAAATTAGTCTAGGTAAGTGGCCGGACCTTGTGGGGGGCTCAAGCTTGAGTGGCCAAAATTTGGAACCCCATTTGGAGGGGAGGCCGGTTATGGAGGGTGGCAAGGAAAGAGGGAGAAGTTGGAACCAAGCTAGCCAACTTCTAGAATTTACTAAGGTAAACCCTCTAAACCTCTAAGTTTTTCATTAAGTTTGAAGCAAGATATTTATGTATATGTTTTCATGTGTAAGGCCAAAAATTGGAATCCCATTTGGAGGGGAAAGGCCGGCTGTGGTTATGAGCAAAGGGGGAAAGAGTTAGACCCAAAACCTAACACCAATCTTGGTGTGAATTAAGGTAATCTCCCTTAACCCTAAGCTTTTCAATTTGAGCTTAAATTTGGAAATTTAAGTGTATTTCCATGTTGGTTATGTAAGAGCATAATAAGCTCACTCTTTTATTTTGCATGCAATAGGTTTAGTTGCATGATTTTATGCTCTAGAATTTCATGCTAAGGTTGTACGCTCACAAAGTGTTTGTGATATGTCCCATGATGTTTAAATGATGCATGGATGTATGTTTTACGTTAGAAAGCGCTGCATGACTGATATTAGGCTCCCGTTGTGGACGGTTGAGGAGTGTGCGCGTAATAGCACGTAAAACGAACTTAAGAACAAAACTGCCAGTTTCGGGTAAAACTGGCCAGTTTTCTGGAAAGGCAATTTTGAGGCCCTTAGAGGCCAAATTTGGAAAAAGTTAAAACTAAAAAGTTGTAGCGAATAGATTTTGCTAGTGGACAGCAAGGGCAGATTTCAAAAATAAGGCTCCAATGGCCTCTGTTTTTATGAAAACCCGAGCCTGATTAGCCAGCTCAAGTATACACGGCCAGATAGGTTACTTTACTAGGCTTTTTAGCCAGTTTGACCAATCTTCCAATAGTAAACCAAGACATAAATAAGTAGGTTTAAGTCCGAACTGGGTCTTGAGCCAAACACGAAAGTTGTAGTATTTTTCAAGGTCTAAAACTTTCGTGAAGAAAACTTTTTCATTCGACTCAGATTTTTAAATAAAAATTGGATTCCAAAACTGTACAGGAAACAGGAAAATTCCTGCACAGGATTTTCTAAACCAGTACAGGAAAAGGACAATCCTGCACATACACTGATAACTGGCAATAGGGAACTATTTCAAAAGCATTTTTCAAAAGTTGATAATTTTTACAAACCCTACTCCAAGAGTTATAATTTTTCACAAGTTCAACAAGGGTTTTTATAAAAAGGACAAAGAAAACTAAGTTTTCCAAGACAAGAAAAATAAGTATTTAGACTACAAGTTGTCTTAATAACTTGGTAACCAGGTGATGACCAATGGTAACCAGGAAGGATACCCGGGTTACTAGATTGGGCCCAGAGCCCAAGGCTACCCAAAATAACCTAATACTATTCAAGTATGATATATGATTGGACCTAGTACCCAAGGTTACTCTAAGTAACCAAACGAATCAGCATGAGGTAATGTAGGAAGGACATATGACTAGGGTTACTAATAACTAATGAAGGTTGGTTAAGGATACCAACATTGCATGAAAAGATTTACGGTAAGATAGGCTAATCCTTATCTTACTTCCTAATTGAAACAAGAATAGAACCTGTTGATGTACCTTGATGGAACATTAGGTCAAGTTTCAAGAGTATAGGAAACCAGGTAAGTACAGACATCACCTACAGTTTGAAAAATAGTAAATACTATTTTCAAGTATACATGCTATGTTATGTTATGCTAAGATACGTGATGCCATGCTGTAATGTGCTAAGTTATGCTATGACATGTTATGCCATGAAAAATTATTCCAAGTTACAAGAAATGCCATGTTTACAAAAATGTCATATTTACAAAAATGTCATGTTTACAAGAAATGCCATGTTTACAAAAATGCCATGTTTTCAAGAATGCCATGTTTACAAAAAAGTCATGTTTTTAAGAATGCCATGTTATGGCAAAGGTTAAGTATGATATGATATAGTGATATCATGAGGCATGTTCATTAATATTAAACCACATGGTAAGATAAGACAAGCAAGGTGTCGTACCAACCTCCCTTGATCGTGGAGGATACATGTTCAAGTCAAGTTATGATTATTAACCTCTCGTTGATGCGTGAGGGTCAAGTTTATGATTCCCATAACTGTTAGGGCCTTGCAAACACTAGCTTTGTATGGAGGCTACGCGTTTTTGGTACGTACACTATGGGCCCACATGTTAAGACAAGATAATAAGTTCAAGAATTAAGTCCATAATGAAGCATAAGACATTCAAATCGATCATAAATGGTTCGTGCATAAATTACATGATGATTGACATGTTTTTTTTAAGATGTTTGAAATGTTTTTGTGAGATATGTTTGTGCTTGCTGGGCAAAAGCTCATTAGTATATTCCATACTGGAGGTAAAAGTAAGATGCCTGCAGCTTTACTTGGTGGGCCATGGAGACGATGGGGTGAGTGAAGGGCGGTATAGGATACCACTACGCAAGATTTTTCGCAAATATTTTAAGTATGAAGTTGTATATGTATGATCAAGAAATATGTACTATGTTTATGTATGTATGAGATGTTTTCAAGTTGTGAGAAAAGAAAAAAAAATTTACTCTAGAACTTTCAGTAAGTTCTAGCATTAGAAACTTGGAAGTAAGATAAGTAAGTATGGTAACGGCCCACGTTTACGTAGTCGGTCCTACGTGGGAAGTCGGGGCGTCACAGTTTGGTATAATGTAAAACCCGAAATTTTGATGACTCTAGATTTCCTTTGAGACAAGGAAAACCTAAGTATGAATCATGATTGGAATGGAACAACAATTATAAGTTTGAGTTCTCGATTAACTAGCAACGAGACTCAACAATGGATTACCTAGCCAAGCATAAGGCCTTTTAAGGAAAAAAAGCATAATGAAATTCATGATTTCATGTTAGTCAAAGTTTGACCGAAAAAGTCAAAGTTGACTAAGGTTGACTCTAAGTTGACTTTAGTTTTGACTAAGATTATACTGCAGTATAATTAATCAGTATGGAAATTATACTGCGAAAACCGTCATTACGGACGAATAAGCAAGAATAAGCTATGAGACCACCCTAGAAAAATCAAGCACAATATTTGGAGCAATATGGGCTAGATGGTTTCAAGTCCCAAGAAAAAAAATTTATACGTAGTCCAATTTTATGCAGATGGATTTTGGACTACAATTCAGTATGATAATACTGTTTTAGGACAAAACAGTATTGATATTATCAAAGTTAATAAGGAAATGGATTGCATAATTATATTAATGGATTCTTGGATTTAAGTGGATAATTATGCAAGAATTGGAAGTCAAGTAGCTCTACCTTAGCCGATCACCCGCAGGGATTAAATTGCAAATATTTTGTCTTTGGGGGCAAAAATATAATTTTTGGGAAAGTTAGTAATGACGATGTAAGCATGATGTAAGCAGGATGATGTCATCATGGTGATGTAAGCATGATGTCATCAAGATAATGTCATCAAGGTGATGTAAGCATGATGTCATCAAGATGATGTAAGCATGATGACATCATGATTGTAACGCCCCGACTTACACCATCTACGTAGGGAGACAACTATGTAGACGTGGGCCGTCACCTTACTTACTTACTTAACTTAATTCTTAACAAAAAGCTTTAAGCTTGCTGAAAATTCCGGAGTAAAATTTTTTCTTTAAAACTTTATTTTAAAACTCTTTTACTCTCAAACTTAAACTTGACTTAGTCCCGTACTTCTTCTCATACATAAAACTTAACTTATCTTCATACATATTCATACGTACTCACCTGAGTACCAAGATCGTGGACCAGACCCGACCTAGCGCGGATCGATACAACACGAGGCAACTTGCTTGACATACATACTTGAAACTTTTCTTAAAACATTCTATTTCTTCAAAACACACTTTACAAATGTATTTTACAAAAACCTATTTTTTTCCAAAATCCGTGGTGGTGTCCATTCCACATTTCACAGTCCGCAGCACCAACTCTCCACAGTATTGCATCAAGTACTACCGTTAGGTTGCTTACCTACAGCATGAACGTAAGTAATGAGCTAATTGCCCAGTAAGTACAATATTCAATCCACAAAAACATTTTGACGTGCAAGAATTGCGTGAACCGATTATGTTTTCTTATAATTCAATTATGCTTTCATTAACTTGGTTCTATTCCCTAACATGTCATGTCATATGTGCACGTACCGTGGTATATAGCAATGGAGTGGTTGGAGGCGGCCAATCCAAACCAAGTCAAACCATGAAACTAATCGTTTACATAGAGTGATTGGGGCAGCCAGTCCAATCCAATTCAAACCATAGACTAAACCGTTTAAACCAGCTCTCGTGGCAAGTCGGTACGACACAATAACATTAATAAGTCTTATCTTATCTCCTGACTTAACTTATTCTTACCATGTGATTTAATAATTGTGAACATGCTTCATGATGTCACGTAGCCAAACATACATCATAAAACAATCTCAATCATGACTTAAAACTTTCTAGCATAATGTATCATAACATAATACCTCGTAACATAACACATCATAATATAACATACCTATCATAACCTAACTTACCATAACATAACATCATAACATATCCTACCATAACATAAACTTCATAACATAACTTCACAGCATAAACTTATCATAACATAAGCATATCATAACATAACTTATCGTAACATAAGCTTCATAACATAACTTCATAGCATAACTTATCGTAACATAAGCTTCATAACATAACTTCATAGCATAAAATCATAGCATAAATTATCATAACATAAACATATCACAACTTAAACTTATCATAACATAACTTAAGCTTATCATAACATAACTTAAACTTATCATAACATAACATAGGTAAATCATGTAAATCAATACATGATTTCTTAAAAACATATCATGCAACAAAAATATTTTGTCAATGCTGTAGGTGGAGTTGTACTTACCTGCCGTCCTACGCTTTTGGTTTATCGCCCATCATAGCACACACTCTTGTTTTCCTAACAGAGTGTAAGATAAGAATCAGTCATGTTCTATCTTACTATAAATCATAATTATTAAATGTTGGTATCCTAACCAACATTTATGAATAGCCTTAGTTATATGTCCCCTTTACAACTACTAATGATAACTCATTTGGTTACTTTAGGTAACTCTAGGGCTCAAGGCCCAACTTACTTAAACAATAACTTGATAGGTTACCTCAAGTAACCTTGGGTACTAAGCCCAATAGTATTAGGTTACTAAGGCCCAACCTAATAGCTTGGGTATCCTAACCGGTTACTAACGGTTATCTTTTAGTTATTATGTCTTGGAAATACTTTTTAACCTAAGTATTTCTTTATCTCTTTTCTTGACAATTCTTTGTCAAGTTTTCTTTAAAAAGCGTATGTAAAACTATATATTGCTTTAAAACTGTATAATTCATAAAACTGTTGCTTTTGAGCAAAACAGTTGAAAACTGTCAATCTTTGAAAATAAGCTTTGAAAATAGTTTATTAATCTCAGTTATTAGTACACATGCAGGAGTTTCTTGCTTTGCACTATTTTTCTGAAAATCTTGTGTAGGAATTTTTTTGTTTCCTGCACTGTTTTTATGATAAAATCTTTATCATAAATTCTGTTTGGAATCTGAGAAAACTTTCTTCATTAAAGTTGTAGATCTCGGAAAATACTACAACTTTTGTTCTTTACTAAAAACCCAGTTCTGTCGTTAACTTAATCATTTTCCTTGTTGATGTCCCCAGACTGAGAGCACAAATCTGACTCGCCTAGGAATTCTTAGTCTCGGGTTTTTGTAAAAATGAAGGCCTTTGGAGCCTTATTTTGGAAAACTATTTGCACAGCCCCCTAGGAAAACCCTTCTGAACAACTTTCATGTTTTAAGTTTTCTCTAATTCGATCTCTAAAAGCCTCAAATTTTACTTTTCCCGAAACTGGCCAGTTTGTACCCAAACTGACAGTTTTCAGTTTTAAGTTCGTTTTACGTCCTATTGCGCGCACACTACCTCAACCGCTAGCAGCGGGAGCTTAATATCATTCATGCAGCGCTTTCTAATGTAAAACATACATCCATGCAAATCAAAATTATCATCATACATCAAGCAAATAAACCCTAGCCATTTAAACAAACACCTAGCATGCAATTTGAAACCACCAAACCAAAATCCTAATTAAATCAAGCACATACCCTAAAATTTTCAACCTAGGGCAGAACTGAAAGTGAGCTTATGCTCATTACAAATCATACTTAAAATACATTTAAATTTCCCACTTGAAAATTTGAATGAAAAGCTTCAGTATTTAGGGATTATACCTCACATTGGATCAAAGTTTTTGTCTTGCTTTTTCTTCCCCTTTTCCTCCACCAAACAGCCGGCCTCCTTGGGTGAATTGGCTCCAAAAATTTTCAGCTCCCATGCCAAAAAAATTCGGCCACACCACCATCTAGGATTTCTCTTTTTCTTTCTCTCTTTGGGTTTCGATTTCTAGGGGAGTTTTGGAGAAATTTGGGCAGAGTTTTGGGATGAAATGGGCTGCCAAAAACCATCCCCCCTTGCTGCTATTTATAGGGATTTTGAACTTTTCAAAATTGCTAAAAAGTCCTTGAATTTGGATTTAATTACTTTTCCAAAATTACACTTTGGTCCTTGAAGCAAAAATATTTGCTAATTAGTCCCTACATGTGGTGACCGGCCATTGCTCCCCTTGGTGCCCAAGTTTTGCTTACCTCATCATGATGACATCATCTTGATGACATCATGTGCTTACCTCATGCTTACATCATCATATTTTCCAAAAATTGTATTTTTGCCCCTAAAGACAAAATCTTAACAATTTCACCCTCCAAGTGGCCGGCCATTGGGAGGTTCTAGAGTCATCAATATTTTCTAATTTTCTTTAATCAAGAATGATGTCATAAATCTAAAGTGAGGTGATGTCATCTTAAAGCCTCGTTTGGCTTGTCTCTTAATATGCAGTCCATTTTCATGCTAATACAGATATTTTCAATACTGTTATTAACAAATAACAGTATTTTACACTGTACCGTAGTCCAAAATCTATCTGTGTAGAATGAACTGTATAAAAATTGTCTTATTTCTTAGGGCCTTTCTTGCCCTTAATATCTTACTTGGTGTGCTTGATTTTTCTATGGTGGTTTTAAATCTTATTCATGCAAACTTGTCCGTAAAGACAGTTTTCACAGTATATTTCTCATACTGTAATAATTACACTGCAGTATCACCTTAGTCAACTTTGGTTAACCTAAAGTCAACCTTGGTCAAAGTTGACGCGAAGAAAATTATAAAATCTTATTTTGTCCTTTTTCCTCAAAAGGCCCCGTGCTTGATAAAGCAACCTATCATGGTAAGTACAATTCTTATTATTGAGTCTCGTAGCTATTAAACGAGAACTCAAACATATTCTGATATTTAACTCAGATCATGAGTTTTATATCGACATATATGGTTCAGACTTAGATTTTCCTTATTTCTAAGGAAATCATAAGTTTATTGAAATTTCGGGTTCTTACAATGATGAGGTAAGCAAAACTTGGGCACAAGGGAGCAATGGCCGGCCACCACATGTAGGCGTTCATTAGCAAATATTTTTGCTTCAAGGACCAATATGCAATTTTAGAAAAATAATTAAATCCTAGTTCAGGGACTTTTTAGCAATTTTGAAAAGTTAAAATCACCTATAAATAGAGGTGAAGGGGGGGGGGGGGGGGGGGGGGGGGGGGGGGGGGGGGGGGGGGGGGGGGGGGGGGGGGGGGGGGGGGGGGGGGGGGGGGGGGGGGGGGGGGGGGGGGGGTGGGGGGGGGGGGGGGGGGGGGGGGGGGGGGGGGGGGGGGGGGGGGGGGGGGGGGGGGGGGGGGGGGGGGGGGGGGGGGGGGGGGGGAATTTTGGACCCAAAAATGGATAAAAACAAGCCAAACTCTTGCCAATTTTCTTCTCACCCCATTTTCTCTCAAGAAAACCGAAACCCAAAGGAAGAAAAAAAAAATGGAACAAGGAAATTAGTCTAGGTGAGTGGCCGGACCTTGTGGGGGGCTCAAGCTTGAGTGGCCAAAATTTGGAACCCCATTTGGAGGGGAGGCCGGTTATGGAGGGTGGCAAGGAAAGAGGGAGAAGTTGGAACCAAGCTAGCCAACTTCTAGAATTTACCAAGGTAAACCCTCTAAACCTCTAAGTTTTTCATTAAGTTTGGAGCAAGATATTTAAGTATATGTTTTAATGTGTATGGCCAAAAATTGGAACCCCATTTGGAGGGGAAAGGCCGGCTGTGGTTATGAGCAAAGGGGAAAGAGTTAGACCAAAAACCTAGCACCAATCTTGGTGTGAATTAAGGTAATCTCCCTTAACCCTAAGCTTTTCAATTTAAGCTTAAATTTGGAAATTTAAGTGTATTTCCTTGTTGGTTATGTACGAGCATAATCTCACTCTTTTATTTTGCATGCAATAGGTTTAGTTGCATGATTTTATGCTCTAGAATTTCATGCTAAGGGTGTATGCTCACTAAGTGTTTGTGATATGTCCCATGATGTTTAAATGATGCATGGATGTATGTTTTACGTTAGAAAGCGCTGCATGACTGATATTAGGCACCCGCTGTGGATGGTTGAGGTAGTGTGGGCGTAATAGGACGTAAAACGAACTTAAGAACAAAACTGCCAGTTTCGGGTAAAACTGGCCAGTTTTCTGGAAAGGTAATTTTGAGGCCCTTAGAGGCCGAATTTGGAAAAAGTTAAAACTACAAAGTTGTAGACAATAGATTTTCCTAGTGGATAGCTTCGGAAGATTTCAAAAATAAGGCTCCAATGGCCTCTGTTTTTATGAAAACCCGAGCCTGGTTGGCCAGCCCCAGTATACACGGCCAGATAGGTTCAATAAAGGAAATAAGTAGGTTTAAGTCCGAACTGGGGTCTTAAGCCAAACACGAAAGTTGTAGAATTTGTCAAGATCTGAAACTTTCGTGAAGAAATTTTTTCATTCGACCCAGATTTTTAAATAAAAATTGGATTCCAAAATTGTACAGGAAACGGGAAATTCCTGCACAGGATTTTCTTAACCAGTGCAGGAAAAGGACATTCCGGCACTTACACTGATAACTGGCAATAGGAAACTGTTCGAAAGGCAGTTTTCAACAGTTGATAATTTTTACAAACCCTACTCCAACAGTTATAATTTTTCACAAGTTCAACAAGGGTTTTTATAAAAAGGACAAAGAAAACTAAGTTTTTCCAAGACAAGAAAAATAAGTATTTAGACTACAAGTTGTCTTAATAACTTGGTAACCAGGTGATGACCAATGGTAACCAGGAAGGATACCCAGGTTACTAGATTGGGCCCAGAGCCCAAGGCTACCCAAAATAACCTAATACTATTCAAGTATGATATATGATTGGGCCTAGTACTCAAGGTTACTCTAAGTAACCAAACAAATCATCATGAGGTAATGTAGGAAGGACATATGACTAGGGTTACTAATAACTAATGAAGGTTGGTTAAGGATACCAACATTGCATGAAAAGATTTACGGTAAGATAGGCTAATCCTTATCTTACACCCTAATTAAAATAGGAATAGAACCTGTTGATGTACCTTGATGGAACATTAGGACAAGTTTCAAGAGCATAGGAAACCAGGTAAGTACAAGACCTCACCTACAGTATGAAAATATAGTAAATACTATTTTCAAGTATACATGCTATGTTATGTTATGCTATGATATGTGATGCCATGATGTAATTTGCTAAGTTATGCTATGACATGTTATGCCATGAGAAGTTATTCCATGTTTACAAAAATGCCATGTTTTACAAAAATGTCATGTTTTTCACGAATGCCATGTTTTCAAGAATGCCATGTTTTCAAGAATGCCATGTTTACAAAAATGCCATGTTTTCAAGAATTCCATGTTATGGCAAAGGTTAAGTTTGATATGATATAGTGACATCATGATGTATGTTAACTAATATCAAATCACATGTTAAGACAAGATAATAAGTTCAAGAATTAAGTCTATAATGAAGCATGAGACATTCAAATCGATCATAAATGGTTCATGCATAAATTACATGATGATTGGCATGTTTTTTTTAAGATGTTTGAAATGTTTTTGTGAGATATGTTTGTACTTGCTGGGCTAAAGCTCATTTGTATATTCCATACTGTAGGTAAAAGTAAGATGCCTGCAGCTTTACTTGGTGGGCTATGGAGACGATGGGGCGAGTGAAGAGCGGTATGGGATACCACTACGCAAGATTTTCCGCAAATATTTTAAGCATGAAGTTGTATATGTATGATTAAGGAATATGTACCATGTCATGTATATGATGTTTTCAAGTTGTAATTTAAAAATAAGTTTTCAGAGTTTAAAGGCAAAAAAGAAAAATTTATTCTCAAATTTTCAAGAAAGTTAAGTACAAGTATGTATGGTGTCGACCCAGCTTGGGAAGTCGGGGCGTCACAGTTTGGTATCAGAGCGGTATCCTGCCAGCCTACTTCACTTCGCTTCACATCGTTTCTGCAAGTGCCCAAGTAAGTTAATTTATTTTTCTTTGATTAGAATTAGTTAAGATCTTACGTGCGTAGTAAGTATCCCTCGTCAATGATCATGTTGGAGAATGATAATCCTGGTGCTTGTAAAGGACTACTCCATCTCGTTATGATGATAGCTGGGAACTCTTGTCCACATAAGGAAAATGTTGGATACGGGGATGGCTAAGCTTACGATGTGATATGAAGAGATCACGATAAGTTATGATGATAAGACATGATAAGATATGGAGGAAAGAAGGGGTATACGAAATGTCAAGAATTATAGCTAGAAACTAAAAGGATGGTTCGCCATGAGTATGAATGGACCAAATTTGTGCAAGAACCTATCTTGCAACTGTAGTAGTTAAGTTATGATTGCTATAATAGCAATAAGAAATGAATAGGCTTCGAGATCGTATAGCCTATCGCCTCAGCTTGGTATGATGATAACAAGGAACTTTTCCTTCTAAGGAATTGATCAATACCATGGAAGTTAAGTTTCCTGATTATGAAACTTTTGCCCCATAAGAGAAATATTAGATATGGGGAAAATTTTGAGGATGCCTTAGTTTGGGAGTAGCAAATAAGTAATATGCTACCAACAACAATTTATTAGGCTATGATAATCATGATGACCATGAGATTTGATGATGAAGTTAATGAGGTTAAGGTCGATAGTACCAACCTTGGAGTCGACATATGATGATTTCACTAAGGTCGACTATACACGACATCTTAAGTAATAGAAATTATGAAATGATGGGAAGTTTTAGATATCCCTTCGAACTATGATTATGCCTTTTTGCTATAAAGGCAATGCTAAAGGCACAAGAGAAGTTTCTACTAGCTAACAAGTGGCTAGTTGATACATGGATACCTTTCAATGCATCACTCGAATAGTAATATGTTTTCAGTAATACTATTTATTATTGTTTTCCATGATTCACTTGGAAAAATATTCCAAGAAATTATTTTTATATATGGTGCTTGATCTTATGCCTATTAGAACCAACCCATGTTATGATATGTTATGTTATGTTAAGGGCCGAAAACCTTGAGGACAGAGTTCCAAGAAAGGGGCCATCATGTTATGTTATGTTATGGGCCGAAAACCTTGAGGACAGAGTTCCAAGAAAGGGGCCACCATGAAAAGTCAAGGGTTCTAATAGCACAAGATTAACATTGTACCAGAGGGTCCTCAGCTTCAGCTAAATTGAAAGAAAAATATTTTCAATATGATATATTCGCTGAGCCCTCAATTTAAGTTAAAGAGAAGTATCTTAAATATAAGATACAATATGTTTTTCAAGTATGAAAAGGTTAAATATGCTTTTCAATAATGACAAGTTATATGATATACTTGGTAAGAAATTTTATGTAAAAAGTTTTTGTGATGCAGTGTGAAAGGATGAAAGTATGATGATAAGGATGAAAGTAAGCATGAAAATATGATGGTAAGAATATGAATTATGAGGATATAGAAAGAAGATTATGGTTCTATACAAAAGACATGATCCCATTAAAGTATTAAAATGGGAACATGAACAAGTTACTATGGAATGGTAGTGGATTGAAGAAAAGTCACTTAGGATTATTCGAATTTTCGAGGATGAAATCTTTAAGGAGGAGGGTAGAATGTAATACCCGAAATTTTGATGATTCTAGTTTTCCTTTGAGACAAGGAAAACCTAAGTTTGAATCATGATTGGAATGGAACAACAAGTATAAGTTTGAGTTCTCGATTAACTAGCAACGAGACTCAACAATGGATTACCTAGCCAAGCATAAGGCCTTTTAAGGAAAAAAGGCATAATAAAATTCATGATTTCATGTTGGTCAAAGTTTGACCGAAAAAGTCAAAGTTGACTAAGGTTGACTCTAAGTTGACTTTAATTTTGACTAAGATGATACTGCAGTATAATTAATCAGTATGGAAATTATACTGCGAAAACCGTCATTAAGGACGAATAAACAATAATAAGCTATGAGACCACCCTAGAAAAATCAAGCACAATATTTGGAGCAATATGGGCTAAATGGTTTCAAGTCCCAAGAAAAATTTATACGTAGTCCAATTTTATGCAGATGGATTTTGGACTACAATTCAGTATGATAATACTGTTTTAGGACAAAACAGTATTGATATTATCAAAGTTAATAAGGAAATGGATTGCATAATTATATTAATGGATTCTTGGAATCAAGTGGATAATTATGCAAGAATTGGAAGTCAAGTAGCTCTACCTTAGCCGATCACCCGCAGGGACTAAATTACAAATATTGTCTTTGGGGCAAAAGTGTAATTTTTGGAAAAGTTAGCAATGACGATGTAAGCATGATGTAAGCAGGATGATGTCATCAAGGTGATGTAAGCATGATGTCATCAAGATGATGTAAGCATGATGACATCATGATGAGGTAAGCAAAACTTGGGCACCAAGGGAGCAATGGCCGGCCACCACATGTAGGGGTTCATTAACAAATATTTTTGCTTCAAGGACCAATATGTAATTTTAGAAAAATAATTAAATCCTAGTTCAGGGACTTTTTAGCAATTTTGAAAAGTTTAAATCACCTATAAATAGAGGTGAGGGGGGGCGGATTTTGGACCCAAAAATTGGGAAAAACAAGCCAACTCTTACTAATTTTCTTCTCACCCATTTTCTCTCAAGAAAACAGAAACCCAAAGGAAGAAAAAAAAATGGAACAAGGAAATTAGTCTAGGTAAGTGGCCGGACCTTGTGGGGGGCTCAAGCTTGAGTGGCCAAAATTTGGAACCCCATTTGGAGGGGAGGCCAGTTATGGAGGGTGGCAAGGAAAGAGGGAGAAGTTGGAACCAAGCTAGCCAACTTCTAGAATTTACTAAGGTAAACCCTCTAAACCTCTAAGTTTTTCATTAAGTTTGAAGCAAGATATTTATGTATATGTTTTCATGTGTAAGGCCAAAATTGGAACCCCATTTGGAGGGGAAGGCCGGCTGTGGTTATGAGCAAAGGGGGAAAGAGTTAGACCCAAAACCTAACACCAATCTTGGTGTGAATTAAGATAATCTCCCTTAACCCTAAGCTTTTCAATTTGAGCTTAAATTTGGAAATTTAAGTGTATTTCCATGTTGGTTATGTAAGAGCATAATAAGCTCACTCTTTTATTTTGCATGCAATAGTTTTAGTTGCATGATTTTATGCTCTAGAATTTCATGCTAAGGTTGTACGCTCACAAAGTGTTTGTGATATGTCCCATGATGTTTAAATGATGCATGGATGTATGTTTTACGTTAGAAAGCGCTGCATGACTGATATTAGGCTCCCATTGTGGACGGTTGAGGAGTGTGCGCGTAATAGGACGTAAAACGAACTTAAGAACAAAACTGCCAGTTTCGGGTAAAACTGGCCAGTTTTCTGGAAAGGCAATTTTGAGGCCCTTAGAGGCCAAATTTGGAAAAAGTTAAAACTAAAAAGTTGTAGAGAATAGATTTTGCTAGTGGACGGCAAGGGAAGATTTCAAAAATAAGGCTCCAATGGCCTCTGTTTTTATGAAAACCCGAGCCTGGTTAGCCAGCTCAAGTATACACGGCCAGATAGGTTCAACAAATGAAATAAGTAGGTTTAAGTCCGAACTGGGTCTTGAGCCAAACACGAAAGTTGTAGTATTTTTAAGGTCTAAAACTTTTGTGAAGAAAACTTTTTCATTCGACTCAGATTTTTAAATAAAAATTGGATTCCAAAACTGTACAGGAAACAGGAAAATTCCTGCACAGGATTTTCTAAACCAGTACAGGAAAAGGACATTCCTGCACATACACTGATAACTGGCAATAGGGAACTGTTCCAAAGGCAGTTTTCAATAGTTGATAATTTTTACAAACCCTACTCCAAGAGTTATAATTTTTCACAAGTTCAACAAGGGTTTTTATAAAAAGGACAAAGAAAACTAAGTTTTTCCAAGATAAGAAAAATAAGTATTTAGACTACAAGTTGTCTTAATAACTTGGTAACCAGGTGATGACCAATGGTAACCAAGAAGGATACCCGGGTTACTAGATTGGGCCCAGAGCCCAAGGCTACCCAAAATAACCTAATACTATTCAAGTATGATATATGATTGGGCCTAGTACTCAAGGTTACTCTAAGTAACCAAACGAATCATCATGAGGTAATGTAGGAAGGACATATGACTAGGGTTACTAATAACTAATGAAGGTTGGTTAAGGATACCAACATTGCATGAAAAGATTTACGGTAAGATAAGCTAATCCTTATCTTACACCCTAATTGAAACAGGAATAGAACCTGTTGATGTACCTTGATGGAAGATTAGGTAAAGTTTCAAGAGCATAGGAAACCAGGTAAGTACAAATCTCATCTACAGTATGGAAAATAGTAAATACTATTTTCAAGTATACATGCTATGTTATGCTATGATATGTGATGTCATGATGTAATGTGCTAAGTTATGCTATGACATGTTATGCCATGAAAAGTTATTCCATGTTTACAAAAATATCATGTTTTCGCGAATGCCATGTTTTCAAAAACGCCATGTTTTCAAGAATGCTATGTTTTCAAGAATGCCATGTTATGGCAAAGGTTAAGTATGATATGATATAGTGACATCATGATGCATGTTCACTAATATTAAACCATATGTTAAGACAAGATAATAAGTTCAAGAATTAAGTCCATAATGAAGCATAAGACATTCAAATCGATCATAAATGGTTCATGCATAAATTACATGATGATTGACATGTTTTTTTAAGATGTTTAAAATGTTTTTGTGAGATATGTTTGTACTTGCTGGACGAAAGCTCATTTGTATATTCCATACTGTAGGTAAAAGTAAGATGCCTGCAGCTTTACTTGGTGGGCCATGGAGACGATGGGGCGAGTGAAGGGCGGTATGGGATACCACTACGCAAGATTTTCCGTTAATATTTTAAGCATGAAGTTGTATATGTATGATTAAGGAATATGTACCATGTCATGTATATGATGTTTTCAAGTTGTAATTTAAAAATAAGTTTTCAGAGTTTAAAGGAAAAAAAGAAAAATTTATTCTCAAATTTTCAAGAAAGTTAAGTACAAGTATGTATGGTGTCGACCCGGCTTGGGAAATCGGGGCGTCAGAGGTGCCTTGGATACTGGTGCTGATCCGGGAGGCAATTCAATCTCAAAAGAAATTTCTCGCTCCGGTGGCAATCCTGGTAATTTTTCAGGAAAAACTTCCATAAAATCTTTGACTATCGGTACTTCCTCCGGCCGACTCTTAATTTCTTGCATTTTATCCACCATATTGGCCAGAAATCCAATACATCCTTCTGCCAATAACTTTCTTGCCTTTAGCGCAGAAATGAACATTTTCGGCTGTTTTGGAGTTGATCCTCTAAAGATGAACTGTTCGCCTCCAATTGGCTTAAACGTGACAACACGATGTTGACATTCTATAACTGCGTTGTATTTACCCAAGAAGTCCATACCCAAAATGACATCGTAGTCATATAGGTTAATGATAATCAAATTGACATACATTTCCCTAACACATATAATTATTGGAACGTGACGTATCCAATAATCAGACAACAAAATTTCCCCAGAGGGTAATGTAGTCCTAAATGTTCTTCTAATTCTATCACTTCCTCTACCTAGTTTCTTAGCAAACTTAGATGATGTGAATGAATGCGTTGCGCCATAATCAATTAATAAGTAGGCATCTTGTTGGGTAAAAGAAAACTGACCTGTCACCACCGTGAATGGTCCAGCTTGAACATCTTCCTTAGTGTAGGCATAAATGCATCCTTGTGGTTCTGGAGTTTCAAGTCTGCCTTGAGAGATTGCAGGTCCTTCGAGCTTCATCTGTGCTGCGTGAAGCTGATATCCCTGACCTTTCTGCTAGTTCTGTGGATTCTGGAAATTAGAATTGCAGTTCCTAGCATAATGGCCTTCTTTGCCACACAATAGCATCGAATGGTTCCAGCACGGCAATCTCCCGGGAGCTTCCTTCCATATTTTTGATAAGTGGGATAAATGTTGTTATCAAAAGCATTCTTCTTTTGGGAAGAATTCTGTTGATTCCCATGTCCTCCTGAATTCTATTTTCTTTTCTGCTGATTGCCACCGTACTGCTTATTGTTGCTGTTTTGACCAAAAGGTCATCCTTGACCTCTCTGCTGGGGAGTTTGGCATGGTCTTGCCTGATTCTGCTTAGCTTGGACCTTCTCTTCTTTCTTGTCTTTAAAGAACTTAGCCCGTTGTTCTCTATTCTATCTTACCCAGTACTCAGCTCGAATTGCCCAGCTGACACATTCAGCAATGGTGGTTGGTGGATAGGGGCCACTGCTAATCACTACTGCCAAATCAGAGCGGAACATCCTCATCATCTTTCTTACTTTGTCGCTCTCAGAAATGATGAGATGAGGACAAAAACGTGCTAGCTGTTCAAACTTTTGACAGCTTCAGCTACTGACAAATTACCCTGGCGAAAACTAGTGAACTCGTCTTGTTGAGCTTCCATAACCTCTGTGTTGAAGTATTTCTCTTTAAATTCATCCACAAAGCCTTCCCAGGTCATTTGACTAACATCCTGCCGAATCTGGACGGTTTTTCCACCAGAGACGAGCATCTTTTCTTAACATAAATGATGCGTAGAGCACTCTCTCTTGAACATTGAGCCTTAAAAAGTTCAGAATGACCTGGAGGTCGACCAACCAGTTATCGGCCTCAATCGGATTTGTTGACCCTTCAAATTTTGGTACTTTCATACACCGAAATTTGTCATATAATTCTTCCGGAGTTCGAACCAGGGGTGCTGGTGGAACAACTAAAGGCACAACAGGCACTTCAGGGGCTATAGGGTTTTCTGGAATCACCAGGTCAGCATTAGGAATTTCCAATGCAGCAGGCTGATTCACAGGTGCTGGTGGTACTCCGGCATCAGGAGGTCCCTGATTCTGTTGAGCCAATTGAGCTCTAAGCCCACCTATCTCTTGTTGTTGGGCTAACATCATTTGTCTCAGTTCATTCAATTGGGCCGCAAGATCAACATCTTGGGTTTGTGTCGTTCTACGTCTTGGTGGCATGATTCTATACAGAAAACTATGAAATAAGTTTCTTGTTTTAATAATGTAACGAAATAATGTCTCTTATATGGAACCATAATCTTAATTCCATATCATAGCATAATAAAGAACGTATTTGAATCCATCATAACCTTGTTCATATTTCCTTCATAACATGAGTACGTAATCATAACATTTTGGAAGGTATAAAACTTTCCCATTATGTTCGCACATCACCTAATTGCCACCACCAAGTTAAGGCACCGCCCAACGTCATCCCCGTATCTAACATTATTCTTATGTGGGCAAGAGTTCCACAAACACAACATATAACTTCCATAATGTTGATCCAAATCCTTAGTACGAAAAGTTCCCGGCTATCACCATACCAGGGTGGAGTAGTCCCTTAAAAGCACTAGGAGTATCATTCTTCCAGTGTGGCCATTGATGAGATATGCTCACTAAGTACGCAAGATTTAACTAATTCTAATTATAAGAAAAATAATTAACTTACTTGGGCCGTTGCAGAAACGATGTGAAGCAAAGTGAAGTAGGCTGGCAGGATATCGCTCTGATACCAACTTTGTAACGCTCCGACCTACGTAGAGCCGTTACCATACTTACTTAACTACATTTCGGTATTAATAACTTAAACTTACTTGAAAATTGAGAATAATTTTTTTTTAAACATATATAAATAGACTTGTCCATATAAGTAAGCTTTCCATGCATACACATTACTTGTTTATCAAATAATGTCATACATTATCTTTATATATTTAACTCGAGTCTTCAAACATGATATATATATATATATAGTATAACACAACTCACTTATATATATATATATATTTGGTTCAAAAGAACTTGCGAAAAAATTTGCGTAGTTGTATCTCACACCGCCCTTCACTTGTTGCATCATCCGCATGGCCCACCAATTAAGCTGCAGGCTTTTTACCTACAGTATGAAATATACTGATGAGCTTACGCTCAGCAAGTACAAACTTAATCTTACAAAAACATGTCAAGCATCATGTAACTTATTCATGAACCATTTATGATCAATTATGAATCTCTTATGCTCCATTATGGACTTATTATGAACTTATTATCTTGCTTAACATGTGGGCCCCTTGTGTATGTACCAAATGCACGTAATTCACAGAAAGTTAGGGTTTGTAAGGTCCTTAACAATTCTGGGAATCATGTAAGCCTTCACGATCTGGCGGAAGGTCTTAGTATATTGAAACTTGTATAATCCTCCACGATCTGGCGGGAGGTTGGTATGACACTTTACTTATCTTGGTTTAGTCTTGATCTTGTTACTTTTCCAAGACTCAGATTCTTTACTTGTGATCTTATTAGTCATTATGCATATAATGCATAGATCTAGTATAAAGATTATTATCATAGAATGACTTGTGGCATATTAATAAAGCATAGCTTTATCATAAACGTGGCATATATATTAATATGGCATCATCATAAAACATGGCATCATCGTAAAACATGGCATCATCATAAAACATGACACATCATGGTATACATGTAAACAAGTCATGCTTGAAAATAGTTTACTATTTCATACTGTAGGTGAGGTTTGTACTTACCGGTTTATGCTACGTCTTGGGTTTTGTTGCTCCAAATCAGGTTGCAACAACAGATTACTTCCTTGTCTCCCAAAAAGGACGTAAGATAAGGGTCATCTTATCTTATCATAAATCATTGCATTCAATGCTGGTATCCTTAACTAGCATTCATTAGTAATCCTAGTTACATGTCCCCCACACACTACTATGATAGCTTATTTGGTTACTAAGTGTAACCCTAAACAACATCTTGTTTGTTGTGTTAATGAACTTTTGGTTTCAAGGCCCAATCATACCTAGTATCTTATTAGGTTACTATTAGTAACCCTAGGTATAAGCCCAAGTCATATTTGGATCAAAACCCTATTGGGTTACTAAGGCCCAATTTTTAAAAGTTATATCCTATTAGGTTACTATTGGTAACCATGGGCTTTAGCCCAGCCCAGTAACTTGGGTATTCTACCCAGTTATCGTTGGTCATCATATTGTTACCGTGTTTTTAAGATAGCTTTTGGCCCATTTATTTATTTTTCTCTTTTCTTGATAAAACCTAGTATTTATTGTCCAAATTTTCTTTGTATAAAAATCCTTGTGTGAACTTTCAATCTTTTTACAAAACTGTAATTTTTTCTGAGTAAGTGAAATGAAATTGTTAGGTTTTGAAAACTATAATTGAAAACAGTTTCATAATGCCATTTATCAGTGTATGTGCAGGAATTATCTGTTCCTGCACTGCTTTTGAAAATCCTGTGCAAGAATTTATTATTTTCTGCACAGTTTTTAGAATCCAATTGTATATAAGAATCTGTTGGATTTTCTAAAATTTTTCTTCACAAAAGTTTTAGATCTTGAAAAACCCTACAACTTTGGTTCTTTATTCAAAACCCATTTATGCCTTTAACCTATCTTTTTTCTTTTTTGAACCTTCCTGGCCGTGCACAGGGTCTGGGCAGACCAGGCTCAGGTTTTTGATAAAAATAGAGGCCTTTGGAGCCTTATTTTTAAAAACCTTCTGAGTTACCCCCTAGAATTTTCAATTCTCTACAACTTTTTTGTTTTAACGTTTCTCAAATTCCACCTCTAAAGGCCTCAAAATCATGTTTCCAGATTGCTGCCCAATATTGATCCGAAACTGATAGTTTCCTTTTTAATTGGTTCTTACGTAAAATTACGCACACATGACCTCAAACGGTTAAAACCGTGAGCCTACATCAAGCATGCAGCACATTACATAACGTTTTCATTGTCATGAATTCATTTCCATTCATACAATCCTTCATGCAAACCCATATGGTGAATCTTCACCAACTAGGGTTTTTAGGGTTTTCTTGAACCCTACATGCAACATACATTACCAAATCACTTCTCATCCATGCAACATCATTCTTGAGTATGTGGGGACATATTACAAACATCTATTAGGCAATCACACATACCACATGATATCTAACAAATAATATCACAATCACGCACCAAAACATAAATCAAAACCATTAGCCCTAATCAAGCACAAATTAAACTATTCTAAGCTATTGCATAAAAATGAGCTTATGCTCTTACATACCAACATGAAATACACATAAATCTTTGAATCAAAACTTAATTGAGAGGCTTGGGGATTTTAGGGGGTTTACCTTAACACCTTGAAGTTAGATCTAGACTTTGGATCCAAAAATTTCCTCATTGCTTCCTTCTACTAAAACCGACCCTCACAATATTTTTTTTCTCTATTTGGTTTCGGCTCCTAAGGGGGAAAAGAGAATGAAGTGAAAATGAGCCAGAGTTTGGGGTAGAATCAAATAAAATGATCCAAAACACCCCCCCCCCCCCATCATCACCTATTTATAGGTGAAAAATAATTTCTTTTTGGATTTAGTTTTATTCCTAAAATTGCATATCTAACCCCAAAAATAAAATATTTGCCCATATACCCCTTGAGGTGGCCGGCCATTATGGATCCTTGGAGGCCAAGTAATTTTTCATGTTCATCCATTCAATTAACCAATCAAAAGCTACCACCCATTTCTTCCAATTTTCCAAAAATCCCAAAATTCACATATTTATCCTAGATGAGGTGTCCTCCCATTAGGGCCTTGTTTGGCTTTCCTCTTAATATGCAGTCCATTTTCATTCTAATACAGATACTACAAATACTGTTTTCAACTAATAACAGTACTGTTAAACTGGACTACAGTCCAGAATTCATCTGTGTATTATTGGACTGCGTAATGATTTTTTCTTATGACTTAAAGCTACTTAGCCCTTACTGTCCTAAATAATATGCTTGATTTTTCTAGAGTGGTTCCAGTCCTTATTCTTACTATTTCATTTGTGATGACGGTTTTTCGCAGTATAATTTCCATACTGCTTGCTATACTGCAGTACCGTCATAATCATGCCTTGAATTATTTTGGTCAAACTTTGACCGGAATAAAATCATAAATTCTTATTCTGCCTTTTTACTTAAAAGGCCTCATTCTTGACCTAATAAACTTACTATTGAGTCTCATAATTAATTAAACGAGAACTCAAACATATATTGATAAAATTATGAATTTCACATTGATATTCATAATTTTCATGAAACATCACATAAACACATAGCATGGACTTAAATTTCTTTACATATAAAGAAATCATGAGTCCGTAAAAATTTCGGTTATTACAAGATCTATGCTTAGGTTATCTTGTTTGCTAGCCCTAAGCATGAATTTGATTTTATGCTTTAGGATGAGTTTTAAGGTTATGTGTGCTCACCATGTGTTTGTGATTATGCTCTCACATGATTGAATATGGATATTTTATGTATGATGGTTATGTGAATGCTATGTGTATGTTGGTTATGAAATTAACTTAAAAACATAACTTGGTAAGCTAGTAAGGTTTCAATATTGTGTTTTTCATGCAAATAAACAAGTGTTTGATTGAATATTCAGAATAAACTCGACACAATGCATGTTGATGTTGGCTCACGGCTTCGACCGTTTGAGGTAGTGTGTGCGAATTTTTAAACAAGAACCAACAAAATACAAACTGTAGGTTTTTAAAAATAATCTGGACAATTTTCTGGAAACCCAATTTTGAGTCCCTTAGAGGCCGAATTTGGAAAAAGTTATAACTGTAAAATTGTAGAAAACAGAAAACCCTAGGGGGTACGATGGATAGTTTTTGAAAAAAAAAAGACTCCAAAGGCCTCTGTTTTTATGAGTTTTCAAAACTGGCCGGTTCAGGTACTGTACATGGCTAGTATTCTTCAAGGAGAAAAACGGGTAAGTTAAAGACAGATTTAAGTTTTGGACAAAAGTTAAAGTTGTAGGTTCGATGAGATCTACAACTTTCGTGAAGAAAACTTTTTCAAAATCTAAACCGATTTAAAGATAAAACTAGATTTTTAAAACTGTGCATGGTATAAGAAATTTCTGCACAGTACTTTTAACCAAATTGAAAGGCTGTTTTCAAAAGCAGTTTTCATGATTTTATAATTTTTATGACCCTGTTAAAAAGGAATTACAGTTTTACAAAAAATAGTTTTAAAAGGTTTTGAATCCATTTGAAATTTCACAAGTGATTTTTAAAAGGCAATTTCAAGTATTAAATCAAGATGATACTTGATTTATGAAATCAAGGTAATTTTCAAGTAAATAAGGTGTTTACTAAGAAAACAAGGCATTTTTAAGAAAAAAGGAAATAAAAATAATATGCTAAAGTTACTTAAAAATATGGTAACATTTCTATAACAGATGGTAGTAGGGTTGGAGACCGAATTATTGATAAATGAATATGTTATGATTTATTGAGTAATGTGGTAGAATGGTTCTTACGTCTGGTTTAAAAACAGGAGTATAACCTGTTGTCGTTCCTTGTTAGAACGATAGACTAAGAGCGTAGGACAACTTGTAAGTACAACTCCGCCTATAGTATAGGTAAAAATATTTTTACTATTTTGCATGTTTTTCAAAGCTCATGTATTAATGTATGTGATGCATAAGTTTTATGTTTTATTATTGTGGCATCATGAAAGCATGCTCACCAATAATAAATCGCATGACAAGAACAAGACCAAGATTTCAAGTATAAAACAATTAAAATTCAAGTTTTCAAGTATGAAATAGTTATGATTCCATTTTTCAAGTACGTTCAAAACAAGAAAAAGTTTTTAAGAATTAAAATAAGTTTTCAATTATAATGGCAAGTAAGTTTTCTCATGTCGTACCGACCTACCACGAGGACGGGTTTGGTCCATGGTTTGAGTTGGATTGGACTGGCCGCTGGATTGGACTGGCCGCCCCAACCACTCCATGACTGCGCGTCACGATACGTACACTCATGTTATGTAAGGGGCCCAAAAAATATGCTAACATAAGAAAGCATAATTGGTTTGTTAAGAAAGTATAATTGGTTTGTTAAGAAAGCATAATTGATTCATGCATTCTTTATCAAGATTGTTTTACGGAAAAAGAAGTTGTACTTGCTAGGCGAAAGCTCATAATTCATGTTTATGCTGTAGGTAAGCAGCTTTCCAGTAATGTATTATACAAGACTGTGGAGAATGGCACGGCAGACTGTGAAACTTTGGGTTGGACACCGCCACGTGTTTTAAAATTACTTGTATTATATTATTTCAATTTGATGATACTGTTATCTAATAATTAGTATGATTTGTAAGATGTGTGAAGATAAGTTGAAAATCCAATACTTAATTAAGTACGTATATATATAAGTATGAGGTTAAGATAGGTTTTAAATTTATGTTAAAAAAAAATTCCGGTACTTTTGCAAGGTTAAGAAAGTTAAGTATTTAAGTAAAGTAACTATGGTAATGGCCTACCTAGTCGGGTGTCGTTACAATAAGATTCTCAGTTGGCTCGGAAGCAACGAGATCCCATGTTTCATTGCGCAATAAAGCATTGAACACTTCGGACATTGCATGTCGCCATTCTGGTTGTTTTAAGGCTTGAGAAACACATGTGGGTTCGGTTGGTTTGGCAAGATTGGTGATTGTGCGAAAAGAGTATTTTGAGTTTGGTTTATAAATGTTGTGTTTGGAGCGAGTTTCCATGGGATGTTTATTGGTACAGGTTGGTGGGTTTGACTTTGTTTTTAGTTAAATTTAGTTTTTATAAACTTGGTTTTTAGTAAAATTTGGTAGGTTTTCTGCAAGTCCTAACAGATGAAATAACTAACGTGAATAGTAATTCATGCAGTTAGATAATTGAAATACAGTAATTAACGCAAACTAAAAAAAAATTATGTGACCATTAATCCAACAATATGAAAAAACAACAGATGTTAAATACATCAGCATAAAAAGTGGGATTTCAATATCTTCGAATTAATTGTAAGATAAATGAAATTATGTGTATAACCAAGAAGTACTCCATTCCTAACCCATGAAGTCTCTCCCTATTTGCAAGTATCCTGCATGCAAATCCCACTTTCAGCCTTACTGACTTACTCCAAGCTTTTATACTCACATTCGACCCAACTGATCTACTACGAGCAACCACTAACCTTCGATCCACGAAATTACTCCGAGTGATTGAAAGCTTTATGATTAAGCTTAGGGTTATTTACCTTTTTATATCTCGTATTTAACTCTTATTCAGAAAGTATACATTGTGATTTGAAGTTTTACATTTTTATATCATCAGGTTACGTTTAATATACAAATTTATATCATTTCTTTGTCAACACATATTTTTTTTATCGAAAATACCCAAAATATTCTTTAAAAAAACTAAAATTAAGTAGTATTTACCTTTTATATCATGCATATTGTTTTTTTTTTTTTTTTTTTTTTTTTTTTTTTTTTTTTTAACTATACTATGCATTTGAAGTTCTTTATTTATTTTTATTTAATACATATATCTATATTTCTTTTCTCAACTAACACTTATTTTGATCTAAAAAATAACGTAAATACCCTCAAAATTGACCTTAAAAAATTAAACTAAGGGTATTTTTGACATACAAAGATCCAAATAAAGAGTCGACTGAGAACATGTAGATTTAATACAATAAATATAATAGAATTGATATTGTTGAGGTCAAATTTTGTACCTCATCTCTCACCGTACACGTGTCCCCAGATAAGCCATCGAAGAGCACAAGACGACTCGTAGACATACCGCTTAGAAGACACGGGAATGACTACCGGACAACAGGAGAACGACTGGCAGGTGACTAGCAAGTCAGCAGAGATAAATAAGTAAAGTTGATGTCATGGGCATGATGAAGAAACTAAATGTAATGACCCGCCTTACGTAGGCCGTTACCATACTTACCTTACTTAGAAACTTACTCTTACCTTATGTAAAAATACATATATTTTTTTTTTCGAAACTTACTTTAAATCCCAATTTAACTTCATACTCATATATATGTACTTGCTCAAGGCAAGTACTAAGTTTTTAAACCATCTTAACACATTTACAAAATATACAAATTACTAGATATTAGTACCATCAAACTATCAAAACATAATACCGACATTTATATACATTTTTTTTTCACAACGCGTGGCAGTGTCCAGCCCACAGCTTCACAATCCATTGTGCCCTCTTCCACAGTCTTGCATCATACATTACTAGTAGGCTGCTTACCTATAGCATAAACGTAAGTTATAAGCTTTCGCCCAGCAAGTACAACTTTTCTTCTGCAAAACATTTCCAATAGAAGAATGCATGAACCAATTGTGCTTTATTTATGCTTTCTTAGGTTAGCATATTTTTGGGCCCTTACATAACATGAGTGTACGTACTGTAGCGCGCAGCCATGGAGTGGTTGGGGCAGCCAGTCCAAATTCAACTTAAACCATGGACCAAACCCGCCCTCGTGGCAGGTCGGTACGACACGAGAAAACTTGCTTAACATCATACTTGAAAACAATTCCTTACTTGAAAAAATTTTCTTTTTTGAAAACAGTTTCTTACTTGAAAACAGTTTCTTAAAAATAGTTTCTTACTTGAGACGATCTTATTCTTACCATGTGACTTATCATTAGTGAGCATGATTACATGATATCATAATAATAAAACATAAAGCATATGCATCACATACATTAATGTATGAGCTTTGAAAAACATGCAAAACAATAAAACATTTTGCCTATGTTGTGGGCGGAGTTGTACTTACTAGTTGTTCTACATTCTTGGTCTATCGGTCAACAATGCACAACAATAGGTTACACTTCTGTTAACATAAACCATGACATACTTAATTGGTATCCAATCTGATTACTCTTGGTAATCATAGATACAAACCTTATTATAATAAATTGGTATTCTATATGATTACCTTAGTCATATAATTGTTTACCATAGTCTAAGTGACTTGGGCTTACTATTTCATTTTCTTGGATCCTAGTTTGGTCTCCAAACTGGTTACTATCTGTCATAGAATTGTTACTTATATTTTTAAGTAACTTTGGCCCATCTTATCCTTTTTAAAATACCTTGTTTTCTTGAAAATATATTGATTTCATAAATCAGGTATTATTTAAAATTGTCTTTTAAAGCTTACTTGTGAAATTTCTAATGGATTAAAACCCCTTTAAAACGGTTTTTCGTAAAACTGTAGTTTCTTTGTAAAAGAAGTTGTAAAACTATAAAACTTTGAAAACTACTTTTTAATTTGGTTGAAAATACGCGTGCAGGAATTTCCTGTACACTGCACAGTTTTGAAAATACTATGCATAAATTTCTTGTATCCTGCACAGTTTGAAAATCCAGTTTTATCTTTAAATTGGTTTAGAATTTGAAAAAGTTTTCTTCATGAAAGTTGTAGATCTCACTGAAACCTACAACTTTTTTTGTCCAAAACCTAAATCTGCCTTTAACTTACTCGTTTTTCCTTTTGAAAAATTATGGTTGCGTACACTGACTGTACTGACTAGCCTCGGATTTTGACAAAAACAAAGGCCTTTGAAGCTTTATTTTCAAAAACTGTTCTCGTTGTCCCCTAGGGTTTCCATTTTCTACAACTTTTCAGTTTTGACTTTTTCATATTCAGCTTCTAAGGGGCTCAAATCAGTTTCCATAAAACTGTCTAGTGAAATCCGAAAATTGGCAATTTTGGATCTTGTTGGTTTTCGCTTAAAATTTCGTACACACTACCTCAAACGGTCAAAACCATGAGCCTACACCAACATGCAACGTGTCGGATTCGTTCATAACACTTAACCATACACTTATCTTCTTGCTTAAAAACACATTATGGATTAGCTTACCAAGTTGTGTTTTTAGGTTAATTTCTTAAACTTCATATACATCATCAACATCATCTTCATCATTCATCACCATTCATCATCATACATAACTTTTTCCTTCTTACACATGTGAAGACATATTCACAAACATTGGTGAGTACATGCAATCATAAAACCCATTTTAGAGCATAAAAATTAAATTCATGCTTAGGGCTAGCATTCAAGATATCCTAAGCATAAATCAACCATATAAAAACCATAACATAAAAAAAAGACATGAGCTTATGCTCTTACAATTCAAACTTGAAATACACATAAATCCTTAATAAAAAACTTAATGAAATTCTTAGAGGGTTAAGAGTAATACCTCTAAATTTGGAAGGTTGTTCTAGGTCTTGGAATGAGAAACATTTTGCTCTACCACCACTATACCATAACTGGCCACCTTGTTCTATTTCTCTCTGTTATTTATTTATTTATTTTCCTAAGGCTAGAGAGGAAGGTAGAAAGAGAACTAAAAAATTTGGGGGTCCAACTAAATGGTTTTTCTTCTACCACCCCCCTATTTATAGGTGAAAAAACCTTAATTTTTCACATTTATTTTTTTTCTTAAAATTGTATATTTGACCCTAAAAAAAATATTTACCCTTTAGTCCCTTGAGGTGGCCGGCCAAGTGTTGCTTAATTCACTAAAAAAATCTTTTCATATTATCCACTTTTCCATAATTACCAAAAATTCCCAAAATTAGATTATTATCTTTGATGAGGTGTCCTCCAATTAGGACCATGTTTGGCACTCCTTCCGAATATGCAGTCCATTTGCTTAATAATCCAGTTAATACCAATAATGTTTTTGTAACAACCCTAAATTTTAATGACTTGAGATTTCCTTAGATACAAGGAGAATCTAAGTCTGAATTAGGATCAGAGTTAAAAAAAAAAAACATAATTGATATTATCTAAGTTAGCAGGGAAATGGACTGTATAATTATATTAAGGGATTTTTGGAATCAAGTGGATAATTATGCATGAATTGGAAGCCAAGTGGCTCTATCCTAGCCAACCACCTCATAGGGACTAAATTACAAATATTTTATCCTTAGGGACCAAATTACAATTTTAAGAAAAAGTGATGTAAGCATGATGATGTCATGATGATGTAAGCATGATGAGGTAAAGATGATGATGTCATGATGATGTAAGCAAGTAAACTTGGGCTCCAAGTTTCCTATAGTGGCCGGCCACCTAGAGGGGGTGATGAGCAAATATTTTACTCTCAAGGACTAGTATGCAATTTTGAAAATAAATAAATCATAGTTCAAGGACTTATGGGTAATTTTGAAAAGTTTCAAGTCACCTATAAATCGGTGGAGGGGGTGACTCATTTGCTTCACAAATTGAGGAATTGTCCCAAAACTATGGCAAAATTTTCCCTCACCCTTTCCTCTAAAAAAAAAAAAAAAAAACCGAACCCAAAGTGTGAGAGAAATTCCATGGAGTGGTCAGTTTTGCTTGAAAAGAAAGGAAGAAGAAAAAAGAAAAAAAAATGAGAGAAAGAGATAGCAAGTTGTGGCCGAAAATCTTGGGAGGAAACCAAGCTAGAGGGAGGCCGGATTTTGGTAGAAAGCAAGGAGGAAATTTCGGATCCATAACCTAGATCCAACTTCAAGTTGATTAAGGTAATCCTCCTTGATTCCCTAAGCCTCTCAAATTAAGTTTTGATTCAAGTTTAAGTGTATTTCCATGTGGGTATATAAGAGCATAAGCTCATTCACTTATTTCCATGCAATAGGTTAAGTTGCTTGGTTATGTGCTTGATTAGGTTTTATTGATCCAATTTATGTTTTTGGTGCAAGTTTTGATAATATGCTTGTGTGATATTAGGATTTGCTTGCATGCCTTTAAAGTATTTGTTATATGCCTAATAAGTTATAGGCTATGCATGATGTTGAATGAGCTAGAATAGAAGGGTAACGACCCGTCTAGCACAGGTCGTTACCATACATACATTCTTAACATTTCTCATAATTTTTACTTAACGAAAACAGCGGAAATTTTTTTTTTATAGTGCGCACACACATGAATACGTAAGTATAAAATAACGTTGGATCAATAAAACCTAATCAAGCACATAACCAAGCAACTTAACCTATTGCATGGAAATAAATGAATGAGCTTATGCTCTTACATACCCACATGGAAATACACTTAAACTTGAATCAAAACTTAATTTGAGAGGCTTAGGGAATCAAGGAGGATTACCGTTCGGATATGGTTGCTCCGAGTGCAACTCCTTGCATAATACCCCTCCTTGCCACAAAGGTAGCAAGCGTTTGTCCCCATTCTACATACTCCTGGATGTTTTCTTCCACACGTCGCACACATCGAGAAGTCAGTGTTATTACCCTCATTTCCTCGGTTATTCCTTTTCTAAGGGTAATTCCTTTGTTGTCCCTGGCCCGTGAAATTCCCCTTTCTTTTGTTCCTTCCAAACTGCTTGGAACTTTGGGCAGGGTTATTGTTCTGGCCTCTTGGGGCTGATTCCGTAATTCATCGGGGCTGTATTTGCTTAACTACAGCTTTTTCCTCCTTTCTAGCCTTAAAAATCTGAGCCCTTGCGTTCTTATCCTGGTTGATCCAATACTCGGCTCTTATTGCCCGACTTACACAATCGGATACCAAGGTAGGTGGACTGCTGCCCGCACTCACTTGCTTGGAGATGTCTGTCCGGAACATCTTCATCATCCTTCTAACTTTCTCAGTTTCGCTCGGTACCAATTCCGGGCATAGACGAGCTAGCTGCTCAAACTTCTTGACAGCCTCCATTACTGTCATCGACCCTTGTTTCAGATTCGTAAACTCATCTTGTTGAGAGGCAAGGATTTCTCCGTTGTAATATATGGTGCGGAATTCAGTCACGAAATCCTGCCAGCTCATGGTCATGACATCTCTGCGCATCTGGACTGTCATCCACTAGTGTTGCGCATCCTTTTTGAGTGCGAAGGAAGCACAAAGAACCTTCTCCTGCTCCGTGAGTCTTATAAAATCCAGAATAACCTGGATATCGATCAGCCATTATCAGCGGCTATAGGGTCGGTAGACCCTTCGAATTCAGGCATCTTCATACGCCTAAATTGCTCATATAAAAGATCCTCCCGTACTAACGGTGGGTTGATTTGTACTTCAGCGGGTGCTAACGGAACCTCAACATTCCGTGGGATCTCTGGTTGAACCTCGGGCATCGGAGGTACTATTGGGGGTACTCTGGGAACCTCATTAACTTGGGGTCTCGGATTTACTCGAGCTAGCTGCTCTCGAAGTCTATTAGTTTCTTGCTGCCGTTGCAAATTTGCTACAACGGTTGCGAGATCTGGCTCAGGCGGATTAACAGGTACCATTCTATGTGGGCGTAACATCTTCTAAAATCCTATTAACCCATAAGAAAAGATATTATCATACTAATAATATTCTTTCTTTCATGCATAACTTATCGTATCATATCATAACATCGTCATCGTATGCTTATCATAGCATTATCATAACGTTCGTAATCGTAACATAACATCTTTACGTACATCTCATACTTGAACTGTCTTTTTGTACACTTACAAAAAGTACATCATATTTGCCATATCATATGTACATACTGTGTACATCGTATCATATATACATGATGAAACTATGATGGAAGTGGTTACCACTTTACCATCATACATGCATACAATCCTATCGTTAAACAGAATAAACTAACGAAAGTCAGTCCTAAGTCAAAAGATGTACATGGTCAATCTATGTCTATACTATCTACTCTGTAGTCATGTCCGAAAATACGTCCCAATCTTCATCGTCGAACAAAATCTCCTCTGGATCTTCCTCAAAATCCTTCATCTCCTCGTCGCTCGAGATGTCGATAACTGGGGGACCCTCGGGTGGATCCTCTGGGGCAACTATATTGTCAGCAGCATCCTGGTCATCAGCGCCTATCTCAAACTCGACCTCCTGGGCTGGTACCTCCTGTAGCGGGATCGTTGGAATCGGGTCATCCGGAAATACCGGATCGGCTTCGAATAGGGGTTCTCCTATCCCGGCGTCATTGACGGGTACTTGGTAGTCATCCATGATAGCATCAGCTTGCATCATGTGGGCGATGATTTTGGCCTCCATGATGTCGTTGATCATGTTCCCCACCGTCATTCCGGCCGTAGGTTCTGGGACGAATCTTCTAATCTCGGGAGGTAACCCATTTCGGAGTATACGCAACGCCCTCAACTCTGGGCTGGCTAAGTCCTGCGGAACGTGGGGTAACATCGCCTCCTGGAATCGACGACAATAGTGACTCATGGTCTCTTGCGGATAAGCGTGCCAATCCGCTACGTAACTAAAATATCGCTCGAGATGCATGGCGCGGTAGATCTCGGGATCTCGATAAGGCTCATCGGCTCCCTCATCTGGTACGGGTCCGAAACGCGCAATCACTAAGGTGCGAAAATGCACCCAGGTGCGATCTGGCATTGCTCTCTCCCCAAGCGTCATCCACCATAGTCGTGCGTCTGCTACCAAGCATCGGCTGGCCAGAGAGACCTGTAGGCGAGCCTTGATGTGACTAGTACGGAAAATAAGCTCCATGTCATATAGCCACGCTGCTAATGACACTGTCCGTCTCGTGCCATCGAATAGTAGAGGATGCGACTCATAAAATGACATGATTGAGTCTCGATCCTCATCTACGCGAGCGGGGTCCATAACGTAAAATCTACCATAACATAATTGCATAATAATTATTTATGCATCAGGAAAATAAATTTAACTTACAATGATGGTGGCGATGGCAGGCTGACTGTGAAATAGGATTGCAGGAAACCGCTCTGATACCAACTCTGTAACGACCCGCTTAGCATAGGCCGTTACCATACATACATTCTTAACATTTCTCATAATTCTTACTTAACGAAAATAGCGAAATTTTTTTTTTTATAGTGCGCACACACATGAATACGTAAGTATAAAATAACGTTGCTAAATAAAAGTGTTTGGGCGTAAAATGAAACACATAAAATGAATACATAATATCGAAACGCATAGCGGCATAATTTCCCACATTTCACAGTTCGTCCCGCCACGCTCCACCATCTTGTATCATGTACTTCCCGTAGGTTGCTTACCTACAGCATAGACGTCAAAACGTGAGCTTTCACTCAGCAAGTACAACTAATACATTCGCGACATAACAAACTTTAACATATCATAACATATCGTGACTTATCATAACTTATCATAACATAACTTAATCATAGCATAACATATCGTACATCTCATAGCATAGCATATCAGACTCATGCATGAACCGTTTATGCTTCATTATGATTTCTTATGCTTTCATAACTTATCTTGCTTATCTTACTTATGGGCCCCATAACATAAGTGTCCGTACCGGGCGCGCAACTATGGAGTGGTTGGGGCGGCCAGTCCATTTCCAACTCAAACCATAGTCCAACCCGACCTATGAGCGGGTCGGTACGACACAGGCAAGCTCGCTTGCCATCATAACTTTCATTGTCTCATACCTTGTTCTTATTCTTATTAATTGGTGAACATGCTTCGTGATGTTTCACACAATTAAATCATAATCACTTCTTAACCATACCATAGCTTGTATCTTATCATAACATAATTCTAACATATTTCATAACATATATCATAGCTCATACTTCATAGCATATCATAGCACATAGCATATCATAACACATAGCATATAGCATTCATTAAACACATAGCATTAAACCTATAGCATACATCCTAGCAAATAACACTTACTAAACCTATAGCATACATCATAACATTAACATACTTGGGTAAGTATTCACAACAAAGCCTATGCTTTAGGCGGAGTTGTACTTACCTTAATTGCTGTGTCCGATATCAAGCTTGATCCCGTCAGGACACTTCCAGCGTTCTACCTTCTGTCGTATCATAAAAGTAAGGGTTAGAAATGTTGATGATATAACCAACATCCATTCATAACTTTAGTTATATGCCCTTTACTTAATCTCATGTTATCTTACTTAGTTACGTTAAGTAACCCTAGGGTTTAAACTTACCCTAATCGGATTAAAACTTAATTTTGGTTTAAAAATCTATTTCTTTTGGAAAAATCTTATATTTTGTGTATAAAAACCCTTTGTAGGACTCTGAAAATTTGTAAATTAAAAATAGGATTTGTTAAAATTATTGACTGTTGGAAACTGCCTTTGGAACAGTTTCACATTGTCAATTTATCTGTGTTTGTGCAGAAATGTCCTTTTCCTGCACTGTTTTCCAGAAATCTTGTACAGGAATTTCCTATTTCCTGTACAGTTTTTAAAATCCAATTTGATTTAAAATCCAAACCAAATTTGAAAATGTTTGTTTCACAAAAGTTTTAGCTTTCAAAAAACCCTACAACTTTCATGTTTTGAGTAAAACCCAGTTCGGACGTTAACATATTCATATTCCCTGTTGAACCCACCTGGTCGTGCATGAATCCTGGGCACGGTCAGGCTTGGATTTTCATAAAAACCAAGGCCGTTGGAGCCTTATTTTGCAAAACTGTCCATAATGGACCTTGGGAAAACTCTTTTCTACAACTTTCATGTTTTACGTTTTTCCTAATTCGGCATCTAAGGGCCTCAAAATCGGGTTTCCAGAAAACTGGCCAGTTTCCACCCGATCTAGCAGTTTCTTTACTTAAGTTGATTTTACGTCCCAATTCGCACACACTACCTCAATCGGCAGCAGCCGAGAGCCTAAGGTCAAGCAGGCAGCGTCATTCTAACGTCAAGTTTGTCATCCAACAAAATTAAGGGTATACATTTACATTAACATAAAGCATAAAACCCTAAGTTCATGCAAGCATTCAAAACCCACCACAAACCCTAGAAATCAAGCACCACACCTAAACATCTAATCTAGGGCAGAAAATTAAATTGAGCTTATGCTCATACAAACCCACTTGAAATACATTTAAATTTCTCAATTGAAACTTGAATTGAGAAGCTTAGGGTGCTAGAAGAATTTTACTTCAATCAACCTTCATGGTTGAGTCAAATTGGGTGCACCCTTGATCCTCCTTTTTCACCAACAAGAACCGGCCTTCCCCTTGGTGAATGGGTTCCAAAATTTTTCTGCCCCACCTAGCCTTGCTCCACACCAAAACCAGCCACCTTAGGAGCTTGTCTCCCTTTCTCTCTTCTTCCCCCAACAACCGGCCCCTTGGCCTAAAATGGCACCAAAATGTTTTTGATCACTTGATTGGGGTTGAACAAGATCCGGCCACTCTCACACCTAGATCCTTTGAGTTTTAATTTTTTTTTCTAGCTCTCTCTTGGTTTCGGCTTTTTGAGGCAAAAATTGGGCATAATCTAGCTATGTTTCTCAAATTTTGAGAATAAAAATGAGCCACCACCTCTCCTATTTATAGAGGTTTTTGAACTTTTCAAATTTGCCCATAGATCCTCAAAAAATTGCTATTTACTCACTTGCCCTCTTAGTTGGCCGGCCGAAACCTTGTGGAAGAAGTAAATTATCTATTTCTTTCCATATTTTTCCTTAAATGAAAGAAATGATGTCATAAACATAAAGTAAGATGATGTCATCTTACTAGGGCTTGTTTGCTTCTCATTCTTAATATACAGTCCAAATTTAAGCTAACACAGATATCTTTTAATACTGGCTCACTTATGCACAGTACTGTTACACTGAACTACAGTCCAAAATTATCTGTGTAAAAAAATGAACTGTATAAAAATTTTCTTATTTCTTGAAGCCCTTTGGCCCTTGATATCCTAATTATTGTGCTTGATTTTTCTATGGTGATTTTGGATCTTAATCATACTATCTTACCCGTAAAGACGGTTTCTTCAGTATATTTTCCATACAGCTATTTATACAACAATACCGACATATCTTTGACCTTTCTGGCCAACCATTGACTTTATTGTCGACCATTGACTTTCTTGTCAAGGTTTGACTTCTTTGGTCAATAGTTGACTTTCCCAGTCAAGGGTTGACTGTTTGGTCGAGCTTTGATCAACATCAAATCATAACATTTTCTACCCCTTTTTACTTAAGAGGTCATATGCTTGGCTAAGCATTCATTTTTGAGTCTTATAAAATCATAAGAACTCATAAAATATAATAAAAACCCTTAACCAGGCTCTTTCATCAACACCCTCAGGGTACAAACAAATTTCTTAAAAAGAAGAAATCGTAATGCTACAAAAACTAGTCATTACAAGAAGCTTGAATGATGAATGGTTATGCAAACCCATTTACAAACCCTAGTTTGGTGCAAAAACACCTAAAGATTTCATGAAAATTTTGGCTAAATGTATGGTATGAATGATGAAATCTTACGTTAGAAAACGCTGCATGACTGATCCTAGGCTCCCGGTGCAGCCAGTTGAGGTAGAGTGCGCGTATTAGGACGTAAAATGAATCTAGGAATGAAAACTGTCAGTTTGGGTAAAAACTGGCCAGTTTTCTGAAAAGCTGGTTTTAAGGCCTTTAGTGGCAGAATTGGGAAAAATGTAAAACATGAAAGTTGTAGAGAAGGGTTTTTTCTAGTGGACCTCAAGAACATTTTTCAAAAATAAGGCCCCAATGGCATCTGTTTTTATGAAAAACCGAGCCTGGTCTGCCCAGACCCAGTGTGGTATCAGTGTGCATGGCCAACAGGTTTCAAATGGATATATGACTAAGTTAATGACGGAACTGGGTTTTTTATAAAAAAACCAAAGTTGTAGTATTTTTTAAGATCTAAAACTTTAATGAAGGAAGTTTTCCCAGATTCTAAGTAGATTTTAAGATAAAACCTGATTTTCCAAACTGTACAGGTAATAGGAAATTCCTGCACAGGGTTTTCAGAAAATAGTACAAAAGTAGGAATCCCTGCACATGCACTGACACTTAAATTAAGAAACTATTTTTATGGTTTTTTTTTTTCAAAGTTTGACAGTTTTTTTAACTGTCTTTACTTAAAAGTTATGATGGTATTAAAATACGGTGTTTATTAGAGATAACCTTTAGTAACCGGTTAGAATACTGAGTTATCGGGTTGGGCCTTACCCTATGGTTACCGATAGTAATCTAATAGGGTGTTACTCTAAAAGTGATAAGGCCTTAGTAAGAATTAGTAACCTAATGAGTTACTGTTATGTCTGGTTGGGCCATGAGCCCTAAGGTTACGGCTAGTAACCGACCGAGTTATCTTTAGAAGATGTGGGGGACCTATAATTAGGGTCACTCATGAATGTTGGTTAGGATACCAACATTTAATGATTTTGATTTATGGTAAGATAAAATGTAAATGACCCTTATCTTACACCCTGTTTGGAAACAGGAGTATGAACTGTTGTCGTGTCATGATTGGGACGACAAACCAAGAGCGTAGGACTTCAGGTAAGTACAAACCTCACCTACAGTATGAAAAATAGTAAACTATTTTCTTGTATATGATATGTTTTCATGTATGTTATGTTATGTTATGCCATGTTATGTCAAGTAATGTATGTTATGTTACGTCAAGTTATGTTATGTTATGTTATGCCATGTTATGTCAAGTCATGTATGTTATGTTACGTCAAGCTATGATATGTTATGAAAAGCCATGTTATGCCAAGTTATGTCAAGTTATGTTATGTTAAGTCATGTTAAGCTAAGATAAGCCATGTTATGCCATGTCAAGCTATGTTATGTCAAGATATGCCATGTGTATGTATATGCTATGGTTGATATTACAATATGGAATAGTGACATCATGAGGCATGTTCACTAAAATTAAACCACATGGTAAGAACATACAAGCAAGGTGTCGTATCAATCTCCCGCCAGGTGGAGGATACATGTTCACGTTCAAGTTTATGATTATCAACCTCCCGTTGATGCGGGAGGGTATAATCAACCTTCCGCCAGATCGTGAAGGGTTATGTTTATGATTCCCAGAATTATTAAGGGCCTTGCATACCCTAACTTTCTGGAGATTGCGCGCATATGGTACGTACACACAAGGGGCCCACATGTAATCAAGATAATAAGTTCAAGTGCATAAAAGATTCATAATTGGACATAATTGGTTCATGCATAAGTTGTATGATATTTCTTGTAATTTTGTGAGATCATGTTTGTACTTGCTGGGCGAATGCTCATCAGTATATTCCATACTGTAAGTAAAAGTAAGATGCCTGCAGCTTTACTTGGTGGGCCATGGAGACGATGCAGCAAGTGAAGGACGGTGTGGGATACCACTACGAAAGAAATTCTGCAAACTCTTTAAGTATGATGTTGTAGATGTATGATCAAGAAATTTGTACCATGTTATGTATGTGATGTTTACAAGGTCCGGTTTAAAAGGTTATGGTGACCTTATAATCGGCATAACAAGTAATGGGTAGGCATGTTAAAGTTTACCCATAAGTACAAATTTATTCAAGTTGTGAAAAAAAAAAAATTTCTGTAAGGTTAAGTATTTAGGACTAATGTTTAAGTTAAGCAAGCATGGTAACGGCCCACGTTTACATTGTCGGTCCTACGTGGATGGCCGGGGTATTACAGTTGGTATCAGAGCGGTATCCTGCCAGCCTACTTCACTTCGTTTCACATCGTTTCCGCAAGTGCCCAAGTAAGTAAAGTTATTTTCCTTTGATTAGAATTTGTTAAGATATTGCTTATGTAGTAAGCATATCTCATCAATGATCGCACGGAAAATGATAACCGTGATACTTTAATTTTATGGGATGCATTACCGCGATCCTGAAATTTACCATGATGTGTATGTGATGGATAAGCTTATGATATGAAGAGATCATGATGAATCTCTAGTATGATACGATAAGTTATGATGTTTTCATGATAGGACATGATAAGGTATGAATGAAAGAATGGGTATACGAAATGTGAGGAATTAGAATTAGAAACTAGAAGATGGTTCGCCGTGTGTACGAACGGACCAAATTTTTACAAGAGCCTAATCTTGCAACTGTAGTGACTAAGTTGTAATGATAATTGCTAGAATAGCAATAAGAAATGAATAGGCCTTGAGAGCATATAGCCTATCGCCTCATCTCAGGTATAGTAATAACATGGAACTTTTCCTTCTAAGGAATTGGATCGACACCATGGAAGTTAAGTTCCCTGGTTGTGAAATGTTTGCCCCATAAGAGTATTATTAGATACGGGGAAAGTTTGATGATGCCTTAGCTTGGGGGTAGCAACTAGGCAATGTGCCATTATGAGTTGGATGTTACCCACAACAATTTATTAGTCTATGATAATGATGATGGCTATGAGTCTGATGATGAAGTTAATAAGGTTGAGATCGATAGCAACAACCTTGAAGTTGACATATAATGGTTGACTAATGTCGACTACATACGATCTTTTAAGTAATGGAAATTATGTAATGATGGGAAGTTTTAGATATTCCTTAGAGCTATGATAATGCTTTTGTGCTTTAAAGGAAATGTTGAAGGCAAAAGAGAAGTTTCTACTAGCTAACAAGTAGCTAGTTGATAATGAGTATACCTTTCACTGCATCACTCGAACAGTAATATGTTTTCAATAATACTATTATTATTGTTTTCCATGATTAATTTGGAAAAGATTCAAAGAAGTTATTTTATGTATGGTGCTTGATCTTATGCTTATTAGAACCAACTCATGTTATGTTATGTAAGGGCCATCATGTTAAGTCAAGGGCCGAAAACCATGAGGAACAAAGTTCCAAGAAAGGGGCCATCATGTTACGTAAAAGGCCAAAAACCTTGAGGAACACAGTTCCAAGAAAGGGGCCATCATGAAAAGAAAAGGGTTCTAATAGCACAAGATTAACATTGTACCAGAGGGTCCTCAGCTTCAGCTAAATTGAAAGAAAAATATTTTCAATATGATATATTCGCTGAGCCCTCAATTAAAGTTAAAGAGAAGTATCTTAAATATAAGATACAATATACTTTTCAAGAATGAAAAAGTTATACGATATGATATGTTTATCAAACGCAGCAAGTTATATGATATACTTGCTAAGTTTTTACAGATAGTTCTTGTGATGCAGAATGAAAGTAAGAACGTATGAAAGGAAAGTATGATGAAAGTATGCATGGAAGTATGAAAGTATGAGGATATGAAGGTATGAATTATGATGCTATGAAAGTAAGATTATGGTTCTATACAAGAGACATGAACCCATTAAAGTGTTAAAATGGGAACATGAACAAACTACTATGTATTGCTAGTGGATTTGAAGAAAAGCCACTGAGAATTATTCGAATTTTCGAGGACGAAAATTTTTCAAGGAGGGTAGAATGTAACAACCCTAAATTTTGATGACTTGATATTTCCTTAGATACAAGGAGAATCTAAGTCTGAATTAGGATCAGAGTTAAAAAAATATATAGTATTGATATTATTTAAGTTAGCAAGGAAATGGATTGCATAATTATATTAAGGGATTTTTGGAATCAAGTGGATAATTATGCATGAATTGGAAGCCAAGTGGCTCTATCCTAGCCAACCACCTCACAAGGACTAAATTGCAAATATTTTATCCTTAGGGATCAAATTACAATTTTAAGAAAAAGTGATGTAAGCATGATGATGTCATGATGATGTAAGCATGATGATGTCATGATGATGTAAGCAAGTAAACTTGGGCTCCAAGTTTCCTATAGTGACCGGCCACGTAGAGGGGGTGATGAGCAAATATTTTGCTCTCAAGGACTAGTTTGCAATTTTGGAAATAAATAAATCCTAGTTCAAGGACTTATGGGCAATTTAAAAAGTTTCAAGTCACCTATAAATCGGTGGAGGGGGGTGACTCATTTGCTTCACATTGAGGAATTGTCCCAAAACTATGGCAAAATTTTCCCTCACCCTTTCCTCTAAAAAAAAAAAAAAAAAAAAAAAAAAAAAAAAAAAAAAAAAACCGAACCCCAAGTGAGAGAGAAATTCCATGGAGTGGTTGGTTTTGCTTGAAAAGAAAGGAAGAAGAAAAAAGAAAAAAAAAATGAAAGAAAGAGATAGCAAGTTGTGGCCAAAAATCTTGGGAGGAAACCAAGCTAGAGGGAGGCCGGATTTTGGTAGAAAGCAAGGAGGAAATTTCGGATCCATAACCTAGTTCCAACTTCAAGTTGATTAAGGTAATCCTCCTTGATTCCCTAAGCCTCTCAAATTAAGTTTTGATTCAAATATAAGTGTATTTCCATGTGGGTATGTAAGAGCATAAGCTCATTCATTTATTTCCATGCAATAGGTTTAGTTGCTTGGTTATGTGCTTGATTAGGTTTTATTGATCCAATTTATGTTTTGGTGCATGTTTTGATAATATGCTTGTGTGATATTAGGATTTGCTTGCATGCCTTTAAAGTGTTTGTTATATGCCTAATAAGTTATAGGCTATGCATGATGTTGAATGAGCTAGAATAGAAGCTTGAATGATGAATGGTTATGCAAACCCATTTACAAACCCTAGTTTGGTGCAAAAACACCTAAAGATTTCATGAAAATTATGGCTGAATGTATGGTATGAATGATGAAATCTTACGTTAGAAAACGCTGCATGACTGATCCTAGGCTCCCGGTGCAGCCAGTTGAGGTAGAGTGTGCGTATTAGGATGTAAATGAATCTAAGAATGAAAACTGCCAGTTCGGGTAAAAACTAGCCAGTTTTCTGGAAAACTGGTTTTAAGGCCCTCAGTGGCCGAATTGGGAAAAATGTAAAACATGAAAGTTATAGAGAAGGGTTTTTCCTAGTGGACCTCACGAACAGTTTTTGAAAATAAGACCCCACTGGCCTCTGTTTTTATGAAAAACCGAGCCTGGTCTGCCCAGACCCAGTGTGGTATCAGTGTGCACGGCCAGCAGGTTTCAAACGGAAATATGACTAAGTTAATGACGGAACTGGGTGTTTTATAAAGAACCAAAGTTGTATTATTTTTCAAGATCTAAAACTTTTATGAAGGAAGTTTTCCTAAATTCTAAGCAGATTTTAAGATAAAAACTGATTTTCCAAAACTGTGCAGGTAATAGGAAATTCCTGCACAGGGTTTTCAGAAAACAGTACAAAAGCAGGAAATCCCTGCACATGCACTGACACTTAAATTAAGAAACTGTTTTTATGGTTTTGTTTTCAAAGTTTGACAGTTTTTTTAACTGTCTTTACTTAAAAGTTATGATGGTATTAAAATACGGTGTTTATTAGAGATAACCTTTAGTAACCGGTTAGGATACCGAGTTATCGGGTTGGGCCTTACCCTAAAAGTGATAAGGCCTTAGTAAGAATTAGTAACCTAATGAGTTACTGTTTATGCCTGGTTGGGCCATGAGCCCTAAGGTTACGGCTAGTTGCCGACCGAGTTATCTTTAAAAGATGTGGGGACCTATAACTAGGGTCACTCATGAATGTTGGTTAGGATACCAACATTTAATGATTTTGATTTATGATAAGATAAAATGTAAATGACCCTTATCTTACACCCTGTTTGGGAACAGGAGTATGAACTGTTGTCGTGTCATGATTGGGACGACAAACCAAGAGCGTAGGACGTCAAGTAAGTACAAACCTCACCTACAGTATGAAAAATAATAAACTATTTTCCAGTATATGATATGTTTTCATGTATGTTATGTTATGTTATGTCATGTTATGTCAAGTAATGTATGTTATGTTACATCAAGTTATGTTATGTTATGCCATGTTATGTCAAGTCATGTATGTTATGTTACGTCAAGCTATGATATGTTATGATAAGCCATGTTATGCCAAGTTATGTCAAGTTATGTTATGTTAAGTCATGTTAAGCCAAGATAAGCCATGTTATACCATGTCAAGCTATGTTATGTCAAGATATGCCATGTGTATGTATATGCTATGGTTGATATTACAATATGGAATAGTGACATCATGAGGCATGTTCACTAAAATTAAACCACATGGTAAGAACATACAAGTAAGGTGTCGTACCAACCTCCCGCTAAGTGAAGGATACATGTTCAAGTTCAAGTTTATGATTCTCAACCTCCCGTTGATGCGGGAGGGTATAATCAACCTTCCGTCAGATCGTGAAGGGTTATGTTTATGATTCCCAGAATTGTTAAGGGCCTTGCAAACCCTAACGTTCTAGAGATTACGCGCATTTGGTACGTACACACAAGGGGCCCACATGTAATCAAGATAATAAGTTCAAGTGCGTAAAAGATTCATAATTGGACATAATTGGTTCATGCATAAGTTGTATGATATTTCTTGTATTTTTGTGAAATCATGTTTGTACTTGCTGGGTGAAAGCTCATCAGTATATTTCATACTGTAGGTAAAAGTAAGATGCCTGCAGCTTTACTTAGTGGGCCATGGAGACGATGCAGCAAGTGAAGGGCGGTGTGGGATACCACTACGCAAGAAATTCCGCAAACTCTTTAAGTATGATGTTGTAGATGTATGATCAAGAAATATGTACCATGTTATGTATGTGATGTTTACAAGGTCCGGTTTAAAAGGTTATGGTGACCTTATAATCGTCATAACAAGTAATGGGTAGGCATGATAAAGTTTACCCATAAGTACAAGTTTATTCAAGTTGTGAAAAAAAAAAAAATTTCTGTAAGGTTAAGTATTTAAGACTAATGTTTAAGTTAAGCAAGCATGGTAACGGCTCACATTTACGTAGTCGGTCCTACGTGGATGGCCGGGACGTTACAGTTTTAACTATCAACAGTACTGTAATACTGGACTGCAGTCCAGAATTCATCTGCACTTAACTGCACTGCGTATGGATTTTTCTTAGGACTTGAAACTACTTAGTCCTCCTTGCTACAAATATTGTTCTTGATATTTCTAAAGTGATCTCATTCCTTATTCTTCATTCTGTATCCGTAATGACGGTCAAACACAGTATAATTCATATACTGCTTGTTACACTGCAGTACCGTCCTATTCAAGTCATGAGTTATCCTGGTCATACATAGGCCAAAATAACGTCATAAATCATGATTCCGCCTCCTTGACAAAAGGCCTCATACTATGGTTGAAGTATTCTCAATATCTATCTTGTTTTCCGAAGGTTATAGCCTTCTCCATCGAACCAAAATTGGCTCGGATCAAAATTTCTAGAATTTTAGATCATTAAATCTAGCTCTAAATAGCATTCTAACGGTCCACTTTATGTCAAAAAATGCCTTCCGGATGGTGATTTAAGGTATTCTAAATATTTACTCCATTTTTCGAAGGCTATAGCCTACTCCGTCGAGCCAAAATTGGTCTGGATCAAAATTTCATGCAACTTGGATAATTTGAAAATGCTTTTAATCATAATCCAATGGCATACTTCGTGTTTGAAATCGACTTCTATATAACAAGTTATAGTCGTTTCAACATTTGCTATATTTTACAAAGCCTATAGCCTTCTCTGGCAACATAAAATTTGTCTTGCTCAAAATTTCTAGAAGTTTTGATCATTAAAACATGCTTTCAGTAGAATTCCACTGATCCAATTCGTGTCGAAAAATGCCTTCCGGATTATGATTGAAGTTATTCTCGATATCTACCTCATTTTCCGAAGGCTATAGCCTTATCCGTCGAACCAAAATTGACCCGAATCAAAATTTCTAGAATTTTAAATCATTAAATCTTGCTCTAAATAGCATTCCAACGGACCACTTCATGTCGAAAAATGCCTTCCGGATGGTGATTTAAGGTATTCTAAATATTTGTTCCGTTTTTCGAAGGCTATAGCCTACTCCGTCGAGCCACAATAGGTATGGATCAAAATTTTAAGCAACTTGGATAATTTGAAAATTCTTTTAATCGTAATGCAACGGTCTAATTCGTGTGAAAACCGACTTTGATATAACGAGGTATGGTCGTTTTAGTATTTGCTACATTTTTTGAATCCTATAGCTTTTTCTGGCAACATAAAATTTGTCTGGCTCTAAATTTCTAGAAGTTTTCATTATTAAAACTTGCTTTCATTAGAATTCCACAGATCAATTCGTGTCGAAAAATGCCTTCCGGATTATGATTGAAGGTATTTTCAATGTCTACTCCGTTTTCCGAATGCTATAGCCTTCTCCGTCGAACTAAAATTGGTCCGGATCAAAATTCGTCAGAAAATTGTAAATCGAATCTTGTTTTCATTGTAGACAAGAATATGTTGGAACTCAACAATTGATATAATAAGCATAAAAAGATAAAAACATATTTTGTAGAGTTCCTTGTTTAGTATTGTTGTGAAATAATAGGAATGATGTGAGTTTCTTCCTTTTATCAATAGTCTTTCATGTCAAAAGTGTTTTATGTCTAAAATTTACGTGCTTGTACATCTTTAAGAAGCAAACAACTAATTTACATAGGATAAATTAGGCAATAAAATAACTTGACTTAATGTTGAAATAATTATTTCGATTCATTTTACGTGTCTTATTTTAAAGAATAAATCAAAGTAATATTTTATTTTATAAATATGTGCTATAGATTATAAATTGATAATTAGTAGTCACCAAATATAGATAGCATCTTATGATTATGATTAATGTATTCATCATTTTTGTTGTTGCTATTTTAAAATAATTCAAAAGTTATACAACTAATGGGTAAATAAATATCGTTTCTACTTTCTAGATTAAAAAGCTAAAATCTTATTATAAGTCTACAGAAGTCTAAAGGTTTATTCCAAAGCCAGTGGCTAGAGCCAATATCCCGACAGATAGGAACAACACATGAGCCATTCTTGTTGTTGGGCGTAGGAGTTCGTGCAGTTGAAGACATCACAAGTATAACCTTTTTTTTTATTATTATTATTATTTTTTCTTTTAACAACTTCGGGATAAATGTATTTAACTTACTTTATTATTGTGGTGGAGAAACAATGAATTACTACTGTATGTACGTACTTGAACTTAAATAATTTTTACTTGGAACTAAAATACTTGAAAATCTAGGATTTTTTTTTTTTTTTTTGACTTATCCTGATTATACTAGACCTTAAAAATAAACTTTATCATGCATACATATCGTTCAGCACATTTTTTATATTACTTAACCCTTCCATAAAACATATGTATTTATTAATAATTTTCTTATTGAACAACAAAATCCTCAAAAAAGAGAGTAATTTCGAGTCAACCTCAAATTCAATCCTGAATGAAAACTTAATCCCATCACAACGGTGCGACTTCGTGTATCGCAGTAGCTTTGCAAAGTCATTGCTCATGGGCGGAACATATTCGGGTGAGAGAGAGAAACAAGAGAGCCGAATCTCTGTCACTGTCGCGGTGTCCTCGCCGCCCCCAAAGCCTTGCTTTGCGAGGCCAGATCATGATATAGTCTTTTCATCGCCGTCACGGCGGTCTCTCCATCACCGGCGTGGCTTTCTCTACGATCAACGAGTAACGAGAATACAGAGGGAATTAGAGACAAGAGAAATAGGGGGAAATGAAGCTTTTGTTGTTTGTCATTTGATTTAAGGGCCTTCTTTGCATTACCTTTTCGTCATCTTCCTAACGCACCTTGTCATGGTAATCTAACTTTCAATTAATTTCTTTTTTCATCATAGAAATGAAGGGTTTTGTTTTTTTTCAATAGTAAAAATTTGAGAGAAATCGGAGGCAGTAAGAACAAAATAACGTAGGTCAGAATATAAGAGCAAATCTTGTTATTTCTGTTATTAAAAAAAAAAAAAAAAAATTTCACAATAAAGTTACTTTTTTCCCGTTCTTTTAAGTTTTTTTTGGAAACAGAGTATTTTATGTTATAGATAATGCATGTCTAATTCATCGAATAGCATTCAGTTATAAGAAATCATAACATTTACAATATGTACTTTATCATTTAATAGAAAATTTAACAAATAACAAATATTACTTTCATATTTTTCATACTCAATAAAATTTCATCAAGCATAAAAACATTTTTAAAATGCCACCCCCCCCCCCCCCCCCCCTCTTTCTCTTCCTCTTTAGTGTACAGTGAATGGAAAATTTTGTAAATTTAAGACATTACTTGTGAGGAAGTCAAATTACAAGTATAAATGCTATAGAGAAATAAAAAAATAAAATAAAATAAAAAGGAATGGACTAAAAAGGAATATAACAAAAAAAAAAAAAACTGATAACATATGTCATCAATCCGTCAAACGCCACCCGTCTTGTTATGTATAATGGGCGGTCTCAATTTGGAGTTTTTCCAAACGGCCCAACCTTAAACTATCTCACCCATCATGCATTACTTCATTTTTCTATTGTATATGTGTTGGGATTTTCTTAACATGAAGTGCTTGATATTTGAATTTTTTTTTAACACCTTAAAAGTTACTATACTAAACATACTAAGAATATAATCATAAAGATTACCTATGATTTCTTTTTCAAAAAACAGCTGTTCCCCCATAACACCACCCCCCACCCCCCTCCCAAAACAAATGCCGAATTAATTAGGCCCAAACCGCCGTAGTTGTATTTGATTTCATGACTATTTCTATATATTTGATTTCATGACTATTTCTATATATAGACGGGTAAAGTTCCAAATTCTTTAGTGTGAATCCTTTAGTTGCTCCAAAATCCTCTTATAGCTGGTAAAGCTCTCAAATTTAATCAATAGACTATGTTAAGTCAAATTTGACATATTGTCTCTGAGACAAGGTAACCAATAGTTGACAAACTTGCTTTGTATGCAGTTCATCTCAATGATTCTGTTTGGTGCCATTTCATCCTGCAATTCATTATGCATCCAGCCTTCGCACGGCTCGTTTCAAATAGCAGCAATGATCATGCACTCTTTTTATCTTGTTTGGGTTTTACGAGCTAAGATTTAATGAGGCGTCCTCTTGGTTAATTCCGTCAGGATTAGATATTGCTTGTAACTTAAGGGCGGAGCTCTTCAAGTACCTCATTATTCAACTATATGGATAATTTTCTTGAGTTTAGGAATTTAATGTTCTTGTTTAGTAGTTTTTGTTGCCTTTGTTGCGATTCTGTTTTCCTTTATGATGTCTTTTTTGACAAACTGTTTTATCCTTTTTTTTTTTCGAACCATATTTGAGTAGAGGGCTTGGTGTCGGATAAGTTTGCGAGTGCCAACCTCGATGTTATCTGCCACTCTATTTTGATGTCAATTTCTCTCTTCATATATTAAAAAATAAAATAAGATAAGTTACTCATTTAGTCTCGATTTTCATACGATGTTTTAATCCTTAATCTCTTTTTTTTTTCCTTGATTAAGCTCCATGAAGTCTTAAAAAAGGACATAATTTGATCCTTTCCGTTCACTTCTCTTTAAGATTAAGAGAACCGGTATACATGCGTCCACATATCAGGATCAAATTTCGCATTTTATTTTAAGCTGGATTTTTTTTTTTTCTTTTTTTGTGTGTAAATTTCTCATTTGTCCCCAAGCAATTTCTGAAGTTGCATCATCCTTGATCGGGAAAAAAAAACATTTTTAAAGAGTTTACAGAGGCTTTTAATCAATTAAAAAAATGAATATTGGGATCAAAATGCAACTTCCTAATTACTCGGGGACTAAATAAAATTTACCACAAAAAAATAAAAATCCAACTTTCCACGAGTCCTTTTCTCCTTTTATTCTCTGGAGTTCCCATAATCAGTTTCTCTTTTCTTGCACAGTTACCATGAAAAACCTATTCAACTCGAATAAAAACAGAAAAGTTTTCACTCAATTATACATCCTATTCTTGGAGTTCTCTGGCCAAATTATCTTTGTTTAATTACCATGTACGGTGTTTTGGACATCTCAAACTTACATGTAATCCTTTATAGAATACACCTTTTTCAGGTAATATAAAAAAACTACAATTGTGTAGTGTAAAAGAATTCCACATGCACTAAAACACTCAATTATCTTACTCAATTATCTGTGCTAGAGCATCTTCTATGTAATGTCAAATTGTTATGTCGATAACGAAATTTGATATTTGGGTAAGAGAAAATATTTTTCCGGTTAATGTTTCAATTATGGTGAGCTATGCATCAATGTTTGGTTGTGGTTTATAGCATAACCTTTGTAAATTTTCTTTGTCAATGTATAACCTTTAATATTATTACTTTAGCAAACTAAAATAAAATAAAATAGTATTCGATGAGTCATGGTCATTCTCCACATTATTAAGCACATAGATCACCGTGATTGAGTTATTTCCTTTAAAAAATATGAATCGAAACATCAGTTCCTTAATTATTGGTCCAATTACATTTTAAGTATTTTAATACTTACAGTTCAAAACATCCCATAATCAATTCTCAAACTATCAATTTATCACATAATAATTGTGTCCGTTCTCGAAATATTGTTAAAAACTAGATTATAATTCCTAATTGATCAAGGTTAATTTATCATTTCTATGTTTCCGATTTCAATTTTAATAGATATTAAGTAAAAACTTTGAAAACACTTGTACACTAATATTAAAATGACTAAATTAATCTACACTTGATATTTATATATGACAATAACAGTCCAATTTTTAGCAGTGTTTTGGAGTACTAAAAGACATTACTGATTTTGGAACATTTTTAAAATTCATTAATTATGTGATAGGGTCTATATATTTTTTATTTTTTTTTAAATGAGATTGATCTTGTAATTCATGTTTCACAATCTCCGGCACCTTCAATCTGTCGTAAGCAGGGATAGCCACTCAACCTCAAGCTACTACAAGAAATTCACTTTCAACAACTATATTTTTAGTCACAGAAAGTTCAAAATTAGTCACAAAAAAACTTTTCGTGACTAAAAAAATTAGTCGCGCCTTGGTCCACTGAATGTCGGTCCTACATAAGTCTTTCGCGACTAAAATATGTAGTCGTTAAATAATCTTCTTTCTGTGACTAAAAATTTAGTTGTAAAGAAGTTTCCAATTAGTCACAATAAAATTTAAGGGGACCAAAGATTTGTACTGCAATGAGACCAAATTTACTTTTGCCGACTACATAAAAACTGATTGGCGACTAATAATTAGTTACTATCAATCATTTTTTAGGTATTTGGCGACTGATAGATTAATTGCTAAAAGATTCAATTTGGCAACTAATGATTAGTCACTGAATTCTTTACTTTAATTTGTAGCGACTAACTCCTAATCACTAAATACTTTCTTTGTAAACTTTTAGCAACTAATTGATAGTGGCTAATCAAAGTCCTGCTTGCATACATTAACGACCAATTTTAGTCACCATTTATTGAAAGATTAAGATTTTAATCTTTTTTTGCCTTCACCGACTAAAATGTGGTCATTAAAATCAAATGACTTCCATTTGAGTTACTAAATTTTTAGTTGCCAAAAGAAATTCACTTTTTTTATTTAAAAAATCTATAATCAATCTAGAATCAAATAATACAATAACATATTCGGAATATTAACAAATCAAATCAAATGTCTAATATGTTTATATTGTTACACAAATAACATTAATTTTATAGAGGTTACAAGTAATCATCAAATCAAATATATTAACAGATATATAAAACTATCAAACCAAATACATAAATATCATACTAATAAAGTGAATATATCTTTAAATATAAAATGTAAATTACAAGTAAATATGAACACTTGGTGCATAGGTAGTAGCAGCGGGCAACTTGGTGATGATTGAAAACTTGATAACATCAGATTATCCTTGTGTGTGTCTGCGTTATTTGAGAGTGGAGCATAAGCACCAAAGAAAAACTAAAACTCCCCAATTGTCTTCTTTTAGCCGTCAACATTTCGCCTACTAGACAAAAACATATAAACACACTTGGAGAAAGTGATAACAAAAAAACAAAAAAAACAAAAAAAAAAAAAACCATTATTAGTCACTCACCGACTGTAGTTACTTTGCATTTTGCATAATTGTACATTTCTTTGATGTATTGAATAATTTCCAATGCTTTAGCATCTTGAATTGATGAAGTTGTAACCAATAAACTGAAAAAATTAACCTCGTATCAAGAACAACAAATTCATTATGATTGATGATGATCAAGCGAAAGGAATCGATTAAAAAAATTAAAAAATAAACAAAAACTCAGTTAGCAAATTAAAGAGGAGAAATAAAATTAAGAAGTTCTCAAAGAGAAATAATTGTAAAAATATAGTAAATAAAGACAAACCACCCTACTCAATATTATGAAAAACTATCCACCATAAACAGGAACAAAAATTCCTTTGTTCCAAAACCAAAATCTGAACCGCACTTTTTTCATTCAAGAATCTACAAATGACAAAATAGGAAAGCAAAGAAATTAAGACCAAGAAGAAATTACAATAAATAAATAAAAAGAAAGAAAAATTTACAATCTCTTAAAGTTGTCATACCGCATGCCCAGAACCAGCACTAAGTGGAGCCAAAAAGAAATAATAATGAAGAGGAAACGAAATACTCCATCAACAACAACATGTCTAACTAGTATCCACGGATAATAACTGTGGTGGTCACCATCTATTTTTACATCATCGGAACTGGTTATCCGCAGTAACAAAGTCACCCCTAAGTGGATATAGAAAAGCAGAGGAGAGAGAGAGAGAAGAATACGACATACAGTTAGAAACACACGGAGGAAAAAAGGAAGACGAAGCTTCCAATTAGCAGGTCCTATAATTCTCCTCCGTTGATGTAAATCTGGAAAAATCATAGACATAAAGTAACGAAAGGAGAAAACCAAGCAAGAAAGCTTACTGAAACATAAAGCTTAACCCTTCAAAAAAAAAAAAAAAAAAAGAAGAAGAAACATAAAACCTACCATGGCAAGGAAAGAAGATGGTTATAAGAGTTGGAATAGATCAAAGAACAAAGAATTTGACAAGTTGAGAGAGAGAATTAGAAACTGTATAATGTTTGTATTCTGTAGTTGATAATAAGTAGAAAACTGGAAATCGGTTTTATCTTTCAAATTTCCTAAAATTGAGAGCCAAAAGACCGCCAAAATTATCATTAAGCTTTCCCCTCCAAAATTAATCTTTTTGTCCTTTTTTTTTTTTCGGCCGAAGAAGTTTCTTCCTCCAAAATTACGGTTTTACTTTCAAAATAATATATGTTTATTTTCAAAACTTTGTTTTTGACATTTTTTTTTTTTTTTGGGGAATGTTCAAACTTACTAACCGTATGACAAATAAATTATAATATAAATGCTGTTTTTAGGGATAATTTTTTTGGTAAATGATATATAATATTTAATTTTTTTAGGGACATTATTATAAATGATAGTAATAGAAAATTAAAATAATTGTACATACTACATACGGATAGGCTAATTATCTATTAATAGAGTATGAGAATGACATGAACAACTTTTTTTCTTTTTTCTTTTTTATTTTATAACTTGGGATGATATTTTCTTAAAGTTTCATTCGAGATTTGATTAAATAAAAAAGAATCTCGACTATTTTGTAATTTGTTTATTGAGAAAATTTCATAATTAGAGTTTAATCAACATGAAATGACAGAAACTTTAATGATAAAATAATTGAGAAGGCAACATGGAATTTTAACCTTAATCTCAATTATAAATAACTAGATAATTTCAAGGAGAATTAAGTTTACATGTAAAGTATTTTAATTTGATAATTATTAAAATTTGAATAATTATTATGTTGAATAAGATAATGAATAGTAATTTAAATTAAATGTTATTATCTTTGAATAAATATCATAGTTTAATTGAAATTTAAATGCAGATAATGATTACTAAAAATTTAAATTAAAGATTGTTATCTTTGCATAAAGATCATAATTTGATTTAAATTTAAAAGTAGGTAAGATAATTTCTTGAATTATATATTCTCTAAGATTGAATTTAAATAAATAGAAAATTATATGTAATGCTTATTAAAAATTATAAAATAAATATTTATTGGATGATATAAATATTTAATTGATGAAATAATTTTTGAACCCTAGCAACATTGTCTGTGTTTTTTGTGAGAGAAAGAGAAAGAACATTTCAATTTATGTTTAGGATTTATAACTAAATAGTCTTTTTGATAAGTTTTTTAATAAATGACCAAAGTTTTTAAAAATTATTTAAAAGTCATTTTTTTCTAAAATGATTAATCAATTTTCTTAAATGGTCAATCAATGATTAACTATATAATAGTCAATCATTGATTAACCATAACGTAAATCACCAAATTTTATAGTCAATCATTGATTAACCATTAGTCGATCACTACTTTTCATAGTCAATCATTGATTGACTAAATCTTAAAAAATGACAAATGGACATTTTCTTAAATAAAAAAAAGTTAGGTCATCTATTAGATTAGATGATTAAAAAATACCACCCAACCTAATTTCAAGATTGAGAACGGAAAGAAAAATAGTATCACTTTGTGACCGAAAATTCTACCAAGTGTACCCACACACACTCATACGTGAAAAAGTCATAGCAGGGAGGATCGAGTGGCTAGTGCTCATAATCTGGAAGCAAGCTTGATCATCCAGAATTGATAGACTAGCATTGAGACGATCAACCTATGGAGATATAGCTTCTTACTCAATCTAAATGGGTTTGAACAATCCTTTTAAGTATGATAAAAAAATTTAAAATCCACCATACTTTATTTCCGTTGTATAAAATATCTTCTCTAATTTTTCCTTCAATTGCCTTTTTCAACATATATTATTGGTAGTCCATAGTGCCCATAATGAGAGAGTAATCTTTTAAATTATAATGTCTTTTTAACACACGTCACTGGCCATCTCTGATAAATATCCCTAGTATTATCCATTGTGTAATAACCGCCCTTTTTGATTGATTCATGATTTCCTCGAAGAGGGAAAATGAATATTTATCTGAAATGTCTGATATGATTTTATCAAATGTATTTGAGTTCTTATAGCATAATAAGACTCAAAAACAGCTTGTTGAGTTCAGCATGATGTCTTTTGAGGAAAAAGACAGAATTATAATTTATGATTTTGCCCGGTCAAAGTTTGACCAGAAAAGTCAAATGTATGAATTTGACGGTACTGCATTATAGCAAGCAGTATAAGAATTATACTGCGAAAAATCGTCATCACAGATAGAAGAGTGAGAATAAGGTTCAAGACCACCCTAGAAAAATCAAGCATATTATTAGGATAATAAGGACTAAGTAGCTAGAAGTCATATGAAAAATTTTTACGCCATCAAATTTTACACAGATAAATTCTGGACTGCAGTCTAGTATGAAAATACTGTTAATTAGTGAAAAACAATATTGGAATTATTTAAGTTAGTCCGAATATTGACTGCATATTAGGGGAAGACCAAACAAGGCCTGATGAGGTAACACCTCATCTAGGATAATTAAGTGAATTTTGGAAATTAAATTAAGTGGATAATTATGAAATTTTTGGGAGCTAGAATGGGGACACATGGCCGGCCACCTAAGAGGGTTCTTTAGCAATATTTTATTTATAAGGGTAGATGAGCAATTTTAGGAATAAAAATAATTTAAAAAGAAATTATTTTTCACCTATAAATAGGTGATTGAGGGAAAGGTTTTGAGTCATTTTTATGAGACCTTACCAAAACTATGGCAAAATTATCTCTCAACTCCTCTTCCCCTTAGCAGCCGAACCCCAAAGAGAAGGAAAAAAAAAAATAATAAGAGAGTGGTGGTCGGATTTTGTGGAGTGAACCAAGGAGGAAAATTTTTTGATTCAAAGTTTAGATCCAACATCAAGGTGTTAAGGTAATACTCCTAAATCCCCTAAACCTTTCAATTAAGTTTTGATTCAAGTTTATGTGTATTTTATATGTGGGTATGTAAGAGCATAAGCTCATTCATTTATTTTCATGAAATGGGTTTAGATGCTTGGTTATGTGCTTGATTAGGGTTTGTTGGTCTTGATTTATGTTTTTGATGGTATACTTGTGTGATATTATGGTTTGCATGCATGCCTTTAAGGTGTTTGTTATATGTCCCCATATGTTGAAGAAGATGTAGGTATGCATGGATGATGGAATAAGTTTGGTAATAAGCTTGTATGATGAATTACGTAAGCAAACCAACCCTAAAACCCTAGTTTGGTGCAAGAACACCACATGGGTTGCATGGGTATGAATCAATGCATGTTGATGAAACTCACATTAAAGCACTGTATGTTTGTCGTAGGCTCACGGTTATGACCGTTTGAGGTAGTGTGCGCGTAATTTTACGTAAAAATAGACCACATGCAAAACTACTAGTTTTCGGGTAAAACTAGGCAACTCTCTGGAAATGCAATTTAAGGCCCTTAGAGGCCGAATTTGGGAAAACTTAAAACTAAAAAGTTGTAGAAAATTAAAAATACTAGGGGGCTATGCATGTAGATTTTGAAAAAGAAGCTCCAAAGGCTTTCGTTTTTGTGAAAACCCGAGCCCTGGTCTGCCCAGACCCTAGGCACGACCAGCCGGTTTCAATCAGAAATATAAACAAGTTAAAGGAAGAATTAGGTTTTAAGAAAAACATGAAAGTTGTAGAATTATTCAAGCTCCACAACTTTCATGGAGAAAAGTTTTTCAAATTCCAAACAGATTTTTGAAATAAAAATGGATCTTAAAAACTATGTAGGAAACAGAAAATTCCTACGCAAGATTTTCAGAAAACAGTGCATAACATGAATTCCTCACATACACTGATAACCGGAGTTATGAACTGTTTTCAAAAATAATTTCAGAATTTGATGATTTTTAATTGTTTTTACTTAAAAGCAACAGTTTTACAAAAATACGGTTCTAAGGAAATTAAGTTTTTACAAAAGATTTTTTAAAAGAAAACTTGACAAAGCTTTGTCAAGAAAAGAGAAAAGTAAATAAGCCAAAAAAATATGTTTTGGAAAACATGGTAGCAAAAAGATAACCAATAGTAAACAGATAGGATACCCAAGTTATTGGGTTGGGCCTCATACCCGAGGTTACCAATAGTAACCTAATGGGGTATTTATTTAAAATTAATTGGGCCTAAAACCCAGGGTTATCCGTAGTAACCTAATGGGATATAGATTAAAAGTAATCAGACTTAGGCCCGAAGTTACGAATAGTAACCTAATACTATTCAAGTATGATTGGGCTTGGTACCCAAGGTTACTCTTAGTAACCTAACAAGATATTGTTTAAGCATGATTGGCCATGGGCCCTAGGGTTACAGTAAGTAACCAAACAAGTTATCATAAGATGATGTAAAAGGGACATATAACTAGGGATTACTCATGGATGTTGGTTAGAATACCAACATTTAATGTTATGGTTGAGAGTAAGATAGGATGATTCTTATCTTAAGTCCTTTTTGAAACAGGAAGTTAACCTGTTGTTGCGACCGGTAGGAGCAATAAACTCAGGACATACGTAACAGGTAAGTACAACTCCGCCTACAGCATAGACAGAAATATTTTTACTGCTTGTATGTTTTCAAGCTTATGCATACATGTTGAGATGCATATGATTTATGCCTTGATGATGTGATGCAAATGATTTATGTTTTATTATTGTGACATCATGAAGCATGCTCACTAATAATGAATCACTTGGTAATGATGAAAACCCAGTTTCAAGTAAGAAACTGTCTTAAAAGACTGTTTTCGAGAAGAAAACTACTTTCAAGGAAATGTTTTCAAGAAGAAAACTATGTTTTTAAGAAATTATGTTCAAGAACAAGTTAAGGAAAAGTTTTCAAGTAAGAAGGCAAGCAAGTTGCCTCGTGTCGTACCGACCTGCCACGTGGGCAGGTTTGGTCCATGATTTTAGTTGGATTGGACTGGCCGCCCCAACCACTCCATGGCTGCGTGTCACGGTACGTACACTCATGTTACGTAAGGGGTCCAAAAATGTGCTAACCTAAGACAGCATAATGAAAGCATAATTGGTTCATACATTGTTCCATTACAAAATGTTTTGCGGATTAAAGTTGTACTTGCTGAGCGAAGCTCACAACTTACGTGTATGCTGTAGGTAAGCAACCTATCGGCAATACTTGATACAAGACGGTGAGGCTAGGCACGGCTAGATGTGAAACGTGGGATGTGGACCGCTACGCGTATTGAATTATATACTTACCTTTGTTATGCTGTAAATATGTATATCAAAGTGCGATTGATACTTAAGTGCTTAAGTAAGAAAACGTACATATATGTATATATATATATATATATGTAAATATGTGATGAGTTAGATTTCAGTTTTAAGTGGTTCAAAAAAAAAATATTCCTAATTTCCGCCAAGTTAAATAAGTTATGTAATTATAGTAAGGTAATGGCCTACGTTAGATAGGTCATTACAGAGTTGGTATCAGAGCGGGTTTCCCGCCATCCACTTTCACGGTCTGCCTGCTAGCGCCACTGTCATTGTAAGTAAAATTTACTTACGTGTTTGTGTACTTACTATGTAAATGTAATATGGTAAAGTTAACATTATGGATCCTAGACGTGTGGACGAGGATCAATACGCTGCCTGAATCTTTCAAGGGATGAGCCCATTGTTATTGATAGGACTCGCAGGACTGTGTCACTAGCAGGGTGGCTCATTGATATGGAGACCATCTTTCGGGTATGCCATATAGAAGCGCACTTTTCAGGTAGTGCTAGCTAGTAGGTGTCTAGCTGAAAATGCTAGACTATGGTGGCTAACTTTAGGGCTACCAGATGTCCAAGGACTAGCATGGGCAGATTTTCGTGCCTTTATTTTAGCACATTTTGGGCCTTTACCTGATAAGGAGGCCAATATGCCGTACCGCGACCCAAGGATATACAACGATATATATATGAGACAATACCTTAACTACGTTGCAGAATGGCAAGCATACCCAAATGAGTCCATGGGTTACTACTGCCAAAGATTCCGAGAGGCAATGTTGCCTTATATTCCTCGAGCGTTGGATGACCCAGAGTGGCGAGTACTGCATATCATTAGAGACGGGCTACCGTCGGAAGTGAAGCAATTTGTACCAGCCCCGGTAAGGGGAATAGTTTGAACGACATGATTGATGCTATTATGGAAGTTGAAGTAATAGCATATATGGTACAAGCTCGCGCAATTGCTCCAGTAGACAACTATATGGTTGAATGTCGACGCCAACGATAACGAAGTGGACTTTGCGGAATTCGGGGCTAATCCTGAAGACCACCTCGAGGAATCCTCTGATTTTCATTATCCTTATTAATAATAAAGAAGAAGAGGTTGAGGAAGAAGAAGAGATTGAAAAAGTATGGGAAGAACATGAGATAATAGACGCCGAAGAACAAGAAGACTGGGAGGACGACCCGGAGGAAATCCTATTCGAAGACGAGGAGTGGGACGTATTTTCCGACATGATGATCGAGTACACCGTTAGATCTAAGCCTAACTTTATTATTTTACTATTTTTGACCTTAGGGTTATACATAGGATATGCATGATGGTGAAATGGTAGACACTTCCATCATATTTTGACCTTGTGTATATAGTATGTATAGTAGGTATGACATGTACCAATCAATTGTTAGACACTGCCGGAAGGTTACACTCTTTTTGTATAATGTACAAAAAGATAAAGTTCAGATATGAAATGAATACATGATGTTACGATACTATGATTAAGTATCAGTCAAGAAAGTATGTGATGGACTCATGATGAAGTCATGATCAGATATGACGAGATCAAGATGGATCTCTAATATGATATTCTTATGATATGACATGATGATGTAAGATAAGATATGATAAGTTATGACACGATGTCTTATGATATGTTAAGTCGTGATGACTTTATGATATGATGTTTTAAGGTATAATGAGATACGAAATGCATGAAAGAAAGGATATTAAAATAATGATAATATCTTTTCTTGTGATTCAATAGGAACTAGAAGATGGTTCGACCTCGCACACGAGCTAACCCTAATTCGCAAGAGCCTGATCTTGCGAACATAGTAGCAATGCTACAACAGCAGTTGCTAGAACAGCAACAAGAGACGAATCGGCTACGAGAACAAATAGCCCAGTTGAATCAGATACCACGAGCTAATGTGGTTCCACCCCAGGAAAACCCTGTACCTCCAGTAGTTCCTCAAGTACCGGAGGTCCATCAAGAGATTCCACGGAATGCTGGTGTTCCGTTAGCACCCGCTAGGGTACAAGTAAACCCACCCTTGATCAAAGAGGATTTATTGTACGAGCGTTTCAGGCAAATGAAGGCGCCTGAGTTTGAAGGACCCATGGACCCAATAGAGGCCGACAACTGGTTGATAGATATCCAAGTAATTTTGGATTTTATGGGACTATCAGAACAGGAGAGAGTTCTTTGTGCTTCTTTGACGCTTAAGAAGGATGCTCGGCATTGGTGGATGACCGTGCAAATGCGTAGGAACATGACAACCATGAGCTGGCAAAGATTTCATAAACGAGTTTAGAGCGATGTACTACAACCGGAAAATTCTTGCAGCTCAGCAGGATGAGTTTAACAATTTTAGACAAGGGTCGATGACAATAATGGAGGCTGTGAAGAAGTTTGAACAGTTAGCCCGTTTATGTCCGAACTTGTACCAAATGAGACGGAGAAGGTGAGAAGGATGATGAAGATGTTTCGGACTGATATTGCCAAGCAACTTAGTGCTGGCAGTAACCCTTCTGCTTTGGTGTCCGATTGTATCAGTCGGGCAATAAGAGCTGAGTATTGGATTAATCAAGATAAGGAGGCAAGCGCTCAGATTTTTAAGGCTAAGAAGGAAGAGAAAGCCATAGTAAAGCATCCACAACCCCGACAGAACCCGGAGTTTTATTCAAAGGGTTAGTCTAGTAATGTTGGTCAGAATACAAGACAATTCGGGAAGAATAAGAGAAAGGGAAATGTTATGAGCCAGGGCCAGCAGAGGAGTTACCCTCAAAAGAAGGTCAACCAGGGTAACGGGGGTAATAATAATAACAGTGATAGTCATCCTGTGTGTGCCCAATGTGGAAAGAAGCATGCTGGGGTATGTAGATCAGGGTCAAACGCCTGCTACATTTGTGGCAAAGAAGGCCACTATGCGAGGAACTGTACTGTAATAACCGACTTTTATGCAAATTACGATTTCTGTTATTTGAAATCAAAAGTTTGTATTATCCATGTTTTATATGAAATATCTGATCTGATTTTATCAGAATTAGAATTTATGTATGATTTTATTCCGGTCAAAGTTTGACCAGGAAAATTTAAGATATGATTGCGACGGTACTGCAGTATAATCAACAGTATGAAATTATACTGTGAAAAATCGTCATTATGTATATGGAAGTGAAATTAAGGTACGGGACTGTTATAGAAAAATCAAGCTTAATATTTAGAGTAAGAAGGCCGAGAGGTTTCAAGTCCGGAGAAAAATTTTTACACAGTCGAGTTAAACGCAGATGAATTTTGGACTGTGGTTCAGTATAACAGTACTGTTTTTAGTTGAAATCAGTATTGATAATATCTAAATCAGTATGATATTGGACTGTATGTTGGAAATCAAGCCAAATGGAGCTTAATTAAGGGACACCTCATCACAAAGGATAATTAAGTGATTTTTGGATTTTTTTGAAAATATGGAAAGAATTAAAAGTTGTTGACCTTTGACTACCCTTGTTCACCAAAGAACACCATGATGGCCGGCCACCTTGCATGGGGTTGGTGTGAAATTGTGGCTCTTTGAAGGGACTAAATTGCAAATTAAAGAAAAGTGATCACATACATATATGTGGAAAAAAAAAAAAAAGACTAAGTTTGACCATTAGCTTTTAGTTCACCTTTTTCACACCAAAAAGCTCACCAAGGCCGAACACAAGGGAGGAGAAAATACACCCATCTTGGTCGGATTTTCTTGAGAAGAAAAACAAAAAGAAAATTGTTGGATTCAAGTTCAAGGGTTCTCTTTCAAGTTTTTGAGGTAAATCCTTTCAAACCCTAAGCTTTTATTCAAGTTTGAAGCAAAATTTCTAAGTGTATTTCAAGTATGGAATGTAGAGCATAAGCTCACCTCTTTTCTTTTTTCTTCATGTAATGGGTTTATGGAGCTTGATTTGTGCATGTTAGGGTTTAGAAATCATGGTTTCATGGTTGTATGTGTTTTTCTTAAGTTATATTCTAGATGGCTTGTGTTCAGGGTATATGCTCACCAAGTGTTTGATTATATGTCCCCATGATGTTTAAGATTGATTTTCAGATTAGGGATAATGGATTTAAGATGTATGATATGTGGAGGGTTTGCAAAACCCCAAAAACTCTAGCAATGGTTGAATTTACCATTAGGGTTTATGTGTAATTAGTATGGTATGTATGAAAGGTATGACATGGAAAACGTTATGAAATGCACTGCATGTTTTTCCTAGGCTCACGGTTTTAACCGTTTGAGGTAGTGTGCACGTAATTTTGCATACGAACCAACGAAACCGAAAACTGCCAGTTCGGACCAAAACAGGGCAGCAAACTCGAATCAGAATTTTGAGGCCTTTAGAGCCCGAATTTGAAGAAAGTCAAAACATGAAAGTTGTAGAAAAAGGAAAATTATAGGGGTTAACATGGACTGTTTTCAAAAATAAGGCTCCAACGGCCTCTGTTTTAGCAAAAACCCGAGCCTGGGCTGGGCAATCCAGTGTTCACGGCCAGGAAATTTCAATGAGGTAAATGGGTAAGTTAAGGGCTGAACTGGATTTCGAGCAAAACATAAAAGTTGTAGGAATCCCTCAGATCTATAACTTTCATGAAGAATACTTTAGCAAATTCAAAACTGATTTTAAAGTAAAACTGCATTTTTTAAACTGAGCAGGAAAACAAGAAATTCCTGCACAAGATTTTCAATACAGTGCAGGATTAGATAGTTTCTGCACATACAGTGTTAACTGAGTTTTTGGGACTATTTTCAGAAAAGGTTTTCAGATTTTCAGAGTTTTACTATTTTTGAAAAATAGATAATGATAAGTAAGGATTTATGGTAAATGAATAATTAATTGGGCCGAGTAATCAGAATACCTATAGTAACCACAAGGAGGTTACTAATTTTTATATGACAAGCTTTGGACTCAAGGTTACAATGGTAACCTAATAAGAAATTATGAGATCTTATAAATGAGATTTATGGTAAGTAAACCATCAAATGTTGTTTGGTTGTTAGTCGATTAAGAGCCTAAGGTTACAATTAGTAACCAAGTTAAATATCAATTTTGTATGTAAGGGGACATATAACTAAGATTATGGATAATGGTTGGTTTGGGTACCAACAATGAATGTGATAAGTTATGGTAAGATAGGATGATTCTTATCTTACGTCTTTTTGTAAACAGGTGACTAACTGTTGTGCAACTCGTTGGAGTAGCAAACCTCCGATTTAGTAAAATCCGTAAGTACAACTCCGCCTACAGCATAGGCAAAATGGTTTTATTGATTGTATGTTTAATAACTATACATTTATGTATAAATGTGTATGATTAATGATTCATGTTATGACATCATGAAGCATGTCCACTATTGATAACTCATATAGTAAGAATAAGACCAAGTTTCAAGTAAGAAACTATTTTAAGATTATGATGTTTAAGAAAGATGATAAGTAAGTTATGTGTCGTACCGACCTGCTCTAGGTCAAGTTTGGTCCGTGGTGTGAGTTGGATTGGGCTGGCCGCCCCAACCATTCCATGGCAACGCGCCACAATACGTACACTTACGTTAAGGGCTCATAGTATGTTAAGTTAAGAAAGAATAAGAAAGCATAATCAAAGCATAATTGGTTCATGCATTGTTTTGCTTTATTATGAAATGTTTTTGCGGATAAATAGTTGTACTTGCTGAGCGAAAGCTCACAACTTACGTCTATGCTGTAGGTAAGTTCCCTAATAGCAATGTTTGATACAAGATGGTGGAGCGCAGCAGAGCTATCTATGAGATTACGGGCTGGGAACCATTGCGCGTTTTGTCGTTATATGTGTATGCAGTTTTATATGTTTTCCGTTTCAAACTCGAGTGCTTGAATTCGTACTTATATCTATATATATATATATATATATATGTATGTTTATATGGAAGTGTACGGATCAAGTGAGAAAAAAAAATATAGTCCAAATTTCCACTTAATAAATAAGTAAGTAATTATATAAGATATGTATGAGGTTGCCTACGTTAGGGTGGGTCGTTACAGAGTTGGTATCAAAGCGGGTTCCTGCCTTCTGGTCTCATAGTCTGCCTGCCAGCGCGCCACAGTCATTGTAAGTTAAATTATATATTATGTATGAATATTTATTTAGTAAGTACGATAAGAAATGGTATAATGTAGATACGAGACTTATAGACGCGGATCGGGATGCTGCATCAGTATTTTATGAGATGCAACCTCTACTTTTCGATGGGACCCGACGGACGGTAGCATTTGCAGGATAGCATTATGACATGGAGTCGATATTCCGGATTGATCACATAGAGGCTCATATTCAGGTCCCATTGGCTAGCCGATGCCTAGTGGCGGGCGCTCGGATATGGTGGATGACAGTAGGAGAGCCGGCAATACCTAATGGAACATAGGTAGATTTCCGTGCTCTTATCATCGCACGTTATGGGCTTTTTCAAGATGAGGACGCTAATATGCCTTATCGCGATCCGGAGATTTACCGCGACATGTACCATAGACGATACCTCCATTATGCAGTGGATTGGCATGCGTACCCAAACGAGTCTATGGGCCACTACTACCAACGATTCCGGGACGCGATGTTGCCATATATTCCTCGTAACTCAAGAGACCCAGAGTCACAGGCACTACATCTCCTTATAGGAGGGTTACCTCCTAGCGTTCGGCTTTTTGTTCTTGAGCCTATGGCGGGGATGACAGTTGAGGAGATTATTCATGATATTATGGAGGCTGAGATTATGGCTCATATGATGCAGGTGGCGCCATTGGAGGATGATTACGTCGTTCCAGTCGATGATGCCGGTATTGTAAAGCCACTTTTTCACGGAGGTCCAGTTCTGTCGGAGGATCCTATTCCTGCTATGCCACTTCAGGCGATTCCTCCTCAGGAGGCAGATGCAGATGACGGCGATATGGACCCGGTTGATGTCCCGGTCGACCAAGAGGAAGACCCCGATGATCCTCCCATAGTCATCATCGAAAGTGATGACGAGGAAGACGTTCAGGAAGAACAGGAGGAGTGGGAAGAACAAGTGGGAGTCATCGAAGAGGAGTGGGAAGATCTCGAGGAGCCGGAAGAAGATCCCGATGATATCTTATTTGACGATGGAGATTGGGATGCGGACTCTGATGTTTCCTCCGATATTACGGCTGAGTAGACAGTTTAGTTTGAACTAATGTTTAGTTATTAGTATATTCTTTTTGACCTTAGGGTTGTACATAGAATAGATGATGGTTAAGTGGTAGACACTTCCATCTCATTTTTTTGACCATGTACATATAGTAAGTATTTTGTGTATAGGATATGTACATGTTGTGACTCAAATATGATATACTTTTTGTATATGTACAAAAAGGAACAAGTTCATATATGAAATGATATTACAATATTATGATGAATTATTGTTCATGATAAGTTAATGATCAGTTATGCTATGATACAATGGAATGTTATATGATGTTTTATGATACGATAAGATATGGTATGGAATGATGTGTTACGATAAGATATGAATGGAAAAAGTGATGTGTAAGTATAACAATACTTTTTCCTTATAAATGAATAGGAATCTAAGGATGGTACGACCTCGCGTGCGAGTAAGCTAAATTCCGCAAGAGCCGAATCTTGCGAATGTAGTAGCTACCCTTGCAGCGGCAACTGCTAGAACAGCAACAAGAGACAAATCGGCTTCGGGAACAGATAGCCCGTATGAATCAGGTACCTCACGCTAACGAAGTGCCACATCAAGATATTACAGTACCCCCGGAAGCACCTCTAGCACCAGGGATTCAACAAGAGGTTCCTAGAAATGTTGAAGTCCCTTTAGTTCCCCCTGGGATTTAGATCAACCCACCAGTAGTTCGGGAAGATTTATTATATGAACGGTTCAGGCGAGTGAAGGCACTTGAGTTTGAGGGGCTAACGGACCCGATAGAAGCAGATAACTGGCTCATTGACATCCAAGTGATCTTGGATTTTATGGGACTCACTGAGCATGAAAAAGTCCTTTGTGCTTCTTTTGCTCTTAAGACGAATGTCAGACACTGGTGGATGACGGTCCAAATACGCCGAGATGTTACGGCTATGAGTTGGCAAGATTTTGTAGCTAAATTTCGGATGATGTACTACAATCGAGAAATTCTTGTGGCTCAGCAGGACGAATTCAACAGTATGAAACAAGGGTCGATGACAGTCATGGAGGCTATAAAAAGGTTCGAATAGCTAGCTCGCCTATGCCTAGAGCTGATACCGAACGAAACTGAGAAAGTACGAAGGATGATGAAGATGTTTCGAACGGACATTGCCAAGCAAGTTAGTGCTGGCAGTAGCCCTCCAACCCTGGTGTCAGATTGTATCAGTCGTGCAATAAGGGCCGAATACTGGATCAACCAGGACAAGGAGGTAAGGGCTCAGATTTTCAAGGCTAAGAAAGAAGAAAAAGCTGTGGTGAAACAGTTACAGCCAAAACCGAACCAGGAAGTATACCAAAAGGGTCAAACTAGCAATTTGGCCCAAGGTTCCAAACAGTCCAGGGGGAACAAGAGAAAGAGGAATGCGACCGGTCAGGGCCAACAGAGAAATTTCCCTCAGAAAAGAAACAACCGAGGGAACGAGGGTAACAATAACGACTATCCAGTGTGCACGCAGTGTGGGAAAAAGCACCTGGGTGTGTGCAGATTGGGAACAAATGCTTGCTACATTTGCGGTAAGGAAGGTCATTATGCCATAAATTGTACCTCGAATAACCAGAATCAGAACCCTCAGTACCTAAACAGAAATGCAAGCAGTCAGTTGCATGCGGTACAAGCCAAAATTGAAGGCCCTCCAATTATACCTGGACGATATGAGGTCCCTGAACCCCAAGCCAAGATCTATGCCTATACAAAGGGGGATGCCGAAGCTGGAACTTCCTATGTCGTAACAGGTCAGATCTCTATCGCCACTTATGATGCAATTGCCCTATTTGATTCTGGTGTCACTCATTCATTTGTATCGATGGAGTTTGCCCAGAAGTTAGAGAGAGGGATAAATAAGCTGAAGCAACCCTTTAGAACCTCTCTCTCGTCAGGAGAAATTTTGTTATCCGATTCTTGGATACAGAACATTCCGGTAGTCATTTGTGGCAGAGAGCTTTACGTGGATCTCATAGCGATTAAGCTCCAGGATTTCGATATCATTCTAGGGATAGACTTCCTAAGTAAGTACAACGTCAAGATTGATTGTCGAGAACGTTGTGTTATGTTTAGTCTTCATGACGAATTTCACTTTTACGGTCAGTCTCGAGGCTCGATAACCAAACTAGTCTCTGCAATGAAAGCCTGAAAAATGCTGGCTAGTGGATGCCAGGGATACTTAGTCAACATGGTGGACAAAGAACGAGAGGTGGAGTTAGCACCGGAAGAGGTTCCCATTATCAGGGAATATGTGGATATTTTTCCAAAAGACTTACCAGGACTTCCTCCAGAGCGGGAAATTTCATTTGAAATAGAGTTGTTGCTAGGAGCTGCACCGATATCAAAAGCGCCTTATCGAATGGCCCCAGCCGAACTTAGAGAACTCCAAGTGCAATTGTAAGAATTATTGGACAAGGGCTTTATTCGACAAAGCCATTCCCCCTGGGGAGCACCAGTCCTATTTGTTAAGAAGAAAGATGGATCGTTGCAGATGTGCATCGACTATCGGGAGTTGAATAAGATCACGATTAAGAACAAATACCTTCTCCCTAGGATTGACGATCTTTTTGATCAACTTAGGGGAGCAATGGTATTCTCGAAGGTTGATTTGAGATCGGGATACCATCAACTCAGAATTAAGGAGGTGGATGTTTCTAAAACGGCTTTTCAAACGTGTTATGGGCACTATGAATTTATGGTTATGCCGTTTGGGTTAACCAATGCACAAGCTGCTTTTATGGATCTGATGAATCGTGTATTCAAGGAGTACCTGGACAAGTTTGTTATCATTTTCATTGACGATATTTTGATTTATTCAAAGTCCATTCAAGAACATGAGCAGCACCTCAGGATGGTTCTAGAGACGTTACGGCGAAATCGACTCTATGCCAAGTTCACAAAATGTGAATTTTGGCTAGAAAGAGTGCATTTCTTGGGTCACGTAGTGTCAAAGGAGGGAATCTCCATTGATCCTGCTAAAGTTGAGGCGGTTAGTACATGGCCTGTACCCAAAAATGTTACGGATATACGAAGCTTTCTTGGATTGGCTGGATATTATCGACGTTTTGTAGAAGGATTTTCCAAGATTGCGGCGCCACTTACAGCTCTTACTCGGAAAGGAAAGAAGTTCGAGTGGACGCAAAAATGTGAAGAGCACTTTCAAGAGCTTAAGAGGAAGCTTACCAGTGCACCAGTATTGATAATTCCTGACGTAGATGCAGGAAATTTCATGATTTACAGTGACGCTTCTAAGACCGGGTTGGGAGCTGTCCTAATGCAAAAAGGGAATGTGGTTGCCTACGCCTCACGCCAGCTAAAGGATCACGAACAGAATTAACCGACACACGATTTAGAGCTCGCGGCGGTGGTTTTCGCATTGAAGATTTGGAGACACTATTTGTACGGGAATAGATGTGAGATCTATACCGACCATCAAAGTCTTAAGTATATCTTCACTCAAAAGGAGCTCAATATGAGGCAGCGAAAATGGTTAGAACTCGTGAAGGATTACGATTGCGAAATCCTTTACCACCCAGGAAAAGCATACAATGTAGCGGATGCTCTAAGTAGGAAGTCATCCGGTATGTTGATGTCTCTTGACAAAATGCCCAAACCGCTTCAGAAAGAAATTTCAGATTTCAACATGGAGATGATAACTGGGAAAGTGGCTGCTTTAACTCTTCAGTCTAATCTCCTAGAAACTATTAAGCTTCATCAAGGGAAGGATTCCTTTCTGCTTAAAGCGCAACTTTTTGGTGGAAAAAATAAGGAATTCAAGACCTCTTCGAATGGGGTAATTTATTTCAAGGAAAGGATCTGCGTTCCTAACTTCGAATTCCTTAAAAAACAGACCATGTCTGAAGCACATGAGACGCCATACTCGGTACATCCGGGAGCTACCAAGATGCACAAGGACCTTAGAGAAAGCTATTGGTGGCCAAATATGAAGAATGAAATCGCTGAATTTGTGTCGCAATGCCTAACTTATCAGAAAGTTAAGGCTGAACATCGGCAACCTGGCGGAGATCTTCAGAAAATAGAGTTTCCAGAGTGGAAATGGGAACAAACTACCATGGATTTCGTAGTTGGGTTACCCAAAATCACTAGTGGAAATGACATGATTTGGGTGATTGTTGATAGATTAACCAAGTCTGCCCATTTTATCGCTATTAAGGCTACCTTTTCAGTGGAAAAATTGGCTGAAATCTATGTATCCCAGATTGTTAGACTTAATGGAGTGCCAAAGTCTATCATTTCAGATCGGGATGGGCGTTTTACCTCTCGATTTTGGAAGAGTGTTCACACGGCAATGGGATCGAAATTAAAATTTAGTACAGCCTTTCACCCCCAGACCGATGGACAATCGGAGAGAACTATTCAGACTCTGGAGGATATGCTGAGGTCATGTGTTTTGGATTTTAAAGGAAGCTGGGATCAGAAGCTACCTTTGATCGAATTTTCTTACAATAACAGTTATCACGCCTCAATTGGTATGGCTCCATTTGAAGCGTTATATGGAAGGAAATGTCGATCTCCAATCTATTGGCAAGAAGTTGGACAGAAACAGCTTCACACTACGGATTTCATTAGAAAAACCTTTGAGGATATCAAGAGGATTAAGCAGAGACTCGACGTGGCTTTCGGTCGACAGAAAAGTTATGCTGATAAACGTCGAAGACCCCTAGAATTCCAAGTTGGAGAATCTGTTTTCCTTAAGATTGTTCCTATAAAGGGAATTATGAGGTTTGGTAAAAAGGGAAAGCTTAGCCCGAGATACACCAGACCATTTGAAGTTCTTAAGAGGGTTGGAAAAGTGGCTTACAAGCTTGCTTTACCGCCAGAGTTAGCTTCTGTGCATGACATTTTCCACGTTTCGATGCTGAAAAAGTATGTACCTGATCCCTCCCATGTTCTAAGTCAAGAACCAATTGAAGTCCGAACTGATCTGACATATGAGGAAAAGCCAGTTCAGATCTTGGATTGGGAAGAAAAGGTTTTAAGAAACAAAACCATTCCTATGGTTAAGGTTTTGTGGCGAAATCATAATATTGAAGAAGCAACGTGGGAACTAGAAGATGATATGAGGAAGAATTATCCCCACTTGTTTTAATTTTCGGGGACGAAAATTTTTAAGGGGGGTAGATTGTAATAACTGACTTTTATGCAAATTACGATTTCTGTTATTTGAAATCAAAAGTTTGTATTATGCATGTTTATATGAAATGTCTGATCTGATTTTATCAGAATTAGAATTTATGTATGATTTTATTCCAGTCAAAGTTTTACCAGGAAAATTTAAGATATGATTGCGACGGTACTGCAGTATAATCAACAGTACGATATTATACTGTGAAAAATCATCATTATGTATATGGAAGTGAAATTAAGGTACGGGACTGTTATAGAAAAATCAAGCTCAATATTTAGAGTAAGAAGGCCGAGAGGTTTCAAGTCCGGAGAAAAATTTTTACACAGTCCAATTAAACACAGATGAATTTTGGACTGCGGTTCAGTATAATAGTACTGTTTTTAGTTGAAATCAGTATTGATAATATCTAAATCAGTATGATATTGGACTGTATGTTGGAAATCAAGCCAAATGGAGCTTAATTAAGGGACACCTCATCACAAAGGATAATTAAGTGATTTTTGGATTTTTTTGAAAATATGGAAAGAATTAAAAGTTGTTGACCTTTGACTACCCTTGTTCACCAAGGAACACCATGATGGCCAGCCACCTTGCATGGGGTTGGTGTGAAATTGTGGCTCTTTGATGGGACTGAATTGCAAATTAAAGAAAAGTGAACACATATATATATGTAAAAAAATAAAAAATAAAAAAGACCAAGTTTGACCATTAGCTTTTAGTTCACCTTTTTCACACCAAAAAGCTCACCAAGGCCGAACACAAGGGAGGAGAAAATACACCCATCTTGGTCGGATTTTCTTGAGAAGAAAAACAAAAAGAAAATTGTTGGATTCAAGTTCAAGGGTTCTCTTTCAAGTTTTTGAGGTAAATCCTCTCAAACCCTAAGCTTTTATTCAAGTTTGAAGCAAAATTTCTAAGTGTATTTCAAGTATGGAATGTAGAGCATAAGCTCACCTCTTTTCTTTTTTCTTCATGTAATGGGTTTATGGAGCTTGATTTGTGCATGTTAGGGTTTAGAAAGCAAGATTTCATGGTTGTATGTGTTTTTCTTAAGTTATGTTCTAGATGGCTTATGTTAAGGGTATATGCTCACCAAGTGTTTGATTATATGTCCGCATGATGTTTAAGATTGATTTTCAGATTAGGGATAATGGATTTAAGATGTATGATATGTGGAGGGTTTGAAAAACCCCAAAAACCCTAGCAATGGTTGAATTTACCATTAGGGTTTATGTGTAATTAGTATGGTATGTATGAAAGGTATGACATGGAAAACGTTATGAAATGCGCTGCATGTTTGTCCTAGGCTCACGGTTTTAACCGTTTGAGGTAGTGTGCACGTAATTTTGCGTACGAACCAACGAAACCGAAAACTGCCAGTTCGGACCAAAACAGGGCAGCAAACTGGAATCAGAATTTTGAGGCCTTTAGAGGCCGAATTTGAAGAAAGTCAAAACATGAAAGTTGTAGAAAAGGGAAAATTGTAGGGATTAACGTGGACTGTTTTCAAAAATAAGGCTCCAACGGCCTCTGTTTTAGCAAAAACCCGAGCCTGGGCTGGGCAATCCAGTGTTCACGGCCAGGAAATTTCAATGAGGTAAATGGGTAAGTTAAGGGCTGAACTGGATTTCGAGCAAAACATAAAAGTTGTAGGAATCCCTAAGATCTACAACTTTAATGAAGAATACTTTTGCAAATTCAAAACTGATTTTAAAGTAAAACTGAATTTTTTAAACTGAGCAGGAAAACAAGAAATTCCTGCACAAGATTTTCAATACAGTGCAGGATTAGATAGTTTCTGCACATACAGTGTTAACTGAGTTTTTGGGACTATTTTCAGAGAAGGTTTTCAGATTTTCAGAGTTTTACTATTTTTGAAAAATAGATAATGATAAGTAAGGATTTATGGTAAATGAATAATTAATTGGGCCGAGTAATCAGAATACCCATAGTAACCACAAGGAGGTTACTAATTTTTATATGACAAGCTTTGGACTCAAGGTTACAATGGTAACCTAATAAGAAATTATGAGATCTTATAAATGAGATTTATGGTAAGTAAACCATCAAATGTTGTTTGGTTGTTAGTCGATTAAGAGCCTAAGGTTGCAATTAGTAACCAAGTTAAATATCAATTTTGTATGTAAGGGGACATATAACTAAGATTATGGATAATGGTTGGTTTGGGTACCAACAATGAATGTGATAAGTTATGGTAAGATATGATGATTCTTATCTTACGTCTTTTTGTAAACAGGTGACTAACTGTTGTGCAACTCGTTGGAGTAGCAAACCTCCGATTTAGTAAAATCCGTAAGTACAACTCCGCCTACAGCATAGGCAAAATGGTTTTATTGATTGTATGTTTCATAACTATACATTTATGTATAAATGTGTATGATTAATGATTCATGTTATGACACCATGAAGCATGTCCACTATTGATAACTCATATAGTAAGAATAAGACCAAGTTTCAAGTAAGAAACTATTTTAAGATTATGATGTTTAAGAAAGATGATAAGTAAGTTCTGTGTCGTACCGACCTACTCTAGGTCAGGTTTGGTCCGTGGTTTGAGTTGGATTGGGCTGGCCACCCCAACCATTCCATGGCAGCACGCCACGGTACGTACACTTACGTTAAGGGCCCATAGTATGTTAAGTTAAGAAAGAATAAGAAAGCATAATTGGTTCATGCATTGTTTTGCTTTATTATGAAATGTTTTTGCGGATAAATAGTTGTACTTGCTGAGCGAAAGCTCACAACTTACGTCTATGCTGTAGGTAAGTTCCCTAATAGCAATGTTTGATACAAGATGGTGGAGCGCAGCAGAGCTATCTATGAGATTACGGGCTGGGAACCACTGCGCGTTTTGTCGTTATATATGTATGCAGTTTTATATGTTTTCCGTTTCAAACTCGAGTGCTTGAATTCGTACTTATATCTATATATATATATATATATATATGTATGTTTATATGGAAGTGTATGGATCAAGTGAGAAAAAAAAATATAGTCCAAATTTCCACTTAATAAATAAGTAAGTAATTATATAAGTTATGTATGAGGTAACGGCCTACGTTAGGGTGGGTCGTTACAGTGTACCCTGAACAACCAGAACTTGAACCCCCAGTTTCAGAATAGGAATCCTAGCAGCCAGCTACATGCGGCCCAAGTTAAGATTGAAGGTCCATCCCTAGGTCAAGGAAGACTGGAAGCTCCTGAACCATATGCTCGGATTTATGCCTACACCCAAGGAGATGTTGAAGCTGGAACTTCATCGGTGGTAACAGGTCAGATTTCTGTCACCACTTATAATGCACTTGCTTTGCTTGATTCTGGGGTTACTCATTCATTTGTATTGAAGGAGTTTGCCCAGAAATTAGGAAGAAGAGTTGATAGTTTAGAACAACCTTTCAGAACATCCCTAACCTCAGAAGAAATTTTTCTGTCTGACTACTGGATGCAAAATGTCCCAATAGTCATTTGTGACAGAGAATTGTACGTGGATCTTGTTGTGATTAAACTTCAAGATTATGATGTGATCCTATGAATGGATTTCTTAGGAATATACAACACTAAGATTAATTGCGACAGCGTTGTGTAACGTTTAGTCCGCTAGGTGAAGAAGCGTTCAATTTCTACGGCCAACCTCGAAACTTAGCAACCAAGCTAGTCTCGGCTATGAAGGCTTGGAAAATGTTAGCTAATGAATGTTAAGGATATTTAGCTAACATGGTGGATAAGAATCAAGAAATGGAGTTAAAGCCGGAAGACGTCCCCATTATAAAGGAGTATGTGGATATCTTTCCGAAGGACTTACCAGGACTTCCACCAGAGCTGAAAATTTCGTTTAAGATAGAGTTGTTACCAGGAGTTGCTCCGATATCCAAAGTGCCTTACCGAATGGTACCAGCTGAACTTAGAGAACTCTAATTGCAGTTGCGGGAACTGCTTGACAAGAGATTTATCCGACAAAGTCTTTCGTCGGGGGGAGCACCGGTCTTATTCGTCAAGAAGAAGGATGGGTTGTTGCGAATATGCATTGACTACCGTGAGTTGAACAAGATTATGAATAAGAACAAGTATCCTCTCCCTAGAATAGATGATCTTTTTTATCAACTTAGGGGAGCGGTGGTATTTTCGAAGGTGGATCTGCGATTGGGATACCATCAGCTCAAGATTAAGAAGTTGAATATTTTTAAGATGGCTTTTCGAACACGGTATGGGCATTATGAGTTCTAGTCATGCCGTTTAACTAATGCCCAAGCCGCTTTTATGGACCTTATGAATCGGGTGTTCAAGGAGTATCTAGATAAATTTGTTATCGTCTTCATTAACGATATACTAATTTACTCAAGGTCCAGAAAGGAACACGAACAACACTTTAGATTGGTGTTGGAGACGTTAAGAAGGAATCGACTTTATGCCAAGTTCATAAAGTGTGAATTTTGATTAGAAAAAGTTCATTTCCTAGGTCATGTAGTTTCAGAAGAAGGAATTTATGTCGATCCAGCTAAAGTAGAGGCGGTCAGTAAGTGGACTGTACCAAGGAAAGTTACGGTGGTACGAAGTTTCCTTAGGTTAGCTGGATACGATCGACATTTTGTAGAAAGTGGTTGCCTATACCTCACGCCAGTTGAAGGAACATGAGCAAAACTACCCAACGCATGATTTAGAACTCACAGCGGTAGTTTTCGCACTAAAGATCTGGAGACACTATTTGTACGGGGATCAGATGCAAAATCTATACCGATCATCAAAGTCTCAAGTATATTTTTACCCAGAAAGATCTCAATATGAGGCAGCGAAGGTAGCTGGAACTCGCAAAGGATTATGATTGCGAGATTCTCTACCACCCTGGAAAGGCAAACAGGGTAGCGGATGCTTTAAGTAGAAAATCATCCGGCATGTTGATGTCCAATGAAACGTTTTCTAAAGCCATTTCAATAGGAGATTTTTGATTTCAACATGGAGATGATAACTAGAAAGTTGTCAATTTTAACTCTCCAGTCCGGTCTACTAAAATCCATCAAGCTTCATCAAGGGAAAGACTTATTTTTGCTTAAGGCATAGCTATTTGATGGAAAGAATAAGGAGTTTAAGACCGCTACGGACGGAATGATCTATTTTAAAGAAAGGATTTGCGTTCCTAACTTTGAGTTTCTCAAGAAACAGATCATGTCCGAAGCTCATGAGACACCATACTCAGTACATCTTAGCGCTTCCAAGATGTACAAGAATCTTAAGGAGAATTATTGGTGGCTAAGGATGAAGAACGAGATTGCAAAATTCGTGTCAAAATGCCTAACTTGTCAGAAAGTTAAGGCTAAACACCGACAACCATGCGGAGATCTTTAGAAAATTGAACTTCCTAAATGGAAATGGGAGCAAAGTACAATGGATTTCTTAGTAGGAGTACCCAGGACTGCAAGTGGGAATGAAATTGAAGATTAGTATAGCCTTTCATCCCAAACTGATGGCCAGTCGGAATGAACCATCCAGATACTAAAAGATATACTAAGATCATGTGTTCTGGATTTCAAAGAAATTTGGATTAGAAGCTGCCTTTGATCAAATTTTTTGTATAATAATAGCTATCACGCCTCAATTGGTATGGCTCCATTTTGAAGCGTTGTATGGAAGGAAATGTCGATCTGCTATTCATTGACAGGAAGTTGGACAGAAGCAACTTCAAACTACAGATTTTATCCGTAAAACCTCAGAAGATATCAAATTGATTAAACAGATACTCGACATAGCTTTTAGTTGACATAAAAGTTATGCCGACAAATGTCGAAGACCTTTAGAATTCCAAGAGGGAAACTCTGTTTTTCTTAAGGTGGCTCCTATGAAAGGAGTAATGAGGTTTGGGAAGAAAGGAAAGCTCAGTCCAAGGTATCTAGGACCATTTGAAATCCTTGGAAAGATTGGGGAAATAGCTTATAAGCTCGCCTTACCGCCAGAGCTGGCTTCTGTACATGACGTTTTCCACGTCTCGATGTTAAAGAAGTATGTACCAGATTCTTTTCACACCCTAAGTCAGGAACCAGTACAAGTTCAAACTAATTTAACATACGAAGAAAAGCCAGTTCGGATTCTTGAACGAGAAGAAAAGGTCTTAAGAAATAAGACCATTCCCTTGGTTAAGGTATTATGGCGAAACCATGCGGTTGAAGAAATGACTTGGGAATTGGAAAAAGAAATGAGGAAACGTTATCCCGATTTGTTTTAATTTTCGAGGACGAAAATTTTTAAGGGGGGGAGAATGTAATAACTACCCTTTTTGATTAATTCATGATTTCCTCGAACAGGAAAAATGAATATTTATGTGAAATGTCTAAAATGATTTTATCAAATGTATTTGAGTTCTTATAGCATAATAAGACTCAAAAACAGCTTGTTGAGTTAAGCATGATGTCTTTTGAGTAAAAAGACAAAATTAGAATTTATGATCTTGCCGGTCAAAGTCTGACTAGAAAAGTCAAAAGTATGAATTTGACGGTACTGCATTATAGCAAGCAGTATAAGATTTATGCTATGAAAAACAGTCATCACAGATAGAAGAGTGAGAATAAGGTTCAAGATCACCCTAGAAAAATCAAGCACATTATTTAGGACAATAAGGACTACGTAGCTCGAAGTCATATGAAAAATTTTTACGCCGTCAAATTTTACACAGATAAATTCTAGACTGCAGTCCAGTATGACAATACTGTTAATTAGTGAAAAACATTATTGAAATTATTTAAGTTAGTAAGAATATTGACTGCATATTAGGGGAAGACCAAACAAGGCCTAATAAGGTGACACCTCATATCGGATAATTAAGTGAATTTTGGAAATTAAAATTAAGTGGATAATTATGAAATTTTTGGGAGCTAGAATGGGGACACATGGCCGGCCACCTAAGAGGGTTCTTTAACAAATATTTTATTTTTAGGGGTAGATGAGCAATTTTAGGAATAAAAATAATTCCAAAAAGAAATTATTTTTCACCTATAAATAGGTGATGGGGGGGTAGTTTTGAGTCATTTTTATGAGACCTTACCAAAACTATGGTAAAATTCTATCTCAACTCCTCTTCCCCTTAGCAGCTGAACCCCAAAGAGAAGAAAAAAAAATAAAAATAAGAGAGTGGTGGTCGGATTTTGTGGAGTGAACCAAGGAGGAAAAATTTTGGATTCAAAGTTTAGATCCAACCTCAAGGTGTTAAGGTAATCCTCCTAAATCCCCTAAACCTTTCAATTAAGTTTTGATTCAAGTTTATGTGTATTTTTCATGTGGGTATGTAAGAGCATAAGCTCATTCATTTATTTTCATGAAATGGGTTTAGATGCTTGGTTATGTGCTTGATTAGGGTTTGTTGGCCTTGATTTATGTTTTGATGCATATTTTTGATGGTATGCTTGTGTGATATTATAGTTTGCATGCATGCCTTTAAGGTGTTTGTTATATGTCCCCCCATATGTTGAAGAAGATGTAGGTTATGCATGGATGATGGAATAAGTTTGGTAATAAGCTTGTATGATGAATTAAGTAAGCAAACCAACCCTAAAACCCTAGTTTGGTGCAAGAACACCATATGAGTTGCATGGGTATGAATCAATGCATGTTGATGAAAACTCACATTAAAGCACTGTATGTTTATTGTAGGCTCACGGTTATGACCGTTTGAGGTAGTGTGCGTGTAATTTTACTGGGCAGTTTTCGGATAAAACTGGGCAGCTCTCTGGAAATGCAATTTTAAGGCCCTTAGAGGATGAATTTGGGAAAACTCAAAACTAAAAAGTTGTAGAAAATTAAAAATAATAAGGGTAATCGTGGATAGATTTTGAAAAAGAAACTCCAAAGGCTTTTGTTTTGTGAAAACCCGAGCCCTGGTCTGCCCAGACCCTAGGCACAGCCAGCCGGCTTCAATCAGAAATATGAACAAGTTAAAGGCAGAATTAGGTTTTAAGAAAAACATGAAAGTTGTAGAATTATTCAAGGTCCACAACTTTCATGGAGAAATTTATTTCAAATTCCAAACAAATTTTGAAATAAAAATGGATCTTAAAAACTGTGTAGGAAACAGGAAATTCCTGCGCAATATTTTCAGAAAACAGTGCATAAACATGAATTCCTGCACATGCACTAATAACCGGAGTTATGAACTGTTTTCAAAGAATGATTTTAGAATTTGATGATTTTTAATTGTTTTTACTTAAAAGCAACAGTTTTACAAAAATACGGTTCTAAGGAAATTAAAGGTTTTACAAAATATTTTTTAAGAGAAAACTTGACAAAGCTTTCTAAGAAAAGAGAAAAGTAAATAAGCCAAAAAAAATATGTTTTGGAAAACATGGTAACAAAAAGATAACCAATAGTAAACATATAGGATCCCAAGTTATTGGGTTGGGCCTCATACCCGAGGTTACCAATAGTAATCTAATGGGGTATTTATTTAAAATTAATTGGGCCTAAAACCCAGGGTTACCCGTAGTAACCTAATGGGATATGAATTAAAAGTAATCAGGCTTAGGCCCGAAGTTACGAATAGTTACCTAATACTATTCAAGTATGATTGGGCTTGGTACCCAAGGTTACTCTTAGTAACCTAACAAGATATTGTTTAAGCATGATTGGCCATGGGCCCTAGGGTTACACTAAGTAACCAAACAAGTTATCATAAGATAATGTAGGGGGGACATATAACTAGGGATTACTCATGGATGTTGGTTAGAATAGCAACATTTAATGTTATGGTTGAGAGTAAGATAGGATGATTCTTATCTTACGTCCTTTTTGAAAACAGGAAGTTAACCTGTTGTTGCGACCGGTAGGAGCAACAAACTCAGGACATACGTAACAGGTAAGTACAACTCCACCTACAGCATAGACGGAAAATGTTTTTACTGCTTATATGTTTTCAAGCTCATGCATACATGTTGAGATGCATATGATTTATGCCTTGATGATGTGATGCAAATGATTTATGTTTTATTATCGTGGCATCATGAAGCATGCTCACTAAATAATGAAACATTTGGTAAGGATGAAAACCCAGTTTCAAGTAAGAAACTGTCTGAAAAGACTGTTTTCGAGAAGAAAACTACTTTCAAGGAATTGTTTTCAAGAATAAAACTATGTTTTTAAGAAATTATGTACAAGAACAAGTTAAGAAAAAGCTTTCAAGTAAGATAGCAAGCAAGTTGCCTCATGTCGTACCAACCTGCCACGAGGGCGGGTTTGGTCCATGGTTTGAGTTGGATTGGACTGGCCGTCCCAACCACTACATGGCTGCGCGCCACGGTACGTACACTCATGTTAAGTAAGGGGCCAAAAAATGTGCTAACCTAAGACATCATAATGAAAGCATAATTGGTTCATGCATTGTTCCATTATAAAATGTTTTGCGGATTAAAGTTGTACTTGCTGAGCGAAAGCTCACAACTTATGTTTTTGCTGTAGGTAAGCAACCTATTGGCAATACTTGATACAAGACAGTGAGGCTGGGCACGACTAGATGTGAAACGTGGGATGTGGACCGCTACGCGTATTGAATTATAATACTTACCTTTGTTATGCTGTAAATATGTATATCAAAGTGTGATTGATACTCAAGTGCTTAAGTAAGAAAACGTACATATATGTATATATGTATATGTATATATATATATATATATATGTAAATATGTGATAAGTTAGATTTCAGTTTTAAGTGGTTCAAAAAAAAATAATAAATAAATATTTCGTATTTCCACCAAGTTAAATAAGTTATGTAATTATAGTAAGGTAATGGCCTACGTTAGACGGGTCATTACACATTGTAGGTTGTCAAATTGCGATATGGTAGATTAACATCGGTGATCTATGATTATGGAGTGGTAGATTGAATTAGGAAAGAAAATCTGATTCCCTCCTAAAAATTAGCACCTTGTTTTAAATTTTTTTTTTTTAAGGTTAGAAAATATGCTATGGATTTCTTAATGTTATTGTATTCAGTCATTATGTTTGAGCTTGATGTTGATACTCTAGACATCATAATTATTGTTGTTAATTTGGTTTTGAATTTTTGGAATCCATATATTATTGACTTTATCTTTTTGTATTCTTTTTTTTTTCCCCCTAAAAAATATAATACGTGATTGAAAACTATATACTCTAAATGTTTAAGATAAAAAAACCATAGACTATGAGCTAGTTCATTATATTGGTATTAGTGATTTAGTGTTCAGTCTTTACAATAAGACTCCCATATAACGACTATGTCATTAAACAGTTCTACTATACAGATGCAGTGTTAAATAAAGAATAATGTGTAGATTAATGTGATTATTATCATAGAGACTATGTCAGTAATATGATTAATCCAATCAACACAAGATAATGATAGGTCATTATAATATTAGTAAAGTATATCAAACATTAAATCTTAAAATGACAAGATCATTATTGTAAGGATCACACAGTTAAAAAAAAAATCAAGAGATTCCGTTTATTTCCTTAAAAAATCAACGATTGTTTTCTTAAAAAGGAATACTGTTTATTTTCTTAAAAAATCAAATCATTCGCCGGGGGGGGGGGGGGGGGGGGGGGCGGGCGCGGACAATATGAAAAAAAATTAAACAAAAAAAAATATTAAAAACTAATTTCATAGAATTAAGCAAAAACAACACAACAAGCTCAAATTTCCTAAAATATATATATATATATATATATATAAATTCAAATAAAAAACTCAAATCTTTAAAAAAAGGAAGGATAAACGTGAAACAACAAAAGTTTGACATTCAAATTTTGTTCAAATTTGTAAATAAATTTGTAAGTGTTCATTTTTTAAAAGGGATCTTCAAAAATAATCATTTTGTGTAAATACTTCTTATTAGAAAACTTATTAAAAAAAAACGCCATTTAGCTTTAAATCCCATGTAAATACAAATAGTATTTTTCACAAAAAAAAAAAAAAAAAAAGTAAAATGTACTTCTAGATTGTTCTCCAAGAAATTCTTAAGAAATCTAACTTACAGAAAATGCCAGAGGAGGTTCGAAATGAATGGACAAAAAAAAAAAAAAAAAGGACAAACTTCTCTAAAAGAGTTAATGAATCTAAAGTACGGATTTTTAAATTTTTTTTTAACGGAAGATTATTAATATTTTCGTTTGTTAGTATTTCATGTTTTTTTTTTTTTTTTTTTTTTTTCAATTCATTATTTCAATGATGATTATTCAGTCCATTGTCATCTATTCATCATCATTGGAAAGAACTGGAAAAATTTTTTTTTTTTTCTTGGGGGTATTTGAAGTTTTTTTTGTAGGTTTTTTTTTTTTTTTTTTTTTTTTTTTGAGAATTATTAAGATTTTTCTAAAGGAGAATTATTAAGGTTTGTTTACTATTTTTTTATGACAACAAATTAACATTAATATAATAATGGGGATATGAGAGGGCTAAGATTATATTAAAAAAATCTACAGTAGATTATTTAAATTTATCTTTTTGAAAATTTATATGAGGTATTTAGAAGTTTAAAAATATATATATCTCCACCATTTTTTAATGCAACTCCATGACTCCACTAACTAATTTTTTAATGACTCCACGTTTTTGCCTCTACATTTAGTGTTTTTTTTTTTTTTTTTTTTTTTTGGGGGGGGGGGGGGGTGGAGAGCTTTCAGTTTTTTATTTTTTTTCATAATTTAATTTTAGGGGAATTTTTGTTCACCTTTTATTGCATGTACTCTTTTCATATAAAATGCTAATTAAACTTTTAAATTAATTATGAAATTAAATGGAATAACATAGCATAAAATCGTTGTGGTAATTAAGTTTTTTAAAAATATATTTATATGTAAGAGAAGAAGTATCTAGAATAGATCAATCAACTGTTTAAAGAAACTGCTTCCAAACAAAAAAAAAAAGCTTAATTAAACCTCCTTTTTTTTTCTCTTAAAAAAGATTCCTTAAAAAAAAAAAAAAAAAGAAACAAATAAACATGAAAAGTAACCTTTCAAAAAACAAAATATATACACATATATGGATGTGTATATTGCAACATTTTGCATTGGAGAATTGTGCTCTAAGAATTTAGTAAAAATTGTAATGATAAAATTTTATTAGTTGACTTGTAAAATAAACATAGTAGCGTGTTCTATTTATAGGTGCCATAACCTAAAGCAAATACAATCTCTATTTCTTATTTTTTTTTGTCTTAATTTAAGAGATATAATCTAATTTCTAATTCAAAAAAACAAAATTTTAAAAAAATAAATCTAATTCTGTTAATCCTATTTAATTTTTAATTTAAAGTCATAACAATATTAAAATACTTTATTTCCATTCAATTTTTTTAATAAAAAACCCAAGATATATATATATATATATATTTTTTTTTTTTTTTCAGTTTTTATCTTTTATAGTTTTTTTCCCAGTTTTTATCATTGATAGTTTTTTTTTCCCCCCTGTTTTTATCTTTGAACTTCTTTTTTTCTTTTTCTTAATGAAGGCATAGATAGAAAAATCGACTTTTTCTTTCCGGAAAAAGAAAGAACTTTTTTTTTTTTTTTAAAAAGAAAGAAATAACAATTAGAGATTAAGCTTTATTAACTGATCTACATGAAATTCGGTAGATTATTTTTTTCTATTTGTAATTAGAATTTCATTTTTTCAGTATTCAGTTGAGAGACTCAACTTCTGTTAAAAACTCTTTTCAATAATAATTTATGATCCTTATCCAAGAAATCATTGTCTTCAAATTTTAAATTTCAAATATTATCATCTTATCCAAGATAATAATTATTTGAATTTCAAATAACTTATAGAATCAAAATACCTTTATCAGTGACTAATTATATAATTTGAATTTCAAATAACTTATAGAATCAAAATACCTTTATCAGTGACTAATTATATAAGATATAAATTTTACTTATGTGCTTGTACACAATATATATAAAAGCCTAGATTGGAAAAAATCGATTGCTTTGAAGGTAAAAAGTGTATTCGGTCCAACCTAAATTAGTTTTCTAGTATTGACATTCAATCAAATCCAATTAAGGTCAATTATTTGAAAAAAGAAAATGAATTGGATTGGGTTGGTTTTTTTGATCGGTTGATTGAATTAGATGAACACCCCCATTTTCTTCTTTCTTAAATATAATCTTAAATCATCTCCAAAGTAAATGTCAATTCAAAATCAATTAGAGCCGAATGAAATAAAATATCAATTCTGTTAACGTTCCTATATATTGGTCATGTTGGCGATTTTGTAACGAAAACTTTGACCAATAGTTCGATGGACTAGTCGACAAAAAACTAATACCACCGAAACTGACAGATGTTATATGCAATCTAATTAAGCTTATATTTTTACATTCCTATAGTAGTTACACTACCATTAGTAAGTTCAAAGATGGTTTGGCAATTTTTACGGTAAAAATCTGCCATGTGTGTCTCTAATTGTAGATACAGGGATATATTAGGACTGTAACTTAGTATAACTAAATGTGACTGTTAGGGTTCACAGATGTCAATATCTTATAGGTTTTGTTGTAATATAAAGAGTTTGTTAGGTGATTAGATTTTTTAGTCTGAATGGTTTTGTATACTATGAAGCAAACGAGAATATTATAGGGTTTGTGAAAGGGGTTATTTGGGGAGTGCTTGTTTCTCGAAAATCTTAGAGAGAAAGAGTGAGAAACTGATAAGCATTGAAATTTCAAAACTCTTGAGATCTTGCTAAGTCTTGTGAATGCATCTACCACAGTGAATTGGACTAGGGAACGATTCTCTGCCTTGGAGTAGGAATCATTGATCCGAACTAGGTAAATCATTTGTTCTTGGCTTGATATGTTCCTCTAATTTCAATTTTGTTTTTCCTTGTGTTCAGTTCTATGGTTTCTTGCTTGTTTGGTCTTTTGCAAATCGGAGGGTGAAATTTCGTCACAAAATCATTAACCAATTCAAAACTACATTTTTCAAACAGTTTAAGTGGTTTGATATTTTAGTGAAAGACCCAATTAAATTAAATAATTGATAATTGATTTTGACTGTTTAATCTTATTGATAAATGAATTTTTGTTATTTCACAAAATTTAATAAGTCGTTCACGTCTAAAAGACACAAATATGATATAATCGTATATATACACATATATTTCAATAAAAATAACATCCAAAATCACGCACAAAATATAAAATAGTTTTTTTTTTTCTTCCTTAGATTACAGCATGTTGTGATGGATTTCACCAAAAACAAAAAACAAATAAAAAATAAAAATCATAAAACTTTGAATATATTACACAACTCAAGACTAAAATGATAGACAGAATAATATCTGAAACATAAAGAAAGAGAAAAATAACTTTATAACTTTATATTTTCTATTATGTATTTATAAAACTACACACACCCCACTCTCCAAATCATCTTCAATGATTATCCACTTCCCACCTTTCTTTATGCACCCACATTTTTCTTCCTTTCCTTCTCTCTGCGACCAAACTGTAATCCACCTCTTTGCCCGGCAAAACAAGTGCGCCAAAATCACATAGAGAGGAAATCTCAATAACAGTTCTAGATTCTTCCTTTTTCTTTTTAGTTTTTATATTTCAAAGGAAAATAAAAGGCATTTCAATGAACTAGATTGGTTCTTCTCAAACTTCAGAGCACATTCAAAAAAAAAAAAAAAAAAAAAAAAAAAAAAAAAAAAAAAAAAAAAAAAAAACCTCCATTGTCTTCAACTGCCTGCCAAAAATGAATTCAAATCTTCTGTCTAATTTTTCGTATCTCAAATAGTATCTAACCAATAATATTATGTCATGTCATATTAAAAAGTTTGAAATAATTTATAACTGATTTTTTATACCTTAAAATCTAACATTTTTCTATTATGTGTCAAAATATTATTGGTTAGACATTATTTAGGACACTAAAATTGTAAGAACCCGAAATTGTGATGAGCCTATGATTTCCTTAGAGACAAGGAAAATCTAAGACTGAACCATGTTTGTCGATATGAAGCTCATGATCTGAGTTGAATATCAGTATATGTTTGAGTTCTCGTTGAATTAGCTACGAGACTAAAAAAAAAAATAGTTTGCTTAGTCACGCATGAGGCCTTTTGAGAAAAGGAAAAAAATAAGAATTTATGATTTTTATTACGGTCAAAGTTTGACCAAGTTGACTTTTGTAATAACCAACCTGTTTGTAAACTTATGATTTCTTTCGTTAAGAATCACAGCTATGTTATGTATGTTTATGTGTTATATATGATATGTTTTCTAAGAAAAGAAGTTGAATCTTTTGTTAAAAGATTCGATAAATTTAATTACGACTCTTTTATTAAAAGATGAAGTTGTGATTTATGACCCTATGTTAATAGTTTATAATTTTAAGAAAATCCTATACGCAGTTCAGATAAGTTTTAGACGATGGTCCAGTTAAATTATACTGTTATCAGTTGAAAACAGTATATGAATATCCATGTTAGTATGAAAATGGACTGCATTTAGGAAACAAGCCAAACAAGGCCTTTAAGGATGACACCTCTGATGACAAGTGTCATTGCCATGATTGGTCACCTTATAGGGACCAAAATGCAAATATTTAATGTTGTGGGGTCAATATGCAAAATTAAGAAAAGTTCATGATTTTGAACTTTTAGAAGTTAAGAAGTCTTATAAGGCATGATCAAGCAAGAAATTTGATATTTGGAAATTTAGTTGTAATCGGCCAATTTACAGGGACTAAAGTGCAAACATTTTTGCCTTTAGGGGCCAATGTGCAATTTTGGGAAAAGTTGTGGACTTAGCAGCAAATATGTAAATTTCTGAACCAGGGACTGTTTAAGTAAAGTTTCTTAATTCAATTAAGTTAATGATCCATTTCAAGTTCGGTTAGCTTGGTTGGAAATCAAGGAAGACAAGTTAAGATTGAATTGAATTACTCTAGTTAGAACCAATCACATTGCTCCATGTGTCACCATAGGGACCGGCCACATCATGGCCTTTTGAGCAAGGGATCTTGTTTTTGAGGAACATTATGCAAATGGGAAGAATTTAGGTGTCAATAAAAAGTGACAAATCATGCCCCAAGTTTAGTGACTAAGCACTTTGATTTGCTTGGTTGATTTTGTGTTATGGTTCAATTAGCAACCTTGTCTCACATGGCATCACCAAAACCGGCCACATGAGGGTGAGACACCTCAAGCCTTTAGCTAGCATGAGTCACCCTCCTAGCTTGCACACCCAAGCACCAAGGGCCGGCCACAACAAGGAACCACCACAAGGAAGCAACACATGGATCCATTTTGGTGAGCAACATCTCTAGTCTTGCTCACATGGCAAGCTCATGTTTTGCCAAAGCCACACCATGACCGGCCACTTGAGGAAGCAACACCTCTTGGCCTAGCTTTGATGAATCCACACTCTAGACTCCCTAGCCTAGCCCCCTTGGCAAGCCAAGGCTTGCACACCTCACCCTAAGGCCGGCCATCACAAGAGAATGCCACATCAAACATGTAGCCTTGATGAGCAAGCATTCTAGCTAAGCTTGCTTGGCAATTTGGGACAAGGAAGGCCGGCCAACACATAGGGACTAAGGAGAAATATTTTGGCCTTAAGGATCAATGTATAAAATTACAAAAGATGGATTTCTTGAACTCTTCTAGCTCTTGACACCTCATGCACCATAGGCTAGCTTAGTAAGCTTGCTAGGCTTACTTGTTGGCTAGCAAGAGCAAGCACAAAGCTTACCAAGGCCGGCCACTCTAGGGAGATGGCACCTCATGGTTCCTAGCCATCATGAGTAAGCACCCTAGCTTGGCTACATGGCAACTTGGCCGGCCACCTCTCAAGAAGTCAAGAACAAGTTGGATTCTTCTAGGGACTTTTGAGCACTTCCAAGAATTTGTGCTTCACCTATAAATAGGTGAAGGTCCTCTCATTGTATTTTGTTAGCCAATACACACACAAGCAGCACATACTCCCTAGTTCTGCCTTAGAAGCCGAGACAAGAAAGGAAAGAAAAGGGAGAGAGGAGAAAACAAGAGAAAGAGTTTTCGGTTGGTATAGAAAGTTTGAGGAAAGTTTCAAAACTCTAGTTTAAGGATTTTAATCCGTAGAATTTGAGGTAAATACTTGAATCCTCTAGTTCTTTATTCAAGTTTCAGTTAGGGTTTGAGTATAAGATCATTGAGTATGAGCATGAGCTTATTTTGTTAAGTTTTATGCACTATGGTTTAAGTATGCGTGAGTAAGGATCAAAACTGAACGGTTTTTCTAATAACCAGATTTTGAGGCCTTTAGAGTCAAAACTACAAAGTTGTAGATAAGGGAAAATACTAGGGGCCAGCGTGGACAGTTTTTGAAAATAAGGCCTCTAAGACCTTCGTTTTTGCAAAAACCCGAGACCAATTTATGAGTAATGAATATGGTCGAAAAATTTTCAAAGGGAGAAACAAGCAGGATAAGTACCGAATTGGTTTTTGAGTTAAAAACAAAAGTTGTAGGAGACTTCAAGGTCTAAAACTTTCATGAAGAAAACTTTTCCAAATTTTAAACATATTTGTAAGAAAAGGATCAAACCCTATGAATTGGTTTAAAACCCGATTTTGAGAACTCTAGGGTTTTACTAAATTTCAAAAAGGAGTTGAATTTTAGGATTAGTGGTTTATATTAAGTTAGCAACTAGAATCGATACGTTGTTATGATAGGATGATGCTTATCCTATGATTTTCTTGAAAACAGGAAAACGACCTGTTTGAGTGAAGAATTTTTAATTCAAGGCGCAGTAACGGTAAGTACGACTCCGCCTACAGCATAAACGAAATTGTTTTATGTATGCTTTCAAGTTTATGATGATATGAGTATGATAAAATGCTATGGCCTGTATGATATCAAGTTCATGATGCTATGTGTACAAGAAATGTTTATGATATGTATGTATGTATGTTTTCAAGATATGATGAATACTAAGAATATGTATGGAATGTTTAGAGTATGAATGGCATGTATGTATTCAAGAAATAATGAATGTATGGCGTGTATGCTTCCAAGTTCTTGTTAAGAGGTACATGATGTATGTTTATAGTATGTAAGTTCATAGTTTGATATTATGGCATCACGAAGCATGCTCACTAATGATAAGTTATTCGGTAAGATAGGAAATCTCAGTTTCAGTTTAGAAACTGTTTATGAATATGAAAACAAGTTTCAAGTATGAAACAAGGTAAGAACAAGATTAAGCATCATTATGATAAGCAGGATGCTTATGTCGTATCGACCCGCGTTAGGTCGGGTTTGGTTCATGGTTTGAGTTGGACAGGGCTGGCCGCCCCAACCACTCCATGGCAGCGCACCACGGTACGTACATTTATGTTATGTAAGGGCCAAAAAGTATGTTAACCTATGAAAACAGTAAGAAAGCATAAATGGTGCATGCATTAAGTCATCATGAAATGTTTTGCGGATTAAATAGTTGTGCTTGCTGAGCGAAAGCTCATAGTTCATGTTTATGCTGTAGGTAAGTGACCTACCAGTAATACTTGATACAATACTGTGGAGAGTTGGTGCTGCGGACTGTGAAATGTGGAATGGACACCAACACGGGTTTTGGAAAATAGGTTTTTGTAAAATACATTTGTAAAGTGTGTTTTGAAGAAATGGTATGTTTTAAGAAAAGTTTCAAGTATGTATGGCAAGTAAGTTACCTCGTGTTGTACCGATCCGCGCTAGGTCGGGTCTGGTCCACGATCTTGGTACTCAGGTGAGTACATATAAATATGTATGAGGATAGGTCAAGTTATAAGTTTTATGTATGAGTATAAGTATGAGACTAAGTCTAGTTTAAAAATAAAGTTTTAAAAAAAATTTACTCTGAAATTTTCAGTAAGTTTAAAGTAATAAGAATTAAGTTAAGTAAGCACGAAGGTCGCAGCCCTACGTAGCGTAGGTTGGGGTCGTGACAGAGTTGGTATCAGAGCCAGGTTTTCTGCCATCCATTTTCACAGTTCTGCCGCCAGCTCCACAGTTTTGTAAGTTTGTTTTCTTACTCTATTATAGATATGTTAATTATGAAAGGTTATAATAATTACTATGATAAAGATATGTACCTGGTGTCAAGCCCGGGTTGGACTGAACAGGACTGCGAGGCTTCGTTGGCATTCCGAGGAATGGAGGATGAGCTACGCATCTTCGATAGGACTCAAGGAGTGGTTGCACGATATGGAGACCCTCTTCAGATTTTTTTTCATGTAGGGACGCATTTTCAGGATATGCTTGCCAGCCGACGCTTAGTCGAGGAGTCTCTTGCAAGATGCTTTGGCATAGGGTACCTTGAGAGAAGGTTCCTAATTTTTTTTTTATGACACCTAGGACCGCCTGTGTATTATCACGATCTCGAGATATACCAGGATACGTCAGCTATGTTACAGCTTAGCGCATTTATCCAAATGAGTCTATAGGCTATTATTGCCAGTAGATCAGAGTTGCGCAGCGAAAGCGTGATGGATAAGCTAAACTTACGATATGATATGATGAAATCGTGAGGAATCTCTAGTATGATATGATAAGTTATGATGATTCTATGATATGATATGCTAAGATATGAATGTCGAATGGGTATTGGATTTAGAAATGCTAGGAATTAGAATTAGAAACTAGACGATGGTTCGCCGCATGTATGATCGAACAAAATTCCGCAAGAGTCTAATCTTGCAACTGTAGTGACTAAGTTGCAATGATAATTGCTAGAGCAGCAATAAGAAATGAATAGGCTTTGAGATTAGATGGCTTATCGCCTTACCTTAGTAGGGTGATAATCAGGAATTTTCCATTCTAAGAAATAGGATTGATGCTTTAGAATTTAAGTTTCATGATTGTGAAACTTTTGCCCGTAAGAGTAATAGTAGATATGGGAAAAATGTTTGGAAGTGCCTTGACTCAGTGGTAATAGCAAGGCGATGCCCAAACAATAAGTTGGAAGATGCCAACAAGAATTTAGTAAATTATGATGATGAAATTGAGGATATGATTCCTTGGTAAGGGAAAATTATGTAATAGGAAGTTTAGACATTCCTAAGAATTGTGATTATACACGTATGCTATGAAGGAAATGTTAGAGGCAATGAGAGAAGCTTCTACCATCTAGCAAGTAGCTAGTGATTTAAGTATACCTTTCATTGCATCACTCGAACGATATTATGGCTTTTCCATTATTGACTTGAAAAGATTCAAAGAAAATATTTTTATAAAAGATCTCATGCTTAGTAGAACCCCCTCATATTATGTAAGACGGCCGAATCCTTGAGGAGGAAATTCCAAGATAGGGGCTGTCATGAAAAGTAAGGGTTCCAAGATAGGAGCCATAGGCCAAATCCTTGAGGAAGTAAATTCCAAGATGGGGGCCATAGGCCGAATCCTTGAGAGATGAGTTCCAAGAATGGGACGAGTTCCAAGAAAGGGGCCTTTATGAAGAGTAAAGGGTTCTGATAATATAAAATCAAGTTTCAAGAAATAAACTATTTTCAGAAAGTGTACTGAATATATGATACGATATGCTTTCCAAATGTTAAAAAAAAAAAAATCATGTAACACGATAAACTTTTCAAGTATGAAAAAGTTATATGGTAAGATATGTTTTTCAAACATAGCAAGTTATATGATATACTTGCTCAGTTTTTACGTAAATAGTTCTTGTGATGCAATATGAAGGGACAGTATGTATGAAAGTAAGAAAGTAAGAATGTATGAAAGTATGATGATAGGATATGAAAGGAAGATTATGGTTCTATATAAGAGACATGATCCCATTAAAGTATTAAAATGGGAACAGGAACAATACATTATGGGTTTGTGGTGGATTTTAAGAAAAGCCACCTAGAAGTATCCGAATTTTCGAGGACGAAAATTATTTTAAGGAGGGTAGAATGTAAGAACCCGAAATTGTGATGAACCTATGATTTCCTTAGAGACAAGGAAAATCTAAGACTGAACCATGTTTGTCGATATGAAGCTCATGATCTGAGTTGAATATCAGTATATGTTTGAGTTCTCGTTGAATTAGCTACGAGACTAAAAAAAAAAAATAGTTTGCTTAGTCACGCATGAGGCCTTTTGAGAAAAGGAAAAAAATAGGAATTTATGATTTTTATTACGGTCAAAGTTTGACCAAGTTGACTTTTGTAATAACCAACCTGTTTGTAAACTTATGATTTCTTTCGTTAAGAATCACAGCTATATTATGTATGTTTATGTGTTATATATGATATGTTTTCTAAGAAAAGAAGTTGAATCTTTTGTTAAAAGATTCGATAAATTTAATTACGACTCTTTTATTAAAAGATGAAGTTGTGATTTATGACCCTATGTTATTAGTTTATAATTTTAAGAAAATCCTATACGCAGTTCAGATAAGTTTTAGACGATGGTCCAGTTAAATTATACTGTTATCAGTTGAAAACAGTATATGAATATCCATGTTAGTATGAAAATGGACTGCATTTAGGAAACAAGCCAAACAAGGCCTTTAAGGATGACACCTCTGATGACAAGTGTCATTGCCATGATTGGTCACCTTATAGGGACCAAAATGCAAATATTTAATGTTGTGGGGTCAATATGCAAAATTAAGAAAAGTTCATGATTTTGAACTTTTAGAAGTTAAGAAGTCTTATAAGGCATGATCAAGCAAGAAATTTGATATTTGGAAATTTAGTTGTAATCGGCCAATTTACAGGGACTAAAGTGCAAACATTTTTGCCTTTAGGGGCCAATGTGCAATTTTGGGAAAAGTTGTGGACTTAGCAGCAAATATGTAAATTTCTGAACCAGGGACTGTTTAAGTAAAGTTTCTTAATTCAATTAAGTTAATGATCCATTTCAAGTTCGGTTAGCTTGGTTGGAAATCAAGGAAGACAAGTTAAGATTGAATTGAATTACTCTAGTTAGAACCAATCACATTGCTCCATGTGTCACCATAGGGACCGGCCACATCATGGCCTTTTGAGCAAGGGATCTTGTTTTTGAGGAACATTATGCAAATGGGAAGAATTTAGGTGTCAATAAAAAGTGACAAATCATGCCCCAAGTTTAGTGACTAAGCACTTTGATTTGCTTGGTTGATTTTGTGTTATGGTTCAATTAGCAACCTTGTCTCACATGGCATCACCAAAACCGGCCACATGAGGGTGAGACACCTCAAGCCTTTAGCTAGCATGAGTCACCCTCCTAGCTTGCACACCCAAGCACCAAGGGCCGGCCACAACAAGGAACCACCACAAGGAAGCAACACATGGATCCATTTTGGTGAGCAACATCTCTAGTCTTGCTCACATGGCAAGCTCATGCTTTGCCAAAGCCACACCATGACCGGACACTTGAGGAAGCAACACCTCTTGGCCTAGCTTTGATGAATCCACACTCTAGACTCCCTAGCCTAGCCCCCTTGGCAAGCCAAGGCTTGCACACCTCACCCTAAGGCCGGCCATCTCAAGAGAATGCCACATCAAACATGTAGCCTTGATGAGCAAGCATTCTAGCTAAGCTTGCTTGGCAATTTGGGACAAGGAAGGCCGGCCAACACATAGGGACTAAGGAGAAATATTTTGGCCTTAAGGATCAATGTATAAAATTACAAAAGATGGATTTCTTGAACTCTTCTAGCTCTTGACACCTCATGCACCATAGGCTAGCTTAGTAAGCTTGCTAGGCTTACTTGTTGGCTAACAAGAGCAAGCACAAAGCTTACCAAGGCCGGCCACTCTAGGGAGATGGCACCTCATGGTTCCTAGCCATCATGAGTAAGCACCCTAGCTTGGCTACATGGCAACTTGGCCGGCCACCTCTCAAGAAGTCAAGAACAAGTTGGATTCTTCTAGGGACTTTTGAGCAATTCCAAGAATTTGTGCTTCACCTATAAATAGGTGAAGGTCCTCTCATTGTATTTTGTTAGCCAATACACACACAAGCAGCACATACTCCCTAGTTCTGCCTTAGAAGCCGAGACAAGAAAGGAAAGAAAAGGGAGAGAGGAGAAAACAAGAGAAAGAGTTTTCGGTTGGTATAGAAAGTTTGAGGAAAGTTTCAAAACTCTAGTTTAAGGATTTTAATCCGTAGAATTTGAGGTAAATACTTGAATCCTCTAGTTCTTTATTCAAGTTTCAGTTAGGGTTTGAGTATAAGATCATTGAGTATGAGCATGAGCTTATTTTGTTAAGTTTTATGCACTATGGTTTAAGTATGCGTGAGTAAGGATCAAAACTGAACGGTTTTTCTAATAACCAGATTTTGAGGCCTTTAGAGTCAAAACTACAAAGTTGTAGATAAGGGAAAATACTAGGGGCCAGCGTGGACAGTTTTTGAAAATAAGGCCTCTAAGACCTTCGTTTTTGCAAAAACCCGAGACCAATTTATGAGTAATGAATATGGTCGAAAAATTTTCAAAGGAAGAAACAAGCAGGATAAGTACCGAATTGGTTTTTGAGTTAAAAACAAAAGTTGTAGGAGACTTCAAGATCTAAAACTTTCATGAAGTAAACTTTTCCAAATTTTAAACAGATTAGTAAGAAAAGGATCAAACCCTATGAATTGGTTTAAAACCCGGTTTTGAGAACTCTAGGGTTTTACTAAATTTCAAAAAAGAGTTGAATTTTAGGATTAGTGGTTTGTATTAAGTTAGCAACTAGAATCGATACGTTGTTATGATAGGATGATGCTTATCCTATGATTTTCTTGAAAACAGGAAAACGACCTGTTTGAGTGAAGAATTTTTAATTCAAGGCGCAGTAACGGTAAGTACGACTCCGCCTACAGCATAAACGAAATTGTTTGATGCATGCTTTCAAGTTTATGATGATATGAGTATGATAAAATGCTATGGCCTGTACGATATCAAGTTCATGATGCTATGTGTACAAGAAATGTTTATGATATGTATGTATGTATGTTTTCAAGATATGATGAATACTAAGAATATGTATGGAATGTTTAGAGTATGAATGGCATGTATGTATTCAAGAAATAATGAATGTATGGCGTGTATGCTTCCAAGTTCTTGTTAAGAGGTACATGATGTATGTTTATAGTATGTAAGTTCATAATTTGATATTATGGCATCACGAAGCATGCTCACTAATGATAAGTTATTCGGTAAGATAGGAAATCCCAGTTTCAGTTAAGAAACTGTTTATGCATATGAAAACAAGTTTCAAGTATGAAACAAGGTAAGAACAAGATTAAGCATCATTATGATAAGCAGGATGCTTATGTCGTATCGACCCGCGTTAGGTCGGGTTTGGTTCATGGTTTGAGTTGGACAGGGCTGGCCGCCCCAACCACTCCATGGCAGCGCACCACGGTACGTACATTTATGTTATGTAAGGGCCAAAAAGTATGTTAACCTATGAAAACAGTAAGAAAGCATAAATGGTGCATGCATTAAGTCATCATGAAATGTTTTGCGGATTAAATAGTTGTGCTTGCTGAGCGAAAGCTCATAGTTCATGTTTATGCTGTAGGTAAGCGACTTACCGGCAATACTTGATACAATACTATGGAGAGTTGGTGCTGCGGACTGTGAAATGTGGAATGGACACCAACACGGGTTTTGAAAAATAGGTTTTTGTAAAATACATTTGTAAAGTGTGTTTTGAAGAAATGGAATGTTTTAAGAAAAGTTTCAAGTATGTATGGCAAGCAAGTTGCCTCGTGTTGTACCGATCCGCGCTAGGTCGGGTCTGATCCACGATCTTGGTACTCAGGTGAGTACATATAAATATGTATGAGGATAGGTCAAGTTAGAAGTTTTATGTATGAGTATAAGTATGAGACTAAGTCTAGTTTAAAAATAAAGTTTTAAAAAAAAAATTTACTCTGAAATTTTCAGTAAGTTTAAAGTAATAAGAATTAAGTTAAGTAAGCACGAAGGTCGCGGCCCTACGTAGCGTAGGTTGGGGTCGTGACACTATACGACTACGATGTCATTTTGGGTATGGATTTCCTGGGGAAATACGACGCGGTTATAGACTGTCAACGTCGTATTGTCACGTTCAAGCCGATTGGAGCCGAGGAGTTTATTTTTAGAGGATCGACTCCAAAACAGCCAAAAATGTTTATTTCTGCTCTAAAGGCTAGAAAGTTGTTGGCAGAATGATGTATTGGATTTCTAGCCAATATGGTGGATAAGACGCAAGAAACCAAGAGTAGGCCGAAAGAAGTACCGATAGTCAAGGAGTTTATAGAGGTTTTTCCTGAAGATTTGCCAGGATTGCCACCGGAACGAGAGATCTCTTTTGAGATTGAATTGCTTCCCGGATCCGCACCAGAATCCAAGGCACCCTATAGGATGGCGCCTGCCGAACTTAAGGAATTGCAACTTCAGTTGCAGGAGCTTCTGGATCGAGGATTCATTCGTCCGAGTTACTCACCATGGGGAGCCCTAGTTCTGTTTGTTAGAAAGAAGGATGGCACTCTTAGGATGTGCATTGACTATCGGGAATTGAATAAGATCACCATCAAGAATAAGTATCCCTTGCCTAGGATCGACGATTTGTTCGACCAATTGAAAGGAGCCTCAATTTTTTCGAAAATTAACCTGCAATCAGGATATCATCAGCTCCGAATTAGGGAATGAGATATTCCAAAAACGGCCTTTCGTACGCGATATGGACACTACGAGTTCCTCGTGATGCCATTTGGATTGACAAATACTCCAGCTGCCTTTATGGACCTGATGAATCGAGTGTTCAAGGATTACTTGGACAAGTTCGTTATTGTTTTTATAGATGATATCTTGATTTATTCAAGATCAAAGGAAGAGCATGAGGAGCACCTAAGGATTGCTTTACGGATTCTAAAGCAGAATCAGCTTTATGCTAAATTCACAAAGTGTGAATTTTGGTTGGAGAAGGTCCATTTCTTAGGACATGTGGTCTCTAAAGAAGGCATATCTGTAGATCCGGCCAAGATTGAAGCCGTAAGCCAATGGCCAGCTCCGAAGAATGTCACCGAAGTACGTAGTTTCCTCGGCTTAGCAGGCTACTACCGACGTTTCGTCAAGGGATTTGTTAAGATCGCAGCGCCGCTCACTGCACTAACAAGGAAGGGAAAGAAGTACGAATGGACTGCAAAGTGTGAAGAACACTTTCAAGAGCTAAAAAGTAAGCTGACTAGTGCTCCAATCCTTACAATCCCGATTGTAGAGGAAGGGAACTTCGTGATAGATGCTTCCAAGATAGGATTGGGAGCCGTTCTCATACAGAACGGAAAAGTGATCGCTTATGCTTCACGACAGCTTAAGGATCAAGAGAAGAACTATCCGACGCATGATTTGGAACTTGCGGCGGTGGTATTTGCGCTCAAAATCTAGAGACACTACCTTTACGGTACTAAGTGTGAAGTTTATACGGATTATCGGAGTTTGAAGTATATCTTCACACAGAAGGAGCTTAACATGAGACAAAGAAGATGGCTCGAATTAGTAAAAGATTATGACATAGACATCCGTTACCATCCTGGGAAGGCTGAACACCAACGTCCAGGGGGAGAATTGCAAAAAATCTCCATCCGAGAATGGAAATGGGATCAAGTGACGATGGATTTCGTGATTGGTCTACCCCGAACTTCTTGTGGCAACGATGCTATTTGGGTGATTGTTGATCGATTGACTAAATCTGCACACTTTTTGGCCATCAAGCTTAGTTTTTCAGTGGACCAGCTAGCGGAACTGTATGTTGCGCAGATCGTTCGCTTCCATGGGATTCCAAAATCGATTATCTCAGATCGCGATGGTCGTTTCACTTCTAAATTTTGGAAAAGTGTACATCAAGCGATGGGTACAAAGCTTACTTTTAGTATGGCTTTTCACCCTCAGACGGATGGACAATCAGAAAGGACTATTCAAACTCTAGAAGATATGTTGCGAGCATGCGTGATGGACTTTAAAGGAACGTGGGATAAGAAGCTTCCTTTGATTGAGTTCTCGTACAACAACAGTTTCCAAGCTTCAATTGGAATGGCACCTTATGAAGCTTTGTATGGAAGAAGGTGTAGATCTCCAGTCCATTGGTACGAGACAAGAGAAAAGGAAATGGTGTCTACGGACTTTATTCGAAGAACCACTGAGGCCGTAAAACTTATACGTTAACGGATGGAAACTGCATTTAGTCGACAGAAGAGTTATGCCGACAAACGCAGAAGGCCTCTAGAATTCCAAGTAGGAGACTTGGTTTTTCTCAAAGTTGCTCCATTCAAAGGAGTCATGAGATTTGGAAAGAAGGGGAAATTAAGTCCAAGATATATAGGGCCGTTCGAAGTACTTGAAAGAGTTGGTAATGTGGCCTATAAATTGGCTTTGCCCCAAGAATTAACATACGTGCACAATGTATTTCATGTGTCAATGCTAAAGAAATACATTCCGGATCCGTCACACGTGCTGAATCATGAACCAATTGAGGTTCACAAGGATCTGACTTATGAGGAGAAGCCAGTTCGAATCTTGGCACAGGAAGAGAAGTTGCTAAGAAACAAGGTTATACCTTTAGTCAAGGTTTTATGGCGAAACCGTGAGTTTGAAGAAGCAACATGGGAACGCGAAGAAGACATGAAGAAAAGCTACCCAGAATTGTTCTAATTTTCGAGGACGAAAATTCTTTAAAGAGGGTAGGATGTAATAACCGAATTTTTCTTACGGACTCGTAATTTCCTCGCATGTAAAGAAATTTAAGTCCGTATTATATGTTTATAAAATTTTTCATGAAAATTATGAATATCAATGTGAAATTCATGATTTTATCAATAAATGATTGAGTTCTCATTCAATTGGCCATGAGACTCAATAAGTAATTGTTTAGTCATGCATGAAGCCTTTTATGGAAAAAGGCTTAATAAAATTCATGATTTTATGTTGGTCAAAGTTTGACCAGAAAAAGTCAAAGGTTGACCATAGAAGTCAAAAATATGACGGTACTGTAATACGATAAGCAGTATGAAAAATATACTGTGAAAAACCGTCATTACAAACAAGATAGCAAGATTAAGATTCAAAACCACCATAGAAAAATCAAGCACACCAAGTAGGATTAAAGGGCAAAAGGGCTTTATGAAATAAGAAAAATTTTATACAGTCTAATTTTACACAGATGAATTTTGGACTGCAGTATAATATAACAGTACTGTTTATTAGTGAACACAGTATTAGAAATATCTGTACTAGCTTAAAAATGGACTGCATATTAAGTAAAAAGGCCAAACAAGCCCTAAAGATGCTTACATCACCAAATCCCACAATTATGACATCATAATTAATTAAACAAGAGATGGAAAGAAATATGGAAGGCTCTAGATGGTGAGTTAGCCGGCCACCTAAGGGGGGAATTGTGCAATTCTTTGCTTCTTTAAGGGCTTTTTGACAATTTTGAAGAGTTTTCCCACACCTATAAATAGGTGATGGGTGTTGGCATTTTTATTCACAAAAATTGGAAAAACTAGCAAAACTTTGCCCATTTTTCTTCTCAAAAAAATCCAAACTTGAGAGGCAAAGAAAGAAGAGAGAAAAATTAAAAAATTCAAAGGAAGAACCCTAGGGAGTGGTCGGTTTTCACCAAGAAACCCAAGCAAAAGTTTTGAAAATTTTTGGTACCCATTGGAAGGTGGAAGGCCGGTTGTTGGAGGACCAAGGGGGGAGAGAATTTTCGGGACCCAAACCCTAGCCTAGCCTTGCCTTGATCAAGGTAACTCTCCCATAGCCCTAAACTTTTTAATTGAGCATCAATTTGAAATTTAAGTGGATTTCAAGTTGAAATTTGTAAGAGCATATGCTCAATTAATTTTATTGCCCTAGATTAGATTTTAGGTTTTATACTTGATTAGGTTTAAGTAGAGGTGGGAATTTGGGCCGGGCCAAACGGGCCAGCCCGCGGTCCGTAATTTAGGCCCGGTCGTTGGCCCGGCCCAGCCAGTATTTTACAGGCCCGGTAAAAGCCCGGCTCTATAGTAAGAGGCGGGACGGGCTCTCTTTCTAGGCCCAGCCCGAAAATTTAGGCCCGATGGGCCGGCCCGGCCGTATTTTAAAATTTTATATATATTTTTTTTATTATTTTTAAAATTTTAATTAAAAAATTATATATATTAAATATTAATATTATAATATTTTATTATATATATAAAAAAAAAAAAACATTATAGATTAGCTGTTGCCACTTGCTAACGGAATTACGGAACCAAGTCAACCTACGACTATTCGGCTAAAAAGAACTAAAAAAGAAGAAAGAAAGAAAAAGGAAAAAAAAAACATATTATAGGCTTATAGCCGTTGGACAGCTAAAAGAAAGAAAAAAAAAACATATTATAGGCTTATAGGTTATAGCCATTGGTTTCCAACGGCTAAAAGAAAGAAAAAGAATATATATATATATATATATATATTATAGCCGTTGCAAACCAATGGCTAAAAAAGAAAGAAAAAAAAAAAAAAACATTACCAACGGCTATAATATTAATGGCCGTTGGAAGTTTTAAATTTTTTTAATAATAATAAATTTTTTAATAAAAACTTTAAAATTAATATTTTTATTTTTTTTAAATTTCATTCCCATTCTATAAATACTCTTATACTTTTTTCATTTTTTCACACATCTTCTCTTATCTCTCCTTTCAATCTCTTATTCTCTAATTTCTTTCTTTATATTCTCTTAATTCCAATTTCTCAATTCTCATTATTCAATAATTAATATTCTATAATTTTTTTTTTTTTTTTGTCTAATCTCCTAAATTTACAATAACTCATATTCTCATTATTTTTATAATCCTCATTCTTGTATAAATTTCTAAAACTTACTTTCCAACAAAAAAAATCAAAATGGATCCAAATCCAAATGTTCAACAACCAATTGTTGATCTTGATGATGATTACCACGGGATGGATGACCGCGACATCGAAGAAGTGGAGATTTCCCGTATGGATGCCGGCGACAATGTCCATGAGATCAGACGTAGGAGTTTCAATACTCCAATACCACCAAGTCCAATGTTTGCACCATCAAGAAGTTGTTCGGGAAGCACCAGTTGTCCACCAAAAAAGCCAAAAGGTAATGCTAAAACCACTTCACGTGCTTGGCAATTTTTCGATGCTGTGCAGAAAGAGGACTTCGGCCCCAACGGCAAAAAAATACAAACAAGACTAGCAAAATGTAAGTATTGCCAAAAAACTTTGACTGCTAACATCTCAAGTGGGACCCGTCACTTATTAGCCCATGGTGAAAGATGTGCTGCGAAACATGATAAGGGAAGGGAGCCAACATAAAGCACTCTAAAATTCAACTCCGATGGCTCGATAAGTACTTTTTCTTATGATCCCATGGTAGCTAGAGAATCTCTAGCTCGTTTAATTGCATCTACAGATTTACCTATTAGTTTTGGTGAAAATACTTTTTATGAAGAGCATATTCAAATATCTTTTTGTCCACAATTTAAAGCCGTTACTAGAAAAACTATTAGGAGTGATATTATATCTTATTATAGTAAAAAACGCACTACATTAATATCTTGTATGAATACAAACACATTTTGTATTGCATTGACATCTGATATTTGGGCTGCTAGGTCAAACCAAGATTATATTAGTGTAATTTCACATTATTTAGATCCCCAGTGGCAATTACAAAAAAGAATTACTGGCTTTAGACTTATTGATCATTCTCACAATGCTTTAAATATTGCTGATAATATTATGAGTGTTTTAAATGAATTTGGCATTAGCAATTGCATTATTTCAATCACCCTAGATAATGCTTCGACAAATACCGCTGCAATTCGTTTTCTTGAAAACAACTTGTCAGAATATATTGGTGGAATTTTATTACATCAACGTTGTGCATGTCATATCATCAACCTCATTGTAAAATCAGGTATGAAGTTGGTAAGTAGTAACATTGAAAATATTCGTAATGCTCTCCTTTGGATACATAATTCAAATCCTCGCATTGCTGATTTTAAGAGGTATTGCAAAGCAGAAGGTTTAAAACCTCGAAAATTTGGGACTGATATGCCGGTAAGGTGGAACTCAACTTATTTAATGTTGAAAAATGCAATATAATATAAGAATGTTATTTATATGTTTTATAATACAAAGAATAATATGATTTTATTATCTGATGTTGATTGGTTTATTGCTGAAAGAATTATTTATTTTTTAGAAACTTTTTATGATGCTACTGTTTTATTGTCTGGTGTTTATTATCCCACTTCTCCACTAGTTTTCACCCAATTAATGCTTATTTCTTCATTGTTTTCTGAATATAGAAATGATGATTTATTTAAACTAATAGTAGAAAAAATGGAGAAAAAGTTTATGAAATATTGGGATCACAATAACATGCCTTTATTATATTACCTTGCCATTGTTTTAAATCCTATAATTAAATTAAATGGTCTTTATAATGGTCTTACTCATATTTCTGAACATATGAATGTAGATTTTATTTCAACGTATTCTTTGACATTTAATAGCACTAAGTGCAAGTTATTTAAGATTTTTACAAGTTATCATAATAAATTCGGGCAGCAAGTTAACATTGAAACCGAAGAAACTCTTCCAACTGCTGGTGATCGAAAAAAGAAAAAAGTTTTGGGTTTTTTCTTTGCTCCAGCAAGATCGGGCTCTTCATCAAGTTCGAGTGTTACTCGTCCACTTTCAGCAAGTTCAACTACCACGAGTACGACACACTCGGAGCTCGCAAAATACTTAGATACAGATTTTTCATTACTAGACTCAACTACAAATACTGAAGATTTCAAAATTTTAGATTGGTGGAGGTTGCAGTTGACAAATTTTCCAGTGCTTTCCCATTTAGCACGTGACATCTTAACTATTCCTGTTTCGACAATTTCTTCTGAATCAGCATTCAGCACAGCTGGAAGGATAATTGAAGATCGGAAAACCTCATTAACACCTGAGATGGTCGAGGTGCTTACATGCCTAAAAGATTGGGAACATGCAGATAAAAGGTTGCAATTTACATTAGAAGATCAAGAGATACTCCAACACTTTAACGAAATGACCATAATCGATGCCGATGATATTGACAATGCTCCTGCGGCTCCCTTTTCCGATTGCTAATGCTGATTGATATATTTTTTCATTGTAAAATAATAAATATGAATTAAGATTGCACTCTTTTTTCTTTGCTGAGGTTTTATCCCAATGGGTTTTACTTAGTAAAGTTTTTAATGAGGCAATCATGACATCAATAAAATTTTAAATTTCAATTTTATATTCTCTTTTTTGTATCCTTATTTCTTAATAAAATTTATAATTTTAATTATGTGCTTGATTTATTTTTTAATTTAGTAATATTTAATCAAAAATAACTACTAAGAAAACACTGATAAATAATTATAATCTTAAACAACTAAAATTGAAAGCTTAATTATAATGTTAAGTTAACTAACTAACTAATATTATAATTATTAAGTATTAACTAAGCAATTATAATAAAAATATAAATATAAAAATAAATAGAAATAGTATAATAAATTTTTTTCAACAAAGTATAAAATTTTTTATTTTTTATCTAAGATAAAATATTAAGATAAATTATTAAATTATCAAAAATTTACAAATTTATTCAAAAATAACAAATAAAAAATAAAATTAAATAAAAATTTTAAAAATTAGGCCCGGCCAGGCCCACTCTAAGCCCGCGAGCCGGGCCAGGTTTATATTTCAAAAAATCGGGCCAGGCCGGTCCGGGCAGCCCGAATTGCCACCTCTAGGTTTAAGGGTGGTTTGATTCATGAGCTTTAAATGGTTATATGCTTATGCTTGTTTAAATATTAGGGTTGCATGCTAGATGTTTGATAAGTTGTATGTCCCCCAAATATGTTCAAGTATGATTGAGAATGGTATGTTAGGTTGCTAGAATAGAAACATGAATGAATGGAATGGTTTGAATGAACCTAGAACCATGCAAACCTTAGGTGATGCATTTTCGTTATTGGGTTGCATGGACATGATTGGGTCACATGAATATTGGATTGGGACGTTAGAAAATGCTTCATGTCTGCTTTCTAGGCTCCCGCGTGTTCGGTTGAGTTAGATTGCGCGAAAGATGACGTAAAATGAATTTAAGAACGAAAACTGCCAGTTCGGGTACAAACTGGCCAGTTTTCTGGAAAGTGAAATTTGAGGCCTTTAGAGGCCGAATTTAGAAAAATGTAAAACATAAAAGTTGTAGAGAAGAGTTTTTCCTAGGGGACTACATAAACAGTTTTCCAAAATAAGACTTCAACGGCCTCGGTTTTTATAAAAATCCGAGCCTGACTGTGCCCAAACTTCATGCACGGCCAGGCAGGTTCAACAAAGGAAATGAGTAGGTTAGAGTCCGAACTGGGTCTTGAGAAAAACACAAAAGTTGTAGGGTTTTTCAAAGTGTAAAACTTTCATTAAGAAACTTTTTTAAATTCAACCCAGATTTTTAAATAAAAATTTGATTTCAAAACTATGCAGGAAACAGGAAATTCCTGCACAAGATTTTCTAAAACAATGCAGGAAAAGGACATTCCTGCACATAATCAGATAATTGGCAGCAGGAAACTGTTCCAAAGGCAGTTTTCAACAGTTAATAATTTTTACAAACCCTACTCCAAGATTTATAATTTTTCACCAACCCCAATGTTTTGACTATGAAAACTGTTCCAATGGCAGTTTTCAGCTTTCAATAATTTTATAAAGCCCCACTTTAAGAACCACGAATTTTTATAAGATAATCAAAGGATTTTTGGATTAAAATGACCAAATTTTCCAAGATAATGGAAATTGGATTTTTAAAGCCAAAGTGTAGACGATGACGGATGGTAACCGGGAAGGATACCCGAGTTACTGGGCTTGGCCCCAAAGCCCAAGTTTGACCCATAGAATGTTGACCTTAGTTGACCAAGATGTTGACTTGGGTTGACTTAGGTTGACCATCTCAAAGGTTACTCAATATAACCCTATAGGATACCAAGAGTAATAATGGATTATGGACCAAGGAAAATAAGATATGAGCCCAATGTTAGGAAGGTAACCTAACCCTATTTGTATGTATGTAGGCTTAGCACATAAGGTTACCCAATGTAACCTAATAAGTTATGATCCATGTTCAGTCAGTCTTGAACAATCGGGTTACTTATTGTAACCAAATAAGATATCTTGTGTGTAAGGGACATATAACTAAGACTATGTATACATGTTGGTTAGGTCACCAACATTTTACGGTTATGACTAGAGACCCTTACCTATGTCCTTTATTATAACAGGAGATAGTATGCTAGTGTATCCTGACGTGGAGCAGCAGTATACTGGACATAGTAAACGAGGCAAGTACAAACCTCACCTACAGTATGAAAAATAGTAAATACTATTTTCAAGTATTTATGCTAAGTCATACCATGTTATGCTATGTTATGTCATGCCATGATAAGTTATGTTAAGTTATGTCATGCCATGATAAGTTATGTTAAGTTATGCCATGTCATGATAAGTTATGTTAGGATATGCCATGCCATGCTAAATTATGTCAAGACATGCCATGTTAAGTCATGATATGCCAAGTTATGTCATGATTTATGGTTATGCTATGTCTACGTCACATGTGCATCATGACTAATAAGATCACAAATAAAGATTCTTAGTCTTGGAATATACAAAACTAAGACTAAACCAAGACAAGCAAGGTGTCGTACCAACCTCCCGCCAGGTGGAGGATACATGTTCAAGTTCAAATTATGATTATTAACCTTTTGTTGATGTGTGAGGGTTAAGTTTATGATTCCCCTAATTGTTAAGGGCCTTGCAAATCCTAACTTTCTAGAGACTGCGCGCTTTTGGTACGTTCACTATGGGCCCACATGTTAAAGCAAGATAATAAGTTCAAGACAATAATTAGTCATAAAAGTTTCATAAATGAACATAATTGATCCATGTATAAGTTGTATGATAATTGTTATGTTTTGTGAGATTATGTTTGTACTTGCTGGGCGAAAGCTCATTTGTATATTTCATACTGCAGGTAAAAAGCCTGCAGCTTAATTGGTGGACCATGTGGACGATGCGGCGGGTGAAGGGCGGTGTGGGATACCACTACGCAAACTTTCCGCAAGCTCTTTTGAGTTGATATGTATATATCTCAAAAAGACAAATAAATTATGTTATGTAGTAAATATAAAGTTTGAAGACATGAGAACGTCTTTTCATTATAGTATGTATGTATGACAAGTTTTCTATACGAGATAGTCTATGTATATATGTTTAAAAAAAAAAATTTCTCAAATTTTTAAGTAAGTTTAAGTTATTAAAACCACGATGTAGTACAAGTACGTATGGTGATCACCCGGCGTCGGTCAGGGCGTCACAAAATGAATGTATGATCATGGAAACGTTAGATAATACACTGCATGCTTGATGAAGACTCACGGTTGCGACCGTTTGAGGTAGTGTATGCATAATTTTATGTAAGAAACAATAAATAGAGAAACTGCCAGTCTCGGATCAAGACTGGGCAGCACTCTGAAAACGGAATTTTGAGGCCTCTAGAGGCCGAATTTGAGAAAAGTCAAAACTACAAAGTTGTAGAAAATTGAAAATTCTAGGGGGTAGCATGGACAATTTTTAAAAATAAGGCTCCAAAGGCCTTCGTTTTTACAAAAACCCGAGTCTGGATCACCCAGACCCATATGCTCGGCCATATGGGTTCAACAGGGAAAAAGTGTAAGTTAGAGGCAGAATTGGGTTTTGGGAAAAACATGAAAGTTGTAAGGTTTTTTAAGATCTAAAACTTTCATACCGAAAACTTTTTCAAAATCCAAACAGTTTTTGAAATGAAACTGAATCTTAAAAACTGGGCAGGAAATAAGAAATTCCTGCACAGGATTTTCAAAACAGTACATGCACAGGCAATTCCTGTATATGCACAAATAACTGGAATTATGGGACTGTTTTTCAGCAAACTCTTCTAAACTTAGACAGTTTTACTCAGAACAGTTTTTAAATGGTTAATCAAACCCAGTTTAGTACAATGAATAGTAATCGGAAAGATTACTAAAAATTAATTGGACCAAGTTATAGTAACCCAATGGGTTACAAACTTTATATGTAAGATTTTGGATCCAAGGTTACTCATGATAACCAAATAGGATACCACTTTAATCATTGGGCCTTAGTAGCCCAATAGGCTTTTTAAGTAACATAATTTGGGCTTATACCTAAGGGTAACTAATAGTAACCTAATAGGATGCCAAGTACCGTTGGGCCTTGAGCCCAAAGTCTATTAAGTAATCAAACAGGATATTGTTTATTGGGATAGGTGCCCTAGGATTACACTTAGTAACCAAACATGATGTTATTAGAGTGTGTGAAGGGGGACATATAACTAGAGATTTCTCATGGATGTCGGTTAGGATACCAACATCTAATGTTATAGTTAAGAGTAAGATAGGAAGATTCTTATCTTACATCCTTAATTGATAACAGGTAGTTAACCTGTTGTTGCAATGAATAGGAGCAACAAACTCAGGACGTACATAAGAGGTAAGTACAACTCCGCCTATAGCATAGATGGAAAATGTTTTACTGCTTATGTGATGTTAAGCTTATGCATATATGATATAGTGCATATGATTTATGCCTTGATGATGTAGTACGTATGATTTATGTTTTATCATTGTGGCATCATGAAATATGCTCACTGAAGATAAATCATTCGGTAAGAATGAGAACCCAGTTTCAAGTAAGAAACTGTTGTAAAAGACTGTTTTCAAGAAGAAAACTATTTTAAGAACAAGTTAAGGAAAGATTTCAAGTATGATGGCAAGCGAGCTTGCCTTGTGTCGTACCGACCCGTGTTAAGTCGGGTTTGATCCATGGTTTGAGTTGGATCTGGTTGGCCGCCCCATCCACTCCATGGCTGCGCGCCACGATACGTACACTTATGTTATGTAAGGGCCCAAGGATATGTAAGCATAAGACATCATAATGAAAGCATATTTGGTTCATGCATTGTTCCATTATGAAATGTTTTGCGGGTTAATAGTTGTACTTACTGAGCGAAAGCTAATGTCTTACGTTTATGCTGTAGGTAAGCAACCTGTCAGCAATCTTTGATGCAAGGCGGTGGAGCGTGGCAAGGCTACCTGTGAAATCTTGGGATGGGAACCATTACGCGTTTTATTTTAATTATGTTTGACAGTTAACATAAAATGTTGCATGTACCGAAACAAGTTTGGTATTCAGTTCATCTATATATGTATATGTGTACATATTTATACCAGTAAGTATAGTATGAGAAAGTTCTCAAGATTTAAGTTATATATATAAAAAATAAAAAATAAATAAAAAAATTATTCCGTTTTTTTTTTCGCCGAGTAAATAAGTAAGATAAGATAAGTAACTGTAACGGCCACGTTAGGCGGGTCGTTACATAAACACATAACGCGGACTTAAATTTCTTTATATACAAGGAAATCATGAGTCCGTAAAATTTCAGTTATTACACAGTCAACCATTACAAAAAAAAAATATATCCTATTTATAAAAAAATCAAAGAACATAAAAAATAAAAAATAAAAAAATACTCATGATATAAAAAGCAAACTGCAAATCCTAAATATAACAGAAATCATAAACATAAAAAAATAAAAAAATAAAATTTGAAAACAAAATCACCAAAATATTATCCGGGGAGAAAAAAGGGAAAAAATACATAAATATAAACATAACAGAGAGAAAGTCTTCAATCTTTTGCCTGATACTTCCAATCGACCATTTTGCTACTATTATTACTACAATCTACAAAAATAAATTAACAAAAATCAAAAATCAAAATCAGTATATATAAACCTAAAAAAAAATAATAAAAAAAAGAAAAAAAAATACACTGAAATAAATACAACAAAAACAAAAACATACCCCATCCTTTCTTTAATTTTTTGCTCTGCATTTGTTTCCATGATTTCCTCAATCATATAAATGCAAGTAAAAAAAGTAATAATAAAAAGAAAAACAGAAGAAAAAAACTAAATGAAAACGTCTTGGAGCTAACGTGGGATCCGCTCAAGGACCTACCGATTTAGGTAAATATCTAATGCGTTCTCCGACTAGGGAAGTTATTTTTGGAGGGGAAACTATGCGTTTTTGGGATCTACGAGCTCCATGGTTAGAACCTCTAAGGGGTCCCAATGGTTTGGACTTGAGTAGGCTGAAAAAAGACATACAGCCTTGGCAAGAACGGATCTTTGATTATATACATGCACAGTAAAAAAAAAAAAATTGAAGAAAAAAAAAACAAAAAAAAAAAATCAGCCAAAAGCTCAAAAAACAAATGGAAAAATAATCATAGTAAAAAAATAAAAAAAAAAAGCAAAAAAACTTTTCTTCAATCATCTACATGCAACAAAAAAAATTATAATAAAAAAAATTCAAAATAAGGAGAATACAACCAAAAACAGCAAAAATTTCAGCAATAAAAATCGAAAGCAAAGTTTCAATTTCAGCAACAAAATTCAAAATCTAAGGTTCGGAGAAGAGACAAAATTTAAGAGAGAGAATGAACATTGGGTAAAAAAAATAACAAAAGAGGGAAAAAAAAAAAAAAAAAAAAAAAAAAAAAAAAAAAAAACGAAACGGAAACAACAATGAAAGAAAAAACAACACAACAAAAGTTAAAATCTAAACTTCCAACACAAAAACCGAACAGGGAAAAAAAAAACCAAAAATCGAAACTTAGGGTTTGGAGAAAAGAGATGAGAGAAAACAACGGAGAGAAAACAACACAAAAATCGAACCAAAAATCAATAACTTAGTCGGAGAAAAGAAAGGATAGAAAACCAGAGAGAATGAATAGTGGGTAAAAAAATAACCAAAGGGGAAAAAAAAACAAACGAAAAAAACAACACAACAGAAATTAAATCTAAATTTCCAACAAAAAAATCGAACAGCAACAAAAACAAAACAAAAAAACAAAAAAAAAAAAAACAAAACAAAGCAAAAATCAAAACTTAGGGTTCGGAGAAAACAAACACATGAAAAAAAATAAAATAAGAAAATCATCTACAGTAGAGAATGAAAGTGAAAAAAGGGGGATGAGCAGCAGAGAGAATAAAGAAGACCAAAAGCTAGGGTTTGGAGGCCATAAATTTTGCAGAATGAGAAGAGAGAGAGAACGGTAGACAAAGAAAGAGTAAGAAGAAAAACAATAGAGAGAGAGTGTATAGAGGAAATGAGCGGCGGAAACAACAAAGAAAGGGGAAAAGTAGGGTTTCGAGGGCATAAATATCCATCCACTGTACACAAAACAACCGGTAGGCAAACTTAGAAAGGCATAATCGTTCGTGCAGTAATAAAAGTATAAAATCGCCCGCTCACTGTGCAGCCTTTAAAAAAAACCCTAATTGAGGGGCAAAACCGTCCATTTACTGTAGAAAAAACAGTAAAATTTTGCATCCTTTTAGTATTTTAAATAATTAGGATTTTAATTATTATAAAGTTATTTGATTCCATGTTTATCCATTTGAAGTTATTTGAGTTCTATTAGGTTATTTATGATATTCCAGTTTGATTATGGAACTCTGCAACGATGTAAGTTTTTTAAGCCCGGTAAAAAATTTTGACGGTATTGATTTTAATAATTCAGATCGAAAGGATTGCACCAAATAATTATAAGACTTACCACACATAATTATTCATTATTTTTAATTTTAATAATTTATAAAATGTGTCAAAAACATTTTAAAATAAAATAAAAAACGCACCCATCGGAGAAGAGAAAGGCAAACCGGCGGCCCCTGCCACCGACCACCCCCACCACCACCTTGCCCTCCCAAACTCACCGACGAAATTCCGATGAAGGCAGCTAGGGATTTCAACGGAGGCGTGATGGAATCGGATGGATCTGTGTTTTGTGTGACCCACGGCAATCGGAGATTAGGCGTCGATGGTTTCTGCTTCGGTGCTCCAGCGACGGCGACGGGAGGCAACGCGAAGAAGTTTGCACCGGTGAAGTCGTGGGTGACTCGCGGTGGATGGCTCGCGACGGCATCGGTGGTTTTGGGTGTTTTCTTGCTCCTTGGCATTTTTGTTTCTGGTGTTCTTTGTCTGGGCTTTTGTTTTGGCCCGTGTGCCTTGGCTTCCGTTTGAATGGAGTTCAAATTATTAGCAATAAAAAATAAAAAACAAATGTAGAAAGAGAAAGAAAGAGAGGAGGGTCTCGATCTGAGAGAGGGGGCTGAGTAAGTCGCGGGTATGGAGATTGGAGGGACGACTCAACGCCGCTGTTTGATGCGGCGGAGTTCGGATTGGCGTTAGAAGCAGTGGCAGCGGCCGGAGTTGGGGAAGACAAAGCTAGGAGGACCTTTTTTTTTTATTTTAATTAGTCTTTGTCTTTTTATCACATGTAGTTTTGAGCACAAAATAGATTTCTTGTGCTCATAACATCTACGCCATTAAAATGAGATATCGCGCACAAAAATTTTTACTCCATTGATAGAGTAAAGCAAAGGGGTTTCATTTTAGAATTCTCTATTATTTTGTTAGGGGGAAAATTTTTGTCAATGCTCTTATAATTTTCCCCTGAATTACCGGTACTTATGCTCCTCAAACTTTAAACTGTTAGTAATAATACCACTTGAATTTTACACCGTTGAAAAAAAAACACCCATTTTATCATATTTTAATCATGTAAGAATTATAAAAATAAAAAAATAAAAAAATTTCCCATAAACTTTAGTATATTTGTAATTCCCCGCCCCCCCCCCCCCCCCAACAAAATTCCCAAACTTTGGAAATTGAATTTTCAACTCTCAAACTTTAAACTATTATGAAAAAAAAATATTTGTTTTATCATATTTCATTCACTTAAAATTAATCTGACACTAGTTTAAATAATAAAAAATTAATTTAAACAAAAATATTTATTATTACAAAACTAACCTTAAAAAACTATTAGCATTGGTATAAGATATTCAAAAAATCAATAAAACTTCGTGCAAAAACAAAGCGATATGTATAATTATTAATAATTATCTCAATTACTTTTTTTTTAAAATAAATTTCAATTCAACAAAACCATTCAAAATCATAGAAACAAAGTAAAAATAAATTTAACCCATTTTTTTATGGGTAAATATGTGAGCTCCTCACCGGTGGGGCGGGGGCTTGTCGTTGCCTGGGATTGTCGGGCTCGTGGATGGGTCCGTCATCTGGGGTCACGGCCCTCGGGAGGGAAAGGCCTCATCATCGCGGGAGGGTGGGGGGGCACAAATCTGGTTTGGGGGGCTTTCGTCGATGTCAGCAGGGCGGGGTGGGGGAGTGCAGATCTAGTTTGGGGGGCCTTCGTAGGTGTCGAGGTCGGCGGAGGGGGGCACAGATCTAGTTCGCGGGGGGGGGGGGGGGGGGGGGGGGGGTGTGGATTGTCTTTGTCGACGTCAGCGGGGGGCGCAGATCTAGGTTGGGGAGGGAGGGGATCTTCGTCGGCGTCGGGGAGGGGGGGTGCTCGTCATCAGCATCGGGGGGAAGGATGGGGTCTTCATCGGGGTCGGGGGGGGGGGGTGTCGGGGGGGGGGGGGGGCGCTCGTCGCGGCATGGGGGAGTCCGCCAGTGGACAGTCGCCGGCTAGTTTTTTTTTTTTTTTAGTTTCATTGAATTTTTTTTAATTTCTATTTTTTATATTTTTTTAATATATAATACTATGAGGTAATGTGTATTATAGTTATCATGCATAAACAACATCACAGCCATTCGATTACATCGAAATAGTTTAAAAATGAGTTCTATCGATATGGTATATAAATGAGATTTTATCAAAGACTAACCTTTTTTTTTTTTTTTTTGAAAAGTTCAACTTTGTTAAACCAAAAAGTCAAAACAATACAGGCAAAAAAAAACTAAAACACCCTAACAATCCAACAACACCTGAACGGATAAAGAAAAAAAAAATTAACAGAGACAATATACCAAAGCTTGAAATGATTGGTGTATTTAATATTTGTTTTAAAAATTTAATTCATTAAAAAACGAAGAAAAATTAAAGAATCTTGCATATTAAAAAATCTTGAATTTTGAAAGATTTTTTTAGGTTATTTTTGTAATAATAAATATTTTGATTCAAATTAAAGTTTTATTATTTAAATTAGTTCACATCAACTTTAAGTGGACGAAATATGACAGAATAAGTGTTTTTGTTAATAATATATAACTGGATTAGTGTAAGCACTAATTTTTAAAATTCGGGGAAAAAGGTTACAAAAGTACTAAAGTTTAGGTGAAAAACAAAGTTTTACCAAGTCTTAAGTGGCTAGAATATGACAAAAGGGTTGTTTTGCTAACAATTTAAAATTCGAAAGACATTCTTGCTAACAATTTAAAGTTTGAGGGGTATAAACACAAGTTTTTAAGGTTTATGGGTCAAAGTTACAAGAGTAATAAATTTCAAGAGGTAAAATTTAAATTTATCTTAATTATTATTAGGATTGATGTCTATAAACATAGTATTTTGTATTTTTCACTTAAAACTTCAATTTTTTTTTTTTTTTTTTGGGCTAAAGAACTTGAGACTTAAGACTTCAGACTTGATTGTTTTATTAAATACAAGTATTCCCCCCCATTGTTCTCTCTTCTTAAATTTTTCTCCTTTTTTATCTCCGTCTCTTTAATCAATCCTCGTGCTGCATCTTTGGCATCAGAGCCTTCTTTTATATGGCAAAAAAATTATTTCCCTTCCCTACCAAGTCTCTTCTTTTCTACCAATTCCAACTTTCTTTTTCCCTTTATCTCCAATTTCTCAACTCAAAATATTTTGTTTTAAGAACCATGACTTCACAACTATTCTTTCAATTCCTTTATGTTAAAGGAAAAGAAAAATCTTTTTGTATCAATCAAATTTCCCCTTAAATAAATTCTAAAAGAAATGCCACCTTCAATTGTTGATTTCCACTGCCTCTTCCTCTTTTTTTTTTTTTTTTTAGTTACTTTATATCATGTTTATCTATTAGGATTGAAAAATGCTAAATACACTAACTCTGATCCCATGATACAAGGATCTATTACAAATAAAGCAAGTATTAAGACTTAGATGATTGATTGAACACGATTTCATCCCTATTGTTTTCTATTCTAACAACTTGTACCTTAATTTTTTCAGAAAATTGAATTAGCCTAAATCAAATCAGGTTTTGGGAGCAGTCAAGTCATCTGGTCAAGAAATTTTCTCAACAAGAATCCACCTGCTCAAGGAATTTTACTCATGATGAATTCATCTCTTCATAGTTTAAACGATGCTGATGATTTCCGCACGCATGACCGATATCACACTATTCTTCCGATATGAGACTCATCCATGAAGGAGGTATGAGTTGTGAAAAATACAAGCAAAGACAAACTAAGCTAAGGAAATGACTTGAAGTGACTTGCAATTGAAAATCGGAATGAATTAACTTTTTCAGTCCCCTACTTCAGGAAGAGCACATATTCCCAATATTTTTTGAACCAACTGAATTAGGCACTAAAACACAATAACCCGAATCAGAACTACACCTCAAATGTGAGAAAAAATTAAAATAAAATAAAATAAAAAAGGTGGGCTTGCAGGACTAACCAAAACACAGCCACACCACCTATTAATTAACCCCTACAGGTGAAAATTTCCAAAAGAAAAAAAATTAAAAAGAAAAAAAGAAAAATTTATTTCTGAATTGATCTATATATGTTACAGATCCTCCAGGAGGATTGCTGATCTACTGACTAAACTTAGGACTGCAAGATGGGTTGCAGATTACGAATAAAAGCCACCAATACAACGATCAAGACGATTTATTCAATGTTAATCCACTCGAGAGAAATGTGACTCGACTGCACTGTTTTAACTTGGCAAGAGCTTCTTGTGACTTACCAAGCATAAGGTCGATGTAAATTGCCGTCAAGTTTGCTTCCAGACTGGTGGGTGTTGAGGACAGCGCTCGAGATACAAACTGGTGTGCCAGCTCCAATTCACCTTGCATTGCGTACAAGACAGCAAAATTTACATAAAGCGCTGTGCGTGCCTCTTCTGGCTTGAGGAATACGATACCTTCTGGATCCTGAGGGGACGAATTCTTGGTGTTCGCTTGTCCTCCATTTAACTCCTCAAAATCGCCAGTCCTGTCCACTTGACGTCGCTCACAATCCTCTTGGCTGAACGGCAATTCCACGTTTCCTTCAGACAGATATATCGACAAATGCTCGAGAGCTTCCTTTTCCCGGTTCAACAAGCAGAGAGCCTCTGCAGAAAAAATATGACCTAGAAACAAGTAAACTCTAGAACATTCTGAAAGTTCCAGCAGAGACCATGCATTCAAATGGGCCTTCAGGGGATTTCCCAATTCCAACTCTACGTAAGCCAGTTTAGCAAGAAGAGCTTGCTTGATCAAAATGTTCTCTCTCTTACATATATCTTCATATGATGCAAGGGAGTTCTGCACAAGTTCCTGGGTTGTTCCTCCCTTTTGCTCTTTCGCATCCCCATTTAAATTGATCTGGCCTAAACTGACCGCAACTTGGGACACCTTCGAGTCAATGTTCTGCAAGCTCTTGTAGTTTGAGTTCTTGGAAGATGCCATTTCAGTTGTATCGTTCTCATCCGCAGAGGAATTGGAAGGCAAATCAGACTTCAGATAGCTCAACTCAGAACGGTTCAACAAGTTCAGGGCAATATGAAGACACTGCCGAGCAAGAGACAACGACAGCTTTGGCAGCCCGTCACTCCCCAACAACAAATCACCTCTCTCGAGATCCACATTTCCATTTCTGAAAATCCCATCTTCAAAAACAAGTTGCCTCCATTTTCCTTTGCCAATTACAAAGATTTTGACTTCTGATCTATCTTGAGCCGGATGGGCTTTTATGAGTCCCTTTTCTAAAGCCATTAGACAGCATTCTGCAATTCTAAGCCATAACAGAGGCCGGTTGTAGAAAATCAAACCGGCCTTTTGAAAACAGCGAGCAGCAAGAAGTGGGCTCCCACAGGCCAAGTGCTGCATTCCACAGTTATACGCTATAAGGAGGGAGTTATCCTGTGAAAAAGTTGACAGCTTTAGAGGCTTATCCTTTCGGAGAGATGAACAACTGCTCAACGCCTTGGCAAAGAAAACTGATGATGTGTGGTACTTTCCAAGCTGATAATAAATGCATCCCAGATTATTGAGGAACATGCTCAAAATTCCTGTGTCTGTCCGATTACTAGATGCCATCAACAGCTTGATGGCTTTTTTATGGTTACCACGATCATATTCAAGCTGAGACTTCAGGAGAAGAGCCATTGGCGAATCTCTCCCACGTGCAATGTTCATGGCATGCTTGACTTCGCGTTTAGCTTGTTTTACATTTCTAGTTAGAAGCAGAAACCGTACTTTGTAAAGATGCAACTTAAGCTTCAGATCAACAGAAGAAATGGACCTGTCAACTGAGTTCCTCAAAATATCATTCGACACGGAAAGACCAGTTGGCCGTGCCACATCAATGTCCGAAAACACAGATTCATAATCGATTGTTTCCTCTGATAGAGTTCTTGATAAGCTTTTTTCTGATGCATTATTAGCAACTAATTCTGCATTAGAAGCATCTGTAGCCAATGAACTGCTAGGAAGAGAGGAAGATTTCGTGACTAGGTTTGCAGGTTGTTGTGAAGTAATACTTCCATTGTCAACTTGACTCGTAGAGCTAACACCAAAAGCTTTTTCTAGATATATTAAACATCCTGAACAGAAAATAGTGGGAAGCATTAGGAGCTAAAGAAAGAGCATAGAAAACGAAACAGAAAAAGAAATTCCTACTTCAAAGCAGTAATTAGATGCTTTTGAAATGATTAAAGAAACTATAGGTTAGAGTTGCACACCATCAAAATTTTATTTTTTATTTTTTATTTTCTGAAAAGAAGCACCAGGCTCTCCCAACTTATGCTTTTTATTTTTGAAATCCTAATCTAGCTGATAAAGCTTTTAAAGACTTTCCATTTTCCATGATTGCTCTAAACTGGAAGGATGTGATAGGCTGCTGATTTTATTTGTTTTCTTTTTGTTCTCTTGTCGTAATCTTCTTTTTTTCCCCTTTCTGTTTCCTAAGGATAACCAAAGAGAGATTTTGCGTACCACAGCCTAACCAAAAAGAAGAATTTATTGAAGGGGAAAATTGCAAGATGTTTTGCTTCATGGAAGCAAATTGTTCTTCGTATGTATTCAAAGAATTCACGTCAATATATCAAACATTACAATTTGCGTCTATAATTTAATTATTCCTATGAGCCAATTCATCATTTCCTCCATCTAACAAACTTATTTATAGCAACGCACCACATCAGAACTAGAAAAACCATGTCAAAGTAAACATAAAACAAAAGGCTACCAACAATAAAGGAAGTGAATTTTCCAAACGCAAAACGTTACACTTTGCAGTTACCAATGAGCCAGCATGAAAGTTATATGCAGCATGCATAAAAGAAACAGAAGATGTTACGATAAAGGAAAATAACAAAAAAATGACAAAATAAAATAAAATAAAATAAGAATTCACTTCCACAACTAATCAACAAAATACAGGATGTATGGGCTGATATGAAACAAACTACTGTAATGAACAATTAATTTCTCTCCAACCTATTTACACAATGAATCAATTGGCAATAACTCTATCTAACAGAATTTAATAGAAAGTTCAATTTTTCAGTGATGTCCATGTCCAGCTATTCTTTATTCCTCAGAAACCCAGTTACTAGTTGATTTTCCACATAACTTGCATATATTAGGCATTTGTTTCTCAGAAACTCAATTATTAGTTGATTTTCCACATAACTTTCATATATAAAGCAAAATACAAGTACAACATATCAAGCTGTGGCAATTGAGTAGCAATTAAAATGATAGCATTCATTTTAGACCTACTCCCTTGAATCTACAAAGATCAGAGTGCAAGTTGAAAACTTCAAGAATATGAGCTTTTACTTGAATAAAAGTTGTTCTTACAAATCAATTGATGTGTGCAAAGCTCATTATAAGGGCTATAAGCATGAGAGAATAAGGCTATTCTCCAAGTATAATCAAGTAGGTTTTTCAAAAACTCCCTATTTAATTTAGTGTTTAATAAACCATTGATTTTGTGCTTTACCCTCAAAAAAAAAATCCAAGCAAAGAAGAAAAGAAAAGCCGGACAACATTGGATTGAATTTTTTTCTTTATTTTCTTTATTTATTTTTTGTTTTTTCTTCTTGAAGTATGCTTTAATTCTTTCAAAACTTGCAAACAGAAAAGTGTCAGAAAAATAAAATAAAACAAAACAAAACACTGACAAATAGTAGTAATAATCGGAGAACCACATCATTAATCCCAGAAAACAAACAAGATATAGTGCTCTTGTACTACATTCAAATTTAAGTTATTCCATCTAAGCATCTAGTGAGGCACTAATATCTCTTCTTAAACGTTTAACCATAATACGATGACTGCCAACAAAAGGTACAATGCTTAAAGTTCATTACCAAGCCTAAGTGATTTCATGTAGTTAGCTTAAATGACGGATGACAATGCAAAATTTGACGTTAAGTAACAAAAATACACACAATTAACATCAAAACTTACAGCAGATTTGGGTGCATCATGGCAAGCTAACCCCGCATCCAGCAACAAAAGGCAAACATGAAGAGCTGTCGTCTACATGTGTATAAGAAGAGAAGCAGTTAAGATGGCATTACCATTTACAATCAAAATGAGAGGGAAAAAATTTTACTATTGAAGTACACATTTCATGTACCTCATCTATTGGTCCAATATTTTGATATAAAGGCTCAAGCACTGATAATGCCTTCACATATTCATGAAGATGGAACCAGATAGCCGCCTAGAGATTTCCAAATAAAACACAAACTAATCAATCAGATCAATAAAGTGGGAAAGATTAGTTGACAAGCAATGCCCAAAGCAAGATGGCGTGATCTTTATTATTTAACAAAGTAACATTATGAGGCACATACAATGTTTACGGTAGCAACACAAGGGTCGAATTCATCCATGTAAACAATATTGGCACTACTAGCAGAAGAAAATGGATGTGCTAACGCAGATCCTTTAGACCCTAAAGCAGCTTTATTCGCAAGACTTCCACCAGCCTCCGCTTGCTCCGCTGATGCTCGTGCAAGCTCTTCACTCCGCTTCTAAATAAAGACAACAGATAGAAGCAATCAGTAGAAATAAAAAGAAAAAAATTACCATAGACCAAACTCAGAGCTTTATATGACATAGTGGTGGTATTTTGACAATAGACAGTGGTGCATGGGCCAACAAAAAACACTCTATATCTCTATATTATAGCATCAAGTACTAGTATGACATGCTTAATTTATGTAATTTCTAACAACCATAACCTATGATCTTACTTTCTAGGCTTCCAAAGAACTGGAATACTGTAAAGAGCAAATCAAAGTAGAAAAAGCAAAGGGCACCACATGACAATTATTATATCAAATGAATCACGGAACTACCCTAAGTTGTACAATCATAGAAAATTATGCTCCTGGATTAGTTGTTCCTGGTAGTATGATAATTATTTTTAGTGCTATTGTGGAAATCAAAAAAATTTGATACAAGCACTTTGGTATCCAGTATTGAAGTGCTAATATAACGAACACGACGGAAAAACCACGTTATACTTCATCGCTACTATCTCTTTAGGAAAAGAAGAAAAAGTTACCCATGTTTCTCCCAACCCAAAACATAAGTCTAGAGATAACATTTAGCAAGAATATATATTACACAACTTAAGATAAAAGCACGTAAAATACTAAAACCAACTGCCTAACAGTTCAGGGTCTTGTACAAAATGAGAACATTGACAGATTTAACTCCCTAAATTGCTCTCCAAAAAACTCAACTCTTATGACCAACCTCAGCATATAGACAATGGAAGATAGAAACTGGAATGAAAATGTGGACAAAAAGATAATTGGAATTGTAAGATAAAAGGAAAGCTTCGGACTCCAACCTGATCGTGTATTCATGCTAAGAAAAATGTGTAGGCAGAAAAATCTTAATGGCCCTCTAATACAAGAAAACCCTCAGTTTCTGACTTTATGTCAAACAACAACACTAGGTGTAATGTTGCATAGTTCCCAAAGTTGGTATACCCTTGTGCATCAGTAAACACAAAAAGAGAGAACTAAGCACACATGAAACTTATTTGTATGCAAACACAGAGAGAGAAGAGAGAAGTAATGCACCTTTACATTATTAAGTAACTCTAGCAACCTCTTTGGATCTGAACATCCATCCCGAAAATATTCCGCAATTGCAATGTTGTGAAGAACCTGAAATTGTAACGATAGGAGACACAAGTAAAAAAACTATACAAGAGAAAAATGCCAACATATCCAAACCATTGAAGCAAAATGAACACACACACACACACACACACACACACACAAAATCAACTCGCAAAAAAGATTGACATTCAGTCAGAGGAGCAATCTTAAATCAGCCCCAAGTATAAAAATGAATCAAAACTTTCAATAAACTCTTTCATAAGCAGATCGTCCCTGCAGTTTAGCTAGAGCTCTACTGATATATTCAATAATTCCAAATTTATCGTTCTTTTCTAAAAAAACTGCAAATCACCTCACTGCCAAACATCAACTTACCTCCTTGATGAACACTCAAAAACTTTCAAGAAATCTAATTGTGCTTTATTTTAGTTTCCAAGCTATTTAACTCAAGCAAATCCTAGATTGGAATTAAGATTTTAACATAACAAAATAACTCAAAGAATACATGATGAAAATTGAGATTTGACTACTATTATCCCTCTTAATTTCACACTCACTCGAAAATATCCTCGAACTATATCCATCAATCCAAAAAAAATCATTACAAATATTCAAACTTAACTAAAATAAATTAAAAAAAAAAAAAAAGACCATTCATTTATTATTGCCTCGGAAACTTAAATCCTCACAATTTCCAAGGATCCAAACAGTCATTAGGACTACTATAATCCCTCTTTATTTTCACACTCATTCGAAATATTATTGAAATATGTCAATCAATCCAAAAATCCATCACAAAATTCAAACTTACAACTACTAAAATAAATTCAAAAAAAAAAAAAAACATACATTTTATTATCGCCTTGGAAACCTAATCTTTCTCAACTTTTTCAAGGATCCAAAAAGTAATTACGATTGCCACACAAATTATCATCAAATGCAATACAATAAAACATTCCGAAAGAGAGAGTCCGCCATTCAAGAAAGCAAATGTTGAATCAAAAAACGAAGCAAATCGGAAGAGGATCAAATCACCTTGGGATCGTCAGGCTTCTTGAGGAGGAGCTGGTTCAAGACCTCGACGCACTCGGCGAACTTCCCGGACTGGAAGTGCAACACAGCGTCCTTGGAGAGCGCGGCGGCGACAGAGAGGACGGCATCGTCCTCGGCCGGCGAAGGCCCGTCGCGATTCGCCGCCGCAGACGATGACGATGAGGACAAATCTCGAGCTTCCATTAACGGATCGACACCAATCGGAACTCGAGACGCGAAAATGGAGACCTTATCCAAATTCGAAGAACAGAAGACGAGAGAAAAAAAAAATCAAATCCGAAGCGAAGTGGGAAAATTCACATGAAATCGGAAACCCTAGAAAAGCAGAGAAAGAGGGAAAAAAGGAGAAATCCGAATTTTGAAATGAGATTTGGGGAATTTTTGGGGGAAAAAGCGAACCCTAAGGCTCTGGGAGAGAAAAGAGTTCAGTTTTTGGTAGTGAGATGAGTCCGATTCGCAGAGGAAAGTAGAAAAGGAAACCTATTAAGCCAAAATTTGACGGGTTTTTGAGATATTGGGATAGAGAGAGAGACTCAAGAGAGTGAGACATACATATATATATATATATATATATTATATATATAGACACACACGCGCACACATTTTTTTGAGGCTTCTTTTCGTTAGCTTTGCCTTGCTTGGGGTTTGGAGTAGAAAATGAGTTTTTTTTTTTTTTTTTGGAAGATTATAATAAAACCCCGTTTATAAACTTTATCGATAGAGTCTCTTCTAAGATCATTCAAATTTAATTCTATGGATAAGATATTAAAGGTATATAATAGCTAAAATAAGCACGGATGTATAAGATTGCAAAAACAAAAAAACAAAAACAAAAATTTGAACTCCCTGCTTATTCTTCTTCGTCGGCCAGGAGAGGGGGACGGGGGCCCAACGACGAGCCCCTCTAATCCCCGCACCCCCCAAGCAACAAGTCCGCCGGCCTTTGACTTGTAGAAAACCCACCCCTTAACCTTCAGCATACACCCCCCCCCCCCCCCCCCCCCCCCCCCCCCACCCCACCCCCCCCCCCCCCCCCCCCCCCCCCCCCACCCCCCCCCCCCCCCCCCCCCCCCCCCCCCCCCCCCCCCCCCCCCCCCCCCCCCCCCCCCCCCCCCCCCCCAAAAAAAAAAAAAAAAAAAAAAAGAACCTGAGAAGAAGAAGGCCCCCCACCTCCGATGAGAATGCCCCCTCCCCCCCCCCCCCCCCCCCCGGTCTACTTCTCCATCGCCGAGGAGGACCCCGTCGTCTTCTCCGTCGTCGAGGGCTCTCAACCCCCCGACCTTACGAACTGGAAACCAGAACATGACCCTGCCCGGACCTCTGGTGAGGACCCCCCTGAAAACGACTTTGAGACAAAGAAGGCCCCTACCCAGAACTGACCTGAGACGAAGAAAAGAAGGTCCCGCCGGGCCTCTGGCGAGAGAACGCCCAAAATTTGATTTCGCAGGTTAAGGGGGTAGGAGAGGTCTGCGATGGCAACCTTCGTAACATCTTTGCATTTTTTTCAGTGGGGAGCTCGTAGGGGACGAAGAAATTCGAAAGTTAAGCAAAACAAATAATAATAATAAAATAAATCTGTTGCTTCTCATCTCAACTAAAAAACTCCATCTCACCGTTCATCTCAAATGGAGATCTATTAATAACCATTAGATAAGTAATTACAGGTAGTGTCTCTAAAAGAGACTCTGCCTAAGACTTTCCCTTTTTTTTAAGCAAGTAATTTTTTTATTTTTATTTTGAGCTCTTAATTATTATTTTTTTTAATTTGCTTGGCCTTTGATTACTTTTTTTTAGAGTAATTGGCCTATATAATCTCTGAATTCTTTCGAAGGTGATAGTTTTGTTGCTATTCTTTTTTTGTTTTTGACCGAAATGACCCAAAACTCTTATTTTTTGGCCGTTAGGTCATTTCCGTCCATATCCGTTAACTTGTGAGAGTATTTCAATAATCCGTTATGGGCCTAAGTATTGAGCCCAATGGGCTGGACCGACCTGACTAACCCGTTTAGCCCACCCAGTCGAGCTGCCCAATTACTTTTTTTTTTTTAGAAAAAATTTTTGTTAACAACATATTATAATTTTATAATGATATGTTTGTAAATTTTTTATTGTAAATCATTTCAAACATATATAGTTTTTTTTTTTTTTTTAACTTGTAATCTATATTTTTTCTTCAAAAATATAGTAATATATATGATTAAAAAATAAAAAAATAAAAAAAGGGAAAAGCTGTTGCAATTGCAATGCAATGGTAGGTGTAACTAACAAAGAGAGGGGTAAAAAAAAAAAAAAAAAGACATTGCAACGGTAACAAAGAAAGAAAACATTGAAGATTACACTCTTTTTCATTTATGAAAATTGAAAATTTACAATTATTTATCTTATCTTATTTAGTTATATTATCTTTTACAAAACTCTTTTTTTTTAATCTTTAAAACCTGTTTACCCGGCCCGATGTTAAGCCTGCCAGGCTGGGCTTACAATTTTAAATTTTCGGCAGGCCCAACCCGGCCAGCCAAAAATTTGACCTGGCTGGGCCCAGCCCGATTTTTTTCTTTCCGCCCGTAAGGACCTAGTTGGGGAATTTACAAGACTATCTATGATTACTATCATCTTCCTTTTAGACAAATGGAAACCTCTACCAATAAGGATCCAAAGAAGAAAACTGATAAAAGCTAAGAATTGATCGGTGCCCACACACCACTTTTTTTTAAGGAGAAGAGAATTACATGAAAGGCCTTGGGTTGAGAAGTGGGGATCTACCCATACGAGAATTGTTTGTTGTATGAAAAATTAACAAAGCCCCATAGATAATTATTGCCAATAGATAACTTATTATTCCTATTAAATAACTCACGTAACAAAATGTGAGATTTTGGATAATGGTGGAAATGTTTTTAAAAATATATTCTGCTGTGTTAATCCACATCACCATAACTAACATCGTCATATACCCTAATTCTCAATCACAACCACCTTACCACTCTCATACCCCCAACTTCGCACCATCTCCAGACACCAATCACAACCCCAAACCTTACTTTGGGAAATGCCAATCGTGTGATGTGGTTCACTCTACCAACCTCTGCACATCCTTCAAGTTTATACCATGGAACCCCACCTCCCTAACCTTCCTAAATACCGTCCTTACCCGACAACTACCAACAAGAGCGGAGTCATAAATATATTTTTGTAGGAGCGTACGTCAAAATATTTTTCAAGATAAGATAAATTCTAGTAAGGGCTATATGAGAATTTTTAATTTTAGTTGGTTTTTATAATAATTTTTAATTTTAATAAGGGCAAAGCAGTTAAGAAAGTGACACTCCAAAGCAGAAGGGATGACTTAAGTCCTAAGAACCCAGTTCCCACGTATGGAGCCACGTCGCAGTAGAACGCATGCCACTCAGGGGGACCCTGTCAGGCTCCTCCCCCCCCCCCCCCCCCCCCCCCCCCCACAAAAAAAAAAAAACAAACAAACAAACTCCGTAAGCTCTTCGAGCTTTCTCCGCTAGAGAGAGTAGAGAAGGAGAGAAGCGACTTGTCGTAGAAGCTTCACTCCGGGACGAAGCCGAGCCTAAAAAATCAAATAAATATATAATTAATTTTACAATGGATTATGTGAGAATTATTTGTTTTTAGTGGGGGCAAAATGGGGACTGTTAAATTTTTATTTTTAATGAGGGCAAATTATAAAAATTAAAAAAAATTGGAGGTAAATTTAAAGGAACAAAAAATTCATTTGAGGCAGTTGACCCCCCTCACCCCCACCTAGCTCCGCCACTGACTACCAACCTTGTGCAAACCCTACCACGCCTCTCTGCTTCCACCAATCCCGAATGGCTTCTCGATTCTGGTGCCTCTTATCACGTAACCACTGATCTTCAGAATCTCTTTATGCTCTCCAACTCCATTGATGATGATATCTTGACTGATGATAGAAACAGACTTTCCATTACTCATACTAGTTCTTCTAAACTCAACTTTCCTTCCATTTCCTTTACATTAATAAAATATTATCTATGTTCTACCTATGAAAAATACTATAAAATTTCTCAATTTTGCTCTTAAAATAACGTTCGGTTGAACTCTTACAAACATCTTTTTTTTTTTTTCCTTTCTTTTTTTGGTGAAGGATCATCCCACGGAGGCAATCCTTTTAAATGGCAAGACTAGAGAAGGTGTCTATAAGTGGACACAACTCCATCCACCATTAATTGCTCTTTCCACAATTAAAGCATCTATCTCAAAATGACACTCTCGACTTGCTCTTCCTTTTTCTAAAGATTTTAGATCATCTTATCTCGTCAAGAAGTCTTAAATTGTCGACTTTGAATTCTAATTTTTCTTGTAACGAAAGTCATCGACTTCCATTTTCTGATCAACACTTGTTAGTTCTCAACCTCTTGAATTAATATATATTATGATGTTTGGATCTCTCCTGTTCACTCGCATAATGGATTTAAATATATTTATAATGGTTTTAATTTCCTTCAAAAAATCAACATTATTGTTAATGTGGTGTAAATTGCTATATTTTTATAAATTTAGGGTATAAATTATCAAAATTAAAAGTTTAGGGTGTAAATTACAATTCTATGATAAGTTTAGAGACCAATAAAAAAAAGCCAATATTATATTATTTTGTAGATCACGTCATCCACTATATTTGGTTCTATCCGTTGCAACAAAAATCTGATGTGTACAATGTTTTTGTTTGGTTCAATTCCATTGTTGAATTTTTTTTTTAACGAATTTTTACATTGATAGTGGGTTTTGGGATTGGGAATGGCATTGTTGATTTTTTCTTTTTTAATCCATTTGGATCATTTACAAATGTGGCCAAATTAGAGTATAGGATTTAAAAAATGTTCAAAAACAAACTTATTTACAAAATTAAATTAAAAAAGAAAATTAATCATATTATCTTGACATAAATACCCTTAATTTTAATTTAAGAAATAAAAGAAAAACAATTTCATCCTAAAAAAGGCCTTGTTTAAGTCAGTTGCCAAAAGATTTTTCCTAAAAAGATATCTCACTTACCCAAAGATTTCGTCCTAAAAAAACTGATCATATTTTTTTTATTATTTGTCGTTATTTTTTTTTTACTGTCAATATCATATTGATTACGTTGATATGCTATAAAATTATATTTGGTGCATATATATATATATATATATATATTTGCTCGATAACACACTCAATATGGTAGTGATTATGGTAAAACCTAAAATACACTATATGAAGTATTTTTTATATAATAATATGGTCATTGTCATATATCATGACAATATTATTACTGATTAGGAATATGTAATATAATGATAAAATCCCTATAGTATAAATATTGTATGACAAAACATAATTCTTAAAATGACAAAGTCATTATCATGTTGACCATATTATTATCACTGTTTTAAATCTTTAATCGATAATACTACAGTCATTATCATATTGACAAAAAAAAATCCGGATATACATATATATAATATTGAATCTTGATATATAAATATAAATATAAATATATATATATATAAAAGAGGAATTCAAATATGTAACAAAAAAATGTTTTTTTTTTCCCATTAAAAGACAATCCTTATATATGAAGAAAAACAGATCAAAAAAATGTTGAAGGGGTAAACATGGAATAAAAAAGGGATGGAATTTAAATTTTGTTCAAATTTGTAAATAAGTTTGTTTTTAGACATTTTTTAAAAGATGTGTTAAAAAATAGATATTTTGTGTAAATACTTCATCTGGTTAATTATTACACTTTACACTAATAACATGTGCCTCGACAAGAAAAAGGCCTAGTCCACTTCTTGGCTGGTCTTGGTTTTATTATTTTAGTTAATTTGGATTTTCTAGATTTTGTTCCAATTATGCTATATTTCAAGATCATAATAAATAGTGATTTCACCTAAAAAAAAAATGTGCATCACCAATAAGGTATCCTAACCTAAAAAGAGACCAACTCACGACAGTGGTGGTTCTTTCTTATTTTAAAAAAAAAAAAAAATATATATATATATATATATAGAAGAAAGCATGTAATTCTGTTAGTCTTATAAAAACATTTATTAAGACAATGTTGTTCTATTTATGTGTCAAATGACATTAATGGGCAACCTTTTTTTTTTTTTTTTTTTTTTTTTTTTTTGGAGCTAATGATATTGTAATGTAGAGTTTGGATTAGGAAATTTGCATTCAATATAATGTGTGTAAGGTGTTGATGTTTTCTTTGTTGCATTTATAATCTGACAGTATTTCTATCTGCATTTATTATAAGTTGAAGAATTTAAATCTCTCTACTACTAAGTTCAAAAAAAAAAAAAAAAAAAAAAAGACGTTGAAGTATTTTTGTATACTTACAAGGCTTTGGATTGTATGATTTTTTTTTTATTTTTTCCGAACTTAGAGTGAGATTTGAACAAAGATTTAGTGGAATATGAAATTATCGTTAAATTATATTTACAAGAATACATGCTTTAAACGTTTGTTTCAAGCAGGTATTCATCCAAATTTTTTGTGTTTACATCACAATTCAAATTAATAGAGCACCAAGACAAAGCAAACAAAATTCTTATTTGGTTGTAAGCTTGATTATCCATAGGAGAGTCAAATTTGTATTTGTTAAATAAAACAGTCACTATATTTTTGACATTCAGCTAGGTGTAAGTACAAAGGAAACTTCGCTTTCACATTTTTATTTTATTTTTTAAATTATTATTCTAAAGAAAATCTGTCAGATATAGAACTTTCCCTATCATCATCAATTTGCCCATTGACATTTTTTGCATTCCTTATAATAATAATAATAATAATAATAATAATAACAATTGAAAGATGGCTGTTCACAATTTATATAAAATGACCTTAGTCAAAATTATGCTGTGTAGTATCACATATCTTCACTCATTCTATAGTTTTCTTTCCTTTTTTTTTTTTTTTTTTTTTAATAGATTTCTTGTAAACAAGCAATGAAAACTTTTCACACATGATAACTCAAAATTGGTCCTATGTTGGACCCTTTGAACTCAAATAAACAAAAGAAAGCTCACCAATGTCGTGGATTGATAGGGTGCTCGTCTTCATCGCTAAATTCTTGAGTTCGAGTCACCCCGTCTTGTTGGTTGGAATATATAGACTATCCACTTTGTGAAAGATCCATTGGTTGGAATATATAGACTATCCACTTTGTGAAAGATCCAATCCACTTTGTGAAAGATCCATTTATTAGGAAGGCATGCAACCTAAAGGGTTATCTGGGTATGCTGTGTGCAGGAGGAAACCCAAAATACCGCAACCATACCGTAAGGTCAATGCCACATAAGAATAACGCGGAATGGAACTGAGTTCTACTCGATTAGGTATAAAAGCCCATACATCTCATCTTGCCAATAGAGAGAAAGCATGGACTTTCAGAGAATGGTTTCTCGTTGTTTGTAAAATGATTCAACATCGTCTCAAGAGTGTGCTAAGAAACAAAATGAGATTAAAAGCTGTTCTTAACCCAACATATATTGACATTTTAGGTGAAATAATTCAAGAGAATCAAACATGGTTATACATAAATATTAGAAAATAAATAGAGAATAACATTTACAACAACGGGCTTAACTACTTCGGATTAAGGCTTACTTGGAGAACTTATCAGAGAGCCGGTATTTTGCCAAACCTAACAATCAACAAGTCAACACCAAGAAATTCAACTGGATTTTTTTGACATGTCCATTATGGATTCCAAATTCCAGATCTCTTGGCTCTCTTATGAATCGGCATTCCTTTGAGAAAAATCGACGTTAGTGTAAGTTCGGATTCCACCGAGGCCGTGCCCTCCACAATCCCGTTACCTTCCTTGCTGAGCCCTTCTTACTTCCTTCTGATGCTCAGTTAATTCCAACCTCTTCCTTTTCAAGTCCAAACACAGCGTGTCCCCGTGCTTAGTGTGATTCGTGGTACCGTTTAATAGCTCAATCCTTTTTGAAGACCTGTCATGTGTTGCATTTACCCTGTATTTTTCTGGGAGAGTATCGACTTAAAATCCCGAATACCATCTTTCAAGAAATGGCGGGCTTCTCTTGTGGAGGTTTATACTTTCGTTTCTTGATAGCTTGTCTAAGACATGAAGCAAGTTTTGAGGATATTCCAACTTAATCTGATCGCCGGATGTTGAATTCCAAAACGATATGATCGGCTCTGAAATGGTCAGATTAAGATGGTCAAGAGTTTTCTCAAGGAGAGGCGATTGAAGTTTAAGGAAGGCAGAATCAAAGATCGACGGCGGTTCACTTCTCCGTAAACAATTCAGGGTCTGTGTCCATTTGAGTTGTAACTGATGGTTGGTGCTCTCATCTTGCATCTCTATTTGCGCCAGCCATTGGAGCAACGGAGAGGAAAATACCTGAAAGGGAGTAAATGGGAAAACTAGATTGCTGAACCGGAAGCATAAATTGAATATAAAAGCTAGGAATTGAATTTTAGTGATGATATTCTTCAAAACTTTTCCAGCAAAAAAAAAAAGAAAGAAAAAAGAAAAAAAAAGAAAAAAAAATATATTGTCATGTTGGTATAACGTACAAAACACACAAACAAATATATATACATATATGGAGCATCCTAAATCATAAAACATACAAACCTCAATGAACCAAAGAATATCTTGCTTCAAGTGAAGGCAACTGATGCATTGTACCAATGCAGAATAAAACCCTGAAAATTCCATATGGGGCGAGATAGGCGAGATGAAATTAAAATGTAATAGTATAAAAATGAGAAACAAGAAACGGCTGAACCGACTTACCTCTTGGCCAAAACAAGATGCTGATCTTTTCTTGTTTTTGTCTGCAACAACCTCATAAATCTGTAAAATGTCATACAAAACATGATAAGCGACAATTGAGAGAGCCACAAAAGACATGTACGGCACGATTTCATGCCTCTTGTTTATATTTGATTGTACAAATAACGTTTTTCTTTCAATGAATAAAGCAAACTTATTTCTTGTATTTAGTATCATAAGTGCCGTGATTCCAGTTTCCCTGATCCCAAAATGAGGAGAAAAATTGTTCCCATCAATACTTGAGACCAAAATTTTGTCCTTTTCCTTGTCTTCAGGACTTTTAAGATAGTAAACTACATAACCATAGTCTATGTTCCCACTAACCAATTTCAACAGAATGTCCATTAAAATCAAAGCAAATATTAGGCAGCGGTAAATCTACAGAGATTACGGAATTTGGAGTAGGAATGTTGCACCTACGTAATAGCCAGTGTCAAGCAACTGTTTACGCCAGATGATATCCTGTACTTACTGCTATGACTGTTCTCATCTTGTCCTGGTTCTGAAGACTTGGACTTTTCCAGAACACAAATCAAAATCTCCCCATAAAATGAGATATAATCAAGATCTAGATCCTTAAGGGTCGACTCAAGCTCACTGGCAGACCCAAACATGCTGGTGTACTTGTTAAGCCATCCATCTAACATAGTACACAGATCGTCGGAAAACTTAGTAGTGGGGAAAAACTCAAAGGTACAAAGAGAATCAAAAACTGACTTCCACAGTTCGATAACTTGTTCCAACTCTAGGCTTCCCAGTAGTGAAACATGAGAACCTTCCAAGGAGCCACTAAGCCTTGCTGACATCAAATCTTTCTGGTGCAAATAGCATATGATGAATGGATAGCATAAAAAATCACAAGTGGCAAAATAACCGCTTTTGTGCTCCATTTTAAACAACGAAAAATTCTTCACATTACACATGGAATCTCTCAGACACTTTGCTATTGCTGTCCACATTCTTAAGCAGTTTGGCCCTGTGTGTTTAAAAAATAACCCAACAATGATAATGAAATTTTCCAGGGGTTCGTTAGATGATAACATAATTTTAAAATACTTCTCTATCGCCTTCAGAACGAAATCAGCATTGGAATTGTTCAAATTTGTCCGGGCCATGACACAGAAGTAGAGTACAGTTAAATAAACCGTTGGTGAAACCATGTCCATATAAGAGATAGAGCACATCTCCAAAACGTTTGCATGTCTAGTTTCATCAGCAACGCTCGGGCTTTCAATATACTTGAGATCTAATGCGATGTTGTAAAGAGGAGAACCCAGTATAGCAGGTTCTATCTCCTCACTGACAATCTCTATGAGCTGAAGTGAAATACCATGCATGTTGCTTCTGTCTCTACCTTTGGAATTTTCTTCACATAAATTCTTGATAAATTTCAGCATTGTACTCAAACCCAGGAGAATATCATTATACATAGTGGATGACTTTTTCAACTCCATTTGGACTCCTTTCGAAATAGATCTAAATAACCTTAAGAAAGCATCATATACCATACTTCTTTTCTCATGAGAAAGAGATGTCTTTGAGGCTTGATTGATGAGAATGTAAATAACCTTCAAATGGAATTCCAATTGACTCAGTTTCCATGGAAACCATTTAATAGGATACTGCTTCCATGAGCAGTTGCCAGTTGTGATAATTTCGTTTACAGAGGCAGTGGCTGACAAATGATGGCTCTCCAGATCAGATGACTCATTGTCCACATCTCTACACTTTGCTAACATCGAATCATCAAGAAAATTTACACACAGATTCCACAACCAGATGCTCTTACAATCAGGACCAGTTTGAAAAACTGCTTCACAGATAGGCTCTAATACCAGCTGTTTCACTGACGAACAATTTACAGACAAGTCAAGTTTATGTAATAAATAACACCACGTGTTGAAGCAGGACGCATGAACCGATGCATCACATTTATTCGACATGATGCCTATGAGAGGTTTCATAATCAACTTTACACTTTTGGTAAATCCATTTGCTTGGTTTTCATTATTTTCCCTTTTAGATACTTCAACTTGTTCACAGCGAAAATCCTCTTCAGAAGCATTTCTCTTATAAGGTAATATTGCAGGGTAAATAAGTGCATCAATTAGGCCTTCCCATGCAACCTACCATGTTAAACAATTACAAAGATTATTGCAATTTTATCAATTCTAATAAAAAATAGACTAATAATAAAAAATGAATAATGAATAAGAACACCACAATATTCAATCACAGGATTATTCACCCAAAAAAGAAAGGATTATTGCAAATTTTATCAGTCCTTGGTTTGTTGCTATCAATTCCATGTTTGATCACATAAGTCATGAAACAACTTGGCATCTATGATTTATTTGATCCTAAAAGAGCACCACAAAAGTTGAAATATTTAAAGAAATGACTGACTATGTCTGTGCAGAGATTTCTCAAATGAATACCATAAAGCAATCAACAGCATGAACTAATACATACACATCCCTGGGTGTGGAAACACAATAAATAACAATTTGGAATACCTGGGAAGCAATCTGAACTTGCGGGTCATGGTCCGAAAATGTATGCTGAGGGATCTTAAGCATGTCATTGATTAAATTCCTGTTCTTTAATGCATTGGATCCCAGTAACTGGATAAACCATCCCCATGCACGAATAGTCTGAATTTTCATACCATGGTTAAGCAAATTATTCATTCCAGTAAGCAATGTTTGCTTCATATCTTTGACAAGTACCTGTTTTGGATAAAAGAAGATACATAATGAGATCGTAAACAATGTAATCAGCCATATACAGTATGACTACATGTGATCAGAATCAATGATAGGATTTATCAATACGATTAGTGTGCTTGTCAGTAGTTAATTTTAGTTTTGGTAACTGATTAGGAAGTGGGTATTAGCAGGATGTTAGAAGGCTACTAGTAGTATAAAACGGGAATTGGTAGAGAGTGGGGGTGTGGATTAATCAGTGGGAAACTTCTTGAATTTCAGTAAATCTATCTTGTAATTGTGTTTCATTCTTCTTTTCCATAATAACTTCCTCCATTATTATGCTCGATTAGCTTGTTAGAATTCAGAAATTCTCTCGAGCTTTCTTGGTTCTTATCAGATCAGAATCTCACAAACGACCCTCAATATTAACAAAATACAAGGAAGATACTTGTGATCTTAGACTGTTAGTATCAGATAATAGAGGCGACATGCATTTATGCACCAAAAAGGAGAGAGATTGTTGGAAAAGAGGAGATTTCGGTATTACCGAAATCAAGGATCCTTTATTAGCTGTAAATAGGCATTGTAATGTGTTTAGGCAATTAGTCTATTATGTAAATTAGGAAACTTCCTAGGACAGCTAGTGGTTGTAAATCAGTTTCCTCTTCTTTGTTCTTTCCTTTTCTGTTATTCTTGTATTCTCTTCTATAAGAGAGAAACCGTGTATGTTTGTATCATAAGTAAAGAAATACAGAAAACCTTTCACCATTCTCTGTCTTTCTTATATATATATCTTGAAGCTTAAGTTTTCATGTTAATGATGTTTGGCTTCTGTGGTTAAATAATGACACAAAACAAAAAAGGTTAAACTACATAGAATTTGCTCTATTTCGTTGCTCTTTTGCTGTACAGTTCTGAATTCTTGTCTTTCATATTGCACGATAAGCCATAAAGATAATAACAGAAAGTACAGGACTATCAGTACCTTAGAGAGATTTAGAGAAGGGGGTACTATTAGAGATCTAATCTTCAATAAACACCTTTCTGATATATCTCTTTCCCTCTTATCAGAGCTGAGTAGTCTCCTATATACTGGTGGAGCCCATACATGAGATAAATCTCTCATCTTCTCACTTAATTGAACTGCTAACCTCGTCACAGCCTGTCATAATAAGATGTGAGCAGAAAAATACTAATGAATTTTCATGGCAACACGACTGTAAAGTTATTAACTCACAATAACTTTTAGGAAGAAATATCCCAATATTTGATTTTGTAATATGAAAAATAGTAGGTTGTATAAGCAACACAAGCAACAACGACACGGATGCCTAATTTTTCTCATAACCAGAAATGTATGTAAATATTCATTTACTCATACGGGTTGGGAATCAAAAAAGAAAGGCTAGGAAAATGCTTCTACCTGCATAGCCTCAAAAGTTGTTGACAAGGAACCAAAGGGATTGTCCAGGCCATGGACAACTGCTTGCAACAGAGAATTGAAACGGGAAACAAGAACTGACGCATTGAACTCTTGGATGGATATGCACCATACACCCAAGTTACAAACCGTCTGCATACATTACAAGAAAAACATCAAATATCTGCAAACGATAAGCAGGAACTCTAGAAGATTACTTCATTTGACAACACAAGTAATTACCTTCATTTTTGTGGTTGTGATGAGTTTAACCAGCGACTCCAAAACCAAATCGGCACCCTCAACTTTAAAACAATGGAAATAATAACACGTTATCAGTAGTAGACGAGCAAATATACAATTTGACGGACTGCTTGGCCTAGTATCATTTTAAGCACAACAATTTGGATTTAAATTTGACGAGAAACAAATTTACAAAAAAAGAAGTTACTTTAATCTATAATGCACACATCCCACTTCCTCGATTTGACAAGCTCTTAAAGACCAATGCATAACAGTTAATACTCGCAGCTCACGATCAGTTTCTAAATTAAAACCTCATCCATCATCCAACTTGACGATAAAAAGCATGAAATTCCACAGTTTACTTGTACAAGTAACAATGGCAAATTGTGTCTGTACGTACCCGAAATTGCAGCAATAAGGGATGGATGATACATCATGAACCCCAAACATTTCAACGCCTGTCCTGCACTGATGAAATCAAAATAACCAACATCCACTCAGGTTCCTCATTCCACGACTAACTAAAAGCAATGATCAAAATTTCCCAAAACAATTTGATATTCTCTAAAATGACTAAGAAAGCATCCAAAACATAGCCGGGTACTGTGGAAGAGACTGGAGGTCCAGAAGGCCGGAAGGAAAGGAAGACCAGTGAGCATAGCAGGTCCAGACCAATTGACTTGACCGACATAGCCCGGTTGAAGCACCTCCAGGTTGCAGATCGGGGTCCTACTCGGCTTGGATCAAGGATGGGCTCTTGGTCACAAAAGGGAATGGAATCGACTTTTCGTGCCTAATGGAGATTTGAGAAAGTCACTCCAAAAGGAGTGCCACGACACAATGACTACTACTTTTCTGAAAATCAGAGGGAATTGTCACAATTCCTTATATTTCCAATGCTCTCTCATATCCACAATATATCTATTCAATTAAACAGCAGATTTTTTTCATCGACACTGATATTTTAATCTTTGTTAAGAGGATTATAACACGATTGAGAAAGAAAATGTAAATTGTTGTCGAATATCAATGAATAATATTAATAATAACACAAAATTTAAAGGAAAAAAAATAAAGAAATTTGAGTAAAAAACATGAAATTTTTGAGAAATAATTATACATAATACACAATGACAAATAATACTTAAATTTACTTACTTTTGTGAATGCAATCTACATAAATATAACGAATACATTTTTGTTTAGTGAAAAAAAAGAGATAAAAACAAAAAAAAAAAAAAAAAAACAAAAAACAATACAAATTTCAGTGCATCTTCAAAAACTAGTAAAGCTTCCGAATCATCTTATTCACCATTTCAAACTTTTCTCCAAAACAAAGATTAAAAGGTAAAGAGCAGAAAATATTTCTTCTAACAAATTTTTTGGCCTATTCGAGTCAATAAATGAATCTGAAAATGAAAAAAATTAAAATAAAACTTGGAGAGATTATACTTACATTTCTTCATCTCGATCGTGAACATCGGCGACGATCGGAGGGATCAAAGTCGGAGTAGCGTGAGCCAGGGTTTGGATTGAAGCAGGGTGTGAGTGGACTGTTCTAGGAGGTATAGGAGGGACGAGTAAGCGAAGGCCTTGTTGGCGGTGCTTGAAGAAATTAGGATTTCTTCGAGCTGGTCTGAGAAATCCGCCATTGATAAGCTGAGAGAAGAAGAAGAAGAAAAACCAATTTGAAATCCCTAGTTTTGGAGACGATGAACAAAAGCAGTAAACCTTTCTTGGGAAGTTTCGCGCCAAAAAAGGGTTTGGCGGGTTGGATATTTAGCGTCTGTTTGGAAACTTGGATGTTGACGCTTGGAAGGATGTGTCTCAACCTATTCATTTTGCTTTTCTTTTTAGTCAAACCAAACGGAAGCCGAGGCAATAAAACGCTCCGTTTTGCTCAAAATTTACGACACATAAGTATAGAGTCAGTTGAGTCTAGATCTGCTGTCTAATTTTTTAGTCTCAAAGATTATTCCCTCAACAAGTTTTTAACAACTTATCAATTTGTTTAAGAATTTTAATATTTAACATTTTTATGTGACTAAATTCTTAATTTAGATAGGATATAACACTATCAGAAGGGACAATCAATTAGACAGAGAATCTCAATTTGAGTCAGTTATGCTATGAAAAAATCTTTTGATGTAACTGTGTTGTAAGTCTAATGTTACGGTGTCCAAAAACATGTAGGTGTTTTGTAAATTTATTTCAAAATTATTATGACTTTGAAAAGTAGGATTTTTAGAAATTGATAAATTATAAATAAAATTATCGTAGAGATGGATAATGATCAAATTTGATATTTTGATCTTTATCGTAGATGGAAAGTACATAATCTAGAATAAAATTGTCAGAAATTTTGAAAGTACATAATGGCAATTTTCTAAACCAAAATGTAATTGACTATGAAAATTGCCAAATTTTTGATATTTTAAACCCGAATAATAGATGAAAAGTACAGAATAAAATTACCAATTTTCCTTAAAAAAAAAAAAAGTCTCTCTTGAAGCAAGTAGCTGTGTTTTAATTTTGCTTTTCATCAATAACCTTTGTTTCTCCTTGTTTTCACGGGATTGCCTTTTTGGCTTTTCATTTAATTACTCTTGTTATTAGAAAAGAAAAAGAAAAGAAAAGAAAACAATTATAATTGGTTATCTTATCGTAGAGCCTAAGCAATAAAGTCGGTTCTCTCTTACCCTACTCCTGCATAAATTGCGAGTAAAATGACGAAGGGCTAGTGGTCGTATGATTGAAGGTCTTCTGGTGCTTTCAATCGACGATGAAAAGTTTAGGTTTTACTAGCTGAAAACTCTGCTAAGAACCTCAAAGCAAAATTTCTCCAAATATCAACATCTGGTAAATACTAGATTTTAGATTATTCTATCAAAACTTAACCATTCCAATTCGTTAAATATAGTCATTATATTTAAAATTATCTCACTTTTCCTTCTTATATAAAGCAATTACTTATCAATATGTCACACCTATTGTAACGACCCATTATGGACAGTTATAATTGATTTCTCTTTTCAATTTTTAAAATTATTGAAAATAATAAGCTTGAAATAAAATTTTTGACTTATTGGAAAACTTACTTAGATAATTTTAGAAAACTATTAAATTTTTTTTTTTTTGACAGTCATCAGTCTCTAGAAGGAAAAAGGTAAGCTGTGCAATCTCACATTTCTTAAGAATTGATATATGTGATTATTATACGTAAATAGATCACATCTTAATGATACGAGATCTTTTGAGGTGAGCCCAATAACAAAACCATGAGGATACGAGACCCAAAATGGATATATTATACCAAATGGAGGCATGTGTCGCTGTACCTATGCATTACAAACCATGTTAAACATGTATAAATCTATACACGCATATAATCTTCTCGTTGGCATTAATCTCTGTTTTTGTTTCTGTTTCTAATATCTGAGGAAGGCTAATGTTAGTGATTATTGGAAACACTTTTCATCCCGCATGTTTAGTATTTGTTGAAATGTCTGAGAGAAAGTCGGTGGAAATTTTTTTTTTTTCTTTGGAGCTAGCGGGACATTTTTTGTTGGGGAACAATAGTTAGTTGATCATCCAAAACAAAAAATCTTTGACAATGTGGGATAATTAAAGTATTTAATTAGCGTCAGCAATTAAAAAAATGAGACTTATTCAGTGGATGGATTAGCTACTTTCCCCAAATCCACTCGTATTGCGTTACAAAGGTTTACACTTATTTTATAACAACCTTTTTTTTCCCCAATTGAAACTTTGTTTCACATTATGTAATAATTGTTCTCTTGTTGGAAAAATCGGATCCAGTATAGAGTTATAACGCAGCGGAAGTTTTCAAATTTTTATGCCATTTCCGAAAAAGAATCTCATGATGCATATAACAATAAATTAAATTCATGATCAAGCGTACCTTAATTCTTGGATTCCGGAAATTACTAGAGCGTTTGACCAACGTGTCTTCTCTACTATTCTCGAGTTCCACGTCTCAGAGTGTGTGTGGGTACACGTTCTATGAATCCCAAGCGACCCAGTAATGCTTTCCGAAGTCTAGATCCTTCCTTTCTCAATTATGATGTTCCTCGTTGAGAATATGATCCAACTTCTTTCTTCAAAACTACAAACAGAAACGGTTAACCTCCTATGAAAATTATCACTCGGTTTTTAACCTTCCTCACAGTTTTGATTCAACGGAATTTTCTCTCTTTTTCTTTCTCACAAGATAGCCCGAATTTTGATGTGGAAGAAAACCTAAATTGTTTTTCCTCTCACTCCAAAAAAAAGTTTTCCCTCTTGAAAAAATACCAAAAATGGGTTTTCAAAGAATCCCTTGCCTTTATATAGAAGTCCAATCCTTTTTCAAAATTCATCTCCTTAAAAATAATTAATAACTTTTTTTCTAGATAAATTTGAATCAAAAGATCATAAACTTTAAGGCTAGATTCATTGAACCTAAAAACGTTTTTTCCCAAGAGGAAATCTTTCCTCAAAAAATTCGGCCACACTTGAAATTCAAACTAGATTGATGGTTCAAATTTTAAATCAAGAATCTAGACTTAGTCAAAAGATCCTAGTCCTATCTAGATTCAAATTCTTGTAAACATTGTTAAATTTAAAGAAGATCACTTATTTGAATTTAATTATTTTTCCTCAAACATCAACCATATTTAGTAATTTAAATAAATGGAATATTTGAAATTTTTCCTCCTCTTAAAACCGTCCACAACATTTTAAAGAAAGAAAAATCCATCAAATAATCTCCATTATTCAAATCAATTAATAATTTAATGTAGGAAATATTTGACCAATTTGAAACAAAATTTTCTTCCCTCCACCCTATCTAAAAACCGTGCATCACTTTTAGATTAGGAGAGAAAATGTGTTTTCCAAAATTAAATAATTTCAAAACACAATCTTATTTTCAAAATTCAAATTAACCAATCACATATTGACAAATCATTTGTCTTACTAATTACACATGTCTAATCCTTTAGGATTGCATGTTAGAGAGTACCATGTCTTAATAGACATTACTAAATTCCATTTAAATTTACCGATCTCATTAGGAACAAATCCCGAGACGTTATACGGAACTATATGGCTAATAGAGGGACCCGATGGAAATATGTAAAGAGGCTCATAATTGTGAAAAATTAATCCCAGATTAATTATTCATCAATATCAACTTCAAACTAATTCCACTAAAAGTTTAAAGCTGAACTCCTGTTTATATACCGTATTACGAAAGCTCTCTTTCATGTAGTGCTTCTTCCATGATATATTCATCTCTTGCTTAATCCCCATATGTTATCCATGATTGAATTAAGGACTTTTTCCGTTTACATTTTCAATCATTTAACTTAAGTTTCATTATTCTCTATTAAAAGAATACAATTGTAAAACCATACAATTGGTTAAACCACCAGAGAACACAAAGTAAACCGATGGCTAAGATCTTGTTATACTATCTTTCAATCCCCCGAATAATACCTTTAAGTAGATAACATTACTATCGTAAGATAGCTATGGATTCCGTATCTATGAATCTTGATTTCTCCATCCATAAGTCATTGCACCCAAAACACAAGTATATTGACCATGAATTAACAGTGTCTCACCTGTAGTGCATTAAGTACATAAGTCATGAGATGCGAACTCAAGTAATCATTTCAGGATTAAGATTAATGCAGGATGATAATCAAAGTGTCATTGATTCTTATAAATGGAATTATTAAACCGAATCAATTAAACACTTTAGGTCCAGTCCAATGTACTACCTCAATACTGGTATACATTAAAGTTTCTACTCGGAACCTATCCGATGGTCAAGACAAACCATCCCTCCAAGGAAGTAGACAACTTGTACAATCTTATCAATAAGATCCCCAAATCTTATTCCATCGATTGCGGACTATTTATTTAGACTGTTATCAAATTACCACGTCTTCTATGTATACCCCGTATACATATGGTAATCGATATATTACCAACAGTCAAGGAGTATTTTATGTTTGCTCAAAATAACCATACAATCAACAAATGAAAGTAAATAGGACACACTTATTAAACATGAATAACCTCCTCTTATTAATATCAAAATGTCATATTTACAGAAAATCCCTAATATTGATTTTCTATCCTTAGGGCACATTTAGATCCCAACAATCTCCCACTTGCCCTAAGCGAGTAAATGTGACATATTACGCATCCCCATGCCTTCAACGTGTTCTTCGAATCTTCTGGCCACCAAAGTCTTCGTGAACGGGTCAGCAAGATTGTCCTCTGATGCGATTTTGCAAACCGTCACATTTCCACTCTCAACAAAGCCTCTGATGATGTGATATTTTCTGTCAATGTGCTTACTCCTCTTATGATGCCTAGGATCCTTGGTATTAGCTACTGCTGCACTGTTGTCACAGTAGAGCACTATAGCTTTATCCATACCAGGAACGACCTCAAGGTCACCAAGGAACCTGGAGCCATACCGCTTCCTTTGATGCCTCACTGGCTGCCACATACTCGGCTTCCATGGTCGAGTCAGCAATGCAAGATTGCTTAATACTCTCCACACAACGGCACCACCTCCAAGGGTAAAAACAGATCCTGAAGTCGATTTCCTTGAATCCTGATCTGATTGAAAATCAGAATCAGTGTATCCTCTAGGAACAAGGTCCTGACCGGAATACACAAGCATATAGTCCCTCGTTCTCCGTAGATACTTGAGTATATGCTTGACCGCACCCCAATGGTTCGGTCCCGGATTCGACTGATATCGACTTACCATACCAACCGCAAAACAAATGTCAGGCCTAGTGCATAACATAGCGTACATAAGACTACCTACTATGCTGCATAAGGTACGTTTTTCATACGCTCCCTTTCTTCCGATGTCTTGGGACAGTCATCTCTAGAAAGTTTGATTCCAATCCTGAAAGGTTGGGCACCTTTCTTGGAATCTTTCATAGAAAACCTCTCAAGTACTTTGTCAATGTATGAAGCTTGAGAGAGTGCTATCGTTTTGTTCTTTCTATCTCTAAAGAGTTGAATACCAAGAACATAACTAGCCTCTCCTAAGTCCTTCATGTCAAACTGTTTGGCTAACCAAACTTTGACAGATGATAATGTTGCCACATCGTTTCCAATAAGCAATATATCATCCACATAAAGTATAAGGAAAACCACTTTCTCATTCTTGATACATTTATAAACACATGGTTCATCAATGTTTTGTTCGAATCCATAGGTTTTGATCGCTTGATCAAACCTAATATTCCAAGAACGAGATGCTTGCTTTAATCCATAAATGGATTTAAGCAACTTGCATACTTTATCTTCTTGGCCTTTTGCCTTGAACCCGTCTGGTTGTATCATATAGATATCTTCTTCAAGAGAGCCATTCAAGAAAGCTGTCTTGACATCCATTTGCCAGATCTCATAATCGAGAGCAGCCGCAATGGATAAAAGAATGCGGATTGACTTGAGCATTGCTACAGGCGAGAAGGTTTCTTCATAGTCGATTCCTTCTTTTGCGTATAGCCCTTCGCTACAAGTCTTGCCTTGAAAGTTTCCACTTTCCCATCCACACCTTCTTCTCTTGTATACCCACTTACACCCAATCGGTTTTATGCCTTGGGGTAAGTCTACAAGTATCCAGACCCCGTTGGAATCCATAGATTCCATCTCGGTGTTCATAGCTATTTGCCAAAGACTAGAATCAACATCCTCCATAGCTTCTTTGTACGTAGCCGGATCATCATGTTCTATGGATTCTGCTTCAAAAACTTCACCATTGAACATGTACCTTCAGGTTCCCTGATAATCCTCCCACTACGACGAAGCTCCCCTGGTTGTTGATTCTTTAGCGGTTTTTCCACAGGGTTTTCTGTGACTTTAGGAACATCCAAACCCGAAGTCATCTCCTCAAGCACTACTTTGCTACGAGGTTTAAAGTCTTCTATGTAACTTTCCTCCAGGAATGTTGCATGTGTAGAAACGAAGACTTTATTTTGCTTCGGATTATAGAACAGACCACCTTTTGTCCCTTTTGGATAGCCAACAAACAAGCACACTTCTGATCGCGACTCCAACTTCTTCGCTTCCTTATCCAGGACGTGTGCTGGACAACCCCAAATTCGAATATGATTCAAATTAGGTTTCCTACTCGTCCATAACTCGTAAGGAGTTTTAGGAACCGATTTGGAGGGAACGTTATTAAAGATAGCATGCAGTTTGTATGGCGTGCCCCCAAAATGACAAAGGTAATGTGGAGTAACTCATCATAGACCGGACCATATCCAATAGGGTCCTATTCCTTCTCTCAGCTACACCATTCTGTTGAGGAGTACCAGGTGCAGGTCACTGGGATTGTATCCCATTCTCTATTAAATATCCTAAGAAACTCATCCGATAAGGTATTCCCAACCTCGATCCGATCGAAGTGTCTTTATGGACTTACCTAATTGTTTTCTCCGCTTCAGCCCGAAAATTCTTTGAAACTTGTCAAAGGCTTCGCTTTTGCGGTTCATCAAATAGACATATCCATACCTTGAGTAATCATCAATAAAGTGATATTATACTCATACCCACCACGTGCTTCTATGTTCATGGGACTACAAACATCCGTATGCACTAGTTCTAAAAGTTCCTGGCACGATCATCCTTGGCAGCAAAAGTGCCCGTTTAGTCATCTTGCCCTCCAAACAGGATTCACATTGTGTGCCCAATGTTCAACCTCATACAAGTCAAGGCATTCCTCCTTTACCATTCCTTTGAATTCTGTAAGGCTATGTGGACCAAGTCCGTAAATGTCAAAGATATGATTGTTAGAGTGAGAAGACTTATGTCTTTTAGAGTTCTTTTCCAATTCTGTATCAAGCAGTGAGTGCATCTTAGGTTTGATAAAATAAAGATTTCCATGCATCCATCCATTACAGATAAGAGAATTTTTTTCCTAATAACAACTTTATTATTAAAAGAAACTGAATAAGAATCTTTAATCAAACAAGCTACCGAAATTAGGTTCCTCTTGAAACTAGGAACAAAAAACAATGTCTCAAAACAATAAACCTAAATTCATCAAAATAAAGATGCACTTCTCCCACTGCTTCAGCTCGCACCAACGTCCCATCACCGGTTCTTAACGTGAAGTTCTCCTCATGCAGACTTCTCGTTACCTTGAACCCCTGTAGAGAAATACAAACATGGTTAGTAGCTCCAGAATCTATAACCCAATTGTCCTTAGATTCTTCCACTAAACAACCCTCAAGATACAGAACATCGAAATTACCTTTTTGCTTTAGCATGGACAGGTATTCTCGACAATCCTTCTTGAAATGTCCTTTCTTCCCACAGTGAAAACACTTAACCTTTTTGGGATCCACCTTCCGCTTCTTAGTCTTAGTAGACTTCTTAGTAGCAGGTGCATCCACGCAGGTTTTCCCCTTGTTCTTCCCCTTTTCCTTCTTCCTTTTGGGATTAGGAGCAGGCGAACTAGGTTCAGCCACATTCGCCTCAGCCTTAGATCCAGAACCCTTAAAAATGTTCTCAAAGGCTTGCAACTCTTTCATTAATTCCGTTAAAGACATCTCCTTCCTGTTAAGGTTGTAAGATGCCTGAAACAAATCGAAATCCTTGGACAAGGTTTGGAAAACCATGACCAATTGAGTTGCAGAATCGATCTCAGCCCCATTTGTCTGAGCTTCAGACAAATAAGCCATGACTTTCATCATGTGCTCCTTGATGGGAGTTCCAACCTTCTGCCTGCAGTTCATGAGACCTTTGATAGCATCGGTCTTAGCCTGGATAGTTTGTTCACCAAACATTTCCTCCAGGTTATCCATGATCTGCCTAGCAGTTTGATGCTCTTCATGCTGTTTCTGGAGCACGTTAGACATGCTCGCCCGAATATAGCACATAGCACTTAGGTTGGAATTGTCCCAGCGCTCAAGCGCTACAAAATCCCTATCAGGAGCATCGATCGCAGGCGTGGGTGGTTGGTTGGGTTAGGACGAAACTGTGTTTCTCAAAGTTTAGGACGATAAGCAAGTTCCTTTTCCAGTCATTAAAATTTTCGCCGGTTAATTTGTTTTGCGTAAGTATCACAGATAAAGGGCTCGACATTTTGATCTATAATAAGAAAACATGTAATAAGTACGAGCAAACATCCTATTTTTATAAAATATGGTTTTGTAATTAAACAAAAAGATCTATATGCAATCTAAATGTTTATGTGTAAAACCCTTAAAACACATACCTTACAACGATAATTCCTAGCTTCCGCTTTCTAAGCTACCGAGGGGTAGTCATAGAATAACTAGCCAAGAACACGGATCCCTTCCGATTAATACATATTGTCCATGAAACAAATTCCATTAAATATATTAACTATCGTTTATTTGGCCACTACTTTATATAACAGAGCCTCGAGGGAGGGTTAATAAATAAAGTAGCATGAGTGTGTAACCATCGTTTCCAATTTTGAATCCATATTTTACATCCGCCACCGAGGGGTGATCTAAACATAAAATATGCCCAAAACCGTTATCCTTTCGGAAATCCAAATCAGTGTGCGCTCTAGGTAAGATACCTATCCGAAGGGAATTCCCGGGTCAAAACCGAGTAGTAGGCACTACCATGCGTAACTATTGGACCAACGATGGAGGCCGTAGGTCTTAGTGTGTAAAACCTTCTCCCACTCTTTTAAATTAGGGTTTTTGTTTTTCATGCATAAACAATATTTATTGAGTGGCACTCCCTAGTCTATATGGCATGTTATCAATACATCATGAAATAGTATAACATATTCATCTAGCAATTCATCATCTATGGTTTGCAAAATATGTAAACAGCCGTGGATCATGATTCCATCCTAGAGAAAAGAAAATTGTAAAATTTACAAAAATTAACCGAAACATATATCGGCCTTCATTTGTAGATCCATGCCTTGTATCCTTCTTCAATGTGTCTTCCTTCTCCAATGTCATCTTTTCAAATTTAAATAAAGGAAAGGGCAAAAAGAGATAGGGAGGGGGAAGGAAGCAAAAGGATCAAAAGCGCAAAAGGGAAAGAAAAAAAAAAGCCGGTAAAGGAAAAGGCAAAAAGGGAAAGGCAAAAAGTTGCAAAGGAAAGCAAAGTGAAAATTCATAAGAATCCATTAAATTAAATTAAATTTTAATTTTGATTTCCAAATTATCAAGATCACATATCATTGGAAAATTAAATTTTCAAAAAGATTTGTGATTTTTTTTATTTATAAAAAAAAACGTTTTTTTAAAAAAAAATTCCAAAAAATCACATCTTTGAAAATTTCCATACCTTCGTTCATCTTCAATCTCCTCGAATCCATTGTAGCCGAATTTACAAAAAATTCCTACGCCGTTTCCGGCTTACAAAAATTCTAGGAATTGAAAGAACGACCTTGCGGTGATTATAGACCGCATCTATTACACTTGAAAAACCTAGATACAAATTCTAACCTCTATGGAATCATGACCGGCAAAATTGAACAAGCATCAAAATATTATAAAAATAATATTAAGCATTCATTCATCCATACATCCATTATAATATTTAACATACTCAAAATAAAACTAGCGTGCCAACTCTCTAAAATATTTCATTAATGCATAGAGAGAAATTTATTTGATCAAATAATTTATGTTATATACATGATCATGAGTTGGCTCTGATACCAGTTGTTGAAAAATCGGATCGGTATAGAGTTACGGCGCAGGAAGTTTTAAAATTTTTATGTCGTTTCCGGAAAAGAATCTCATGATGCATATAACAATAAATTAAATTCATGATCAAGCGTACTTATTCTTGGATTCCGGAATTACTAGAGCGTTTGACCAACGTGTCTTCTCTACTATTCTCGAGTTCCACGTCTCAGAGTGTTGTGTGGGCACACGTTCTATGAATCCAAGCGACCGGTAATGCTTTCCGAAGTCTAGATCATTCCTTCTCATTCTGATGTTCCTCGTTGAGAATATTGATCCAACTTTCTTTATTCAAAAATACAAACACAAACCGGTTTAACCTCCTATGAAAATTATCACTCGGTTTAACTTCCTCACGGTTTTGATTCAATTGAAATTTTCTCTTTTTTTTCTTTCTCACAAGATAGCCGAATTTGATGTGGAAGAAACCTAAATTGTTTTTCCTCTTACTCCAAAAAAAACATTTTCCCTCTTGAAAAAATACCAAAAAATTGGTTTTTCAAGAATCCCTTGTCTTTATATAGAAGTCCAATCCTTTTTCAAAAATTCATCTCCTTAAAAATAATTAATAATTATTTTTCTTGATAAATTTTGAATCAAAAGATCATACAACTTTAATGCTTAGATTCATTGAACCTAAAAACATTTTTCCAAGAGGAAATCTTTCCTTAAAAAATTCGGCCACACTTGAAATTCAAGCTAGATTGATGGTTCAAATTTAATCAAGAATCTAGAACTAGTCAAAAGATCCTAGTCCTATCTAGATTTCAAATTCCTTTTAAACCTTTTTGAATTTAAATAAGATTCACTTATTTGAATTAATTATTGTCCTCAAACATCAACCATATTATTAATTTTAAATAAATGGAATATTTGAAATTTTCCTCCTCTTAAAACCGTCCAACAACATTTTAAAGAAAAGAAAAAAAATTCCATCAAATAATCTCCATTATTCAAATCATTAATAATTTAATGTTAAGAATATATTTTGAACAATTTTGAAACAAAATTTTCTTCCCTCCACCTATCTAAAAACCGTTGCATCACTTTTAGATTAGGAGAGAAAATTTGTTTTTCAAAATTAAATAATTCAAACACAATCTTATTTTCAAAATTCAAATCAACCAATCACATATTGACAAATCATTTGTCTACTAATTACACATGTCCAATCCTTTATGGATTGTATGTTCGAGAGTACCATGTCTTAATAGACATTACTAAATTCCATTTAAATTTACCGATCTCATTAGGAACAAATCCCGAGACGCTATACGGAACTATATGAGCTAATAGAGGGACCCGATCATATGATGCGATGATATCGATAACGTACATCAAACCATGGCCTATATTTGTAGGAATGCTCCATAATCAAAGGTTGAACCTCTGTGTAGTCAGGCAGTCTGATGAATTCGTCTTTTAGAGCACAAATAGCCATCAACACTTTAAAGAACCAACATGAAGTTGTCTCTCTTAAATGCTGAAACCAATAAGAAATGTGTCTGTTCGTTGCGCCTTGTGCACAAATCGATAAAAAAATGAACAACTGTTCGTCGACATTCATGTTACATGTTGGCCTCAATAATTCCCTACTACTTAATACGTGACTTACTGCTTTGAATGTATCTGATTTCATACTGATCAAATCTTGAATTATTTCTTCATGTCCATTTATTATCTCTTCCACTAGGTGCGCTGCAGTCGTGGATGAGCATTGAAGTAGTGCCACATAATCGTCCACTAATATTGTGGAATACCCATCTCGGTCATAATATTCATGTACATCAGCAAGTGATCCAATCGACTTGAGGCGTCGTTGCTGGCGCCTAATTGCGATCAACTACGGAAATGTAAAGAGGCTCCTATAATTGTGAAAAATTAATCCCAGATTAATTATTCATCAATTATCAATTTCAAAAACTATTCCACTAAAAGTTTGAAGCTGAACTCCTATTTATATACCGTATTACGAAAGCTCTCTTTCATGTAGTGCTTCTTCTATGATATATTCATCTCTTGCTTAATCCCCATATGTTATCCATGATTGAATTAAGGAATTTTTCCGTTTTATCTTTTCAATCATTTTAACTTAAAGTTCCATTATTCTCTATTGAAAGAATCACCAATTGTAAAACCATACAATTGGTAAACCACCAGAGAACACAAAGTAAACCGATGGCCAAGATCTTGTTATACTATCTTTCAATCCCCGAATAATGCCTTTAAGTAGATAACATTTACTATCGTTAAGATAGCTATGAATTCCGTATCTATGAATCTTGATTTCTCCATCCATAAGTCATGCACCCAAAACACAAGTATATTGACCATGAATTAACAGTGTCTCACCTGTAGTGCATTAAAGTACATAAGTCATGGATGCGAACTCAAGTAATCATTTCAGGATTAAGATTAATGCAGGATGATAATCAAAGTGTCATTGATTCTTATAAACGGAATTATTAAACCGAATCAATTAACACTTTAGGTCCAGTCCAATGTCATACCTCAATACTGGTATGCATTAAAGTTTCTACTCGGAACCTATCCGATGGTCAAGACAAACCATCCCTCCAAGGAAGTAGACGACCTTTACAATCTTATCATAAATAAGATTTCCAAATCTTATTCCATCGATTGCGGACTATTTATTTAGACTGTTATCAAATTACCACTTCTTCTATGTATACCCCGTATACATATGGTAATCCGATATATTACCAACAGTCAAGGAGTATTTTATGTTTGCTCAAAATAACCATACAATCAACAAATGAAAGTAAATATGACACAACTTATTAAACATGAATAACCTTCTCTTATTAATATCAAAATGTCATATTTACAGAAAATCTATAATATTGATTTTCTATCCTTAGGGCACATTTAGATCCCAACATCTCTTTAGAGCATAATGAAAGTACAATTTCCAAGTAGTAGATATGTATATAAATCTCATACTCTTTAAATGTGATGTGATGTTGATGTCCATATAAATTTTCTCTTTGTTTCATTATTGTATTCATGTTAGTGCCTATATATAATTGCTTATACATGTAGCTATATATGTATTTGATTTATAGATCATATTTCTTTCTGAGTTCAACTCTTAGGAATTCATAATACATCCTTTTTGTTTGGTTTGATGATTTTGACGACTATCTTTGACAAAAATTAAGATCTCTTCTGGTGGAATTAGGTAAGAATTTGAGGAATTGATATGGAAATATGTGCAATTGATCGTATCTACAGTGAGGTTATTTATGATAATATTGATAACTAAAATTTTCGATGTGTATAGAGATTCGTTAGTTTAGTTTAAGAATCTTAGCTCTTTTAAAGAGTAATAATTAGTTGTGTTATACATGTTTTGCGCATGCAGAATAGACAAAAAAAAAAAGCCATATGCTGTTGACCAAACCGTCATGTAAGCAGTCATGTGATGTTGATCTAGTTGTCACGTGATAATCGTTTGAGATAGTACGAAAAATACATTCTTGCTTTTATATATAGGTAATAGATAAAAATAAATTATTATAGATTATTATTTGCGAGGGGACAAAAAAATGTAAAAGGGCTATAATAAAATGCCATGTAAAATATACACAACAAAATTCGTTAAATGTATAGCAAAAAACAGAAAAAATCTAAAACAGACGAGACATTCTTTACACGCAAGACTTCAATTTCTTCTTCCTTTTTTTTTTTTTTTTTTTTGGCTTGAAAGTTTGCAATTGCACGTAAGAGTACTTTTACAAGCAAAAATAAAAGTCTCAAATGGCTCTTACACGTAAAGTAAATAAAGTTTTTTTTTTTTTTTTTTTTGGCTGAAGTAAAGTAAATGAAGTTACATGATGGAGGATGTTCAAACTTATTATTATTATTATTATTTTTATTACTATTATTATTTCTAGGGTAAAACATTTTCATTGGACTTTTCATTGAATTTGATTTCAATGCAGTTAGTAAGGAAGTCAGATGAATATTTTAATAGTGGCGTACATCAAATATTTCTCTTAAAAAATAAATAACATTAAAGTATAAAATTAAAAAATATATAGTGGGGTTATGTAAGAATTTTAGTTTTTAATAGGAGTAAAGCAGAAAAAACCATAAGATTTTTAAGGTACAAATGGAGAATAAATGAGAATTTTTAATTTTATTATAAAAGAGGTAAGAGAAAAGTTTCAGTGAGACACAAATCTGCCCCAGCATGCCGATGTTGAAACTTATTATAATTTTCTTTTCTCTTGGGGAAAACATTTTCTCTGGGGTTTTCCCTGCAAAATATGTTGAATTTGGTTTTCCACGCAAGATGTTCAACTTGGTTTGATGACGCCTGAGATGAGCTTTTCATGAGAAAAATTGTGTAAATTCTATGACCAAATCACGTCTTTAAGCACTATTTTAAATTAAAAAAAAAAAACGGTGCTTAATAATGAGTATTAGAACATGTTTGGGGTAATATCTCTAGACATATATAACCTTAATTATTATTTTTTCCTTTAACTATTTTGTATCAAACTGATACTATGTAATAATCACACTTGACAAGTTATTAAACTTCTCTCTTTTTCATTTTTTTTTTTCATTTTTTCAAATATAAGCCTTTTAATTTATAATTTTTCTTCTTTAATACTTTTGATCGTCTTTTTGCATCATTTTCTTTATAACTTTTTCTCTCAAAGAGAAATTTATGTATCACCTATAAACTCACATATTAAAAGTTTTGTTTCCTATAATATTTTATGCATTAAATATCTTTTTACTTCTCTTTTTTACATTCTATTATATTTATCTTAAGTTGTTTTTGTTTTTTCCCATTTTGATTATAAAAAGAAAAAAGAAAAAAAGGCTAAGGCCCCAACTAATGTTGAGGCAACCTTGGTTAAGTATTTCGTTATATATTGTACTTTAGATAAATTTGCATGTGAACTATTATTATAAGATTGGATTCCAAGCGCATATATTCTTTTTCATTGTTAAGATAACCTATAGGATTAATTTCATGAATACCCCATAGATTATGTACCATATTTCACTTTGTCCATTAAATTATCAAAATCATTTATCGTATTCTCTAAATTATATAAAATCATTCAATATGCCGCATCTTTATTATTTGACAAAATTACTTACGTGACACATCATTAAAAAATAAACAAACATATTTTAAATTTTAAAGCCTAATAAAACAAATATAGTTAATTGCAAATAAAACATTTTATTAACATTTTATACACAAATTCTCTCTCCTCTCTTCTCTCTCTCTCTCGCTCTCCCTCTCTCTCTACTGTAAATCCCAACCATGCAACCGGCGACACCCTCCGGTCTCCAGGGAACTACTGACAGTAGTGTGGAGCTTACCGACGACGACTCCCTTCCCTCAGCGTCGGTGAGCTAACCCACAGCGGCCGTCGCCTCTCGGCCGTGAGGTGCACACCACGGTGCCTCCAATCCCCCGGAGCGAGCCTTCCACAACCCCCCTCTAGCGAGCCACCCCATTTACAGCTCCACCTTGCGCGAGTCCTACAAATGTCAAGCCGCCATTGTGCTCCAACACAGGCAAGAAGCCAAGGAGCCTAGATCGCCTTGTGCGAAGCCAAGGGTGTTGGGATGTGTGCCCATAAACAAATGAGATGTATTATTTTGTTGATTTAATTTGAGAAATTTTTTCAATATTATTTTTGCATGTATGTTTAGATGCTTTATAAATATCAAAAACCCTAGATTATTTAAATGTGACTTTAAATTTTGTATATAAGTGTTATATACAGGAGGATAATATTTAAAGTAAAATAATCTAAATTTGTCCGTAATTAAAAATTAAAGTTGGGATCTTTACTTTAAAATTACTAGTGCGGTTCATTACATTCTGAATGAAATGATCTTATCCGGATTGTTAATAATGAGATTATTGGAATGAAAGCGCTTTATATAATTTGATTATATAGGACTGGAACACGATTAATTATGAGTCTCTAATAATTTTCGTTGTCATATAGAGCATTCAAAATTAATCATGATGGTCATATATGAATCGATCTTAATTCAAAGTAATTAATAGACTCCTATTTATTGTATTATGTTTTTTGACATATCGAGTAATGACACAAATGAGTAGTGTCAAATTCTTGGTATATTAGAAATATAATATAATAAGTAGCCGGGAATATTAATATACAAGATGAAATCCATTTCTTCGTAAAGAAGTTAGATAGACGGTTCCCTTAAGTGTTGATTCGGGACTTGAATAATAAGAGCGCTCAATTTATGATTAGATCATAAATATATTATTCATTAGACAATCAATGGTACTTAAGGAGAAAGATATAATTAAAGAGGCTAATGAAAAATACCTAGCTTTAATTATGAACCGTTTATGGAGGATTGATTTATATGTAGTGATTGTATCAATGGGCAATTCAAATCTTTGAATATAATTAGTTTTATAATTTTAAGAGTGCAATTCCAAATTTTTAGTGGAATAATTTGGAATTAATAATTTTGATATTTTAATTAAGGTGTTAATTAATTGTCAAAATTATTGGAGCTTAAAATTATAAAGTCCATAGTTCCTCTCAACGGCTCCATTAAATCATGTGAACATTATTTTATGTTGGGTTAATTTATTAATTTAGAATTGAGAATTCTATATTAATATTCACACAACAAATTAATTGGATTAATTTTTATTTTAAATAATATGATTATTTAAAATTAATTTAAAATAGTTTTAAATTAAAGATTATACAGTGTGGTAAGGACCACACCGTAGTTGTGTACCACAGGGTGGTTCACGTTATATCCACAGAGTGTATGTGGAATATTGAATTTTGAATTTTGATACATGTGGAAGAGAAAAAATCGGTTATTTTATTTTGAATAGTTCAAAATAAATTTTTAATTTAAAAAAAAAAAGGATTAATTGATCAGATAATGGGAGAGAGATTTTCTCTCTCCCATATCAATGAAACACGCCCACTATATGGAGATAGTGGGCGTGCATGTTGCTCCACACAAAGATATTGAATTAATTAATTAATTAATTAATTTAAAAAAGAAAAAAGAGGAGTGTCAGTTATTTCTCTGTAATCTAAAAAGGAGGGTACATACGATGTATCTAAAAATATGACAGATATATTTAATTCCTTTTTGATAGAGAAAAATAATAGACGTAACTTTTCCTTCAGAGAGTTTCTTCTCCTCTTCTCCTTCACTTTGTCTCATGAGTTGAGAACGCAAAGTGAATCAAAATTCAAGTGTGTGATCAAACACAAATTCAGAAACGCCCACTCGTTTCCTGTTCATCGTGATCTGGAGAACGCTGAGAAAGAACCGTTGGTGTTTCGAAGGATTTGGAGTTCTCAAGAAGATTGGTGTTTCCGAATGATTTGGAATACTCAAGAAGATTATTGAAGGAGTTCAAGAATTTCGACCTAATCGGACAACGGTCAATCTCTAAACTTTCTTCTTAATTTATTTTGTTAAATTAATATAAGTAGTGTCGCCGAAAAATTTTTGAGAAAATTTTTATATGTGCGATTTGATCCGTACCACGCTTCCGCAAAATTTTATAAACTGGTTTTCGAAACCAACAATTGGTGCCTGATTCTGGCTGGGCAACAGCAGAAGCAGGTCGGGCCTGCCTCTGCTCTCCTTGACTGGGCAGCAGGCTGGGCCTGCCCTCTGCTCACCCTGGCTGGGCAGCGGGTTGGGCCTGTACATGGGCAGTGCCCAGCCGCATACCCACCCGAAAAAAAAAAAAATTTTTTTAGATTTTTGAAATCTATTTTTTTAATTTGAGAAATTCAAGGAGGACCACCACCACTTATAAAGAGAAGTTGGAGAATTACAAGAAGACCCGAAGTTGGAGAATTATAAGAAGACCCATTTTTTTTATTGTTATTATTTTTATTTTGGGTTGTAATTTTAGGTTTCCATGAAACCCGGCCAAATTTTTCCATTTCTCTTGTGTTTGAATGTTTTTATTATGTTGATAATAATTACATTGCTATGCATATCACATGTCATCTAAGATAGAAAAGTGCCTACCAATTTTGTATGTCATGCATTTAGCGTATTTTTTTAAAAAATTGTTTTAGCAATTAATTTAATGCGTGTAGTCACAAATTTAATGAGATTAAATTTGAAATTAATTTAGCAATCTGATTTGCAAATTTAGTGGGTAAAATGTGAAATTTATAAAATTTAAATGTTAAATTTTAAAATATCACAATTGATTTAATTTATAATTTTAAATTGTTTAAAATTATAAATAAAGGCTTAGTAATTTAAAGTGTTTAAATTTACTAAGGTTTATGAAACAAGAGTTGTTTTATAAATAAAATACACTTTTACAAAATAATGAGTGGGTAATATGACAATATAAGCCCAAGGTCTCCACCGTTAGTACAACACCGTGAGTTTTTAATAGTGCCTAGAGACGCTTTGATTTTGTCCTCCCTACGAAAGGTGTCTATTAAATACAATACCAAGGTTGTCTTCCATGAGATAGGATTTTAAAATGTATTTTAGAATTGACCTACCCTATGGCGGTAATTTCTAAGTTAAGTCTAAAAAAACTGATATGGTGGGTTACACTCATAAAGAGATAATTAAATTAGTTGATTATTTTCTTGACCAAAATTAAAGGAAATTAATAAATATTAGAAATATGAGATATTTCGGGTAATATTTATTAATTGAGAATGTCTAATTTTAATTAGCAATTTTTTGACCTACTCTACGGCGGCACTTAGTTGTGGTGATTAAAATTCCTTAGGCTTTTAAAGTAAACATGTTTTTGTGTATTTTAACATGTGCATTCATGCATCATATTTACTTTGCCTTTAATTTTGTTACGATATTTATGCAATTATTTATTGAAAATTATTTCTTAATTATTTTCAGCAAATATGTCAAACCCGATTTTCTCACTTCTCGCCTCTCAAGTTTTAACTGGTGAAAACTTTGTCAAATGGAAAAGCAACATGAATATTCTCCTGATAAATGAAAACTACCATTTTGTCCTTAAGGAGGATCGTCCTCCAGTGCCTCCGGCCAATGCCTCTAAGACTGTCTCGGACAAGTACGACCGTTGGGTTGTCGCAAACAACAAGGCCCGCTGCTACCTGTTAGCGGCAATGAATGAAGTGCTTAGAGCTAAGCACGAGGCCCTTAAGACTGCTAGCGAGATTATGGAATCTTTGCAAAAATGTTTGGACGCCTTTCCGATCCAGCCCATCACGAAGCAGTGATAGCCGTTATGAACGGCAAAATGAAGAATGATTCTTCAGTTCGTGAGCATGTCCTCAAAATGATTCATTATTTTAACGAAGCTGAAATCAATGGTGTGAACATTGATGAAAAGACCCAAGTTGGCATGATCTTAGAGACACTATCTCCCGCTTTTCTCCAGTTCAGAACGAACTATGTCATGAACCATAAGATGTGTAATCTGACAGAACTTCTGAACGAACTGCAGACCTATGAGGCTCTTATTAATGATAAGGGTGGCAAGGCAAATGTTACTGAAGCCAATGCAACTGAGGGGAAGGATTCTTCTTCAAAGAATAAAAAGAAGAAAAATGTGGGAAAGCAAAAAGGCAAAAAGAAGATTCAAAAGAATAAAGGGAAGGCTGCTGAGCCTAAATCTAAGGGAAAATGTTTCCATTGCAATCAAGACGGCCATTGGAAAAGAAACTGTAAGAAGTACCTTGATGAGCTGAAAAAGAAGAAGAAACAAAGTAAATCAGATTTATTAGTCATGGAAACATGCTTAGTTGAGAATGATTTCTCAAGCTGGATTATTGATTCAGGGGCATCTAACCATGTTTGTGTTTCTTTGCAGATGCTTGAGTCATCTAGGGATCTTGAAGAAGGAGTTTTCACGATGAGAGTTGGTAGTGGGGAAAGACTATCAGCGACAGCAGTAGGGACAGTGCGACTGTCATTTAATAATAATAAATATTTGTTTTTAGACAATGTTTATTTCATTCCGGATTTCAAACGGAATTTGATTTCGGTTTCAAAGTTGCTTGAACAATTTATTTCAGTTTCTTTTGAAGTTGACTCTGTTTCAATTTATAAGAATGGAGTGAATATTTGTTCTGGTTATGTGGATAATGGTCTATATTTTGTTAAACCAATTTCCAATAACTTACTTCAAACCGAAATGTTTAAAGTCACTGAACCAATCCCTAAAAGAAGAAAGATTACTAATGATAAAGATGACACATATTTGTGGCATTTAAGGCTTGGTCACATTAACATAGATAGGATAGAAAGACTAACAAAGGATGGTCCTTTGAGAGAGCTAAAAGTTGGCACTCTACCAATCTGTGAATCCTGCCTAGAAGGTAAAATGACCAAAAGACCTTTTTCGGCTAAAGGTGAAAGAGCAAAAACACTTCTAGAAATCATACATACTGATGTATGTGGCCCTTTGAATGTCAAAGCTAGAGGGGGCTATAAATAATTTGTCACATTTATTGACGATTATTCAAGATACGGTTATGCATACCTGATACAAAGAAAATCCGAGACCTTTGAAAAGTTCAAAGAATTTCGTGCTGAAGTTGAAAAGCAACTTAGCAAATCAATCAAAACTCTTCGATCGGATCGAGGAGGAGAGTACTTAGATTATGAATTTAAGGACCACTTGATTGAGAATGGAATATTATCGCAGCTCACGGCACCTGGAACACAATAGCAAAATGGTGTAGCTGAAAGAAGAAATCGTACTTTGCTTGACATGATTAGATTAATGTTGAGTTATTCTTCTCTGCCTACCTCATTTTGGGGATATGCACTACAAACAGCTGTATATATTCTGAATTTAGTTCCATCTAAGTCAATCTCTAAGACTCCTCTAGAGTTGTGGAACGGTCGCAAACCTAGTTTGAGACACATCCGCATATGGGGGTGCCCAGCGTACGTGCTAAAGGGAAAGACTGGGAAGTTGTAACCTCGCTCGGAGGTATGCATGTTTGTAGGCTACCCTAAAGGAACAAGAGGAGGTCTGTTTTATAGCACTTAAGATAACAAAGTATTTGTGTCGACAAATGCTACGTTTCTTGAGCACAACTATATGGCAGATTTCAAACCCAAAAGTAAAGTGGTTTTGAAAGAGTTGCTGGCTGATAAGATCAGCCCCACACCAACAACAGTTGTTGAACGACAAATAGTAGAGATCACTACTCGAGATCAAACATCACAGCCACCACGGCGTAGTGGGAGGGAAATAAGATTGCCCATCCGCTATCGTGAAGATGGAGAAGCACAAGTTGCAGTCACCGAGCAGTGATGATGATCCATTGACATACAAGATGGCAATGGATGATGTTGATCGAGAGAAATGGCAGGAAGCCATGAAACTCGAAATGGAGTCTATGTACTCCAATTCAGTTTGGGAGCTTGTAGATCTACCAGAAGGCATTAAGCCTATTGGTTGCAAATGGATCTATAAGAAAAGGAGAGGAGTCGATGGGAAAGTAGAGACTTTCAAAGCTAGGCTAGTGGCAAAGGGTTTTACCCAAAAAGAAGGAGTAGACTATGAGGATACTTTTTCTCCTGTGGCCATGCTAAAATCCATCCAGATTCTCTTGTCCATTGCTGCTCATTATGATTATGAGATATGACAAATGGATGTCAAGACGGTGTTTTTGAACGGTCATCTTAAAGAGACCATTCATATGGTCCAACCAGAGGGTTTCGTGGTCCAAGGCCAAGAGCAGAAAGTCTGCAAACTGCAAAGGTCCATTTATGGACTTAAGCAGGCTTCTAGATCTTGGAACATCAGATTTAACGAAGCCATAAAGTCTTATGATTTTGAATAAAATATGGATGAACCTTGTGTCTATAAGCAGATAGAAGGGAATAAAGTGGTCTTCTTAGTTCTTTATGTAGATGACATTCTACTCATTGGGAATGATGTAGAATCTCTATCAAAGGTAAAGAACTGGCTAGCCAGCCAATTCCAAATGAACGATTTGGGAGAAGCAAGCTATATTCTTGGTATCCAGATTATACGGGATCGCAAGAATAAGCTTCTAGATTGTCTCAAGCTTCGTACATTGATAAGGTGCTTATCAGATTTGCGATGCAGAACTCCAAGAAAGGGAACTTGCCTTCTCGACATGGAGTTCATCTCTCTAAAGAGCAGTGTCCTAAAACACCGCAAGAAGAGGAGAATATGAGACGAATTCCATATGCATCGGCAGTTGGTAGTCTAATGTATGCAATGTTGTGTACCAGACCTGACATATGCTTTGCAGTGGAAGTGGTTAGTCGATACCAGTCAAACCCAGGATTAGATCACTGGGTGGCATCAAGCATATTCTCAAATATCTGAGAAGGACAGGAAACTATATGCTCGTATATTCTAGTAGGGATTTGATTCCTATTGGATATACAAATTCTGATTTCCAATCAGATAGAGACTCTCGAAAGTCTACCTCAGGGACGGTATTCACTTTGGGAAGTGGAGCCATTATATGGAGGAGTATCAAGCAAACTTGTGTTGCTGATTCAACCATGGAGGCTGAATATGTAGCAGCTTGTGAAGCAGCTAAAGAGGCAGTCTGGCTTCGCAAATTCTTGAGAGATCTGGAAGTTGTTCTAGATATGCATGAGCCAATTAGACTCTATTGTGATAACAGTGGAGCAGTGGCCAATGCCAAAGAACCCAGAAATCACCGCAAATGAAAGCATATAGAGAGGAAATTTCACTTGGTGAGAGAGATTGTCAGTAGAGGAGACGTTTCAGTTGAGAAGATCGCATCCGCGAATAACATAGTTGATCCGTTTACCAAGACATTACCAGCTCGGAGTTTTGAGCAACATCTTGAAGGGATGGGACTTAAAGACATGTCACATTTGCTTTAGGGCAAATGGGAGGTTGTTGGGATGTGTGCCCATAAACAAATGAGATGTATTATTTTGCTGATTTAATTTGAGTAATTTTTTCAATATTATTTTTGCATGCATGTTTAGATGCTTTATAAATATCGAAAACCCTAGATTATTTAAATGTGACTTTAAATTTTGTATATAAGTGTTATATATAGGAGGATAATATTTAAAGTAAAATAATCTAAATCTGTCCGTAATTAAAAATTAAAGTTGGGATCTTTACTTTAAAATTACTAGCGCGGTTCATTACATTCTGAATGAAATGATCTTATCCGGATTGTTAATAATGAGATTATTGGAATGAAAGCGCTTTATATAATTTGATTATATAGGACTGGAACATGATTAATTATGAGTCTCTAATAATTTCCGTTGTCATATAGAGCATTCAAAATTAATCATGATGGTCATATATGAATCGATCTTAATTCAAAGTAATTAATAGACTCTTATTTATTGTATTATGTTTTTTGACATATCGAGTAATGACACAAATGAGTAGTGTCAAATTCTTGGTATATTGGAAATATAATATAATAAGTAGCCGGGAATATTAATATACAAGATGAAATCCATTTATTCGTAAAGAAGTTAGATAGACGGTTCCCTTAAGTGTTGATTCGGGACTTGAATAATAAGAGCACTCAATTTATGATTAGATCATAAATATATTATTCATTAGAGAATCAATGGTACTTAAGAAGAAAGATATAATTAAAGAGGCTAACGGAAAATACCTAGCTTTCATTATGAACCGTTTATGGAGGATTGATTTATATGTAGTGATTATATCAATGGGCAATTCAAATTTTTAAATATAATTAGATTTATAATTTTAAGAGTGCAATTCCAAATTTTTAGTGGAATAATTTGGAATTAATAATTTTGATATTTTAATTAAGGTGTTAATTAATTGTCAAAATTATTGGAGCTTAAAATTATAAAGTCCATAGTTCCTCTCAACGGCTCCATTAAATCATGTGAACATTATTTTATGTTGGATTAATTTATTAATTTAGAATTGAGAATTCTATATTAATATTCACACAACAAATTAATTGGATTAATTTTTATTTTAAATAATATGATTATTTAAAATTAATGTAAAATAGTTTTAAATTAAAGATTATACAGTGTGGTAAGGACCACACCGTAGTTGTGTATCATAGGGTGGTTCACGTTATATCCACAGAGTGTATGTGGAATATTGAATTTTGAATTTTGATACATGTGGAAGAGAAAAGATCGGTTATTTTATTTTGAATAGTTCAAAATAAATTTTTAATTAAAAAAAAAGGATTAACTGATCAGAAAATGGGAGAGAGACTTTCTCTCTCCCATATCAATGAAACACGCCCACTATATGGAGATAGTGGGCGTGCATGTTGTTCCACACAAAGATATTGAATTAATTAATTAATTTAAAAAAAAAGAAAAAAGAGGAGTGTCAGTTATTTCTCTGTAATCTAAAAAGGAGGGTACATACGATGTATCTAAAAATATGGCAGATATTAATTCCTTTTTGACAGAGAAAAATAATAGACGTAACTTTTCCTTCAGAGAGTTTCTTCTCCTGTTCTCCTTCACTTTGTCTCATTAGTTGAGAACGCAAAGTGAATCAAAATTCAAGTGTGTGATCAAACACAAATTCAGAAACGCCCACTCGTTTCCTGTTCATCGTGATCTGGAGAACGCTGAGAAAGAACCGTTGGTGTTTCGAAGGATTTGGAGTTCTCAAGAAGATTGGTGTTTCCGAATGATTTGGAGTACTCAAGAAGATTTTTAAGGAAGTTCAAGAATTTCGACCTAATCGGACAACGGTCAATCTCTAAACTTTCTTCTTAATTTAATTTGTTAAATTAATATAAGTATTGTCGCTGGAAAATTTTTGAGAAAATTTTTATATGTGCGATTTGATCCGTACCACGCTTCCGCAAAATTTTAAAAACTGATTTTCGAAACCAACAAAGGGGCACCTCGATTCTTCCATGGATGATTTCCACTGATTCGACGATCGAAGAAATGGAGCGGATCACCATGGATTCCAGTTCGGTTTCGCCATGGACGAGCTCCACCCATCTCCTAGTTTTTAGTTATTGTATAAAAAGTAAAGGTTTTTTTTTTTTTTTTTTTTTTTTTTTTTTTTTTTTTTTTTTTTTTCGAGAATAATCTAAAGGAGATCTAGGAATATCAAAGGAGGCCTTTAAGATTACAAGCAATTGGGTCTGAAGTTTTGGCAAGGAGAAGATACAGAGGAGAGAGAGAGAGAGTTTTAATTTTACTTTTTAAATTTTTTTTAAATTTTTTATTGGATTTAATATTAATTATTATTATTTTATTACTATGTTTCCAATAATTAAGATTTAATTTTAAAATACAATTCATTAACTCTGCCACCTCAACATAACTGTTAAATTGATAAATGAAAATAGATGGAAGAAGTATATTGAATGATTTCATATATATCAAGGAACATAATCATTAATTTTGATAATTCATGGTAAAATAAAATAAGATATATAATTAAAGAGATATTCATAAAATTAATCATAATCTATAAAAGTATGGTTGCAAGCATACATAACCTACAACCAATATAGTACCAACATAGAGAGAGAGCTTATGGAGTCGACTTGTGAGATTGTCTGTTTGATCAGTTATTCAACCTATTGAGGGGATCGTCATGATTCATTAACATGTTTTAAATTATCACAGAGATGAGATACGAATTTTAACCTTTAACATTTACAGTTTGGAATCATGTTCCACAGAGATAAATACGATACTATACAGTAATATATCATTCTAGCAAAATATTATAAATACTTAATGATACGTCATACGTCAAGCATGCAAAGCAAATAATGCTAGAGCCTACACACAAATGGCACGTTTACTGGCACTATTGGACATTGTTTGACACTATTCACTAGCACCGGTGGAGAGCTAGATTTTTTTTTTTTTTAAGGTGGCGTGAATTAATCTAAATTTTATTTTAAAAATTTATTTGATTATATATATATTAATGTAAATTTTGTAATTATAAAATAATTAACTTTAAAAAACTCAAAATAAAAATTTAAATAATAATGTTATTGACTTTTTTATTTATTTGAGATTTTAAATATGAAATAATATATGTTTATAAATTAAATATTGAGATATAAATGAATTTTTTTTAGAAAAATCTAAATAATTTTGTAATTTTTAAAATTTTAAAAGAGGCAAATTAGCGACTCTTCGCGACTGACTAGCCCTTGACTTTTCTGACACGCCTAAACAATTCGTGCTCACCGTTGAAAGATAAATAAAAAAACCGAATTTCAGACTCCACCTTCAACTTAAAACCCTGCACACTTTCTTTCATTTTTTTTCACTCCATAACATCATATATATATATATATATATATATTGTTTTCGTTTCTGTTTTTCGGATTTTGTGTAAAAACACACAGTTCCAAAACAAGTTTCAAAACACTTTTTATTGGAAACCGTGAGATTAATTTTCAAAATGTTTTCAAAACAATACCAAATAAGATCAATAACATGTCTTTTCAGGTGATCAAATGATACATCTTTGTTAGGTCATATTATTTTGTAAATAGAATCAAATGAGAAAATTACCCGCGTGGCCATCCCTTTTCCCTCGTATGAAACCCAAACACAATTTTATTTTTTCTTATATTCAAATCCATTTTTTCAGAAATATAATCAAATAAATTTTAAAAAATATCTCAAAATTATTCACAAAGTACTCTTATTTTTATTTCATATCTAAAACAAAATTATTCCGAAAATGCTAATACCAAACGGGTCCACTATTTCTTTCTTTTTCTTTTTTTTTTTCTTTTTACTTAGCTTTTTTCTCTTTTTCTTTAATTAAGAAATTGTCTTATTTTATAAACACAAGATCTCACTGATGGCACAATAATTGATAATTGCTTCAATTACCAAGATTCTTCCCCATACACGCCACATTTCATGGATCTAGTTACTTTAGGCTTGAGGCACCAATCAGTCGATCACAGCATATATTATGCATTATCTCTATGCATGAATCATTGTAACAATAATTAATTCATTAATCAATTAAATATTCAATCTAGAATAATGACATTTGTTTTATTGTCAAGCAATACGATAGATAAAGGTCTCAAGTTTGAATATATACTTTTCCAGACTGATTTTTGCAATCAATATAATGTCATTGGTAAAATAAGATTGAGGTGACGCATTACTTTAGTCCTTGGAACTAGGTAAATACCCGTGCTATGCACAGGAATCAGGAATGCAACAGAAAAAAAAAATGATTATTATACAATAAAAATAATTATTTAAGATGAATAATATTATTATAATAAGTATATTTTTTCAGTATTTGTTATTACAATATTAGAATATTTACATGCATATACTAAAAAATGATCAGACATTAACAAAACAATAAGAGAGAGACGAAAAAAAAAAGGAAAATAAGATATGAAAAACCGAGAAGCCAAAAAAAAAAAAGTTTACCAATGAACATGAGATACACATGCTAAAAAATGATGAAAGATCAACAGAAAAATCAGGGGAAGGAACAAAAGTAAGAAATCAGAAAAAAAAAAATGCAAATTCGAAAATTTTAAAAAAAATTCGAGACCAACAAATAGAGAAGAAACAAAAACACATAAAATATCAAAAACACAAAAAAACTTGAATATCAAAATCCAGAATTTTATTCGGGAGGGAAAAATTTTCATCATATTCCGGCCAAAAATTAAAATCCGATCAATATTACATGCATATACTAAAAAATGAAGAAAAATTAAGAGAGAAATAAGATAAAAACAGAAAGAGGAAAAATTAAGAAAATAACCAAAAAAAAAATCAAAAATCCAAAAAAAAAAACCCATCAATATTACATACACATACTAAAAAATAGTTAAAGATCAATGGAAAAGGGAGGAGAAGAAACAAAAATAACAAATCCGGGCGAAAAAATTTCCAGAACCAAAAATCGGGAAAAAAAAACCCCTAAAATAACAAATAGATAATAAAAAAAAATGTAACCATATTCCGGCCACACAAAAAAATTCCTATCAACATTACATACAAATACCGGAAAATGATCAAAAATTAAGAAAAAAATAAGAGGAACAAAAGAAAGAGAAAAATTGAAAAAAAAAATATGAAAATTCGAAAACCCAAAAAAAAAAAGAAAAAAAAAAACCCCATCAACATTAGATAAAATACTCAAGAAGAAGAAAGAGAGAGCCTGCGAGAAAGAGAGAGAGAAAAGCAAAAAAAAAAAAAAAAAAGAGCATTTGATGTAAGGGAAAAGAAAGCAAACGACAGCAGAGAGAGAAAAAGGAAGGTGAAAGAAGAAGAGAGAGAAAGGGAGAGAGAGAGAGGATAAAAAAAATTTACACTTCCAAAAAAAACAGAGAAATGCAGAAAGAGAAAGCAAACGGCAGAAGAGAGAGAAAAAGGAAGGTGAAAAGCATAGGAGAGAGAAATGCAGCGAGAGAGAGAGAGAGAAAAGAAAAAAAAAATTTGAGACTCCCAAAAAACAACATCGAAAAACGAAGCGTCAGCAGAGAGAGAAAGAGGAACTGAAAAATTAAAATTTAAGGGACAAAAAAGGTAACACACTGTACACAAAGAAGCTGCAGGTAAATTTTAAGGGGCAAAATCGTCCAACGCACAGAAGGGCTCAGTCAACGCCCGTCAACTACATCCTTTTAGTTATTTATATAATGTCTCTACACCAATAAAATATTACTATAATAGTTATTTATATTTATTTTTGGATTAAATTTGTTACTTATCAACATTTAATTTTATTAAATAATTAACAGATTTCGTTTAAAAATTAATGAATAATGATTATTATAGTAATATTTAATAATTTAGAGGCAATTTTTTTGTAGCTGTAATGACCATCAACTATTAAAAACGTTGTTATATGAGTCATTTTTATTAATTTTTGGATGTAATTTATTAGTTAACATAACTTTTTGAACAAATTACTAACGGAATCCGTAAAAAAAAATTAACGAAAATGACTATTTTAACAACATTTTAATAGTTTAAAGGTATTCCAGCTATGAAAAAAAGATTAGGGATTAAAAATTGCACAAGGTTAAGAATTTATGGATGAAATGAGTAATTTTTTATACTTTCATATTTAAATCATTTTAATAACACTTTTCATTTATTAGGAAAAAAAATCTTCTTTAAAAAAAGGAAATAAAATCCCAAAATCAATTAAATATACAAATTTCACAACCCAAGGAAAAAGATAAAAAATAAAAATAAAAGACAAAAGCAAATACGTTATCTCTTCCGGCGTCGTTCAGAGCAAATTGCATTCCCCAAGTCCCAATAAATCTAAAGCACGTCAAAGAACAATTTTATAAAATTCCATGCCATTGTCATTTGCCAGCTTTTTTAACCAATAAGCACACGCCACGTTCACAACAAAAAGCCCCTACGCAAGAAATATATGCTATGGTTTCAGAGTTTTTTTTTTTTTCCTCCTGATGTTATGGTATGAAGTTGTTTATCAAAGTTTTGGCTATGAAATCACTTTAGACCAAAGTCATTCGAATTGTAATATTTTAGATAGAAATGAGTAGAAATTTTTATAAAAAAAAATATTTAAATTGTCATTTAAAAATGTATTTAAATATTTGTGAACTGAATATAAATATTTGAATGTATTTAGATAAATTTTAAAAATAGTTTTAACAAATATTATAAAACCTTAATATGAGATGATAAGTTTTAATGGGGAATTAGATGAGATTCTGTTAATTTTCTTCACTTTGATCATATTGAATATAGAATCGTCTCATTCGGATTTGAATGAAAAAGTTATGGCATTAAAGCATAGATAAAATAGAGAAAATCTATATATTTTCAATTGTTATTGTACAAAATAATTCAAATAACTTAATTTAAAAGGTATTACTAGAACCGATTTACAAATGGGTTCAATTCTGTAGTTTACATTCCTTTATAGTATTTTCTCATATAAAAATGGGTATTTTAAATTTAAACTCTTTATTCATATATCTATGAACGAAATAGCTATTAGGAATTAAGCGAGTCCAAATTCTAAGAACACCAAGAATGAATAATTGCAAAAGAAATTAAAGGTAAGAGAGACACCAAATTTTTATACAAGTACGCCCTAATTTGAGACTACATCCAGTTATTGCCGCTGCAGATTCTATTATGATAATGATAAAGATTACAGATTACAAGAGAAATCACTCACACAAACTCTCAATTATGTTTCCCAATCTCTCTCAATCACTCTCAGTGTTTGAAACCCTCCCAATTGAGTTCTCTTCATACAAATAAAACCCTAAAAACCCTTTTTATATCGGTGTACAAGAAAAAGCCTTAAAAAACCCTAAAGTCGGCTCCCGTATAGACTTGGCATGCGACCCAGTGCTACGGCCCCCAAAGTGTCCATCGCGCAAGTAGTAGCTCCGTGGAGCCCTTTCCCGGTGCTTCGTAAAAGCCTCTGGGGCGTTGCGGCGCTCCGTAACAGTCTCTGTAGTGCGACTTCATAGCACCGCGACGCCTTTGGCTCGCACTGTGGCGCTGCACCCACTTTTTTTTTTCTTTTACTTTTTTTTCTTTTCCCTTCTTGCTAGATCTGGCTCCACACACCTCAACAATAGCTCCATACAAACTTATGAATTTGGCTTATACGTTTCCTTATTTTTTTTTTATTTGTATCATCCTCTGTGTCCCTCCAATAACATTATAATAGATATTTAACTAAATGACATTTTAATTAATGTAATATAAAGTTTTAATTAAAAAAGATGTTTTAATCCATATGTTATGGTCTTCTTGAAAAAAATATGTGATGCCAAAAGGAAAGGAAGGACACATTAGTCGAATCCCAAACGTGTAAAGTGGCCAAAGATGATTGATTGTTGTGGCCCACGTCCCAATAATTACCTACTGAAAGGGATATATATATATATATGGGTGAGTATGTGGTAGAGCCATTTTTTAGACCGTTGAGATTTAATCGAACGGTTGAAACGTTGATGGTGTACCATATTATCATACACCTTACCTCACATAATACTTCTCACCCAAAGTCTTCTTCGTCGCCGGCGATCTTTTTGCTGCCGGCGACGGATACCGGTAACTCACCCCCGACGCCGGTGACCCACATCCGGCCCTCGACCGGCCGCCGCCGTCGGTGATTTTCTCTCTCTTCCCCTTTCTCTCTCTTCTCCTCTCTCCCGCGGTGACTCATCTCCGGCCCCCCCACCACCGGCCCCAGCCCCAGCCAGCCGGCGACCCCCCTCTCTCTCTTCCCCTTTCTTTCTCTTCTCTTCTCTCTCTCTCTTCCCTTTTCTCTCTCTTCTCCTCTCTCCCGCCGCCCCCCACCCCCGGCCCCTTGCCAGCCCCCAGGCCCCTGGCTTGCCCGGTGAGCCCCCCACCCCAGGTCCTCCTCCCCCGGCCTCCCCCCACCCCCCCGCCACCCCCCCCCCCGAAGACCCCCCGGTCCCCTTTTTCTCTTCCCCTTTCTCTTTCTTTTCCTCTCTTCTCTCTCTCTCTCTTCCCTTCTCTCTCTCTTCCCGGCCTTCGGCCCCCCCACCCTCGGTCGCCCGGCACCCCCCCATCCCACCCCACCCGCGAAGAGAGGGTGGGGTGGGATGGGGGGGGCGCCGGGCGGCCGGGGGTGGGGGGGGGGGGCTGAGGGTCGGGAAGAGAGAGAGAAGGGAAGAGAGAGAAAGAGAGGAGAGGAAAAGAGAGAGAAAGGGGAAGAGAAAGAGGGGGCCAGGGGGAGGTCGGGGGAGGGGGCTTGGGGTGGGTGGTGCATCTGGCAAGCTGGGGGGCGGGCTGGGGGCCAGGGGTGGGGGGTGGCGGGAGAGAGGATAAGAGAGAGAGGGGAAGAGAGAGAGAAGAGAAGAGAGAGAAAGGGGAAGAGAGAGAGGGGGTCGCCGGCGGCCGGCCATCTGGGACTGGGGCCAGTGGTGGGGGGGCCGGAGGTGAGTCGCCGCGGGAGAGAGGAGAAGAGAGAGAAAGGGGAAGAGAGAGAGAAGAGAAGAGAGAGAAAGGGGAAGAGAGAAAAAATCACCGGCAGCGGCGGCCGGCCGGGGGCCGGATGTGGGTCGCTGGCGTCGGGGGTGGGTTGCCGGCGGCAGAAAGATCGCCAGCGATGGAAAAGACTTTGGGTGGGAAGTATTATGTGAGGTAAGGTGTATGATAATATGGTACACAATCAACGTTTCAACCGTTCGATTAAATCTCAACGATCTAAAAAAGGACTCTATCGGTAGAGACCCTAAAAAGGATCTCTATCACGGACTCACTCTATATATATATATATATATATATTTGATAAATAAATGGAAAGATATTTTTGCCACTTGCTTTCTTTCGTTTCTCAATATATTCAGGCTCAACGACCTCCTATATGAAATGCAACACTGCAACTTGACTGTCTGCGTGCAAATAATAAATAAATAATAAATAAGACGACATAATTGATTAGAAGATATATATATATATATATATATATATTGGGAATTCAGAAAGAAGAAACGACAGCCACTGGATGAGCTCAAACGCAGCTGGAGTTACGTGGATTGACATTATCGGGATTTACGCGGTTTTTCTTTTTCTTAATTTACTTGGGCTTTAGGATTTTTTTTCTTTTGTTTTTTGTTTTTTGCACGGTATCTTGTTCTAAAATCATAGCTTTTAATCAATCAAATAGGTATATTTAAAATATTTTAATAAGAAAAAATATGAACAAATGGACTTCTAGGAGCTTCTATTTGATTATAAGTTTTAACTTACATTAACTTCTAAAACTGTACATCAGTAGTCGTGTTCTTAACTAAAAAGTTTTTGAATATTAGATAAACCTAAAATCTATTATATACATCACAAAAAACAAAGTTTAATGATACATTATAAACTTAATGCTCTTTGAAAATCATGTTTTTAAAAGTTTTTTTTACTATTTTTCTCTAATTTTACTATTTATTTTTCAAACATTTTAAAAATAATTAAATTTTAAAAATCTATAACTTTATCATTTTAAGTCGAAATGAGATGATTTTTTTTTCAAATTGCATAGAATTTCGAGAAGAACGAAACAAGATCTATATTGTTAAATTTTTTTTCCAAACACATTTTAAGTTTTTATACTTTTTCACTCCAAACAGTTTATTTTCATCAAACACATATCGTCTCAAAATGTGCCCCAAACGGGGCCTAAAATTTGACTGGTTAGGTGTAAAAAAGTACAAAGTAAAAGTAATTTTAGTTAGATATAACTACAATAACTACAAGATAAATCTTTGATAAATCTCAAGTTTTTGAAGATGTAAAGGCTAAAAAATGATCCTATTTCTAGAAACTCTTTGGACATTCATCATTTGATTAGAGACCATTTTATTTGATAGTTTTAGGAAAATAAGATATGTTTATATTTAAGGATGGAGTCAATCATGATTGAGTAGGGACTTCCGTTTTCAATGAACTTTCACTGTTATTTTATAAACTTTATCATTTATTAAAATAATATGTTGACTCCATCACTGTGTACATCATAATTTTATCAATTATTTTTTCTTTCTAAATTTGATGATATAGATATTTAAAATCTATATCCCATAATAAAATGAGATATGAAATTTTCATAGACTATACTTCTAACTACATTAGACATACATATATATGTTTTGAACTTAGATAAGAAAATTCAAACTCTTTATTTTATAGTATAATAAGATATAAAATTATTACTAGATTATATTTGTATATACGTGTTAAACACATACGATGGTAATGGAGATAATATTCATTTCCAATACGCATGATTTTGATAAATCCAATATATATGATTGTGTTGGTAGATTAACGTCAAAGCCTGAGTACGTGGACACAGATCAGCACAAAACAACACCTCCAAATCAAGCCAATAGTCTTACCAACACCTTCACTCAACTAGGTTACCAACTTGCACACGACTCACCTCTCTAACCCCGTTCCACACAACCTCCGTTAAAGCCTGCGTGATTGGAGCAGAACCCGTCAAACTGCTGTCTCACAATCCAAATCCGAGGTTCCGGATTGGCACAACTAGGATCCGACGTGGCAGTCACCTCCGCCGTCCATTGGTGAAGAACTCCTCCCACTATTTCTTCCTTGTCGGGAAACTTTCAGAGTCTGAACCCAAAAAAAAAAAAAAAAAAAATTCTTGATTTAAAAAAAAAATTTTAAAAATGGTGTCAAATTCGTGTTACAGTTCATTGGTTCGAACTATAAATACTCGGCCTCTCGTTTGCTTTTCCACATTCAGAAATCCAATCTCTTCAGCTCTGAGTACTCGTTTGTTGAAGCTACCGAACAAGAATCGCTCTTCTAATTTTGGTACAACTCTTTTGATTTTGATTTTCTCTTCTTCCGTCTGTTTGTTTCCTAGGAGAATTCGAGGAAAGTTTTTGGATTTTTGTTTTGTTTGTTTGTTTTTTTTTTTTTCGTGATCTGCATGTTGTGTTTTTCGACTCAAATTCATCAGCTAGATTTTTTTTTTTGGCGTTTAGAATTAGCACAAAAAGGATTGAATTGTTGGAGAAATGATGTTATGTAGTAAAAGCATCTCTGTTTGTTTCCCGAGAAAATAGAGGAAAAAGAGTTTAGTTTCTTTGCTGACGAGATTTCTATTTTCTCCTTTCATGTTTCGGAATTCGCAGATTCAAATCGGGGCAGGCATTGCGTGCATTAGCTTTCCAGGTATGTACAACAAATAAATATATACATATAAATTGTTCTTATTTTAAAAAATCTGTCAATTTTGAATTAGATTTTCATGAAAATTGGCGTTGTGTATTTGTTTGAATCGCAGAAAATCGAGCCTGGAACTTCGAATAGAGATCAATTATACAAGGAAGAAGAGGAAGAAGAAGAAGAAGTCGAAGAAATGACGATCAAGCCGGCGGTGAGGATTGCCGACCGGAACCTAATCGTCAAGGACCGGACGATCCTAACCGGAGTACCGGACAATGTGATATCCACGTCCGGATCGGATTCCAGTCCGGTGGATGGCGTTTTCCTTGGCGCCGTGTTCGGAGAAGACAACAACCAACATGTCGTCAGCCTGGGGACGCTCCGCGATGTCCGGTTCATGGCGTGCTTTAGGTTCAAGCTCTGGTGGATGGCACAGAAGATGGGAGACATGGGGAGGGACATTCCTCTGGAGACTCAATTCTTGTTGGTGGAAACGAAAGACGGGTCACACCTTGAACCGGATGGCACTGGAGACGATGGCAGCAATATCGTATACACCGTGTTCCTTCCTTTGATCGAAGGCTCCTTCCGTGCTTGCCTGCAGGGAAACGCCGAGGACCAGCTTGAGCTCTGCCTCGAGAGTGGAGACTCCGACACCAAGGCAGCATCGTTTATGCATTCGGTGTTTATCCATGCTGGCTCAGACCCGTTCTTGACGATCACCGAAGCGATCAGAGCTGTTAAATTGCATCTCAAGACGTTCCGACAACGGCATGAAAAGAAGCTCCCCGGGATTGTGGACTACTTTGGGTGGTGCACATGGGATGCTTTTTACCAAGAGGTGACTCAAGAGGGAGTTGAGGCTGGAATTCAGTTTCTTTCGGATGGTGGAACCCCTCCGAAGTTCGTCATCATCGATGACGGCTGGCAGTCAGTTGGCGGTGATGAGGGCGAGAAGAACGACGACGAGTTGCTTCGCTTGACGGGGATTAAAGAGAATGCTAAGTTTCAGAATAAGAACGACCCGGCTATGGGGATAAAGAACATTGTTGGAATTGTGAAAGAAAAGCTTGGTTTGAAGCATGTTTATGTGTGGCACGCCATAACTGGATACTGGGGCGGGGTTCGGCCCGGGGTGAAGGAGATGGAGGAGTACGGGTCGGCGATGAAGTATCCGGTGGTGTCAAAGGGGGTCGTTGAGAACGAACCGGTGTGGAAGACGGATAAGATGGCGGTGAAGGGATTGGGGCTGGTGAATCCCAAGAATGTTTACAAGTTTTACAATGAACTCCACAGTTACTTGGCGGCTGCTGGTGTGGATGGGGTTAAGGTGGACGTGCAGTGCATATTGGAGACACTTGGAGCCGGGCTCGGCGGTCGGGTGGAGCTGACGAGGCAGTATCATCAGGCGTTGGATGCTTCGGTCGCAAGGAACTTCCCGGAGAATGGATGCATCGCTTGTATGAGCCACAACAACGATGCTCTCTACTGGTAAGTCCTAGTAACATATCTGATAAATATTGCTCTCATTTGTTTCGAGATTATTAGTAATGGGGACTAAAATGTGGTGATTTGAATTTTGATGCAACAGTTCAAAGCAGACAGCAATTGTAAGAGCATCAGATGATTTCTACCCGCGTGACCCAATGTCACACACAGTTCACATAGCTGCAGTGGCTTATAATAGTGTGTTTTTGGGGGAGTTTATGCAGCCTGATTGGGACATGTTCCACTCTCTTCATCCCGCCGGTGAATACCATGCCTCTGCTCGAGCCATAAGCGGCGGCCCCATTTATGTTAGGTACATCTTTATATAAATACATATATGTGTATGGAAATGAGTGTGTATTGTCACAAAGCTCTGATTTTTGCTGTCATTGTATTGATTTTTTCTGTTTTGTTGCAGTGATGCACCTGGAAAACACAACTTTGAGCTGCTAAAGAAGCTTGCTTTACCGGATGGGTCTGTCCTCAGAGCACGCTTGCCCGGACGGCCTACTTGGGACTGCTTATTCTCTGATCCGGCAAGAGACGGGATCAGGTAAACTAGAGTGAAAATTTTCATGTTTTGATGGGTTGTGCTTTTAAACGGTATAGTTTTAACTAACAATTTGTGTACTTCTTTTTCAGTTTGTTGAAGATATGGAACATGAACAAGTACACTGGTGTCTTGGGGGTCTACAACTGCCAAGGCGCTGCATGGAGTAGTGCAGAGAGGAAGAACGCGTTTCATCCAACCACGTCGGAGGCCATTACTGGCTACGTCCAAGGCCGTGATGTCCACCTCATTGCTCAGGCTGCCACTGATTCTGATTGGAACGGTGAATGCGCCACGTATTGCTTCCACTCCGGTGAGCTTGTCACCCTCCCTTACAATGCTGTGATGCCCGTGTCTCTTAAGGTTCTAGAGCATGACATATACACCATCACTCCCGTCAAGATCTTGGCTCTGGGATTCAGTTTCGCTCCTCTAGGACTCATCAACATGTACAACGCCGGTGGAGCCATTGAAGGACTGAGCTATGAAGTAAAAAGCGGAGTTCAGCTGTTGGAGTTCGAGAGCGGATTTGAAGGGGATGGAAATGTTGCTAGGGAAGTAGAGAATCGGAGCTTTGAGTTGGTCGGGATAGTTCATTTGGAGGTTAAAGGGTGCGGCAAATTTGGAGCATATTCTTCAGCCAAGCCAAGGAGATGCATTGTGGATTCACGGGTTGTTGATTTCACCTACGATTCGTCTTGCAGATTGGTGACTTTCAATTTGGATAATTTGCCTGAAGAAGGTAGGAGAGTTCATGATGTTGAGGTTGAGTTGTAAGCGATTGATTATTGTTGTTGTTAGGCTAGATGATTCTTTGTGGGAAGGGTTCCCCATTTTTTCTTTTGCAAGTTTGTTGTTGTAGTCATGATCTGGTAATGTTGTATTCTTTGGAAAGAAAATGAGAATCTGAATATGTTAATGAGCAATACTATTATCTAAAAACGAGTATTTGAAATTGGTATCATCTATATGTGTATATTATTGTGATTGCAAAAATAGTCTAATTGTATTTTCATACATGACTCCATTATATGACATAGAGTTCAAATCTCCATCGTGACATGAAAGTTAGAAAGAATGAGAGTGAAAATGTATGTTGAGCTCTGATTTTTGGTTAAAGATTCAATTAGCTACCAAATCTAGGTGCGAGGAAGATCTGAAAAACGGAACAATTCTAATAAATCGCCACTCGTGATCACCATCTAATCACAAATTAACTTGTCAACTATGAAACTCATTGATTATATGACACAAGATCTCACAAAATCTTCCATGTCAGATCTTTTAAACATTTAAAGAACAAGTGATCATCAATCACATAGCATTTTTCATCTGAAAATGGTAAATGGTCACTTTGCTAAGTGTTCATACTTTTCATTTCTAACTTATTCATGATCTTTGGCTCAAACACCATCACTTATAAAATGCAATGATTTATAATAAATATTCTTCCAATTATATTAAGTCTATCAAGATATAATCCCAATTGTCCAAGCGTAGAAAATGGTAGCATTTGATAAATAAGAGACGATTCATCGCAGCGGATTAACAACAGGCGGGATTGAACCTGCAACCTCCCCCAAAGCCTGCCCCACCCAAACCCGCCGGTGTCACTAAACTGAACGGTCTTAAGTAGAATTGAAAACGTAATAGAGCCTCAAACAAACAAGCATAGAGACAATTCATCACAGGAAAAGCCATAACCATTAATCCCAAAGAAAGTTTCTCTATACAATATCATTCTGTACAATAGCTACATTCCTAATAACCAGTAAATTTCTTTTCTTAATTCAACAAAGAAGTAGTGGCCTCATCAAATGAAATTAAAAACCATACCCGACATCTCTTCCCCTGCAGCTTTTTCTCGTCCACAGAAAAACGGGAACCTTGTAATCATGAACTTTTTGACGGCCCACAGAATCAAGTTTCGGAAAGCAGTTGTTCAAGCTCCCGATCAAAGTTCTCCTCATTTTGCAGCAGCAGCAGTGGTTGTTCCCGTTGTTGCTCGTGGTCTTCTTGATGCTGCCGACTTAAACCCGTCTGTTGATAAAACTGTTCCTTCTGGACTTCCCATTCCTCCGTAATTTTCTCCACTGCATCTCCAACCAATTTATCATCATGTGCAATGTGCTCTATGTTTCGAACATCCACAACCTCGCTGGCCTCTTTAAGAAAGATGAATTCCGTAAAGGGAGTAAGAACATAATCATACTATACATAGAAAATTAACGCCATGCAGATTCAATTAATACATTAATTCGACAAGAAAGACCTAGATCATTGAAACAACAAGAGCTTATACGGTAGGAGTGAAAAGTAGAATAAAGGACGGGTGATAGGATTAGTAGAAGGATTTTAGAACCTACCATCGTTTGGCAGGAGGGAAAAGAGGAGAGAATAGATGATGCGGTCTGGGATTTCAAATCATTAAAAAAAACTCAATTTAGTCTCTTCCAATTTGGAGGCGATAGAGGTGAGAAACTGAGAATCCATACCAAACACAGTAAAGAGAAAAGTCATCTCATTCGTCTCCATTTTCCTCACCTAGGTTATATATATATATATATATATACACACACACACACACACATTTGTTTCCTTCCTATTTTGTTTCCCTCTTACCAAACACAACCCTAAGGCCATATTAAACCAGGTTACGGGGATAATGTGCACATATGACTTCTTTGCAAAATAAGTACGGTGTATTTAGTACCATGTAAATTTTTATTGAACTACTATGGTTGTTATTTAGCAAATAAGCTACTAGAGAAGCACTGTACCATGTATAGCCAGCGTCTTAGCCTCTGCATATTCTGTTGACATTTTCTTGAGTGAATTCAGGTCAACTTCCATGCCCTGGTAAAAGCTCAACAAGAGGGAACACGAGTGAGCAAGTCACAATCTATTATGGTTAATTTCATGTCACCAAGTTTTATCTCAATGTATTTTAATTCAAAAATACAGTAATCTTTTGAACACCCTTAAAGCAAAATGGTAAAATATCATACAGGCAGCTAGGTTTTTCAATTTTCCGCAACAACTTGTTTGATAAACTTCATTCAAAAGGTATAAGCTTAAATTACCATGTCCAAGTTGAGGAAGTCCTGAATCCAAGTATTATCAAACAACCTGCTAGGAAAAGAATAAAGCAGTTAGAAGATGAAAACATAATAGATATGAGCTATTATCACCAATATGTAAGTACAAGACTTAAACAAGAGTAACGAATACATGTCGGAGACCGTACTTTGCATATGCAACTTGAATTCGAGCATTCTGTAATTCAGTGAGTTGGTTAAGCGTCTCCGTAACAGCTCCTTCATTTATGTCAACGAACCCAAAGAGGAACATATTCTTTTCTAGCATTTTTTTCACCAGAGATTGCACAACTTTTAAACCTTTTTCTTTTGCAGTAACAACAAGGGTTTTAAGTTTGTTCAGCTCATCTGTCAAAAGATAAGAAAAACTATTAAGTTCCAGAGATAGAAATAGACACCCCAGAAACGATAAAAGGCTTTACTACAGAACAAATTCAAATGTGAAAAAATTAACAAATATTGAAGTAAAAGAAATGTGCCATACCAAGTGATAAATAAATCTTGAATGGCGGTTTGAATGGTTGAGTCTCATGAAGGCAGTAGAGACAATATAGCCCACCAAGTCTGTTTGATAATGAAGCTGTACTGCTCATATATCCTGTACATCATATCATCTTAAGAGAGTTTTCTATTGTGCACGTAAAAACAATTAGGATTACTCTTTGGTCGGGTAACGAAAAGATCTTGATGATAGGCAGAAATTTGAACCGTTAGATATTCATCAAATTCCTTACATTGTTACACTTTTTTAACTCACATGTGAATATGATGTGATCAAAAAGCAAGAAGGAGAACTCCTTGGTCGGATACAAAAATATCTTGACGATAGGCACAGAAATGAACCATCAGATATTCATCAAATTCCGCTACATTGTTGTACTTTTTAAAATCTAATATGAATGTTGCGTGATCTAACGATTCAAAACAGTGTCGTACCAATGGCGTGGCCATACAAGGATTGCATAAAGAAGGCCAAGTTGGAAGGAGGAGTAGCCTCGTATATGTATGAGAACTTCTTAGAAAGCCATACCCTTTTCATCTCCCCCAAAGTTGTTGACTCACCCTGTTTCAATAACCTCAGAAATATTATTCACAGACCCAAAAAACGAAAAACGAAAAACGAAAACGAAAAACGAAAAACGAAAAACAAAAACAAAAACAAAAACAAAACCCAAGTTTTTGTTTCTGAAATATTAATATTAGTAGTAGTAATAGAATAGTACCTCAGAGAACTCAGCTATAAGCTCATCAATGTCCTTCTTGAATAGCGTCAAGTCCATTTTTCTCTCTGCAAAATCACCAAAAAGTTGTTCATTTTTACAAGTTAGGAAGAACAAAAAATTTTCAATAGCCCATTCAAAATGATGGTTACGAAAACACAAGTGGCATATTGGGGGTTTTTTTTTTTTTTTTAATAAATAAAAACGATAATTAAAAGAAAAAACATGAGACGAAAGTGAAATTGTGGGCGAGTGTTTACAGAAAATAAAGGGGAAAAAAATAAAAAAGAAAAGAGCAAATCAAGTTTCTTTAGGTAAAAAAGAGAAGTCAAAATGTCACGTAAAGAAGTGAAGAACAAATACATATCACACGGGCTGTGGCGATGGCGGCTTTAGCAAATCAGGTTTTTTTTTTTTTTTTTTAGAGGGTGGGGCACCAAAGAAGAAGGAAGCTCAAGCTAGAACCCCGTGTTCCAAGTTCCAACTGAAGTCTGAAAAAAAAAAAAAAAAAAAAAAAAAAAGGAGTAAATTGCTATAATGGTCCTTTAACTCTTTATGAAAATTTCGAATGGTTCCTAACTTTTTCTTCTTGATCAAAAGGTCCCAAATTTATAAAAAGGGTGCAAATAAGGTACAAACCTTAATGGCTGTTTAAAAAATGACGGTTTTGGAACACGTGATTTGCATATGACTTCAATTAAGGGGTACTTTGGTAAAAGAACATTTGGGAATGAGTTTGGAGGGACTGAAATTGGGAATTTGGGGATAAAATTAGGGTTTTTAGTTGTGTAAAAGAGATAGAAAGTTGAAAATAGATGGAATGGTTTGAATGTATAGAGATTGTAACTTAACTTACAATTAAGGACAAGGCAATTAAACATGCGACTCCAGTAAAAAAAAAAATTAAAAATTTCTACTTTTTTCTTTTTCCTGAAAAAATAGAAAATCGTCTACTGGAAGATAATTTCCCCTAAATTTCACCCCTATTTTTTAGAGCAAACGAAGGCTACCCATCTGAGAAAATGAAGTAGTCAGCAATGTGTGAATGCATGTAGCTCTCTTACTTTTCATTGAGGGAAAGATGGAAAAAAAAAAAAAAAAAAAAAAAAAAAAACTTGCATCAGCCATGGTCCATGGAATAGAGAAGCCTAGCTTAACAAGTCTGCAAGTTCGACAAAAAAAAATTTTCGGACAGAAATGGATGTCCCAACTAAATTGGCACCTTCTTAGTACCCTTATAATTTATCTATATCCAACATTTTATTAAAAATAAAGAAAAATAATCATAATTCCAATATAACATGGTACAAACTATCCACAAAAGGAAAAGCAACTAAAAAGTAAATGCATATGGGAAACAGAGCAAAACAGTTTTTGACATCACAAGATATAGCCGAAACTTCACTTTTGAAAATCATAATCTATGATATATCTCATTAAAAACCTTGCTAGTAAAACCCAATGGGAAAAACCTAGTAAGGGAAAAAGAGTGTCTACGTTTGCTATGTAACAACCCCATAGGGAAAAAGAAATAACCTCAAGAGAACCTATACTGTGATCTACTACTAATATCATCTGCAATAAAAGAGGAGATAAAATCAGGGGCCGACCACCACCAAGTAGGAGAAACGATATTTGGAGCACGAGACATCAAATAATTTGCAGCTCTATTGCCTTCCCGATAGATGTGTGAGACTGCAAACTCCATCTGAGAAGATGACTTTAACAACGAAGCTAAGCCGGTCTCCAACACCGAGGGACTTTACAAGATTTAGAATGAAAAAGTGACACAATATAAGTGAAATCATTTCTAACCACAATTTCCTCCGATTAAAAGTCCAAGCATATTCAATTGCATGAATCGCATCAGCTAATTCCGCTTCGAAAGCAAACCCAGTTATCAAGCCAAAAATGACCTTGGAATGACGTCCTAATAACCATCTAGACTCATTTCGTAAGGAATCACAATGAGGCCACATAAATCGATGAACGAACATACCAAGATTTTGGATTATTAGTTTTCGTGAAGAACCGAGCCTGAAGATATGCGAAAATCTTGGAATCATCAGTAATCATCCTCCAAGTGAGCTTTTTTAACATAGCCCTGTTCAGAATACGAAGATCTCTAATCCCCAAACCACCTTCTTCTTTGGGCCTACAACAAGCTGACCAGGCAACATGAATAGCCTTGCGAATATCGATCGAGCCCGACCAGAAAAAATTATGAATAGCAGCATTTAAACTCTTCAAAATAGAAGCAGGCCAACGGTAAACCTGAAAAGAATGAAGAAAAGAGTCATATATTACGGAATTGATGAGACACAGCCTGCCAGCCATAGAAAGAGATAATTCCATCCAAGACTGAAGCTTATTCTTGATTTTATCTGCTAAAGGGAGTAACCAATGGGAGCGAGGAGCACCCATAAAAGAGGAACACCCAAATAAGTCATAGAATCTCCACCTCTACACGTCCCACTAGTAGATAGAAACAAAGAAATCATGCTTCGCCAAACACTACTACCAAATAAATAGAGGATTTGCCCCAATTAACATGTTGACCTGAAAGAGATCCATAAAGTTGGAAAGCATTTAAATGGCGCAGATCACATAGAGAAGCCCAAAAAAAAGGAGAACATCATCCGCATATAGAAATGCGTAGGAGCCCGCATTTTATGAGGGATGAGATCGCGGTCAAAGCACCATACTCAACAAGATGAGTAAGATATCTGCTTAAAAAAATCCTCAGCAAGACAGAAAGAAGAGGAGAAAGTGGATCCCCTTGTCCGACACCCGCGAGCAACTGAAATACCCTTTGGGGGAACCATCAATAAGAACCGAAATCTTAGCAGATTTAAGATCGAAAGCTATCCAGTCCATGAAAGTCTTAGAGAAACCAAAACATTTCTGAACCTCAATAGAAAGGCCAATTAATAGAGTCAAACGCTTTCCTAATATCAATCTCATGGCAAGATGACCTCCCCGAGCGGTACTACGTAGACCATTAAAACATTCAGAAGCTCCAGCAATGCAATTACCAATCTGACAACCCTGGATAAAACCAAACTGGTTAGGTGATAAAATGCGACAACATATGTTGCCCAGACAATCAGTAATATCTTGATCATAATCTTAAATAAGAAATTTACCCAACCAATTGGTCGAACTGGTTAACCGAAATGGCCTCCGAAGTCTTAGGTAGGCCATTGATTGACATGGTGATGTTCGATCATCTCTTGTTCCTCCCATTGATGCTGTGATGGGGGACGTAACCTTAGATGCGAGGTGGAGCTTACCATCGACCTTTCAGCAGTTGTATCCTGATATTGCTTCTGAGATTGATAGAGTTTTGTTTAGTATTGAGTCAGATGTCATGGTTTGGACTTGTTCTTTGGATGGCAAGGTTACTTGTGCTGGTGCTTGTGCTTCTCTTATTCATGCTGGAAACCTTATTAGTTGCGGTAAGCAAATTCGGGCAGCCTTTATTCCTCCTTCCAGATATATTCTCACTTGGAAGTTGCTTCACGATAAACTTCCTACTGATCAAGCTTTGAAGTAGCGTGGATTCGTTTTCCCTTCTCATTGTTGTTTTTGTTACTTTGCTGAAGAAAATATGCAACATTTATTTCTCACTCGCCCTTTTGTTGCTGGTCTTTGGGATGCGGTGACTTCGGCTTTTGGTCATCGTATCATAGTCAATGAAGTCGTTTTGGATCTTTGGCAAAATGCTATGAAAGTATCTTTGGCTCTCAGAATGAAAGAACAAACCTGGATAGACATGCCCAGAATGAAAGAACACTTATACTGTAAGAAGACACATCTTCCCTACAATATCCCAACAATGTCGGGAGAACCAGAGAGAAATCAGCCGGGCCAGAGGCACTAAGCGGAGTCGATAGCAAATACAGAACCTCTTGGAACGATGGACACGAAGGAGAGTAGAATTTTGCTCAGAAGTAACCATCTCGGACACATGGGGGCTAATAAGAGAAAAATCAATATGTTATTCCAGGGAAGCTGCCAGCAAAAGATATCACAATGGCGCGCTAATTGGGTTAGGATCGGTTGGGAAAAACACCAAGGAAACTGTTCCCTCTTTGTGTGAAGATGGGTTCTCCAAAAGTAAGGTTGTCAACAAAGCCAACAAAACAACCAAAGCAATAAAAATCAAAAAATCAACCGCACAAGAGACACCAATTTTTGTGGAAAACCCTCCAATGCGAAGGGAAAAACCACGGGACCGTAGTCCGATATCAACTTCCACTATATCAATAATAATGGGATTACAAAGTTCTCTCTAGATACAACTAGAGCTCACAATCATCAAGATAAAACACAATCTTGGCTAAACAACAAGTTCATCATCAACAAGATGGATTTCAACACATAGCATAAAAAGAAATCATTTTAGGTCTCAAGTGGGTATTTGGGAAAAACACCTTAGAGACACCAATTCGAAATCGGAACGGTAGATGAGAAGAGCTTGTCACAAGGATTCACCACGTCAAATTTGAGCCAACGGACACCGTTTCACCGCTCAATCTTCTTGTACAAACCCAAAAAACTCCACCTTCTCTCTCTGTTTCTCCTCACTCTCTCTTTTTCTCACACTCCACAGCCCCCCCTTTTTCCTTTTTTTGCTCACACACGGCTTGTTCAACAAGCCATTAATACTTTTTTTTTTTTTTTCAAAAGCTATTGGGCTTTTGGCCCAATATTGTCCAGCCCACAACATGGGGCGGACAACTCAACAATTCTCCCCCTCCGCGTCATGTAGTGGGCTCGACCAAACCCGCTCTCTGCTTGCACGCTTCAAGTTTCTCCTTAGGCAGATTTTGTCAACATATCCGATCCATTCTCACTTGTATGAACTTTCTCCAAGTGCATTTGCTTTGTTTCAAGTACATCACGAATCCAGTGATACCTAACATCAATATGCTTGGATCTTGAATGGAATGTTGAATTTTTGGAGAGGTGGATGCACTCTGACTGTCACTATAGACAATGTACTTCTCTTGTTGCAGCCCAATTCTTCAAGAAACTTTTTCATCCACAAAACTTCTTTGCAGGCTTCAGTAATTGCAATATACTCAGCTTCTGTACTGGATAAAGCAACACATTTCTGTAACTTAGACTGCCAAGAGACTGCTCCCCCTGCAAAGGTCATCAAGAACCCCGAAGTGGATTTCCTGGAATCAACATCACCTGCCATGTCTGAATCTGTGTACCCTTCTAAAATAGGCTCACCACTGCCAAAGCGTAAACACACCCTAGAAGTACCTCTCAGATATCTCAATATCCATTTCACCGCTGCCCAATGTTCTTTTCCAGGATTAGAAAGAAATCGGCTGACAACTCCGACAGCATGAGCAATATCTGGTCTTGTGCAAACCATGGCATACATCAAACTGCCAACTGCAGACGCATAGGGAACTTTACTCATTTCTTCTTTTTCTTTCTCACTTGTTGGACATTGCTTAGAAGTAAGCTTAAAGTGCCCTGCAAGTGGAGAACAAACTGCTTTTGCCTTGCTCATATTGAACCTTTCAAGAACTTTTTCAATATCTTCTTGAGATAGCCACAGTTTCCCATTCTTCCTATCACGGAGATTTTCATGCCGAGTATTTGTTTTGCCGATCCCAAGTCTTTCATTGCAAAAGACTTACTAACTCCTTTTTAAGCTTCTCAATCTTGCTAGTATCATGGCCAACAATCAGCATATCATCAACATATAGCAGGAGGATAATGAAATCTCATGGAGTTTTCTTTATAACACACAATGGTCAGATGAAGTTCTGGAGTACTCTGACTCACCATAAAAGAATCAGACTTCTTGTACCATTGTCTTGGTGCTTGTTTGAGCCCATACAAACTCTTTCGAAGCTTGCACTCAATTCTCATTTCCCTTAACTTTGAATCCTTCTGGCTGCTTCATATAAATTTTCTTTTAAGTCACCATGAAAAATACAATTTTTACATCAAGTTGCTCTATCTCTAAATTCAAGTGGGCAGCTAGACTAAGAACAACTCCATGATGACATCTTCACTACGGAGAAAATTTCTTCAAAGTCAACACCTTTCTTCTGACCAAATCCTTTCACAACCAACCGAGCTTTGTACCTTAGTTGTGAGCTATTGTTTTCAGCTTTCAACCTGTAAACCCATTTGTTCTTGAGCGCTTTCTTGCCTTTTGGTAACTTTACCAAGTCGTAGTGTGGTTCTCCAACAAGGATTTCATCTCTTCCTGCATGGCATTAGACCACTCTTCTTTTGCTCATGAGAAATGGCTTCTTGGTAAGTTTCAGGCTCTCCACCATCTGTAAGCACACATACTCACTTGAACTATATCTTGAAGGAGGTTGGCGCTCTCTAGTAGATCTTCTCAATAGGCTCATCTGGTGGTGGTGGCGGTGCTTGCTCAACTTGTTCAACTGGAGGGACAACATCATCAGCAGAGGGGCCTCATCATCAACAATCTCCACCATCTTTTGCATGTCTCCCTGTGATCATATTCACTACAGGTGGAGGAACTGGATTCAAATTGACAGGAATCTCAACAGAGGAACTGGTCTTTTCAACTTTATCAGCATCATCACCAAGTTGATCTTCAAGGAACACAACATCTCTGCTTCTGACAATTTTCTGTTCACTGGATCCCATAATCTGTACCCAAACTCTTCATGACCATATCCCAAGAAAATACACGATTTTGCCTTATCGTCAAGCTTGGACCTCTCATCTTTAGGAACATGAACAAATGCCCTGCAGCCAAAAACTCTCAAATAACCATAAGAGACATCTTTCCCTGTCCAAACTCTGTTAGGAACATCACCATTCAAGGCAGTTCTGGGGAAAGATTAATCAAGTCGACTGCAGTCCTCATAGCCTCCCCCCAAAAAGACTTAGGAAGCTTAGCATGAGAAAGCATACATCTTATCCTTTCTTCAATGGTCCTGTTCATTCTTTCTGCGCACATTTAGCTGAGGTGTCTTTGCTGGAGTTTTCTCAAGCCTGATTCATGGGCTTTGCAGTAGTTTTCAAATGGCCCCTGTATTCACCACCATTATCAGCTCGAACTGACTTCAACTGCTTTCTGTTCTCTTTCAATCTTGGCATGAAATTCTTTAAAGACATCGAACACCTGGTCTTTAGTTTTCAAAGCAGTAGCCCAAACTTTTCTTGAGTGGTCATCAATAAAAGTCACAAAATAGAGTGAACCTCCAAGAGTTTTAGTTTGCATAGAGCAGACATCAGTATGAATCAAATCAAGAATATTTGATCTTCTAGATGGAGGGTGTTAATGAAATGCAACTCTATGTATTTTTCCAGCTAAACAATCAACACAAGTTTTAAGAGGCATACCTTGCAAACTAGGGAGGAATTGCTTCTAGCAAGAATTTGTAGTCCTTTCTCGCTAATGTGGCCAAGCCTCTTGTGCCAAAGATCAATACTTGCATCCTTCTGAATAGCATTAATCTCTCCCTTTCTGAGCTTTAACTTGTGTGACATAGAGCGTATTCATCTCTTTCCTCTTGCAATCACTAGAGAACCTTTGGTGAGCTTCTATTTACTTTCACCAAAATAATTAATGAAACCCTCGTCGTCAAGTCCTACCTGTAGAGATCAAGTTGAGGCGAATATCCGGTACATGTCTGACATCCTTGAGTATTAATTTGCTCCAAGATTGGTCTCCAAGCAAATATCACCAATTCCCACATTTTTTAGAGGCATCACTGTTTCCCATCTGACATTGCCAAATCACCGACATAGTAAGAGTGAAGAAATCACCATGAGCAGTAACATGAAATGAAGCACCCAGAATCAATCACCCAATCACTCTCCTGGCATGCGAGGCTAACATAACTATCATCACAAACAATGATAACATCACCCTCAGTGGCTACTGTATTAGTCTCTTTCTCATCTTTCTTTCCTTCACCCTCTCTCTTTTCCAAACCTGCACTCTCTTCTTCATGTGACCTGGCTTGTTTACAGTGGTAACACTTGAAACTTTTTTCTGTTTTGGGATTTTCCCTCTAGATGTATCCTTTTTGCCATGACCTTGAGGATGCCTGCTTTTGCTTCTTCCACGCCTTTCATGTTTTTTAGAAACAAGTACTCAGAAGTAGATTCACCTTTTCCTTTTCTTCTGTCTTCTTCGTTGAGCAAACTGTCCTTAACCATCTCCATGGTTAGCTGTCCTCTTAGCGCTGAAGTACTTAGTGACACCACTAGTGTTTCCCAACTTTTCAGGCAATGAGTTGAGAAGTAACAAAGCTTGTAGCTCATCTTCAGTTTTCATCTTCATAGTGGTCAACTGGTTCACCAAGCCTTGAAAATCGCTTGTATGTTCAATCATACTCTTCCCATCTTTGTACTTCAAATTACAAGCCTTCTAATGAGTGTGGCTTTATTTCTGAAAGTATTTTCTCATACATTGCCGCTAACTTTGCCAGAGAGCATCAGCTTTGGTTTCTTCAGCAATGTGATTGAATATATTGTGATCAACCCACTGCCTTAGGTAACAGTGGGTTGATCAAAGTTGCAGTCGAAAAAAAAAAAATATCAACAAAATAAGTGTAAACCTTTGTAATTCAATACGAGTGGATTATGGAAAATAGCTAATCCATTCACTGAATAAGTCTCATTTTTCAACTCATGATGTTATTTAGTACTTTATTAATCCCATATTGCCAAGAGTTTTCTGTTTTGGATGATCAATTAAACTATAGTTCCCAGCAAATAATTATCCACCTGGTTCCAGCAAAAGATTTACACTACCCTTCCTTCAGGCATTTTTACAAACGGTAAACATGCAATAATGAAAAGTATCCAACAATCACTAACATCAGCCTTACTCAGAGATTAGAAAGAGAAACAAAAACCAAGATTAATTGTCCAACATCACCGCTTGACGCTGCTGCGTAATAGAAGGGAAGATGAAGTTTGACAATAATAATGAAAAAATAAAACTACATTACAAAAGGTTAATCGTAATTTGTAAAGGGAGAAATAGTATCCTAATCAGGAGTCCTGATTCAAACAACATACTAGACAGATAAGCGTGGCTTGCAACTGCTTAACGATCCTCCCACCCTTTGACAAACTTGATGAATTTCAGTTTTTTACAAGAGCCCGTTTTCCATCCAGCCTCTCATTTACGGAGACGACATCGATTTTCAACATCCTCAAATCTCGAAAAACATTCTTATTCCATCCTCCCACACCCTTGAAACTCGAATGACTTGTCATTTTTCCAATAGGGCCCCATTTTCCATCTTTGCTTGTCCAGCCTCTCAATTTCAAAGACAAAAAACGTCACTTTCCACCAACCTCAAATGTCTCCAAAAACATCCTTATTCCATCTCCTAATCATTTCCTTAATTCCTTTCAGTTTTTCCAGTGACTTGATGAATTTCAAAATGATAAATATTAATAATACATGTACAATGATTATATCTATATTTTTGGTAAAAGCTGCAAATCTAAGCCATTCATAATACATGTTTGAGCTAATTCTATTTCTTAATTTCCCAACTCTCAGAACTTCCCAATAATTCCAACTCCCTCCCTCCCCATCTAAGAGAACAAATATAAAAACTTAAACCCTTAAATTGAAAAAAATTCCAAATCACTTCGAATAGCATATTCAATCTCACAACAAAACTTCCATCTTTGAATCCCAACAAATCAAATTTTTTTCCTCTTCTAACCTAAACCTCCATATACCCTCTTCAAGTTCTGTGACCTCTCAACCATAAAGCCAACCAAAGCAAATTTTCTCCAACAAACAAACCAAAAATCTGAGGAAAAAGAAATAAAAAACTATAAAATTCCAGTTTTCAATATACCTTTCAAATACCAAATTACAAATATCGACTTCTTAAAATCTAATAAAAAAATAAAGTACCTCCAGAATTTTTACTTACAGCTTTACTTGTCTTCAATTGCGATAAATTTAGACCTCAAAGTCTCTGCAATTGCTCTACTATATCTTTCTAGAATCTAACAAATTTCAACTCTATCTCTCTCTAAAATCTGGACAAATTTTGAACTTTAAATTTCAAATATAAAATCCGAACAAATTTCAAACTTTCTCTCTTTAAAATCCAAACAAATTTAGAACTTTAAATTCCAAATATCCACCTCATAAAATCCAATAGAAAACCAATGTTCCTCCGTAATTTTTCTTAGAGTTTCTTATGTCTGCAACGACGATAGACTCTAGAACTCAACATCTCTATATTTCCTATTCTCTCTCTCGCTCGATTTTTGCTTGCTAAAATCCAAACAAAAAAAAATGTACTCATGGCTTTTCACAGAGGAAAAGAATAGAAAATAAAATACAAAATTTCAATAGAAAAAATCCAAAAAAAAAAAAAAAAGAGTTATGAATACTCAGAAGCAAGAAAAAGAGACAAATTTGAAAACAAAGGGATCAAAAAGAATATAAATTGACAAATTAAGATAAATGAAGAAAAAACTCATAGAAGGAAGTGATCTCTCAGTTTGAAAGCTCCTCTAACTCATTTGTGATGCCCCTTTTCATGGTTTCATCAATATAAAGAAGCAAAATTGCCTTAAAGCAAGTCCACTGCCTCTAGCACATTTAGAGGATTAGAACCTATAAATGTTTCTCAAATTGCTCTACTTACGTGCCAAATTTGAGATATTTTGGTTTATTATTAGGAATTTTAGGGAAACTAACCATATATGATATCCTTCCAACTCAGAGAGGAGTATCTAAAGTAATCAAAACAGAAGGCCAAAAATTTCACTCTCATATCCACAGCGAAAAAACTTTGCACTGACTTCTCTCAGAACTTCAACAAACATTAAATATGCACACTACTACAAAAGATAGATTACACGACGGTTTCCTTGGAACCGTCGTGTAAAATCCACTTTACACGACGGTCCAAGGAACCGTCGTGTAAAGGCGCACTTTACACGACGGTTCCTTGGGACCGTCGTGTAATCCGCCCCTCAAAGGAGGATTACACGACGGTCCCCCGGGACCGTCATGTAATTCGCCCCTCGGGGGACATTACACGACGGTCCTCGAGACCGTCGTGTAATCCTCCCCCCCCCCGAGGGGACATTACAACGACGGTCCCGTGGGACCGTCGTGTAATCAGCCACATTACACGACGGTCCCGGGGGACCGTCGTGTAAGTCCCTCCTGAGGGGGGGGACATTACACGACGGTCCCGTGAGGACCGTCGTGTAATCCGCCCCTCGGGGGACATTACATGACGGTCCCCCGGGACCGTCGTGTAATCCGTCCCTCGGTGGGGACATTACACGACGGTCCCGTGGGGGGACCGTCGTGTAATCCGCCACATTACACGACGTCCGCCCCTCGGGGGACATTACACGACGGTCCCGGGAGGACCGTCGTGTAATCCGCCCCTCGGGGGACATTACACGACGGTCCCCCGGGACCGTCGTGTAATCCCTTCCCTCAGGGGACATTACACGACGGTCCCCTGGGACCGTCGTGTAATCCCCGGTATTACACGACGGTTCTAAATAGACCGTCGTGTAATCTTCTAAAAATTTTAAAAATTTTCAAATTTAATTTTTCGAAATCCGCGCGCCAAAACCCATAACTTAAATACAATTCCTCCTCGTTTCTCTTCATCTCCGCACGAATTTCTTAAGTTCTCTCTTCACACTCTCTACATTTCTCAAGTACCCACATCCTTCACCAACCCGTTGCCACTACTCTTTTAGAATCCGGTCAAGCTGCCGTTGCCGAAGTTGCATCCCTCTTCGTGTGGCCGTGCATATTCTTTTTAAAAGAAAAGCAAGGTGACTTCGTATATAAACTAAAACACATTTGCTCTCTTGTATTGTTGTTTTCCATTAAATATCCATTTTTGAACATGAATGTTTTTGTTTTTAATGTTGCTCTTTGTAGATGAATGGTTTGTGATTGGTTTTGGCACCTTACACACATTTTTCAACATAAATTTTTTGCGCCCACAACATACTCGATGAAATGCTTGAATGAGTTTTTCTTTTATTTAATCTTAATTATATACATCTTAATTAGTTTCAACTTTATCAATTTGCTAGGGCCCTAACGGATTGGAAGATTATGACCGGAGAAGGGATTAGAAGAAGGAGACGAGACTGTAAAACAAAAATCTCGAACCGTTCTTGTCCTCTCTAAGGGGGAAGTGTTGAATGTGGTTATTTTATTTTAGGTTTTATGAGGGACATAGTGTTGAATGGAATTGATGTACTTGAAAGTAAAGAATTTTTTGCTTCTGAGGATTTGAATTTGATTAGGGGAGAATGGGCTAGCCATGTAATGCAATTCATTAATTATGATATGTGAACTTGTAATGTAAAAATTGATATGTAATTTTACTTTGATCATTGAAGTTACCATCTTGGATCGTGTATTGGATAACATACAGGTTAGGCCAGCCGTGAGAAATCACCAAAAAACCATAAAAATTTTTTTAAATAAAAGAGACATTACACGACGGTTCGGCCAAGTACCGTCGTGTAATGTCTCTATATTACTTGTATCTACTACGATGTACCTTGTTTCGACGATGATTTTTAACCGTCGTGTAACATTGAGATACCACGACAGTTCAATAACCGTCGTGTTATCTTCCACGACACTGGATTACACGACGGTTGGGTAACCGTCGTGTAAATTTTACACGACGGTAAAAAACCGTCGTGTAATCCACAATTTTTACTAGTGGCAGTAATGATATTTAAAGCCAGTAATCATTAACAGCATTAATTTAGTCCCACAAATTGATTCCCGATTTATACCAACTGTGGGAAAGTTCGGTTTTCTATATAAGGAAACTGTGTATACAGTTGTAATTAGCTAGGAGATTTTGTAATATTTTATAGTTACTGTAATCCTTGATTAGATAGTTTCCTAGTTTAGAAATTCCTAGTTTTGATTCTCTGAAGTGTATATAATAACGTAATTCTCTTGTTATGAAAGACAATTAACATTTCCCAATTCGTGCCATGGTATTAAAGCTTTAGGCTTAATTCTGGGATATTGAGTTTTGTTTCTTGTCTTGCGAATTTTCATTTTGCTAGACCAATCATCACCCCTCACACTATCACCCTTCAAGACCGAATTCAATTTTTTTTCTTTTTTACCAAAGAACCATGTCTGAATCATCCGATGTCAACACAGATACCTCAGAGGTCTCCTTGACTGAAGGTAGCAACTTGACTCCAACGAGGGAATTGCATAAAATCTAGGCTGCATACAGGTTAAATGGCAAGAATTATCTAAAGTGGTCTCAATTGGTTCGCACGTTCTTGAAGGGAAGAGGCAAATTGAGTTACTTACTTGGTACTGGGCCTAAGCAAGGGGATCCTAAATTTGATGCTTGCGATGAACAAGAATCTATGGTAATGTCCTAGTTATGAAATTCTAGGTTGCCAGAAATCAGTGATACGTGTATGTTTCTCAACACAACTAAGGAGATATGGGAGGCCGTGAAGCAGACTTATTCTAAAGTCCGAGATGCTGCACAAATCTATGAAATCAAGACCAAGATTTCATCCACCAAGCAAGGAAGTCGATACATCACGGAGTATTCTAATTTGCTGCAAAGCTTGTGGCAAGAGAGGATCATTACCAGTGCATTCAAATGAAGTGCAATGAAGATGCAGCCCTCCTTAAGAGGTTTGTCGAACAAGATCGAATCTCTGATTTTCTCGCGGGATTAAATATTGAATTTGATGCAGTAAGGGTTCAAATACTTGGAAACAAAGATCTGCCATCACTAAATGAAACCATTGCAATTGTTCGTGCCAAGGAAGGTAGAAGAGGAGTTATGATTGACACCAATCCAATGGATAGTTTAGCCCTGGTCTCAAAAGCCACAAATGTGAGGAACGTTGGTCCAGAGCAGGCAGACTTTACAAGGTCTGTTAACAAGGATTCTTTGTGGTGTACATATTGTAAAAGGTCCCGTCACACTAGGGAAAGTTATTGGAAACTCCATGGTAGACCTCCGCAAGCAGCGAACAGGAACTGGACAGCAAAGAATGAACAACCAAAGGGACAAGGACATGCATATGTGGCAAATACACAACAGGCTAGTGGGTTTAATCCTCAAGAATCATTTGTTAAATTCAACAGAGAGGAGATTGAGAAGTTGAAGAATCTATTGGGTTCGTTGGAGTAGCCATCTAAAATAGGTGCTTGCAGTTTGGCATTCTCAGGTATATCTTCCTCTTCTCATGGCTTTAGAGCCTCAGATGGTTCCACCACAAGTTCTTGGGTCACTAACTCAAGGGCTACAGATCACATGACCTATTCCTCACAAAAGTTTATCTCATATACACCTTGTCCTGGTAATAGGAAAATAACCATAGCTGATGGTTCTGTAACAACAGTGGCTGGTGAAGGAGATGTTTTTATAAGAAAATCTCTCACACTTAGAAATGTCCTCTATGTCCCAAAATTGTTTACCAACCTTGTGTCAATCCAAAAGCTCACTAAAGATTCTAATTGCAGTGTACTATTTTATCCTTCTCGTTGTGTTTGTCAGGAACGGGGCACGAGGAGGACCATTGGACATGCTAGAAAGAGAAATGGTCTCTACTACCTTGAAGAACCTAGTGGACAAGTTAGTGTTGCAAGTTCCTCACCGTTATCATTTCTTTTAGAGTCATTTGAATCCAATAAAGGCAAGATTTGGCTTTAGCATTTTCGTTTTGGTCACCCATCATTTAGTGTTCTTAAAATTATGTTTCCTTTATTGTTCAAAGGATTTGTCTGTCGAAAAATTTTATTGTGATTTTTGTGAACTTACAAAGCATAAACATTCTTCTTTTCCAATAAGTAATAAGAGAACTTATGTTCCATTTACTCTTATTCATAGTGACACTTGGGGACATTCCACTATTTCTAATGTTTCTAGGGCTCGATGGTTTGTGTCATTCATTGATGATTTGATGCGAACCCCGCCAAGAATAACGAGACCCGACAACGAAGAAGGAATCCAAGAACATTCTATGATCAGGTTTGGATAGGAGATCTCGACCCGTTGCTTTAACAAAAACAAGAACCTTGGTATGTTTGACCTCAACCCGTTGTTTAATGCAAAACAAGAACCTCGGTATAAAGAAGACGCCACAAACGGTGGTGGAAATCCGTTTGATAAGTCGATGGTGAATGCCACAGAAAATTTCGATAAGTTCGAATAGTTAGTCAAAGAACCAAAAAGAAAATACTCTCACATTTCTGAATAATTACTTGTCTTCTTTCTTCTTCATAGGCGCCTATTTATAGGCTGAATTATTACAAAGAAAGTTCCTAAAATAACTTAATTACATGACATCTTAATTATGGTTAAAATCTAGTATTAATAGCTCTTAATTGCCTAAAATAGAAAAAGAGAAACAATCTGAAAATTAAATGGCTGTACATACCAAAAAATAGAAAAGGAAAGTTGACTAATGAGCTAACAAAATAAAGGATGAATGATGGCTGAATATTCAACAATAATAAAAAAAAGGAAACTGAATATTTTTGAGTTTCTCTTTCTTGATTCACACGCCTATTGCATGAATTTGCATGACTGATCTTCTTGATCCGAATTGACCTTGATGATGTGGACCAATCTTTGTCGTCCCTCATTAATGAGCACGCCCAAATCCTCTTGCTGAAACTTCCGGATTAAATTGTTGAGTTTGATTTGCATCATGATTGTACCCGTGTGTCTTGAATTTTTCTCATGAAAAATAAATCTGATGTGGGATCTATTTTCTCAGCTTTTTACAGCATGGTCAAGACTCAATTTGGTGTTGAAATAATAAGATTTCGATTTGACAATGCTAAGGACTATTTCAATCAGTTTTCTTCCCCATATTTCCAAGAAAGGGGCATAATAGATAAATCTTCTTGTGTTAGCACATTCCAACAAAATAGTGTGGCCGAACGAAAGAACGGTCACCTTTAGCTATCACAAGGGCATTCTTGTTTCAAAAAAATGTACCAAAACAATATTGGGGGGAAGCTATTTTAACTGCTGCTCACATGATAAACAAATTGCCTACAAAGGTTCTTGGTTTTAAAAGTCCTATGCAAATTCTAACGAAGCCGACAGCTATTTTTAGGATAGTTTTCGATTTTGTAGGAAAAAAGAGTAGTTTCTGATTTTGTAATTATTAGGAAAAAGGAAACTAGTTTAGAAACAAAATATTTTAGTTTCCTATTTTTCTGGTTTCTATAGTTAGTGTACATTGTATATATACCCACTATTGTGCACAATGAAATATATCAGAGAGAAAATTTCTTTCCAAGTTTCTTGTCATGGTATCAGAGATTTAGGTTCTCTCTAGAAGTAAAACGTTTTTTTATTTTTTGGCCTTCATACTGGCTTTTCTTTATGCCCTGTTTTTTACTCTGTTTTTTGAGTCCAAAACAAAGTATTTTGCAAAGTTTCTGTTCAGCCAATTCAGTCTTCTTTCTGCTGGCCTTCATTGCCGTGTATCAGCCTTCATAGCCATTTTTTCTGATTTGCCTTCATTGTAGTTCCTTTATGGCCTTCATTGCCGATTTATTGTTGGCCTTCATTGCCGACACTCTTTCTTCCTTCTTCCTGTTGTGCCGGCCTTTCACATCTGTTTTTTTTTTTCATAGTCTGCGATGTCTGAGATTGCTGAAACAAACAATCATCCTCAATCTGATGGAGGAGTGACAAAATCTCCTACTTCCAGCCAAGAATGGGGCCAGCGGGGCGATCAAAAAATTCAGCAACAAGCTCATCAAGCCTCCACCACAAAATCCGCTCCACAGCCTCCTAGAGAGACTACTTCCAGCCACTTTAATCAGGCCGAGATTGAGAAGATTCGAAGTTTATTGGGGTCGTTGGAGCAGCCCAGTAGCTCCTGTTCATTTTCTGGTAAGTCCCTCTCTCAAGGATTACATGCCTCGGATCGATTTATACAAGACTCTTGGATTATTGACTCAGGAGCCACAGATCACATGACAGCTTCCTCAGCCCATTTTACAACATATTCACCTTGTCCTAGCAATAAGAAAATTGTTGTTGCCGATGGTTCTGTTACAATGGTGGCTGGTGTTGGTCACATTCAGTTGAGTTCGTCCTTGTTATTAAAAGATGTACTCCATGTTCCGAAATTGTCCACTAGTCTCTTGTCTATTCACAAACTAACCCGTGATATGAACTGTAATGTTTTGTTTTATCCCTCTCACTGTGTATTTCAAGATCAGGTTTCGGGGAAGAGGATTGGACATGCTAAGGAAAAGGGCGGCCTCTACTATCTCGATGTATCAGCCACACACTCACCTATTGTCAAGCATGTTATCTCTGAGTCTTGTTTTTCTGTTTCAAATAATGATGACATTTGGCGTCACCATTTTCGTTTTGGTCATCCTTCGTTTACTATTTTAAAGACAATGTTCCCTTCTTTGTTTAAGAATGTCCATGTTGAAGATTTTCATTGTGATATATGTGAATTTGCCAAACATAAAAGGGTTTCTTTTCCCATAAGCAGTAATAGAAGTTCCTTTCCTTTTTATTTGATCCACACTGATATATGGGGTCCCTCTAGAATTCCTAATGTTACTGGAGCTCGGTGGTTTGTTTCTTTCATTGATGATTGCACTAGAGTCTCGTGGATTTTCCTTCTCAAACATAAATCCGATGTGACCACTATCCTTCCAAACTTCATTGCCATGATACATAACCAATTTGGTGTCAAAGTAAAAAGGTTCCGGTCTGATAATGCCAGGGATTTTTTTAACCAATTTCTTTCACCTTATTTTCTAAAAGAAGGGATAGTTCATGAGTCATCCTGCATAGATACTCCTCAACAGAATGGGGCTGCTGAGAGAAAAAATGGTCACTTACTTGCCACAACCCGAGCTTTGCTCTTCCAAAACTGAGTTCCAAAAACATACTGGGGGGAAGCTGTCCTTACTGCAGCCCACATTATAAATCGACTACCCTCCAAAGCCTTGGGAAATCAAACCCCTATGCAACTCCTCCATAAGTTTTATCCTAACATTCGACCCACAAATAATCTCACTCCTCGAGTCTTTGGTTGTCCTGCTTTTGTTCATGTGTCTAGCCATAACAGAGGTAAATTAGATTCAAGAGCAATCAAGTGTGTGTTTGTCGAGTATTCTCCAACACAGAAAGGCTACAAGTGCTATCACCCGCCTACCCGAAAATTTTATATCTCTGTTGATGTCACTTTTGAGGAAGGGCAATCTTTTTTCTCTCAGCCTTATCTTCAGGGGGAGTCTAGCTTTATTGGAGAAGATAAGGTAGAAGATCTACCCTTCCTTGACCTACCCATCTCACAACCTTACTCTTCACAGGAACCATCCTTGCAGCCCGAATTGTCTCCACAAGAACCAAACCATGAAACAGTCGAACCAGTCCCTATCAATGACAGGCTTAACACTAGGAGGTATGTGCAGGTGTACTCGAGAAGGAGAGATCCGGAACCCGATCCTGAGCAAGTCCAAAACTCAACTCCTACTCCTGAAAATGAGGTATGCCCAAACCCAATTTCCTCTCCTATTCCATCTGATTATGATTTGCCTATTGCCTTAAGAAAGGGGACAAGAGAATGCACTAAACATCCAAGGTATCCATTGGCCAAATCAGTGTCTTTTCATAGATTTTCTCCATCACACAGAAGTTTCTTGGCAAACTTAAACTCCATTCCATTTCCTAATACCTTATTTGAGGCTTTATCTAATGAGAAGTGGAGAGAAACTATGAGAGTAGAAATGGAGGCACTTGAGAAGAACAGAACGTGGGATATCGTGGAGCTACCACAAAATAAAAGAGCAGTGGGATGCAAATGGGTGTTTGCCGTGAAGTACAGATCAGACGGGTCTTTAGAGAGATACAAGGCAAGGTTGGTTGCTAAGGGCTACACACAAACCTATGGAGTGGACTATCAAGAGACATTTGCACCGGTGGCTAAGATGAATACGGTGAGGGTTCTATTGTCCTTGGCTGCTAATTTCAATTGGGATTTACAACAGTTTGATGTGATGAATGCATTCCTTCATGTTGACTTAGAGGAAGAGATATACATGGAGATTCCACTGGGCTTTGGAGGAGAGATCAAAGGGAACAAGGTTTGCAAACTGAAAAAGGCATTATACGGACTCAAGCAGTCTCCGAGAGCTTGGTTCGGCAGGTTTACAAAGGTGATGCTCAATACTGGGTATAAGCAGAGTCAAGGTGATCATACGTTATTCATCAAGCACACGGTTTCAGGGGGAGTTACTGCTCTTCTGGTGTATGTTGATGACATAATTGTTACTGGGAATGATGAGAAAGAAAAGGAGGCCTTGAAAAACCACTTGGCAAAGGAATTTGATATCAAAGACTTGGGGAGGTTGAAATACTTCCTTGGGATAGAAGTAGCTCGATCTCAGCAAGGAATCTTCATCTCCCAACAGAAGTATGTGGTTGACCTCTTGAAGGAAACTGGTAAATTAGGATGTAAACCTGCTTCAACTCCGATTGATCCCAATCACAAACTTGGAGAGGCAAATGATGATAAGGCGGTAGACAAGGAAGGGTTCCAGAAGTTGGTTGGGAAGTTAATATATTTGGCACACACTCGGCCGGACATTGCCTATGCAGTGAGTGTAGTAAGTCAGTTCATGCACAACCCTAAAGAAGTTCACTTACAAGCTGCAAACCGGATACTTCACTACCTGAAAGCTAATCCAGGAAAAGGAATTTTATTCAAGAAAGGTGAGGGACTGATTCTTAAAGCTTACACTGATGCAGACTACGCAGGATCTCCGGTTGACAGACGCTCCACAACCGGTTACTGCACGTTTTTAGGTGGCAACCTGGTCACATGGAGGAGTAAGAAACAAAACGTGGTAGCTCGGTCAAGTGCAGAAGCGGAGTTCAGGGCTATGGCTCAAGGTGTGTGTGAGCTACTATGGTTGAAGATCATCCTTGAAGATCTCAAGATAAAGTGGGAAGAGCCTATGAGACTATACTGCGACAACAAGTCAGCCATAAATATTGCTCATAATCCAGTACATCATGACAGGACGAAGCACATCGAGGTCGATAGACACTTTATAAAGGAGAAGTTAGACAACAAGTTGATTTGTACTCCCTATGTGCCTACAAAGGAGCAACTTGCGGATGTGTTTACAAAAGGACTTAATGGTCACAACTTCTCAACGATTATATCCAAGCTGGGAATGGATAATATCTACTCACCAGCTTGAGGGGGAGTGTTGGAAAGCCGACAGCTATTTTTAGGATAGTTTCTGATTTTGTAGGAAAAAAGAGTAGTTTCTGATTTTGTAATTATTAGGAAAAAGGAAACTAGTTTAGAAACAGAATATTTTAGTTTCCTATTTTTCTGGTTTCTATAGTTAGTGTACATTGTATATATACCCACTATTGTACACAATGAAATATATCAAAGAGAAAATTTCTTTCCAAGTTTCTTGTCAGATTTCAATTCGTCAAATAATCTTGTTCCTAAAATATTCGGTTGCGTTGTCAGCTTTATCCATGTGCACTCTCAAAATTGGGTAAAACTATATCCACGAGCTGTCAAATGTGTTTTTGTTGGGTATTCATCCACTCAAAAGGGTTATAAATGTTATCATGCTCCCACGAGGAAGTTTTATGAGTCAACTGATGTCACTTTTGTCGAAGAAGATCAATACTTTACATGTCCTTATCTTTGTTATGCACTCGGCTTCAGGGGGAGTGATTGCATTGCTGGTCTATATGGATGACATCATAGTGACAGGTGATGATGTGGAAGAAATGGAGAATTTAAAGAAGTGCTTGGTGAAAGAATTTGAGATTAAAGAGCTAGGCAAATTGAAGTACTTTCTCAGCATTGAGGTAGCACATTCTCAGCAAGGGATATTTATATCACAACAAAAGTATATAATAGACTTGTTGAGGGAGACAAAGAAATTGGGATGCAAACTGGTGGAGACGCCTACATAGTTCAATCACAGGCTTGATGATGCTCCGGAAGACACAACAATAGACAAGGGATCCTATCAGAGACTTGTGGAAAGGCTTTCGTACTTGTCACACACTAGACCAGATATAGCCTATGCAGTTAGTGTTGTAAGCTAGTACATGCACAACCCCAAAGAAGGGCCGTGTACTGAATTCTACAATATTTTAAAGGCACACCGGGCAAAGGAATTTTGTTTAAAAGAGAGGAAGAGCTAACTCTTGAAGCCTATACTGATGCAGACTATGCAGGGTCGATGATTGATATGAGGTCAACCTCGGGTTATTGCACATTCCTAGGAGGTAATCTCATGATTTGGAGGAGTAAAAAAAGGTATATTGTGGCAAGGTCCAGTGCGGAAGCTGAGTTTGGATCAATGGCACTTGGGATTTGTGAGTTATTATGGTTGAAAATTGTCTTGGAAGATTTGAGAGTCAAGTGGAAAGGTCCAATGAGGGTTTATTGTGATAATAAGTCAGCCATTAACATTGCACATAATCCATTGCAACATGACCGCACAAAGCACATTGAAGTTGATAGGCACTTTATAAAGGGAAAGCTTGATAGTGGCTTAATCTGCACTCCTTCTGTTCCCACTGGAGATCAACTCGCAGATGTTCTCACCAAAGGGTTGTCAAGAGCGGTATTTCAGAAGATAGTCAGCAAGCTTGGAATGGATGACATCCATTCACGAACTTGAGGTCATCCATTCACGAACTTGAGGGGGAGTGTGGGAAAGTTCGGTTTTCTATATAACGAAATTGTGTATACAGCTGTAATTAGCTAAGAGATTTTGTAATATTTTGTAGTTACTGTAATCCCTGATTCTAGGATTAAACAGTTTCCAAGTTTTGATTATTTCCTAGTTTAGAGATTCCTAGTTTTGATTCTCTGAAGTGTATATAATAGTGTGATTCTCTTGTTATGAAAGACAATTAAACTTTTCCCAATTCGTGTCATCAACAAAATCAACAAAAAAACGCTTTGTGCTGAAAAAGAGAACAAAACAGAAAAACTTCAATCCACGACATTCATGATTAACGACAACATGAACAAAATGGAAAAACTTGAATCCACCATATTCATCATCAACAAAAATATTGGGCAAAACCCACGCAAATTTATAGCCAAAACCCTAAAAGTACATTGAGCAAATTTTTAGCCAACACCCAAAAAGAAATTAAAAAAAAAAAAATCAGAATCTATAGACACCAATACGCAGTATAAAAGGCAAACCTTGTTCATCGAAAAATTGAGAGAAAATCCTTCAAAAAATATTGAGAGAAAAGAAAACATAATACCTATCTTTTGAGTTGAAAGCCCCCTTCAACAAGTAGAGCACCAGACCATTGCCTAGATTTCATTTACTCTGAGGATTATTAACGATTGACCACACAAGACAACTGACCTAAAATCGTTGGAGGTTATCTGATGTATTTCTTGCCCTCCAAGTTCGCCAATAAGATCGTTTCCTACCCGACCATGATATGCTAAATTTTCTAGTGCACCGGCAATTTCACCAATCATATCCTCAAAAGCCTCTCGGGCTACCAGCCTTCTTTCTTAAATGAAAGCTCTTCGACAGACAGAAGGGTAAAAACATGCAAAGTAAAAACAAATAAAAAAGGGTAACGTTGAAAAATTAAAATAACAAAAAAGCCTACAATCAAGAGGAGTAAAAACATAAAAAGAAAAGGGACATAATTTGGGGGGAAAAAAAATTCACAACACACATGCTTGCTTTAAAGACACTTTTATATTAGTAGAGAAACTATGAAAACAAGTAATAATAATGATCCCAACTTTTTTTAAATAAACTTAAATTTTATGTTTTGGCATTTATTTAATGGTAGATGCTTAAACTAAAATCTAAAAAAAAAAAAATTTAATAGATACCACATTATCATGATATCAAATTGTATATTTAGGATACATCATATCAAAAGATTCAAAACTCACAATTCTGCAATCACAACCTATTACTTCTTCCAAAGAGATATAATTTACAAAATTGTGTTTCACATTTCATATCAGGACTTTTTTTTTAAATAACATACGACCTATCCCACTTATAAATAGAAATAAAAAAATCTTCTTAAATTCTGAGAATTCATATCCAAATCCCTGCTCTTCTACCCGGGGTTTCATATTTGGAGTCATATAAAATAAATAAATAAATCAATAACAGCTCGGACTAAAGGAGAACAGAAAATAATGGTAACAAACAAGTGAAGAACAGTGAATTTCCATGGCCATAAATAGTGGTATGCAAAATCAAATGAAATGAGAGTCTTGCAGACTTGGCAACATTATAAACTAAAACTACCATGAAAATTCGTCCTGAATTGGCCATGTTCTCTTCCATGGTTAGTCTTTACAGAATGTGAGAGACTGAACAGAACACGCCAAAACCACATTTGCTCTTCTTCGAAACGGCAAATCCTAAGGCTAGGAAACTAAAAATACAAGATTAAAAGCTGCCATGTCCAAGCATCAAGAAATGTCTCATAGAATGATACAAATGCCACCCTAAATGGTAAAAAGAAAACCTAAATCCTAAATCATACATGACAGAAAATAATACAGTAACTAATCATGATCAATATTCCATTCTCACAAGTGCATTCGAGATGTCTGATCCCCCGTGCTGCATCCAATCCTTGGCGCATATAAGGGCTTCGACCGTCTCTGGCCTCAACGAGCATCGGTACTTATCCATCTCTTTGACCGTGGTGTCAAATATCGAGTCGGGAGGAACAGTGGTTACTGGAATTGACAAAATGTCGCGAGCCATTTTTGAAAGAGTCGGGTACTTCAGCTTGTTCAGTTTCCACCAACCCAGCACATCAAACTCTTGGACGCGAGGCAACAAAGATTCATCTAAATACTGGTCCAGCTCCGACTTCATCTGTTGGCTTGTGGTCTCCATGATGTAGACATCAAAATCGGTTAGCCCGTTGTCTGACAGAAGAGTTCCCCCTTGTGCTTCCTCCGACCTAACGTTGCCCGAGTTTCCTTCTTCCGCATAAGTAGGTGTCAGCGGCAGAGGCAGTGCAACGTATTCATGGAAAAGCTCATGGATTCCATCATCGACAATCTTGATATATGTGGGGGCTTCTTCGCTGTAGATTTTGTTGAAACTAAACTCGACAAGCTTCATTTTGAACCGAGGATCCATAACTACTGCAGTTGCCAAGGCCAGGCTACAATCTTTCCAGTACTTGTCAATCTTTTCTTGCATTCTTTTAGTTAAGGAACTGATGAAAGGATCTTCACTTGTAACTGCACGAGCCAACTCCGACTGAATCTTCCACACTTCATGGAAGAAGGTAATAGGAGTCGGGTTAGTTGTTGTCGTAAGGATGTTGGCTGCATCAAAGATAAGTTTCAAATACGTGCATATAATCTCAATCTGCTTCCAATCCTCCAAAGACGGGGCTCCCTTGTAATCGGGATCGGACGTATCCAAGCAAGAAAAGACCTCCTTTAACTCAGAAGCAGCCACCAGCATTTGATATGTAGTGTTCCACTGAGTTTGGTCATCCAAAGACAGGCTCCTTTCGCTCGGGACTTGAAGCTGTTGCTTTAGCTCGAGGAACTTTTCCTCGTGGGAATCGGAAGTCTTCACGTACTTAACACTTTCCCGGACCTTTCTGACCTTTTCTTTCCCTTCATCTAAAACATCTTTTGCGATGCTGCTAAAGGTGCGCGCGATGCAACTCCCCACCAATAATTGACCATTGAGGATAAGTGGGTTCTTGATAGAGAGTAGAGGCCTCATATTTTCAACTGCGGCTTCACTGAGTGGCTGATTGTAGGTGATCGAAAACAATTTGTTCTCCAAACTCCAATCATGAAGACAAACAGCGACAGCATGGCTAAAGGCAGCATCGGAGTCGGGATATGGTTCCATCACTACATTAAGAAGCCGTCTTTGCAGCTTCCAATCACTATCGATGAAGTGACCAGTAATGAAAACATAGCCCACACTCTGACTTGAAGTCCACATGTCCAGAGCAAGGCAAACACGTCCGGGTATACCCTCAATAAACTTGATAAGGTGTTGCTTTTCCGTCAAGTATGTTGCAACACAATCACCTTGGACAGTGTTGAAGCTCACCATCTGGAAATAAGGCTGCAGATGCTGGACAAAAGTTAAAAACCCATGGTGATCAACCATGTGCAGCGGGTAATCATGCATGATAATCATCCTAGCAATCTCATGGCGGATACGGTCCGCATCAAACAAAACCTGGGGCGTGCTGTTGGTTCTGTAACGCCGTTTTGGTGGATCAGAAGTGCTGTTACCCGTTTTAGGTGTATATGGGCTTAGCTGATTCTTATCCTGGTTGCGGAGCAATGCTGGGCATGTTCCCTTTGCAATATGGCGCTTCAGATGACTTGTACCTGCCACTTTTGAGCCTGTGCTATAAGCAAAACTTTGCTTGCACTGCTTACAGCATGCCCTCCTACATCCAGGACTCACGGTTTCAATGGTGAAGTGCTCCCACACTATCGACTTCTTCTTCCTCCGCTTGTTAGGCTGTGTTTCAGTACCGACCACCTCGTTATTTTCATAAGAGCCTGGTGTCTTCTCTTCGTAAGGAGTTAACGTCTTATCTTCATAAGGGGTTAGCATCTTTTCCTCGTCCGGGGTCGCTATCTTTTCTTCACCAGGAGTAGCCATAATCTTATCTTCAACAGGGGTGGTAATCATATGGTCTTCAGTTATGGTCACGATATGGGCTTGACCCATATGGTCTTGACCAGGGGTGGTGACCATGTGGTCTTGACCTGGGGCTGTGACCATGTGGTCTTGACCTGGGGCTGTGACCATGTGGTCTTGACCGATGTCTTCTTGACCCATGTGGTCTTGAGCGATATGGTCTTGACCCAAATGGTCTTCACCAACGGGGGTCGTAACCATATGGTCTTGAACGGTGGTGGTGACCATCTGGTCTTCAACAGAAGTGGCCATCTTGTCTCGAGAAGATAATTCCTGCTTTGGCAACGTAAACAATATCCAAGGTAGTCAGTCACTGACACTCTTCAGGAAAATAACAGTTCACGGTGTTCAAATACTGAATAAATAGGATTAACATGCAGCTTCAAAGCAACCAAAGTGTAAAAGGAAAAACCTAAGAACAATCACATACTAATTTATTGAATTGAAACTATCATTTTTCAGTGTAAGAAAACTGTATGTGCTCCACGACTAGTGAAACTAATTATCTTGGTCTTAAATTGTCTCAGACATCTTTTTTTTTTTTTTCCTGAAAAAAAGAAGAAGTAACATGTGACGAGGACGACTAACTACTGCAAATAAATAGTAACACTCTAAAGCACGCTATGGACCATACTATTATCCTGAAACAAATTGTTCATCAAAAATCGAGAGAGAGAGAGAGCTAATTGATTCTCAATTGAATTGGCATTCTTAAAAAGAAACCTCCCTTCCAAATACTCGCAACTCATTTTCCAATCTAAAGGCACTGTCAATTCACAGTACTTTCACGACCGGCTGAGGACAGCTATAAGAACCTTGATTCTAGATTTAACAACAAAACATTGCAACAGGAAAAATTAACACAATCAAGGAAGGAGCAACTATAAGTACATATGTGACACTTAGCTACCAAATCTGATGTTACGGCACCAACCTTACTCTTTTTTATTTGCTTAAACAATATAAATGATCAGTTAAAAAATTTGCCATTTTAACTTACTGAAAACAACCTTGAGTTTCACAGTTTCACTACAGATAAATTTAAAAACTTCATTCTTTGGTGTGTACATGAAACAAACACATAAAAAGGTATTGCTTTAAATTCTTCTCTCTCTCTCTCTCTCTCTCTTTTTCTTTCCAAGGAAAAAAGGGAATTACTACTTTGATAATTACTAGTTTTACTGTTTTTTTCATTGCTCTTTTCCCTTATTTTATTAATAGCAGTATAATATTATTATTTTATTGAAATTAAGTATGAAGCGCTCGCACAGATATAGAACATGCACAACTTTACTTAAAAGCCTTTCAACATTGAAAGCTAAACATCAACCAAGACACCCAGCTCGGCCCCACTACTGGGCTGGGCCGGGCCAACCAAGCCAAATGGGCCTAAACTTCTAAGAAAAACAGACATGAATCAGTCAACCCAAACACCTTGACCACCCCCAGATTCATTTCAGTCCATCAGATCAAAAAACAAATCCAAGGTCCAACACAAAAAATCACAGATCTTCAACTTCAACCAAAAAAAAAAACTTTAACCTCGCCATGGATCCAAACATGGGTCAGTTCAGTGCACTCAAGGATCAAACAAGACGCCCAGACAGACAGACAGACAGACAACATCAAAAACTACAAAACGGGCTAAAACAGCTACACAAACACAAAAACAAAATAACAGCAAAAGTAAACGGCCACGATCTAATCTACAGTTTTTCAAAAAATAAATAAATAAATAAATATAAATAAAGCTTGGGCTTCAGAAACTCACACAAAAACACCAGCCCAGATCAAAGAACAACGAACCATAACCAAAGAAAAGAAGAAAATCCTAAAATTACCAATAAAAAAAAAAAAAAAAAAAAGCTCACTCCCATACACCGAAACTCGATAACCCACAAACCAAATCCCAAAATAAACAAACACCGAACACGAAAAATCGCTTCTTTCCAACGCAATTCAAAATTTCAAATACGCAAATTCCAGAGAATCAACAGAGCGAAAACAGAAATTAAAATTAGGGCATAGAAAGGTTAGGATTTTTACCGACGGTCCCCAGAGACGACAACCGGAGACGACGAGGAGGCGACGGAGACCGAGCTCGGAAGGTCTCCTGCGGGAGTGATCGAGATCTAGGGTTTTGCAGAGAGAGAGAGAGGAGAGAGAAAGAGGAGAGAGAGAGAGAGAGAGAGAGAGAGAATTGGGCTTTTTTGGAACGAACCCGAGAAGGCTAATTGGACCTTTGGGAAACAAGTGGTTGGGACTTGGGACTTCTTGTTTAAAGAGATAAGGTTTTTTTTTTTTGAGGGGTGGGATTTTGAAATAGGGTCACCCACACAACACAAACCAAACCAATTTTGCCCTAAATTTTTTCTTTTTTTGGGCATATGGACTTTCTTAGGTCCATTATTACCCTTTCTTTCTTTCTCTCTTTTTTTTTTTTCCCCCCCCCCTCTCTTTCGTAATTAGTATATTTCTCGAACCAAAAAAAAAAAAAAAAAGTAAACCGGACCACACCCAAGAAAAGGGCGAAAAAGAAAGAGAAAATAAAGCCCACATCTTTTTTTTTTTACAAATATACCCCTTCGGGTCCGTACGTGTAGATAGTGTAGCCCACCACTAATATAATGGACAGTTCATCAAGTGGGGGCCCACATGGGTTATTGGGTGTGGGTTGTAAGTTTTTAGCCCATTTTCAAAGAAGGATTTCTCCTCTTCTCTCTCTTGATTCTATACTACTGCTTTTCGTATATGAAAAAACAAAAACTTTGTTGATTCTTTTCTTTTCAAGCCCTGATCCAACCAAAAGGGTTTGTAAGGTTAGGGTTTTCTTTTTGGGAAATGCTTTTTGGACATTTTGGACTTAAGTAGAAGAAAAATTTTACTTGAGGGGCAAATTTGTCCAAGAAGAATTCTCGTGAATTTGTTTACATCCCTAAAGTGTTTAATGATTGTTGATGTGGAAATCTGGCCGAGATTAATCATTCCACCAAACCGTATTTGAATATTGGTTGTTTATTTAATTAATTAATTTATTTATTTATTTTGAGAAAAATGTTGTTTGCATTAGATGGTCAAAGCCAAAATGAGGAAGGAGAAAGAAAAAAGAAAAGTAAGATGTCACATCATGGTCGCTTAAATTCATGTCATGTAATGCATATATATATATATATATATATAGTATCCTAGAAAATGAGGAGGAGAAAAGCGTGATGTTGATTAGATCTTTGAAAGTTTATCAAATGGTAGAAAACACTGTAGTTTTTCATTGTTTTTATGCAACTAATGGTATTTAAAAATCAGATTACATATCTTTGCATATCTTGAGATCACAAGTTGATTGGTAATATGACCAACTCTTAATATTAAAGTCCCAAGTCTTAAATTTGAATTCCCAACTCCATCCAAAAAATAAAAATAAAAATAAATTAAATAAATAAAAATAAAGGAAGGAAATCATGTTACTAAGCTAAATAATGCTATGATACCAACTCTAACATTAATTTTTGAACACAAATTTGAAGTAAAATTAGAAGATTGCATCTAATAATGAAATTATGACAACTTAGTGGCACATGAATTGATGCTCAAAGTTGATTGTTCGATTATGTACAACTCTTTCTTAATTTTATAGGTGTATAATATGACTATTTTCTAAACTTGTCACCTTTTAACAACTTGTTCTCTAAACTTTCAATCTTGAAAATTATGCTTTGAATGTTTTAAATTGTTGCAATATGCCCCATTTTGTTAATTTTACATTTAATTGAATATTTGAGTTTGGAAGATTTGCTTTAAGGTTTGTGTTAGATTTGAAATTTTTTTAACAAAAAAGGGGCTTTTACTTCACATGAGGTGTATATGGCTTTTTTATGATCAATTTAATAGGAAGTTTAGACAAATGAGATACATTACAATAATTTAGAAAGTTCAGGAAATAAATTGTCAAAATTAAAAGTTTGAGAGAAAATTATCAAAGGGTGACAAGTTTAAAGGGTGACAAAATTAAATACCCATATTTTATATATGATAATGAGTGTTTGAATTGGAGAGTAGTAGTACTGTTCCCTTTGTGGTGGTTTGGTGGAGTTATATATAATTAAACTAGCTAAAGGGCATTAGATTATTAGAAGTCAAATGGGAATCTGTTTCATATAGGGTAGTTTATGTGGAAAGGCTATATATATAATTAAAAAGAGTAGTAACTTTGTTGGCTCCAATTTCTTTTAAAATGGGTTGGTTATAGGTTTCACGGTTAAAAAATTGAGTAAAAAAGGGAAAGACACAAACTAACACAAAGCACAAGAATATCTATAGATTTGTGTAGTTTGATCTCCCTTTGCACAATTTGGACTTTTGCTTCAATATATCAGATTGGCGTTTTCCCATTTGTTTGTCTGAATCCGCCATATGCATGGTCGCCCCCTCTTTTTCATGAACTTAGTAAAGCGTACATCATGTAGGGCATGCTTATTAAGCCCTAAAGAAATGTGATAGAAAGTGAAGTAGAAGAAGGAAAAAAAAAAATATATATATATATATATATGTGTGTGTGTGTGTGTGTGTGTGTGTTCTCATCCAAAGAAATGTGACTGAAATTCAAGTGAAACAATTCTTTATTTATCTGTATGTTTTGAATGTGAATTTTGATAGAATGGGTAAAGTGGGGTTAAACTAAAAATTCACAAGACAAAATAAGAGTTTTTAATATTTAGGAGACAAATGGGAGGAGTACTAAATTTCAGAGGCATAAAATAAAATAACCCTAAAAAGGGTGAGATTATTGTTTTTTTTTTTTTTTTAGTATTTACTTAGCTATTCGAAACAGATACTATTCAATTTCCTTTCTGCTCTTTTTCTTTATTTCAAATTGAGAATATTAATTTTATTATATTTTCTTGATAAATAATATGAATCTTACTTTTGTGGTTATTAAAATATCCTTATAAATAAATTTATGATACACAATTATAGGGCTTTATATTTTCTGAAATGATTTAGAATATATAAATATGAATTTGATTTTTTTTTTATTCAAAAATTAGTTGGGACACCATTGATTCTCAACACCATTTCTAATAAAAGGTGGGTCCCATATATCCATAGACCTTCTTTCATAAGATCCTCCTTTTACTTGTGAGTCAGTTTAACCCGGTTGATATTTTATATTTTTTAACATTGTTGATTGATATTTCGTTTACTCATTGTCTATATTTTTTGGGGTCCACTAAACTCGTATTATTGAATTTGTAAGTTAGTACAATATTAGAAGCAAAAGAGAATCATTGCAGAATGGTCATAAATAGTCATAAATATACACAATATGAAAAATTAATTATATAAGTATATACACGCTTTTAATACCCTCTATGATTATTATTATTATTATTATTTGAAAAGAAGAAACAATAAGGAAATTGTGCGCGTTTACTAAGCCATAAAAATTGAATAAGAAAGGAAGAAGAAAAAAAAATTAGAGAATTTAAGGCAAATGAGTTGTTTTATAAAAATTGTTAAAGTAACTAGCATATGTTAAAAATGTTTAAGATAAATAGTATATTTATGATAAATTATTTATTTACGAAATTTTTTAAGGTAAATTTATCGTAAATATGCTTCATAAATAAATGATTTGTTTTACATAAGATATTTACTACAAATATTTTATTTGCATGTATAACATTTTTAAAATATTTTTGTCATCAATATGCTTCGTAAATATATTATTTATCATACATATGTTATTTATCATTTCACTTAAAAGTTTTCAGCTATTTTATTTTTATTACTAGATTTTTTACTTATTTTCCTCATTCTCCTATAAAATTAAGGATTATTGATATCCTTTTTAGTGTTTATTTATATACTAAGTGATGTAATAAAAACAAACAATTCAAGTGTTTACATACAATTAAATAATCATTTCCTCATTATAAGTTAGGAACTTATTAATGGTATGCTAAGAGAGAATCAATACCCCAAAAGGACACAAGAATTGACATTCACTTTTTTCATATTTTTATATTTTGTGGGATGTATCAAATTTTTATTATTGATTATGTAAGTTAACACATAATTAGACAATTAGACATAAGTGTGTCTATAGTCTCTGTGCATTGTAATTAGCTATTGGGATAAAGCATACGTGAAATTTATACATATTAAAGCAAACATATGCGAAGTGTTTACTTGACCATTTCAGTAAAAATGAAAAAAAATAATAATAAAGTGACTAAATATTTATTTATATCTCTCGTTCGGTTTTATTTATTTATTTTCTGCGGATTATTTATTTATTTTATTATTTTTGTTTTAAAACCATACATGGTCTTCAAACCTAGAAGGTATAAACAAATGGGCTTTTCATTTTATTCGGCCTATTGCTACAATGCTAAATGGGGTTATATATGTAGTTTTCTACTTTGCTAATAAAACAAGTTTCAAGACTATCCAAGGTTAAAAATCTCCACCACCTTCCACAAAAGAAAATGCCTAAGGGGCGTTTGGCGTCTAATATATTTCAGTTAGAGTTTTCGAGTTATTTTTCATCTTACTCTTTAAAAAATAAACTAATTCATTATTTACATGATCTGCAAATCTCTATTTTTTATTTTTAAAAAAACTCAAAATTAAAAAAATTCATTACTTTCTTATTTCAAGTAGAAATGATATATTTTTTTTAAATTACATATATCGTGATGAGGAGAACGAAATAAGATCTATATTACTATTTTTTTTTCCGAATACATTTCAAGTTTATACACTTTTTAACTATGACGGTACAATTTTAACTAAACGCATAACTCCAAATATTCATTTATTTTCAATCAAAACATTTTCAAAACTCTAACAAGAGTGTATGTTTCAAACGCCTATTAAGATTTTCAAGCCCATATTTTGGACTTCTCATATTTTGGAGGGAAAAAAAAAAGAAAAACATAAAACAAAAGAAATTATCCCACAAAAAAAAAAAAAAAAAAAAAAAAAAAAAAAAAGACGAAGTCAAAATAACACGTTTTTCTAGTTCAATTGCATGCGTTGGTGAGGATAATTATTTCCACATTAAAAAAGGACAAGCCCTAAATAACAGAGTCAACCAATTAAGAAAACACGTGCATGTGCCACATATATAGGTACATACCTCAGTTAGACAATGCACCCAGTTGATCCAGTCGCAGTACACTGTCACAAAGTTTGAAATAATATAAAATATTAGTTTATTGGAGCTTCTACTGTAAATTTTTATAGGTAGATACATAAAGCATGTTTTGAGCTTTAGATCTAATTATTAAGCATTCTGTGCTCTATTTATTTACTTAATTAAAGCATTCTGGTTGCTCTAGAATTCTCCTAATTAAAACATAATTTGCTATATATTGTAGGAGAATTTTGTGACAAGGCATATAAAGAACTCGCATGATAAGGTTTTATATTAAATCGTCAGATTTACATGAGATTTTATCAATTTTGTACATAATTTACTTTTAATTTTGATTATTTCTAACATGAGATAGGGTATTAAAAAAATATTGTTATAATATAGTTCAAAAGTGTCAAATCACATTAGAGTCATATCTAATTAAAAAAAATGTCAGTTTAATAAAACTTGGTAAAACATTAAAATTTAGAATCGATATTTCTTTTTCTTATCCTATTAAAGAATTTTTTAAAAGGAACTTTTAATACTAGGATACAATATCCCTGATTACCAGTAGAATACAGTTTTCAGCAGTAGATATAGTCGAAATCGTTTTAAAATAATAATAAAAAAAAAACATTCAAAATTAAAAATAGAGCACTATCAATAATTTTCTCTCCCTCTTCATATCCTATAATAATATTATGTTAGTCAATATATAAATGGAGAAGGTTAAAAAAGAGACAATAGTTTAATCCTCCATTTACTGTTTTTCTTTCTTTCTTTCTTTCTTTCTTTCTTTTACTATTTATTTATTTATTTTATCTTATCGAAGAATTCTAAAAAAAATAAAAAGAAAAAGGCAAAGACAAGGACCGGAAAACGCTAGGCAATGTTTGGGTGATGAGAAAGTAGAAAGACAAAGTCGTGGGTTAAATCAAATAGACAAAGGCTCTCCAATCATGTCGGGGCATTTGTGCTGGTATAAGCTGACAGTGATATGGTGACAAAAGAGTACATGCATTTTTCCATGCAATTGTCTCTCTGCCCTTTTCTTTTCTCTTTTTTTTTTTTTTTTTTTTTACACAATTAATCCTATTTCCCAAACCCACCACCCTTGGTCTTCCTCCCTTTCCTCAACACTTTGCCGGTTAATACGGCTAAGCTCATTGATCAGAGAGTTTTATGATAATTCTCATTAATTAATTCTGCTTTGAACGAATCAATTTTTAATTACTTTTTTTCCCTTGTAAAAGTTGTATATATGAATTGGCCATTATTTCATTTCTTGATATAAAAAGTCTAGATAATGATTTTCTACTTATTTGTTTATTAATTTTGGTTGAGACCAATTCACTTTACCATTAAATTTAAAATGAATTGTTTACACTTACTAGCACCGAAAGTTATGCACTTGTCCCTCACTTTGATCCCCAACATTTATCCATTTTATTCAGCAAAAAAAAAAAAAAAAAAAAAAAAACAAACAAACATTTATTTGTTATTTAAAAGTCTAGCTACCATAACGGTTTCTAAAATATGTAGTTTTGATCCTTTTTTTTGTAAAATAAATTGTCTATCTTCAAACAAATTTAATATAGGGGATAACATGCAAGGAATTTAAGAAATATAAAATCGTTAAAAAAAAAAAGTGGATATTGGAATATATTTTTAACTCTCTCTTAAAGCCCTTACAAGCATGTTATCCTAGTACTATATTTTTAGTCGGTAGAAGAAAAAAGGCAAAAGTTATGACTTCTTAGTAAGTATTTGGAATTAAAGAGTTTATGAGGTCAAAATTATCTTTAAAATTTTTTATACTAAATTATAAAAATATGAAAATGAAGTTTATAATGTCCAAAATAATTTTTTTTTATGAGTTTTATAGTCTACTTAGAAGAATTTTTTCCGAAAGTCATATTTTTTGGCTTTGACAGCAAGCATTTTTAGAGACTGAAAACTCTTCTGACAGATCCTCAAAATACTTTCAAAAAGTGCTTTTGGATTTAGGAAGCCAAAGGCAGTTTTTAGAACTCTTAGATCTCTAAAAGGGAATGCTCGGGGCTATAATGAGATAAATACTTATCCTCAAGGACTATCGATGAAAATAACATATTTTGAAAAATCCTATTTTAACCATTGAATTTTAAATTAATCTCACTTTAAAACTATCCTTTTAAAATATTACAAGGAAAAAGAGGTGATAATAAACAGCGAAGCCATGTTATTTGGTGAGCTTTTCCAGCATATATATGGGACCATATATATGATATTGAAACTTAAAAGAGGCATATAACCTACTTCAATCAATTTGCTGGTTCAGCCACAAAAAGAGTTGTTCATGTACATCTTATATATATATATATATATATATATATATATATATATATAATCTGTTTTGTTCTCCCTTTTATTTTCTCTCTTCTGGTGGCGGTGGTTGGTGGATTAATTATAATCTTAAATATACTTTTGCCAAAGCTGTCTCCATCTAAGTGTTTACTAATCACAGCCCTAGGAGCACCAAAACTATGTGCACCAAGATGAATATTACCATATTAATAAAAAAAAATGTTGTTTTATTATCATATATTTTCATAAAAACTGATATATATTAATTTTTTAATGTTCTAATTTATGAATGTACATCTCAAAAATTTACAACATGGGTATAATTTTTTCAATAGTTAATAAGACGGATTCAACCGTTAAAAGAATAATTTTTATTGATAATATAAAATAAGAGGTGTGTTGAAGTAATTTTCATCTATGCAGACATATATAATTCCCAAAATACTTTTTGTTTGCAAAAGATAAAGGAAGTATAATTTATTATAAAAAAAAAAAAAAGATAAAGGAAGTAGTTGAACAATATGGGGTATTATCAAATCAAATCAAACAATAAAGCATTAGGTTAATAAGAAAAGAGTGGGTTAAAATTAGTGAGTGCCAGCTAACTTAATCGCAAAAGGGAAGTGGCCAAACAGCAAAGGGGAAAAAAGCTCTCATGTTTACCACCAACCTACTTTTATTTTCTCTCTCTCTCTCTTTTTTTTTTTTTTTTTTTTCCTCTTATGATTTAGGACTTTTTTCAGACGGTGTACCTATCTAAAATATAATATAAATTCGTGTTTGAAAAAAAAAGAAGGTATATTTATAATGTAAATTTCACTGGATCTAAGTAGATTACTACAATACTTACAATTAATGTGTATTTCGAAACTCTAGATCACATTATAATTTTGTCAATTATATAATACTATGTGATAGGATTATCATGATTAGATCTATGATCTACTTGTTATTAGTATGTATTACGAAATATCATTGTTGGAGCAAAATTTCGTCCAACACTAAATGAACGTTCCTGAACTAGAAAATAAGATCAAACAAATAAAATAATCAAGAGCGTTAAGCAAGAACACAAGAAAACACAAGAGAATACAAGAGAACCTCAAGAATAATATAGAGAAAACCGGAATCCAGTATAATTGTTTCAAGACTTTGTATTGTGAGTTGTGTCTTATTTTTTTCCTCTCAATTTGAGATAATTTATAGTACATTAGGAATAAAGAAGTTCAATTCTTCTATTAATTTGAGAGTTTATTCTCTTTTTAATTAGGAAAAATTTCACTTTTAGCACCTGTGGGGAAAAGATTATTAAAATCAGCATCACTTTTTCATCCCTTCAGTTCTAGCACCGCCACGTCATCAAAACCCATGATCTGTGGGGCCAAGCCGCAATTAATGTATGTCAAATTACGGGTTTGTCCTCGTCTCCCTCGCATGCCCCAGAAAACCAGCATCTACAGTATTTTAGAGAGAGAAAATTGAAATCTAGAGAGAGAAAATGAAATCTAGAGAGAGAATTTGATGCAATTGCGCGGAACCGCAAGGAAACCGTCTGTAACCACCACGAAAGGCCACCAACTTAGGATAGTTTAAAAAATCGGAACCAGAGATCGAGAGAATGAGGGTTGAGGGGAAATCGAAGTTAAGGAATCAAAGATGACGAAAATTAAAAAAATGATTTTTCGTTTCAATGTTTAAAAAGTCTGCGTTTAGCGCTTTGTTTGCAAAGGGGAAAAAAAATTTCCTCATTTGAATAGTTATTATTGAACAGTATCTCTTCTTACGGGTTCGGTCATTTTCATAATGACCGCCTGGTAATTATGAAAATGACCCCTGTAATTGTTATAACTCTCGCATATAATTTTGGTCATAACGGTTATGACCATGTGGACATTATAAAAATGACCCGCTTTTTGGAACTCAACAATCCTTATGACCACACGGTCATAACAGGAATGAAATGGCCTGAAACATGACTTTTCTAATTTTTTATTATTTTTTTGGACGAGGGTAATAACTGTTATGACCACACGGCCATAATAGGAATGACATTCCCTTGAAAATGGCCTGAAACATGATTTTTCTAATTTTTTATTATTTTTTTTGGACGAGAGGTCATAACTGTTATGACCACACGGTCATAACAGGAATGACCTTCCCTTGAAAATGGCCTGAAACATGACTTTTCTAATTTTTTATTATTATTTTTGGACGAGAGGTCATAACTGTTATGACCACACGGTCATAACAGGAATGACATTCCCTTAAAAATGGCCTGAAACATGACTTTTCTAATTTTTTATTATTTTTTTTGGACGAGAGGTCATAACAGGAATGACCTTCCCTTGAAAATGGCCTGAAACATGACTTTTCTAATTTTTTATTATTTTTTTGGGACGAGAGGTCATAACTGTTATGAGCACACGGTCATAACAGGAATGACCTTCCCTTGAAAATGGCCTGAAACATGACTTTTCTAATTTTTTATTATTTTTTTGGGACGAGAGGTCATAACTGTTATGACCACACGGTCATAACAGGAATGACCTTCCCTTGAAAATGGCCTGAAACATGACTTTTCTAATTTTTTATTATTTTTTTGGACGAGAGGTCATAACGGTTATGACCACACGGTCATAACAGGAATGACCTTTCCCGGTCATAACCCTTATGACCACACTGTTATGACTACCCGGTCATAACCATTATGACTACCCGGTCATAACCGTTATGACCACACTGTTATGACTACCCGGTCATAACCATTATGACCATCCGGTCATAACCATTATGACTACCCGGTCATAACTGTTATGACCTGTACTAAAAAATGGCCAAAAATGTTAGATTTAAAAAAAAAAAAATTTAACATAGGTCATAACTATTATGACCGGATGGTCGCAATAAGAATGACCTTTACTCAAAAATGGCTAAAAATGTTAGATTTAAAAAAAAAAAAAACTTTCGATGAAAGTTTCTCTCTCTAAATGAAAGTTTCGATGGTCATAAAAAAAAAAAACTTTCGATGGTCATAACAGGAATGACCTTTATTCAAAAATGGCTAAAAATGTTAGATTTAAAATAAATAAAAAACTTTCGATGGAAGTTCTCTCTCTAAATGGAAGTTTCTCTCTATTATATGAAGATTTGGGTTTCAAAATGGGTGGGGGCTAGGCGAAAAAGTGAAAAAAAATAAGATTCCGGTGGGTGGTAACTCTTTCTCTCTCTAGATTTCAGTTTTCTCTCTCTAAAACACTGTAGATGTTGGTCTGTGCATAAAATTTTTTTGAGCCATGCGAGGGAGAGAGATATTTGAGCTGAAGGAGATGAGGGTAAACCCGTAATTTGATATACATTAAATGCTGTTGGGCCCCACATTAAGTGCTAGTAATGAAGGGAAAAAAAAGTAATGCTATTTTTAATAATAAAATTTTTATAGGTGCTAAAAGTGAAATTAACTCTTTTAATTACAATGAAACCTTCACATTCCGATGATTTGATATGTAATAAATCCATACGTTTGACGTATTCGATATTAAATATGGATGATTGAGTTTCCTTTGTAAACTGTTATTAATTTTCAACCACTACTCCCTTATAGATGTTTGAACTTATCCCTCTGACGTCTGATATAACTTTAGGAAGACTCCTACTTGGGTGGACTTCTTCCTCATAAATAGGTAGACATCTACCTAGGTTGTCTCATATTTTATAATTAGGTAGACTCCTATCTCATTGCTAGGTAGACTTTCTACCTAGGTGGACTCCTACCTCATAACTAGGTAGACCCATACCTTATAGCTAGGTAGGCTTCTACCTTCTAACTAGATAGACGTCTATTTAGGTAAACTCTTACATCGTTACTTGGTAGACTTCTACCTTATAATAGATAGACTCCTACCTCATTATTAGGTAGGTTTCTACCTAGGTAAACTCCTACCTGGGTTCGAGTCTAAGTTCAACCTATTACTAATAACTTCTATATGATAATGAAAATATCACCCAACATCAGCCCCCCAGTTTCCGAGTGTAGCATGTCGAGTGAAGGGAACTTGAGATATGAAACCTGCATTCAGCTTTGTTGAATATATTTTACGATTGGACTTGCCGAATAGGTTTGTGTTCAAACCTGCTGAACTTTTTACGTTCGAACCTGCCGTACAAGTTTATGTATAGTCCTCCTGGATTTTTATGTCTAGTCCTGCTAGACAAGTTTTTATCCAGTCTTACTGGATTCGTTTATGTCCAGATTTGCCAAGCAATTTATATCCAGACCTGCTGAACTTGTTGTGTTCAGACCTCCTGAACTTTTTATGCCTAGTCTTGCTAGACAAGTTATGTCCAGTCCTGCTAGATTTTACATCCGGACTTGCCAAACAAGTGTATGTCCAATCCTGCTAGATTTGTTTGCGTCTAGACTTATCGAACATTTTATGTCCAGACCGGCTGAACTTGTTGTGTTTAGACTTGCTAAACTTTTTTTGTCTAATCATGCTAGATTTTACGTCTGAACCTGCTGAACAAATTTATGTCAATTCCTGTTGGATTTGTTTGCACTCTGACCTGCTGAACAATTTGTGTTTAGACCTATTGAACTTTTTATGTCTAGTCCAACTATAATATTTTGTGCGTAGTCCTGCTAGACTTTTTACATTTGGACCTGCCGAACAAGTTTATGTCAAGTCTTGTTAGATTTGTTTATGTCTAGTCCTGCTAAAAAGTTTTTATTCAGTCCTGCTGAACAATTTTATGTATAGGCATACCGAACTTTATTTGTGGCTTGGTGATGTCACAGTTGTATATTTTGGTTTAAGTATCGAACTTGACTTCATTTCTTAGCAATATCATGACCATTCGCTATATCAATTCAGACTCGCCAATTTTGAATTGTATCTTGACCACGTCATAGATAATGCATATAAGACAGTTATTGTGTGAAGCTCAAACATAGTGAGGAGTAATTGTTGGTAGAGAATTGGAATTATTATGTACATCTTCGAGCCTGTTTCTAGGCATAAGCTTGTCTAATTGCAGACATATGTCAAATTGTGAGAATATGACTACTTGGACTAAGTGAAGAAATTCACCTTTTTTTTTTTGTTTTGTTTTGTTTTTCAAACTTTCACTTTACAAGATTTTCCTTCTTGATGACACTTAGCAATTGGGCTTTTTGTTTTTGTTTTTGTTTTTGTTTTTTTTATTTTTTTGAAGAGTAGGACTTTGTCCTTTTTTCCATGGTGGTTCTCAAACAAATGCTTGGGTTGACTTATTCGTTTGCTTCTACTTGAGTGGATGCTTCATTTTTACTGTTTAGTCTATCTTCTCACTCTTCAATTCCAATTTCTCGTCAATTCTATCATAACTTCACCTTGTGTGGTAAATCACTATTTTCACTTTCATTGCTAGATTAGGTGCTTCTTCGATTGCTTGTTGTAATGAGAGTTTTCTTTTCATTTGACTGAAATCATCTTGGGTGCCTAACCATTCCACTGTCCAATCATTACTTTGACCCTTTAAGGCATGTTCTTTGTCAATCCTAGCTCTTGGCCCCTAAGTAGCTCCTTAGTATGCTTAACTTCTCCCACTTTTAGTTGGATAATCTTCTTGCATTGGATAGCATGGTCATCTCTATTATCCTGATTGGCTTGATCATTAAGGATAATTTCTCCTAAACATCTTATGATGGGAATTCCATCGAGCATTCAGTCGATCTCGCAAGTCGTTGGTCTCATATTCTTGTAAGCTTGAAGGAGTCCTTACGTCGTCTACTTCACTAACGCTTCCTTCTAAGTATGTCTTCAACCTCTCAAATACTGAGGTCTTTGTTTTATTTTTTTGGGCACATCCATTCCAAAGTGAGTTTCTGAGACGTCTTAGATCCTTTCTTCTTTGTTTTTCCTTGTTGACTTTACTTCGGTATACTTGTCCAATTGGGAAACTTTGGTGCATGATTGACTCAAGTTGGGTGTTTCGTCACGTGTTCAATTGAAGTCGTAAATAGTTGTTGACATTTTCCAAAATGCCCAAGGTAGTCGGTGTGTTGTAAACTTCATCTTGGATTTTTCCACAACAGGTCTCTAGCCTCTCAAAAACAGAAGTTCTTGTCTTCTCCTCTTAAGTGAGCTTATTTTTGCTTCGAGTTGGGTAGTTTTGCTCTTGGAACCCTTGTTGCTTAGCTAATGGGTCCCCTCCTAGCCATTCATTGAGTTGGTCTTCCTCTTTAGCTTGACCACTTTGTTTGCCTCCTACACTCCGCGAGTTAGTTGGTGGTGTTTGTTGCCTATCAATTGATAATGTCTCATTGACAGTGGTGACGAATTTTGTCATGAGTCTAGCTAAGACTTTTGTGCATGCTTTAAGCCTATCCATACGGGTTGAGTGCTTTGGGATACGCCACATTCTTCTTGTTGTGCCTTTCCATACTAGTCGAGGATTGATGTGCTTGTCGTGTCCTTGCTTCTTGGTTAGCCAAGCCACCTTCCACTTGGACTAGCTTGAAGCGTTGATTCCCACTTAAAGTGTTCTTTCTTACCATTTGGTTGGAAGATTGATGAAGAGAAAAAGTTGAATGCTGGTGAGAGCTTTAGATGTTAATCGCACAAGACATTACTTCTAGCACCAAAATGTTGGAGTAAAATTTCGTCCAACACTAAATAAACATTCCTGACTGGAAAACAAGATCAAACAAATTAAATAATCAAGAACATTAAGCAAGAACACAATAAAACACAAGAGAACACAAGAGAACCTCAAGAACAATATAGAGAAAACCGAAGTTCGATATAATTGCCTCAAGGCTTTGTATTGTGAATTATGTCTTATTTTTTTCCTCTCAATTCGAGAGAATTTATGGTACATTAGGAATAAAAAAGTTTAATTCTCCTATTAATTTGAGATTTTATTCTCTATTTAATTACAACGAAACCTTCACAATCCGGTGATTTGATATGTAATAAATCCGAGCGTTTAATGTCTTCGATATTAAATATGGACGATTGAGTTCCCTTTGTAAACTCTTTCTAATTGTTGACCGTTACTCCCTTGTAGAAGCTTGAACTTCTCCCTCTAACTTCTGATATAACCTTAGGAAAACTCCTACTTGGGTGGACTTCTTCCTCATAAATAGGTAGACATCTACCTGGGTTGTCGACTATCTTATAATTAGGTAAACTCCTATCTCGTTGCTAGGTAAGCTTTCTACCTAGGTAGACTCCTACATCATAACTAGGTAAACTCCTACCTTATAGCTAGGTATGCTTCTACCTAGGTGGATGTCTGTTTAGGTAGACTCTTATCTCGTTGCTAGGTAGACTCTTACCTCATTATTAGATAGGCTTCTACCTAGGTAGACTCTTACCTGGATTATTCGGGTCTAAGTTCAACCAATTACTAATAACTTTTATATGACAATGAAAATATCACCCAACAATCACGTCACATTTTAGTTGCATCAAATCAAATTAATATATAGTGAATATGTAATCTAACGGTATAGTATTATCATGATTAACAGATCTTTGATACATGACTCGAGTGCTGAGTTGGGGAAGAGTTTCCAAACATAGAAGACATGATTAACAACATAGTATGAAAATATTATAGTTCACATTTGCTAAATAAAGTTGGACATTTTATTTTGATAAAACTGTGATGCGAGTCAATTTTCTGACTAGTGTGATGACCTTGTCTTAAGTCATAATAATACAAAATAGCAAAACACCAGTGTGAATGGATACATTGAGCTGAACCTTAATAGATATTAGTTCTTTGTTGCATAAGCTGTTGATCAACTGAAAACTTCTTAGTTGTTTAGTTTAAAGAACCAATGATTTATCATTCAATTACCATTTTATGAATGGATCATAATCTTGAGTGATTAGTAAACTCATGTTCATGTTCATGTATATATGTATTTAATTTTGGAAAGATCACTTTGTAAATTAACCAAATTAAAGCTCAATATTTTGAAGGCATGGTTTATGAAGTGAGGGAAAAGCTAGTCTCTGGAATCCATAACTTCAATTAATGAATATTAAGGAAATTTACATGAGTTGTTAATCTGAATAACTTGGATGAGAGTGCTCGACTTTTATTTAAAGTCAATTCGATATTAATTTAAATCTCAAGTCCTCATTTACCCTCTTTTATCTTCGTGCTTGATTGCTATAGAGTATTATACCTGCACTAATGGACAAAAAATTTAATAATGAGAGAGGTGCAACAGAAAATATGTTTATATACATCTAACTCTAATTTTATATCAATGAATGCATGGTTTTTTTTTTTTTAACAAAAAGTTTCTCGTAAATATATCTGCATAATGTTAGAATGCAGTTTTGGTACTTGATCGTCCCTCGAACTTAAGCTAACGATAATATGTATTTGATTGACTGAAAAAAGTATTAATTATTGGAGTTTCGATCATGCAGATCTATTTGGTACCCTAACTAGCTTCATAAACCTGGAAGAGTCAATGGAATTGTCATGGACATTTCTATAGTCTTTCAAGATGGTATAATCAAAATCGCTCATCTTGGTCTCAGTATTGGGTGTTGCGCTAACTAATGGGGCTTAGGACATTGGGAAGCGTGTTGCCTTAAAACATTCATCACATATTTATGTTATGTACATTTTATGTGAGTATCATCTGCACATAAAAAATATTAGTTTTAATTGTTCAGATAAATACTGTGTAGCAATAAATTATCTTAATTGGTAAAATAACTGATAGCAATTTCATCTTAAAAAAAAAAAATTTATGGAAGGATATTTATTTTAATAGTTGAAATAAATAAGGACATTTTTATGGAGGAATATTTATTTTAATAATTAAGATAATATATATATATATAAATTTTGAAGTAAAATTCAAAGACGAACTTAGCCAAATTGTGACAATTAAAACTAGTCAAGTTATCATGGGTACTGCATCTTATGTGCAACATGGGTACAAAAAGGTAAGTTAAATATAACTTGAATTTTCAACTCTAGTTTTCGCGCCCCCCCCACTCTTCAAACGATGATCCATCATTTATCAGGAAGATCACAATCTATTGAGATCTTCACTGTATCAGAACCCCGCGTTACTACAAAGTTTCTGAAGACTCCATTTCCAATCCTGAATTTTCTGGCCATTGCAATATTTGGGGAGTCCACCAATAATCGTTTGATTTTTTTCCAAGGTTCATTTTGTGCATAAACAAGACTATATCCGGAATTTAACTTACTTTGAAATTTCGTTTCAAATATTAACCTATTAAGAGAAATAGCCTAAACTTTTTTAAACTAATATATAATTCCATATTTAACCAATATAAGTTTTTTTTATTTGCACATACTCACAATCATCATCACTTTCACCAAAGTTGTAGAATTGACTATGCACTTTATTATACGGTGCGTACACTATATATATATATATGTGTGTGTGTGTGTGTGTGTGTGTGTGTGTGTATAGTTGTCATCTTCATCTATGGCTGGAAATATCCCTTATGTACCTATACCACCGACAGAAGTTGAGTAGCCTACACAAGACCACAACACCGACGAGCCAAGGACAAACACACAAAATTTTAGGAGATTAGACTGGTCTCTTTACTTGTGAAGGCTTAATGCAGGATAGTTGTGGAGAGAGTGTAAACCTACACTATAAATAAATGAATTTTAGTTGCAACATTTTGTTATTACACTTTTAGTCCATATCTTGTTATTAATATGCAATTGTTCACAGTTTTTTGTTGTGACTAAAACTTTTAACCACGGGATATTTAGTCACGGAAAAAATTTTAATGATGCCGTAGTTAAATCTCTCGTGACTAAAAATTTTAGTCAAAATAAAAATTTGTAACTTAATACATATTAGACAATCTTGTGATTTAAAGTGATATTTAAATAATGTGACCAAAAGTATCATAAAAACTGTTGTGATTAAAAATTATATATATATATATATTTATAGTGCTACTTAGAATGTTCTCTTGTGTCTTAATATATAATATGTTGTATGTATTGACTATCTAAAAGGTGTTTTTATAATGATACTATACTAATGTAGTATTATTATTTTAGTGTTTGCACCAGTTTATCTCCATTTAATACAAACTGCATTATAACCTAGATTATTAAAGTACAAATTAGTCATTAATTATTAGTTTATATTGTAATTAAGTCTAAAATTTAAAAATTAAAATTACATAAAATAAATTGTATAATGTTAAATGTCTAGTTAATAGTTTTTGATTTTTTTAGACTGAATGGATTTTTAGCGTCTAAATTAGCTAGTAAGGTTTTGGTTTAATTTGAAACTATACGGTTTTTTTTTTTAATTTTATTTTTAACTTGGGAGTGGGGGGATTTGAATTATATACCACTAGGTGGAGTTATGTGTGATATTACCATTAGACTATGTCTGTAACTACGAAACTACACGGTTTTTGGTACAACAATATTTGAATTTGTTGTCGCTAAAACGTTTCTTTACCATGTCAGTCACGCGCAACACACCAAATCACAATGGCGATTTTCACATTTTTAGGTGATGATGATTAATGTCATCACTATTGATCCATTCTTCTTAGCGTCGGCATTATTGTCGCCTCTAAAACCTTTAAGCAACAAACCTATGACAAAATCTTTCTTTGCGATAACATGTCGTTATTATAAATTTAGGGACCGTTGGTTTCTTGTATTTGACCTATCTCATTTTAGAAATGAAAAGAAAATGGTGTTTATTTTGACTTAAAATCTCATCTCATTTAGAATTGAGAAGGGGGAAAAATATATATATATATATATATATGTGTATGTATCATATTTTAGAATCAACCATTCCACTCATTTCTATTTCAAAGTTATTTTGCATAGTAACATTTTCATATTTTAAAATCTCTCCCACTTTAAGTTTTAAAATTTCACAATTTTCTTCATTTAATCTCCGATTAAAACGATTTTTTTTTAATATGTTCATAATAAATAGAGGAACAAAAAAAATAGAAGAACAAATATGTATCCATGCCTTATTAAAATATAATTAGATTTAATTAGATTTATTAAAAAATGTTTTTTATTCCTAATATATATCCAAATAATATCTCAGAAATTATGGAAGAAAAAAAAAATGCACATCCAAACGCCATTTCTTTGTCAGAAAAAAGTGATTTCTCATTTCAAAACAAGATTATTTTTTATTTCTAAAGTAAACATATAAGCGAAACGGATCCTTAATAAAGAAACACATGTTAATACATAGAAACGCAAGATATACAATATTTCTCTGTCGTTGCTGTTCTGTATATGTATATCCTGATTATTACTAACTGAATTAATTGTCAAATTACTTCCCTCGAAGAGGAAAAAAATGTCAAGTATATGGCTAGCGTTAATACCATATCTTTTTTATGTTGATTTGTTGACGTTGGTGTACCAAGAAATTAATTGAATCCTTTAACCATGTGTTTATTTACGAAGACGAGATTGGAAATAATGTAAGATCAGAGTAAATTTATGTTTGAGAGTTGGGTTATAATATCAATAGATCATTTCATCAGGAAACATTTATATGAGAGTTATTTCACTATGTACAAATATATATATACACACACACATTATGAATGGAAGTTATGGTGTTTAATAAAATCACACTATTTTAACTTTTTTTAGTATATATATAATATTATTCTTTGCTAAAAAATGATGTCAATATTCTCTAGCATATATAATGATAATTATAAGAAAAATGAAAACTATAAGATTGATCTTAAATGGTAAGAAAGCGATTAATCGTTAAAAGAAAGAAAGAAAGGAAAAGAGAGAGAGAGAGAGAGAGGCTCGTGCGCACATAAGTTCATGAAAATCATTAGGAAAATTTATTATAAAAATAAGAGCTTTTTCTATGGTGAAACTACTATATATATATATAAATTTTACTTTCTTTCTTTCTGGTCTTAGTGCGATATTCTTGTTTTTTCGAGTTTGAGATGAGGAGATTTATATTTGAACTAATTAACAAGTGATCACACGAAATTATTGCTAGATTCGGAATGTAACGAGTGAAATTATTGGTGTTGAAACTCATATTTATGGGGAAGGGCGTTTGGAGCGACATTTTCAAATGGTATTTTACCATTTGGATCTAATGCTCCTAATTCTACATCAAGCTTTCTCTCTTTACATTTGGTATTCGAGTTCATTTTGAACCCAACTATGCTTTACGGTTAGTTATTTTTTGTCTTTTTCTAAAAAAGTCAACACAAATTATAACTAGTTTTGAAAAGTCAACCAACTTCAACCTAAAAATTTCATTTCATTTCAAATTCAACTTGAACACCAAAGACACTATAAAAGTACATAACTTTCTCATTTCAAATCGAAATGAGATTATTCATGTGTTAAAATACTCACAACGAGGAGATGAACAAGACAAGTTCTATTTTGTATTTTTTTTCCGAATACGTTTCAAATTTTTACACTATTTTTTATATCACAAAACTTTTCCAAAAGTCTTTCCCCCAAACATATATTTCCAATCCAACCTTTAAAACACAGTCTCCAGACATCCCCTCAAACGGGCCCTTAGAAAGTTGAAACAAAAAATGATCTATCACATTCGTGAAAGTGAATATATAATTTAATATTTTTGTAATATTGGCAACACAATTATATTGTGATTGCAAGTAATTTCACACCTAACTCTATTAAAAAAAAGCTTAATTCCTTATCTGTTCATAGAGTACTCCTTTAATTTATAACTGTGAACGTAAGCAACGAAATTAGAATAAGGAATTTCTTTAAAAAAAATTTCTAAAATTGAACTCCTGATTAAGACAAGAGAAATTATAGGTAAATATACCGAGTACTTTGGATTTTTTCCGAAAGTATACATTCATTCTGGACCCACCCTTTTTAAGCTTGTCAAATATAAATCAGAACATCTCAAATGTGTATCAAATTCGTTTACTTTTTTTTTTCTAAATTTTTATGAAAGTTCAAGTTCGTATACTTTTTTATTTGACTAAACAATAAATTTAATTATCAAGTCACTAAAGGGCAAAAGACAGACACCAATAGAGGGACAAGCCCACTAAACAGAACCCGAAATAAGCTAACCGGCCAGCCACTGAATAGCTAGGGAACATGACCTAAAGTCCACAAACCAACGGGACAACACGTAGGTAATTAGCCCACTCAGGGAAAGACGAAGCGATCTCTTATCCAAAACACGGAAGAGAAATCCTACAACGGGTGACGCGAACGCAAGATTCGCCCACCAAACAACAACTAAAACCCGATCAACAAAACCCAAATCAACACAAAAACCTACACAAGGGACCAGAGGGGAAACCTTCGCCCTTATTACAAACAAACGCAGAAAACAGACAAAATAAAAAAGGGAAACCACTGCAACCTCCGACAAAGCCACACCCATCAACACCGAAGCAACCATCGGCACGATCGGACCATCGCGGAAAGAAAGTTCAAATTCGTATACTTAACACCACTTATTTTCTCTTATTTTAATTATTAATTTCAACTTTAACCCCGAGCAATATTTATGCTTTGTCCCAGTTTGTTCTATAACTTAAAATGTCATAATATCAGCACACAAGATTATTAGACATTTCAGTAGTGGTCCATCTGTGATAGAAAAAAATAAAAATAAATAAAGGACTGAAGCATGAGTGAAAGGCAAATTACTAAAACGAATGTTGCGTAGTCGATTGGATGGGTGAATTGAACCAGTTTCACATTATCCAATTTATCCCATATATGAAAAAAACAATTTTAGATCAACTGATAACATGAATCACTTAACATTCATTTTACCAAATTACCTCGACAAACCCATCACGTAAGATTCACATGCTTCATTTATTTTTTATTAAAGTTTTTGTCATAGAGGACACATATTGAAAAGTTTGATAAGCTGGAAACCAATAGAGTTTGTGACTAGTGTGTCACAGAGGACACGCGTTAGAGTTTTTGAGCGTGACATTTCAAGTTTTAGAGACAAAGTGAAACAACATATATTTATCGGAGACTAAAATTGAAATTAACTTTACAATTTTATATTGGATTTTGTTTTAAACAAAAGTATTTTTTAATTAATTTCTTTGAGATCATTGTTTGTCATTAAACTAGTTAAAATTGAGCATTCCGTCACATATATAAATTTTTTATACTTTAAATATCTTGGTACATTTTAAATAAAGTTCAAAGTAGATGATATATAATTTTGAATTGAAAAATGTTAGGGATATCAATTTTAATTCAAAATTTTTTAGTACCAATCTATATAATATATGACTTATCATTTAATTGTATCTACTAATTAAACGTTAATAACTCAAAAATTAAAGTTAAAATTGATATATCTGACACATATTATACTCTTCTGAATGAATACATAATCACATGATACATTTTCGTGTGTGTGTATATATATATAATTTTATATATAATTATATATATATAATTTTTTTGAGAAATATTGCTTCAATGTACATTTTCACAAATTTCCCTCAAGGAAAATATGTATATTTTTTGCTATGTAATGCCACTTCAATTCCACCTCAGCGTACGAACAGTCCACCTTGATGAACAGCGCGTGGAACCAGATTTTTTTGGCCAAATAAAGGGACAGATCTGAAGGCGGGGCCCACAACCATTCCCCTCACTAGGGTAACCGTCACCGTTAGATCCGGCAGGTTTGCATCTCAGCCGCACGTATGTATTCTCATTTGACAACCTTTTTGACACTAATGTTCGTTCCTTTTCTTTTTCTTTAAAAAAAAACAAAAGAAGAAAAAAAAAATTTTGGATCCTTTCCTATTAAATTAATTTTTTTATAATTTGTTTTATGAAAGTATAAGAATATAAATTAATACTCATTAAAAATTTTTTTTTCAAAAGACTAAACGGTTTTATAATAACAATTAATAAAATCATAATGGCATCAAACGTGGTCAGCTTTTTTTAAATCAAAATACATTAAATAAACATTTATATTTAGGAAAAGGAAGATTTGAACAGAAATGGAAAAAGGTAACTTTAGGGCCCAATATTCTTCTTGGGATTGGTAAAACAAAATAAATATCTATATATTCATTTATTATTTATTCAAAATAACCCAAGTAACAAAAAAAAAAAAAAAAAAATAGAAACAACCCTCGGTTTCCCCTTATAAATACCACCTCTCACCCCTCCCCTAAAACCTACACCTTTCCCTCTCTGTCAAAGCCAATAGCCAAACCTCTCTTTTTCTGTTTACAATTCTGTCCTCTCTCTCTCTAAAAATCATCTTCTTTTGTTCTCTGTTCTCTTTCTCTCTCTCTCTCCTTTTTTTTTTTTTTTTTTTTTTAACTTTTCCTTTTGACAAGTCTTCCTTCCAAATCTCTCCTCTTCTATTCTCTTTGTGATTGGGTGAGGATCCCAAGCCAAAAAAAAAATGTTATCTTGTTTGTGTGTACGTTTGGTGGGTGTTTATGGATGGCCCTCTTTGTATTCTTCCACAGCTTTCTTGAACTGCATCTGAGAGACCCAAAGAAAAGAGGGGAAAAAAAAAAAAAGAAGAAGAAGAAAAGAGAGAGATTTTGTTAATTTGTATGTCAATTAAGAAAAGTACTCATTTTAAAAAGGCAAAAAAAAAAAAAAAAAAATCTAACTCTCTTTATTTCTCTCTCTCTCTCTCTCTCTCTCTATCTCTCTCTCTATGCCTTAATTGGTTGCGGTTCAATGAAGCTGTGGGAAGATACAAATAGGGTCAAAAAGGTTAATTGTTGAAGATCGGAAGGAATTCACCGGCTCATCTCTCTCTTTGGTACATTACTTTCCTTTTGATATATTTCACTAGATCTTTTTTTTTTTTTTTTTTTTTTTTTTTTTTTTTTTTGCCTTGATCTTCCTGTCTATAAATACTTTTTGAATCATTGGGTTTTTCTGGCTTTTTTTTTTTTATTTGTGAAGTTTTTTGATCTATCTTTTCGCATAGAAATATGACCCACGAAATTTTTACATGCAAAAATTGGGTCTAACAAGGGTTTGTGTGTTTATTATATATGTAATTCCTGTGTAACCCTAATTTTTTACATATATGAGATTTTTGTGGGAACTTTTTTTAATTTCTTTTTTTCAGTTTTAGAGAAGAATCTGATATATAATTGCGTGTTTATGTGTGAGAAACAAGATTTAACCATGCAGATTTGGATATGTGTCAAAATTTTCCTTTTAAAATCTGTTGTTGTTTCGTCAATATCTCTTATCCCTTTCCCTCTTTATTAGGTAATAAAAACTCTACTCATACCGCATTTTGATATGCCTCCTTGAGAAGAAATCTTCATATAAATATCTTGTATAAAAATGTTTTTTTTTTTTTTCAAGTTGTACTTCACAATCTTAAGGACCAATCTTTTTTAACATATGCATTTAAAGTGCTTGATATATATATACACACACATTTATTTATTTTTTACAATTTGTATATGAAAATATATGTTTGATTTCTAAGTTTTTCTTCACAATCTTAAGTAGGATCAATCGTCCATGTTCATCATATGCATTACAATAATACATTTTTCCAGCAAATATATATTTATATAATACTACTTTTTTTTTTTTTAAATATTCGGTATAAGTTAATTGGGTAGTTTAGATTCTCGTCTGACTTTTGCATTTTTGTTTTTTGGTTTTATCTGATCTCTTAACCCATTTAAGAAATGTTTTAGGGTACAGTGTCCACATGTATATGTTCCATGCAAGTATGTGTATATTGTTTCTTTTTTCTTTTTTTCTTTTTTTCTTTTTTTTTGATCAAACGCCATTAAATTAGGTTATTTTTTAAACAAATAAGCCTATTTAGATGATCTGTACTTAATCTGTCGGTTCATAAAGTAACAGTACTTGTAGTCTATTGTCCAATTTTATTTTTATATGTATGTGTGTGTGTATATATATATAATACAAAATTCCACCTTACAGATTCCATTAAAGTCAATTTCTAATCTTTTTAAGTTACTATAATTCATTTGCACGATCACTCTTTTGGCGTCTTTTATTTATCTGCTTCGCTGTTATTTTTGTTAGATAGTTTAGTGTTACAGCCATTATTTTTTACTTCCTTCACCTTGTGTGTGTTCATATATATATATATATATGTATATATATACATTTATATATATATATATATAGTAGGCTGGACTTTATAAAGTACCACGAATATAACTTAATTTAGTGGCCTTTCTTCTTAATTTAGATATGAACTTAGCTGTGAACGAAATTCAGAAAAAGAAGAAAAAAAACCCCACTTCAAATTAGCACATATAAAAACAATTTCAGTGGCAAAAATGTTTAGTTGGACCACAAGGACTATACTATAAAGCCTCTTTTTCATTATGAACTCTCACTTTATTATTAGCTTACACTTGGCTTCGAATTAGCAACCAATTTTAGATCTAGGTGGATGGAGTTTAATTCTTTGAAAGAAAATCATTTTTAGATCTTAGGAATTAATTGCCCCGGATCATTTTGCACATCGTTTCTTAAATAGATCCCATGGATATGCCTTTGTAATAACCTCTTTGTTTCTAGTTTGGTGAAATTGGCCCCAAAGATAAAAAGAACAAGTAGAGGAAAAATAAGAAGGAAACAAATAAGAAAATGAAAATTTAGCCTAAGATATTTAAAATATTAGCAATTTAAAAGGTAAAAGCTAAGAATAAACAACAATGGAAAATGTTTTCAAAACTAGATAAATTAAAGATAAGAATTGATAATTAAAGAGAATAGGAAGTTAGCCACAAGAACAAGAAAAACACTTGGCCTTGTTTGGTTGGCATGTCGGAACTTGTGTGTTTTAACTGAAAAATCTGAATTTTTTTTACCTTGGTGGATTTGGGATGAAACCTCTTTTATTGAAAGGGGGCCAAAGATCCCATATTTACGGGTTTAAACTGGATTTTTTAATCCGAATATAGTCTGAATTGTTTTTGCCAAATGCCGATTTGGACGAGTCAAATACACACACCTTGAAAAGTTAATTAGCTAGGGTTCTCTCTCTAATTTTCTTTTTCCAATTGAGTTTAGGAAAGCCAAGTGTCAAAACACCAAAAGCTAATCTAGATCACTTGCAATTAAGAAAATAACTTGTTCAACAAAAAAAAAAAAAAAAAAAAAAGGAAGAAAATAACATGTTCATTGTCTTTAAATAAATAAATAATAACAGTTCAGGCTTTCATGTGTACAAAACTGTAACCATCCTCCATGATCCGTACTAAGAAAAACACCAAGAATATTCATATGTCCCAGTGATGGAGTCATTAATTATATATAGCCAAATCAAAACCTACTTGCATAAATATATATATATATATATATATCTATATGTATATTTTTACCGTTTAAATAATAACTGGCATATTTTATGAAATTTAGCTGGATTTCTATACAGATTCGTTGGAGCTCTCCCCAGGTCTCTCCAATCCTATCCAATTAATTATATAGGCCAACCTTTTTGCTAGTTGTATTAAAGATATATATTGCTCCCATCTTATGATCCAACCACTTTTTTCTTTTTTCTTTTTACATAAAAAAAAATGTAGAACATGTTTTATTGTTGCCCACTAATCTAACACATGTGCTAATCGCCAGCCTTTAATTTGCTGTTTGATCCTCTTTTAGCAATTTTTTTTTCGTAATTAATTGATCGAGCGGATAATGAGTTGTTCGATCCCATTCCCTTTCTTTGTTCTTTTCTGCAATTAGATTATTTTAAACTCTTCATTTGTGTTTTAAGACTTCAACTTTTAAAGGGCTTTTGAGCAAGCTCATGATTTTTACAGGTGTTGTAGACTTAAAGCAAAACAAAGCAGAATAAACAACTTAATTAAAGTTAATCACTCTTATGAGAACAAGTTAGAAAAGGTACGATTTAATTATATTTGTCTTATTTAATATTATAAATGACTTTTTTTTCTTTTAATTAAGGGTAGTGAACATGGGGATTATAAAGAAAGCTAAGCCTTTTCTTATGCTTTTTGTGTGTGACAAAAAGAAAAAGGAAAAAAAAAAAAAGAAAGAAAAAGAAAGAAAGGGACAAGGTAAAAAAATATAAATCAAAGAGGGACAAAATTATTTTTTTTTTCTTAACAACCTAAGTGCAACCCGGTTGATTTTATAACCAACAGAATATGCCTAAGTTTGTCTCTGTGGGGTACTGTTTTGGCTTATTGTTTAACTACATTGATAAATCCTTTTATCTGCAGGAATATTTGTTATCTTTTCTTGTCCTCTTTTCTGGAGAAGGGGACAACAGTTAGTGCTATAAGGTTTTTAGTGTGTTCTAAAATGATTTCAATTTTTTTTTTTTTTTTGTGAGGAATATTTTCTGATGATAAGTAACTATTAATCCATTTGTGCCATACATATTTCCCAAATAATTCTCTTTCTTTTTAGGCACACGATTACGTGTATAGAAAATCACCAACACAAAATTTGACTTATCATAGATGCACAAATGCAATTTTATTAATCATGCATGTCTTCTCATAAAGGACATAATTTTTTTTTTTCCGTATATATAATTTAAGAGATATATATGAAGCCTCTGACTAGGCTAGTTTAGTAGGTAAGAGCGAGGAATTTGAGCAGGAGTTCCAAGGTTTGAAATCTGAGTGTTTCTAAATTTTTTTTTAAATAATTAAAATAAATAATAGAGCTCTAGACTTCATACTGTAAAGGAAAATATTACAAATTTTGTGGTTAATAGTTCTTAGATTTAAAATCTAAAAGTGCTTTCAATTTTCTTTAATAAATAGGAGTAAAAACTTCATAATATCACAAAAGGAGGGGAAAAAAAAAAAAAGAGATATGAAGTCTAACTTACAATATGGATGAGGAAAATGTAATATATATATATGTGTGTGTGTGTGTGTGTTCGTGAATTAATTTGGACATTCCTTTGTCCTTCTTTATTTGTCTTTGTCCTTATTGTTTGTCATATCGTCACCATATGTATAATTACATAATTCTTGTGTAACCACATGTGTAACAATTTTATTACTAAAATCAGTACATATGTATATATATAACCGCGCATGTGCTAGCTCATGTTACTATGTAAATTCTTAATACGTTTCTCTATCATTGGCGATGAGCAAACTAGCTGGCAAGTTTTTTATTTTAGAGCACTTTGGTATATATACATGTGTATAGATAATTATACATATAAGGGCAAAAGGCTTTCATAAGACAAGAGATATATATATATATATATCCTGTATGTATGTATGTATATATATATATATATACTGGTTGAATGGTTGAGTAATAGTTATATGCTAATTGGTGTGACGTGACTGTTCCACTGTTTCCCCAACACATGGGGGCAGCATTATTGCTTCTCTATGCCATTTCTCTTTCACTTGGCCATAATTTCTATAGTACTAGTTCTTCCTTCACAGAAATTATTATTTATTTTTTTAATCTTTTCTCAAAATTAATTTTTAGTATATGTGGTTAACGGATTCCGTTAGTTTAGCCTTTATTTTTTACTGTCCCAAAAGGGATGAGCATTATATATAAATATATATGTATATATATGACTTGTGATCTCCTCTTCTTCACATAGGTTGTGAATATTCCGTTGTTGAAAATGTAGTTTGCCCTCATGTGTCAACATCCTTAGGGAAAGGAACTCGGTTTGTGAAAGCTTTGTATAAGTGAAAGGAAAAAAAAAAAAAAAGATTCTGGACTCAAGTACTGCAAACTAGTCAGCTTTTTGGTTAAATTATACTAGAAAAAAGTGCTCAGAAATTAAAACAAGTATTAAGCTTCTTCTCGACTAATAATGAGTTGCTTCAAAATGATTGGTCAAGCATGTTGTCCTCATAAATTTAACAAGGTTAATATAAACGAGAAAATTAGATGGCATGTCACAATTTTACATGTATCACGGTTGTTCAATTTTTGACCGGTCCATTTGTGACACATATATTCATGGAAGAAATTGAAAGGTGAGATTCTTTTGTGGCATTCCTGAGAATTACAAATGCATAAAATGGATTGATAATTTTTAATCATGTTTGTCTCCCAAAGCTGTACTTTTGTGTTTGGAAAATTGTTTTTTTGAGCACCTAATATTGTAGCCTTACATACACACATATATGTGTGTATATATATATATATATATATATGTATATGTGCAGAAGTAACGAGTTTCAAAGTTATGCAGAAAGTTTTCCTTAACTAACCACTAGCTTGTGTGACATTGATGAGATTTTTTTTTTTTTTTTTTTTTTTTTTTTTTTTGGTGCCGCCTCGCAAGTCAAACACATACTTCACACATATGGAAAGACATGACCTTAAAATTAAATCGCTTATAATTTTATCGCTTCATATATATATAATATATGCATATGTAGTATATATATATATTAGCCCGATCTGTCATTCAGTTCTTCAATCTTTACCTCATCGGTCACCTAAAAGAGAGGAATGGCCTCTATAATATTATATGCATCTTCAAGATAATTAGGGTTGTCATTTACTCTCTACACACACACACACACACACACACACACACACGTATATATATGTAAATGAATATTTACACACGTGTACTAAATATTATGTACATGACCTTAAAAAATCCTATCAGCTAGCGTTATGTTTTCCCTTATTTATGATCGAAACTGATAGTTTATATGTACAGATATATATAATTAATATGTATATGTTTTTGTTCAATGGGTACATGTCAGAATATATGTATATATACATAGTGATTAGTGGCTCTCAAAACGAAAAAAAAAAAAAAAAGGAAAACAAATAATTAATTTATTTCATCATAACTCGACTTCTAAACAAAAAAGTAACGGAAATGCCTTTAAACACAAAGAAAAAGTGGACGATATTATGTCCAGGGTTTCTGCAAACGTCCCCTTGTTACTAACATGACAAACTAATAGACTGCTGATACTTTTTTTCTTTTTTCTTTTTTGTGTTTTTCGGAAACAAAAAGATTTTTTTTTTACTATTAATATATATATATATATTATTTTTTAACCTTCTTTCTAAAGTATAGTTAAAAAGCAAAAAGCCTAGCAGTTAAGAATGCTAATTAATTTGCTTCAAAAATCCTGAAACTTTTGCAGTTAGTTTTTTGTTTCCATCTCACAGTGGGTTTATTTGTTTATTTATTTATTTTTATTTTTTACATTTATAAGAAGAGCTTAGGAACTCCTAAAGCCCTGATAACTAGGTAGAGAAAAAGAGGTTCTCTAGTGTTGGCCTTTTATACTCAGTACTACAACAGCTCAGAATCGCCATGCCCTCTTGTCGACTGACCTGTTTTTTATTTTTGTTTTTTTTATTTTTATAATTTGTATATTTATATACTTTGGACCTATTATATGTATGTATTTATGTATGTATATATATACTCATCAAAATCCTTGTTGTTAAAAAATTCCCTTTTGTAGCCTATTTATACGTACTCACTTATCTCCTACACAATTTAAGTGTACTTTTCCACCACTCAAAAACAAGTTTATTTATTTATATATTTATCTTATTATTATGAGAGCAGCCGAATTTATAGACCCTAAAGTATTTGGAATGGGGGTTACTTTAATATTTATATTTATGTGTCCTCTTCAATTAATATTGGGTTTTCGTACAAAACTTGAAGGCTGTTAAATATTTAATTTATTAGCATATCGAGAAAGGAAAAGAAAAAAAAAACCCCAAAAAGAAACAAGAAAAAAGAAAACCAATTTAGTTGCAGAAAAAAGGGTTTTTGGTGAACTGGCTAGCAGCAAATAACTTATAATAAAGTTGTTTGGCTGTTGTGAAAATTGCCCAATAGGCTCTCAGTATTGCACCAAATTCTGATAATTGTTTGTTGTGTATCATATATAGCAGCAGAATTGTCACCGTTCACCTGTAATATAATAATTCTTCAAGAACCAACATATGTATAAATATATATATATATTGCTGAAATTAAACAGTCTCTTGAAGAGTTTTGATGACAGAAAAAAGGTGTATGGAATAAAAGTGCATACAATATCTTACCAATTATGAACTACAACATAAAAAGAAAATTAAAATAACAGAGAGGGGAATAAATAGAGATAAATTATTAAATTATTTTTATTTTTAAGCAAAAGACATTTGAATATGTTGCACAAATTCATGATCAGTAAGGTACAAAATTTTTGCTATATATACTTAAAATACACTTATTTGTTCACTTTGAGTGTTCCAAACTACCAATTAAAGAAAGATAGTGTACATATATGTATATATATTGAAATCTCAACAACCATTCCAAGCTGATGATCAAATAATTGAACCAAGATATCATGTTCTCCCTCATCATGCATATATACACTATTATATATTCGTGCAATGCTATTTGTGAATTGTGGAATTTGTTTTCTTTTTATTTATTTTTACTTACTTAATTACTTGTTATGTTTTTCTAGAAATTATAAATGGCCCATTTGGAATATTGGTTGGAGTTAGAATTTTGTAGGTTAATTTAAAAATGTGTGTTTGATTAAAGTGTGAATGTAAATGAACTGTGAAAAAAGAAATAGTACAAAAAAATTAAAATATGTTCGAAAAATAATATGCAATATGGAATTTGTTTCACTCATAAAGTTACAGATTTTGAAGTTGAATTTCATGAAAATGAAAGAGAGAAAGAGAGATGTAGAGTTGGGAGTCAGATATTTAAAAAAAAAAAAAAATTCACCTACAAACATTGTTCCAAACGGGGTTTAAGATTTCCAAGAAATAATTTATCTATGTTTTTTAAGTATGTTTGTGTGTGTATGTGTAGTGCATTTATATAAATCAAGTAATTACATTTTAGTCATGAAACAGTACATATGTAATAAGATTTTAGGAAAAATGTCATAAATTTTCCCTGAAATTTGTCACTAGTGTTAATATGCTCCATGAACTATAAAATGTACCTATTGTGCCCCCTGAACTTTAATATGTGTGTCAAGTTGTCTATTCAGTTAATTGCCGTTAGTTTTTCCATTATCTTTAATATCAAAATACTCTCTGAACTTTGCATTTGTGTCAAACTACCCCTTGATCTTTTTGCATTAAACTACCCCATTTATATTATTTTAATTATCCAATATTGTAAATATATATATTTTTTATTATAATAAAGTGATATACATATTTTTTAACACACATTTTTTTTACTTATTTTAATTTAAATTTATTTGGGTTATAGGTTTACTTATTCGCAACCATATTTTGTAGGACTCAGATGCAAGATTTGGATTTCAAATACGCTGTTTACTTGACCTACATAATTTGAAATCATAGTCATAATGAATTTCATTTATGTGTTTGCTTAAAACTATAATGAGAATAAGTATCGTAAATTTATTATGATACCCATTCTTAGTTATATTTTTTAATTTAAAAAACGATTAGTTTGCATATTTTGGTATCAATCATAATTAAACTAAAAATTGTAATGTTAGAACAATAAAATAACATAATTTGTGTCATTATTTTTGTTTAAGAAAATAAAAATGAATGTAAATTTAAATTAAAATAAGCAAAAAAAAAAAAAAAAAAGTGGGTTAGAAAAATATACATTTTTTTTAGTAGAAAAAATAAATTTTTTTACCTATTCTAAAAACTTTAGGTAATTATACAAGTTAGATAAATGAAATAAGATAAATGAGGTAGTTGGACACAAATATTAAAGATCAGTGAGCACTTTGATACAAATATTAAACATCAGAGGGGTACTTTGACTCAATAATAAAGATCATGGGGTATTTTGACACAAATACAAAGATAGGAAGCATTTTGATATAAAAGCAAAGTTCAAGAGGTATTTTGACATTAATGATAATGGAAAAACTAACGACAACTAATTAGAGGGATAACTTGACACACATGTTAAAGTTCAGAGGGCACAATAAATACATTTCATAGTTTATGGGGCATTTTGATACTAATGACAAAGTTCATTGGGGAATTTATGACATTTTTTTAAGATTTTAAACAAAATTGTTTAAACTTCTGTTTGGTAAGTTAGTTGAAAATGAAATTTTTAAATTTGATTTGGTTGATTTTTTAAAAATTAATTATAAATTTTATTAACTTTTTTAGAAAAAGATAAACATTAAGATGAAAAAATATAATTTAATTAGAGTTAAATTTAAATACCAAACGAAAACGAAAGCTACTCCTAAGAGAAAAGGGGAAATTAAAGAAAAGAAACTGATGCAAGAACGAGTGGATTGGAGTGGTTAAAAAAAAAAAAAATGATGTCAGATGGTGACAAAGTTTAACCTTTTTCACAGAAATGTAGGAGAAGATGTGGAAGGCAAAAAATAAAAGCCTACAGGAAGAACTGTCATCATTGATGATAAAAAGGAAAGGCCAGGGAATCTTCTCTGCAGCGTAACTCTCTTTTCTTTTTTTCACCATTTTTTTTTATTTGATTGAAAATGAATCTCAAATATTATTATATCATTAAATTAAACAAATTACCCCATAAAATAAAATAAAATAAAAATAAATCATCTTTATCTTTATAAAAACGTACCAAAATTACATACAACCAGAAAAACATAAAACAAAAAACCCCCCACAACACCCAAAAAAAAAAAAAAAAAAACTTAAGGAAAAAAAATTAAATTAAATTAAAATTAAACTATTCTGCAAAACCTTCCCAATTCCCATGCATGTCTCAAATGTGTAGCAGTAGATTTGGAAAAAAGAGAAACTTTAAGCACAAAATGGCATAGAATCTCAGACTTCCTTTTTCCCTAAAACGGGTTTCTCCTGCAGATATATCTTGTTTATTCTTCAGGAAAATTTAACCCCTTTTATTAAATTAATTAGCCCAAAATTCTTCATAATCACAATCTTACAGTACTACTGTACTAGTTTCCCAAAGAAAAATTCAAGAAATTTGCAGTTATAGGCTTCATAAATTGTGACATTTTGAAGAAAATGCAGTTAAAAATATATAAATATAATATAGCAGAATTTTGACTCTAGAAACAAGATAACAAAATTATGGGTCAGAATTTTTGGCAAGAATAAGGAGAATTACCTGTAACCCAGATGGAGATCACGACGATCTTGAGCCGAATCGACCCCGGCCGCGGCGAATCACGCCACTGAAGGAGTGTGAAAGAAGAAGATTGACAATGTCCTGAAAACCGCCATGTTCTCCCACAGCTTTCTTGAGCTTAATTCCACAGTTTATCAGTCCTTTTTTTTTTTTTCCCCTTTTTTTTAAGTCCTCACCCAAAAAAATAAAAATAAAAAAAAAAGACATGAAAAAAGGAACAAGTTCAAGAAAGCTGTGGAAAAGCATGACCAGGACTACAACAACTTCTACTACTACTACAACAACAACAACTTGAAAATTTATAATCTCCCTCATGATCAGATCTCACTTCAATTTCTAGTGTATGTAATCCTAATTCCCTTTTCTCTATAACCTAGACAGATGGATATAGTGAGAGAAAGAGAGAGAGGAGAGAGAAAGATGAGAAATATTGGGCATATGGCTATATGCAAAGCCTCTCTTCTCTCATTAGTTGTGTGTGTGTGAGTGTGTGTGTGTGTGTGTGTATGGACCACTCTAGCGCATATGTATATATAATCTGTGTATCAGCTTTATAGCGAGGGAAGAGAGGAGGGTGGGGGTGAGCAGTAGGGTTCACTCAATGAGAGTGCATTTAGATTATACCCACAAAAAAATGCCCCTTACTTTCCCTATAGTGAGTGCGCTGTGGGGTATATATAATACGTCAGAGGGGTAAAGATCAGAAAACAATAATAATATTAAGAACAATTACATATATAGATATATATAAATATATATATAATAAAACTGTTTTCAAAAGAACTATATACATAAAGTTACAAGAACAAAATTCAAAAGTTTTACGTGGGTTCTGTGTAAATGGTACGAAAGTATACCCTAATTTTGAAGCGGTAGATTTTTATCATATATCTCGTGAGATTCGCTTGTCTATTGGCTATGGCCGTTTTTTTTTTTTTAAACCATCCTTTTAAGTAAATAATTGTACTTTTTATTATTATTTATTTATTTTTACATAAACTATCTCTCTCTCTCTCTTTTTTAACACGATAATCCATCAAATAATATATCAATAGTCTAGTAATAGTTTACCAAGTCTTTTAGTGAAAGAAAAAGGATCAACTTTTTAATTAAGAAAATAACTTGAAACTTTTGTTGAGAAAATAAATAAATTAATAAGAGACCTTACATATATATATATATATATATATATATATATAAACCCCCTAGTTTGAATGCGATTTGAGTAAGTTTAAAAATGTGATTTGACTTTAAAAAATATGGTAAAAACCTTGGGATATGTTTGGAACAATTATTGGAGTAGGAGTTTTGTAGGTTCGAATTAAAATGTTTGTTTGGTTGCAGTGTGAATTGAAAATGAACTGTGATATAAAAAATAGTATAAAAATTTGAAATATGTTCGAAAAAAAAATTGCATGATTATATTTTGCTCTTTTGTCATTCTGTGCGATTAAAAAAATCATCTCATTTTGACTTGAAATAAGAAAGTTATGAACTTTTGAAGTTTGAGTTTTTTGAAAATTGAAGTGAGAGAGAAAGTGAGATGTAGATTTAAGAGTTAATTTCAAAATTCGATCTGTAAACATTTTTTCAAATGGCCCCTCAAACTTATACTTACGGGGAAGAAAAGACGATGAAGAGAAAAATAAGAACATATATAAGAGGAAATTTCAAAAATTTTCAAAAACCATCCCATCCCCATCACATGCCACCATGTGATGAAGATCTCTTTTTATTTTATTGGGATTTAAAGGCATGGGTTGTTTATGGTCCCCCAATCAGTATGTTTTTTGTTTTTTTTTTGTTTTACCCTTTATACATATTAAACTTGTATATAATATAAATGTTGATGAGTGATGATCATCAATAATGTAATTGTCCGGCCTATAGATATTTCATATATGTGTGCGCGCATAGCTAGCAGTTGGGGTCATTCCAGAACCATATGACAATTAGGGCCCGTTTGGTTGGTAAGTTTGGTTTAAACTAAACTGTACTTTTTTCATTATATTTTTTATCTTTTCCTCAAAAGTTTTTTGTCTTTTCTGAAAAAGTCAACAAAAATTACTATTCAAACTTAAAAATTTCAACTCAACTCAAACTGAACTTGTGCACCAAACAGGCCCTTAGTATGTTTCTAGGGAGCCCATGAAATTGCCAATTGAGAAGTACTTTAAATGTTCATGTTCCAAGCTCAAAAGAAGAAGAAGAAGAAGAAAAAAAAAAAAAAAAAAAAAAAAAAAACTGAAAAGAAGCAAAAAAGGGGCGTGGGAATAAAAATATATAATTAACTAGCTAACAAATACAGTTGTACCCTACTTGTTTTTTTCTTTGTTTGTTATTTATTCAACTCAATTGGCACACCACGGCTTCATTAATATATATATATATATATATATATATATATTTGTTATGAGGCCGAAACTACTAGAACATAATAATTGCAAAATAGAGTATACTATCTTGAGTGCTTTCTTTTCATATTTTCTTGCTTACGAGGGTCGAGTTGATTTTGATATCCAGCCAATCTACAAACACTAATGAATTTTGTTTCATATATTTGTTTTCGTTCTTGGTAATTCCAAAAAACCGAGTACTTCTTGTGAATGTTTTTATTCCTTATTAACTTTTCTCGAGATTTGAGTCTTGCATCTTTTTAACTCTCATCACATCCTCACTAACTAAGCCAGCAACTTCTAATTTATATTGAGTTGCTAGGTTGGTCTTTAAATTTTATGCAACTCTGGTCTTTTTTTTTTTTTTTTTTATAAGCTGGAATGATCATAAACGATAGAAAACATTACTACAGTAGTCCTTTCGGTTAATTTTTAGACGGAATCCGCTAGTTAACATCATTTGTTGACCAAGTTACAAATAGATTCTGTCTAAAAAATAACGAAAATGACCATTATAGTAACATTTTAATAGTTTAGGAGTGATTCAACTATGAAAAAAAATATCAGAGATCAAAGTTGCATAAACTTAAAAGTTTAAAGACTAAATGAACAATTATATAGAAGAATTTCTTTGTTACTATTATATAACAATTTATCCCTATGAATATCAATTGGATAACTCCAAGGGCGTATTTACTAAACTGTAAAGGAATGTAATGAGAAATGTGTGAAGTGAATAAACATTTCTCTATGAATATCAATTGGGTTACTCCAAGGGTACATTTACCAAACTGTAAATGAATGTAATCAGATTGGAAAGTAAAATAAATGAATAGAAAGAAGGATCAATGATTTCATTTCTAGTGTTTACTTGTCTAATATTAATTCGTGTAAAAAGGAAATAATTTCATTTCCTCCGCAGTGTTTACTAACCTTATTATGTTAATTTAATCAATGTAATTACTAAAACATCTTTTTACACAAAAAAAAAAAAGCATTAGCACATAGAAACTTATTAAGGGTATACAAGTAAAAATTTGACATTTGTTTCCTTTGACAATGAATCAATACTAAGGGGAATGCAAGGATTAGAATTCCCATTTTTCATTCCCTATATTGAGTAGGGTCCACAAATTCTCATTTCTCATTTTGTAATTAAACATATAATTAATTGAGAAAGAAAATTATTTTATCACTTTCCCTTTCTCTTTGATGCAAAGTAAACATGCCCCAAGAAAGAAAGAAGGTAAAACAATTAGACGGAAAGATAGGCTTTAAGAACTATTATGGTGGATTTGGATGTAATTAAGAATTGTCTTTACATGTGTGTGTGTCAAAAATGAACCTAGGGAGATGGAGCTTTCAAATAATCAATACCAAAGTGCATGACTCCAACCAAATTAGTTAAGCATTTCAATGCGGCTAAATTACCTCCTTTTCAATGAGAGCTAATTCTTGTTAGATATTTTGATTTGACATGCTTCTCACCTAAAAGAAGCAAGTTATGTGTGAGTTAAACTTAGAGATGAAAGTATTCTTTTGTTTCTCCATGGTGAAGTAAGACTAAGCTCAATCCTAGATCGGAACAAGTTGATAGTATCCCACTTTTTTATTCCCCATATTGTGGTGATGTGGGGGCATAGAAAAGCAAAGTGGGAGATAAGGTAGCCCACGTTATTGGTATGGCAAGCCCCCGGCATGATGGACTATTAGTTAAGTGGTAGACTACGTGCGTCCCTGATAATTGCATAGTTATGCATGAGTTGTGAGGACTCTTAGCCACATGCGCAGTTTAATATAATGTAGTCATCAATGCCTAACCCTAAGAGAATGGTTAAGTGAAACTCTCTACTTCTTGACGTCCTACTAAATATTGGTGGCTTAAATTGAGCACTAACTTTGAATTTTTTTTTTCTTGGAATTTTTTAGGTAGAGAAGTTCACACTAATCTAGACCTCAATGTTGTAGGTGAGTGAGAAATTACCACTAGACAATACCTACAACTCCTTCGGTTGCAAAATTGAGATAGGTTTAAATCTTAATTTTTGACCCTTTTCCTACTAGCTAGTACTATTTATACATCCATAGTGTTGTACTGCTATTGAGTTGAGCAAGTCGGCGATGGTCGGTTTCTTGCTACATTCCTTCTCGTTTGTTGGAGCTCGGTGTTCTATAAATGCTATTTTTTCCAAGACAACAATAGAGTTAGGGGAGGTCGGACTAAGCTTTGTGCCCGAGTTAGGAGGAAACCTAGACTGAGATTTGTGGTCGAGCTAGGACGATAATTGGTCTTACGTCCGCGGCCGAGCTAAGGGAGAGCTCGACCTTAGTCAGTGACCAATCTAAGAGGAGTGCACGGTTGAGGTCGAAGTCTAGCTGGCAGGGGAGAGACTATGAGAAGGAAATTAAATGAGCTTTCCACTGGATCTACCTCGATAGGATAAGGTTGGAGCGCCTAGCTGACAAGGGAGAATTGAAGACGACTATAAGACAATTTCATTTCTTTTCTATTGCTTCCAACTCGGCAGAGATGAAGTTAAAGCCTAGTTGGCGAGTGAGAGTTGAAGACAACGAGAAAGCAATTATATTTGTTCTCTACACTTCCACCTCAATGAAGATGTGGTTAAAGGTAGCCTAGTTGACAGGGCAGAGTTAAATAAGATGAGAAGGCGATTATATTCCTTCTCTACCAGTTCCACCTTGATAGAGATGATGTTGAAGCCTAGCTCAAAATGGAAAGCTAAACGCCAAAGGGATGATGGTTTAAATCTCTAAAGTCAGAAGAATATTCTCCAGAAGCTTCCAATATCCAAATTCAAATTGAAGATATAACGATAACTTTCGAGGTTAGCTGAATCAAGGATAATTACAAAGCTTGGTATCATCCATTTATACTTATTTATTTGCATTTATCTCATAAAGGAGTATAAATATATCTGTGTGGTCACTTAGAAACCCTAAGTCGTCTAATTGTTATCTTGGCACTTAAGCTTATTGTGTATTGTTCTACGTAGTGAAAACCCAAGCACCATAGTGTACATTGCTCTTATATTGAAAGTGAACCACTCTAAATCTATAAATATTCTTTAATTTTCGCAATTTATATTTACTATTCATAGGCCATAGATTTATCTTGTTGAGGAAACGTGAGTTCTTGTTGTTTCACGAATCACCATCATCACATAATAAAATAGTTTTTAAAAATTCCCAAAATATTTTTTTATGAGAGTTAAATTGACTAATAATTTTTTCTCGCAAATCAAAAGAGGTTGTTGGAGAAATAACTCTTGTAAATATAATACGAGGTAACAGTTTTGTTCAATTTCAAAATACCGGAGTTTCTTATAATTGAAATATACCCCTCCAATTACTACCACATTTAGCCTCAAGAAATAGCGCTCGTTGGAGTTTCTAACCATAGTATTGAATATCTCTTGACCTGGGTTTTGCCACAATCAAATTTAAAGCTAACAAAGGAGAGAAGGATGTTAGGGCACAAACGGGAAAATACTGGAAGAAAGAAAAATACTCGATTAGAACTAGCTTTGGACCTTAAAATAATATTTATTTACCTTTAATAAGTAGGAGCCATAAGCCCTCGTCTTCAAAAATTGATATTGAATTTTTACATCTAGTTTGAAAATATCATGTGTACTAATTGCTTATAAATTCTTACCCTCTTTCACCCAAAAGAAGAGAAAACAACACGAATACGGAACATGATAAACTAAACTTCTAAACATATTATTGTGTATATGTACATGTATGTAATTCTAAAAAAATTCCACCAGGCCAATTATATATATAAATACAAATATATATTTATATAGCACAACATAGATAAATGGTAGATAAATACATACATGCATGTGTCTATGAATATATATATATATATATATAGCAAGGATAACATATATAGATAAATACATACATGCATGTATATATGAATATATATATATATATATAGCAAGGATAACATATAATATGATGATCACACGATCATGATGGGCATTGACATGTGATCATGGTTGTGGCGGCGCCACCGTGGTGATGGACGACCATGATCTATTTCCGTAGCTTGTTTCTCAACTGAATCAATAAAATTTATTTATACTAACTGTACCAAAAAGAAACGGAAAAAGGAACGTAAATAATAGTAAAATAAAAATAAAATAAAAAAGAAAAACAAAGAAAATTTATGAGACCCCTTTACTGGCAGGTCCACCTCATCGCTTACCTGTTATGTCAGTTTTATATCCAGTTTGTTTTGTTTTGGTTTTGTACGGCGCAAGTGGGCATTTTATTTTATTTTATTTTATTTTATATTTATTTATTTTCACTGAAAGGCATGTGCTTATTTAAAATTGGGGTTTTAGCAGCGTTACATATTTTGTGGTCTTTTACAATTTACCTCTCAAATTCTCATAGATTTTCTAAATTTTTGCAAGATGCTTTATTTTATAACTTTTCATTTATTTGAGGATTTTGAATTTGAAAGATTTTCATTAGAATTCAAATTGGAGTTACAGATATTCAATCGAATATGAGATTTTCCGTACTCATGTAGGTGCATGTGAGTTTTTCGTCACCCATTCAACGTGAAATTATAAGTAAAATGAAACATATTGTAATAATTTAAAGAGCTCAATAAAGAAATTTTCAAAATTAAAGATTTAAACGGTAAGTTGTCAAAAGTAGAAAATTTTAGGGATAACAGTGTTAAAAATTTGGCTTTTGCTCTCTCTTTTCTTTTCTTTTTTTTTTTTTTGGCGATCCCTTACTACATTGGAATGTTGTCAAAGCTTGGTCAAGACATGAGAGCTACATAATTAATCAAAGAACCATTAATATTATTTATAATATTACTCAAATACTCCCAACTCAAAACTGTATAATAAAAATGAGTAAGTTTAGTATTGACTCCCAGACTTTTCTAAATGTAGCTTATAATATATTGTCCTATTTTTATGCCTATCTTGAGAAAATAAGGGGCAAAAATTGGGTAGTTCCTTTTTGATTTTATATTCTTTAAAATGAAAAATTTGTCGGCCCGCTATGTCTGTAAAACCTATCACTCAACAAAAATTTCCCTTTAGAATTTTGAGGATCATATTATCATTAAAAACTGGTAATTGGGATTACATGAAAACTTTTGAAAAAACATGCACCAGGATGCATGTGCATTAAGAATCTGACAAGAAACATAATGTTGGTGGATGGGAAAATCTAACATGATATACATGCATGATTGAACTGCAATAAAACAAGCATGTATTACATAGTAATGATCTTTCGAATCAAACTAATTAACTTTCCTTCCAAGGTAAAACAATTATGAGGAATTCTATCGTGCACTCGCAATGTACTACTGTGTATGATTTGAGGTCTTGATTTCTGTGGATAGGACCTACATAAATGAAAAGATCTAAATTATACACTCGTGACACTCAAAAACGCACATAGTATTTCTCAAAACTAACAGTACAAAATTCTAACGACATGAGTGTAACATGTGTTTAGTATTATCTCTTTATTATTTGAATCTTGTAGGAATCACATCAAAATAAAAAAATAAAAAAGTATATTGAACAGACAATGTCCGTTGAGATCTGACAGATAATTAGTGTGCTTTTTCGTTGTTGGAATCATATCAGTAGGATTTTTTTTTTTTTTGGGGCGATCATGTACCACTTTATTATTATACAGTATAGTTATTGGAACTTCATATGGAATTATATATAAAGTAATTTCTTTTCACTTTTTTTTTACTCTTAACCATATTAGGTAGAGGGAGGGACAATACCTACAGAGAGACAGCACCAACAACAGAGCAGGTGAGAGGAGACCTCACAAGGGCAGATCCATATACCATCATATATATATATATATATATATAGTTTACCTTCTTAGGATATTAAAAAATTCAAAATGTAATGCATGTACATGAATTTAATGGGAGGAAGCCAAAAACGACTTGTTAACAAATTTTTTTTTTCTATGTCACATCTTTCACATCATTGAGACCTAATATTCATTATAATTTATATGAAACCATGTACATATGGGCCACCAGCTCCAAAACATGAATAAATAGGCTTGGAATCTATCAGCCCAAGTAATTAGAAATGTCCCCACCTGACAATGGGCCTGGATTGGGTAGTCCAGATTTAATTAATAGTCTGCCCCGTCGTTTACAGGGACAACTCTTTTTTCTTTTCTATTTTGTACGGACGTTCCCTGAGTTTTTCGAATTGACAATTAGGTTCTCTTTGGATCACATACTCATTTCCAAAATAAAAAATTTTCTTATTTAAAATGAGAAAGTCATTTCATTTTGAGAATAAAATGGCGAAAGCAAAAATATTTTTGCTTTCGTTTCATTTTAAGAAAGTCATTTCATTTTGGATGTGTAAAAATATTTTTCTTCTTGAAAGGTGAAAACAAAAATAGTCAATTTGATTAGAAAGTTAAAAAATGAGAAGAAATAGTATTGGGAGAAGAATTTAAAAAATTCCAAAAAGGTTCTAAAAGGATACCAAAAATGTATTGTACTTAAAATATGTTTGAGAATAAGATGTCCACACTTTTTCAAAATGAGAAAAAGATAGAGAAAATTGAGAAAAACACTTTTATGTAATTTTTCCACTGATTTTGGAAAGGGGCATACGAAACAAATAAGGGGTTAGTCTCTATGAACTTTTTTCCCCCCTTGGAAAGCCATCCCATGAACTTATAGTTTATGACACTGTCAGTCCTTGTTGCTCATAACCATTGAAATTTAGAGTCTTTTTTGCATAATACTTACACTATAACCCAAAAGGACATTGCTGATCATTTGGCTTGATTTCAATTCAAATATCTTTTAATGTTTAGTTTAAAGTTTAATTTATAATTATAATTATGTTCAAGTTTTCAAAGAACACCACTACAGAATGTAGATTCCATGACGATTAAAAACCGTCGTGGTAACACTTCCACGACGATTTTCTAACCGTCGTGGAATCCAGAGTCGTGGAATCTGAAGATTCCACGAGGGTTTTTTAACCGTCGTGTAATCGGCAAAAATAAGGCTTAAATGAAGGATTTTAGGGCCATACCACGACGGTTTTACATAAAAAACCGTCGTGGTAGCTCCATCTACCACGAGGTTTCCTTGTCAAACAGTCGTGGTACCACGACGGTTTCGTCATGGTAGCCCGGGGCTACCACGATGGTTTCAAGGTGAAACCGTCATTTTATGTAACAACGAAAAAAAAAATTACGAATTCTGGCCATACCACGGGTGGCAAATCCCGTGTGTTATCCATTATTACACAGCCAATAATATTTTCATAAATAATCTATAATTACCTGGATCACAATGTACAACAATTAATATAATGAGAGTACAAAATTTATATATTGTTTTAGTTAATATTGTATAAACCGCATGACAAATGTAGCCCACTCTTGCCTAACCAAACTCATGTCAGTATCAGTATAAAAATCATTGGTTTGAAGCACGGCTAGTCCATCAACAGTGAGGTTATTTCTCGCATGAAAGCTAAGACAAAATAACCGCATTCTACATAACCTTCTTGTATTGGACATCGAACAGTATCAATCAACGTCTAGCAGTTGCTTCGCTGTCTTATTCCGCTTCCCACCAACAATTTCCAATCATTAAGTGCCTTAACAATTTGACAAATTTCAAAACAATTACAACAACAAATATTTTATGTCTAATTCAGAGATATAAACATCAAAGAATACTTACGTCGTAATTAGGTCTTTAAAATCATCACCCGGTTGGTTTCCTAGAGGATTAAAATACAGGACCAAGTCATCCCACGAATCAATAACTGCCAAGATCCAATGTTGGCTGCTGTTATATGGCATGAGAAACCGCTTTCCCTTTGGTGCGTTTCTTAAGATCCGTAGAATATATTCGGCCCTCTCTCGAACGTAGGCGGCACGATCTACATTTTGTTAAATTGGTGAGACAAGGACTGGAGAAATAAACTCAAACCGTTGATCCATACATGTTCTTCCACAATAATCCGCTAAGTATCTGCAAAATAATTAGGCACACTTGTTACGCAAAAACAACATATATAGGATTAAGAAGGATAAATAATTAAATTGTTTAAGGATAAATGTATTACCTGATGTAAATCATTATGTTGTTTGCACTAATTTCTTCAAAACTTATGAAATGATTTACATCTTCAAACCCAATATATATGGGCATGTCATCGCCAATGACGAACTGTTGTAGTGGGCACACTATTTGGGTACCGTCACGCATGGAATTCTGTGAATAATGTGCCAAAGGTCTCAATTCAAAGGAAATTTCATTAAAGTCAAACGAAGGTAATTCTAGTTGCGTCGGTTGTTGTTGTACCTCCGGTTGTGACTGTATTTTCTTCCTCCCTGCTCTCTTTTTAGTTAGTTTGCTTCCCTCAGCTTCTCGATCAGGAGCGTGACTGGGACCTTGACTTGCCTGGCTCAAACTTGTTTGGACGACGACCAATCTTTTCGGCCAAGCAACAAACCCACCGACAGCTTCTTCAATATATGTGGCTTCGTTTGTCGTAATAGGAAGGAGTGCATGTTTTAGTTTTGGGACTGTAATTATCACTCGTACATTCTCCTCACCGAAAGGAATCCCATGGACTGTGTCGGTTGGAACACAGTCCATGTATGCCTTGTCGATTGCAACAAGCACATCTCCTCCGTTAACTAAATCAGGAAGAAAGAGCTGGCATTCCTTACTTGCGTTCGGCATGGGCTTCGGATCCGACAGCCCAGCTTCTTTTTCATTCAGAGTGCAACTAGCCTTGAAGCTGTTGTGTTGATCAACAGTCAGTGCGATAGTTTCCTCGGCCATAGTCTGTCGGTTGATACCGTGCTTCGCACAAAGTTCTTGTACGGTTCTTTCCAATGCGGCAAGCTGCCGTTTCATATTTGAGACTCCAGGATTTTTCCTTGTACCTTGCACAAGGTTGAAGTATTGCGACTGCTTGACAAACTTAGATTGACCCCGAATCCGACCCGAATGCTCAGCATTGCCTAATGCCTTGGTCAATATGTCTTCTGTCCCCACAAATTCGAAACTTCCTTGTTTCTCTTGTTGACTGAAGTCATCCTGTAACAATTAGAGAATATTTTATGAACTCATAAACATAAAGGAATACTGTACGGTATGAGTAAATTTTAAATGGTTTCGATAACTTACTATTGTATCGGCAATATTTTTAAATGCTTCATTCTTGAACTCTTCATCGGGTTTGACGCGTATGTCCAGCCACCTAGTATGCCATTCTGCATATTTTCCCGTCTTCTCGAACTGCAGTCTAATAATTACCGTTAGTTAACATAAATGAAGAAATTGAAAGTACAACATACCATTTACACATTTTGTCCAAGTAATTCACGTACATGAGCTAGGTCACGTTTCCTATATCCGTCTCGGCCCCGGTTGATCCGTATTTGCTCTTCTTTCTTATCTCACTTCCTTGTTCGGATAGTCTTTTGAATTCCGGGGTACGTCGATACTCAATGAATTTTTTCCAATCATCTTGGCTGATGGTGGGGTAATTGTGAACCATTTTTGATGGTCGTTGCCACACATTTTCTTCATCAATATGATCTCTGACAAAAGCTTGGTAAAGATCATATCTAAAATTTTTCGTTGACTCTCCACATGACTTTAAAGCTTGTTTTTTAAATGATAGCTCCACGGTGAAAGAAGTGGCGATTTCCACCCGCACTCTTTCTTTCCTTGGGGCTAAATCGGCACTTCTAAAGTCAGATATTCAAATAGGTATGTGCTCTCCAGCAAGCACTCCAATTCAACTCTGTAATTCATCTCCTTCCTTCCCTAACGGTTTCCCTTTCGCGTCAAACGAAACTTCAATTCGTTCTCCCTTTGTCCTAACCTTGTGGACTCTTCTCATAAGAGTTGCTCTTCGTTTACCATCTTCATCAGGATTAAATCTAGGTGAGTTGGTTCGTCGTGATTTTCCAATTTGAGTTTGCGTTGAGCATTCCTCCTCGTGATCTTGTGAAATTTTAAATCAATCTAAAGCAACTCTGCACCGAAACATGTTAAATAACAAAAAAACTTGGTCATTAAATCATTATAAAATAATGGCACCCAAACACATAAAAAGCAAACGAAAGCATACATTAAATCTCATTAAATCGTATAAAAATTAAACAAAAACTTTACTTAACTACAGAAATGACACACAACCTAATCAAAGAGGCATTATATCAAATATGTAATATGCAAACATTTAAGTAACACAATCAACATGTTTTCCCGGAAAATTCCCAACTCTGTGTCTTACCCAACCCATTTAATTCAATCAAAAACTAATTCTCACTCAAATAAGTATTTTAATGAACATATAATATGCAAACATTTAACTAACAAAATCAACATTTTTTTCCCGAAAAATTCCCAAATCCGTGCCTTACCCAACCAAGTTAAATCAATATAAAACTAATTCAACCATAATCAACAATCACCGATAATGTAGGGGACGGATTTTGGCAACTCAACAATCTACAAAATCAACATTTTGGACGTAAAGTAACGGATTTTGGACGGAAAATTCACAATCAACAACCGTGTCCAACAAAATCAACATTTTCGACGAAAAATTCTCAAATCCATGCCTTACCCAAGCAACTTGCCGGCTTGTCAAACGTGGGTATGGGCAGAAGGCGGAGTGTGGGTGGCGTGGGCGGCGTGGGCGCGGAAGGCGGACTGGGGGCGTTGGCCGTGTGGGCGCTAAAGGTGGACTGGGGGCATGGGCGGCGTGGTCGCTAAAGGTGGACTGGGGGCATGGGCGGCGTGGTCGCTAAAGGTGGACTGGGGGCATGGGCGGCGTGGGGGGCGTGGGACGTGGGGGTATGGGCGGCGTGTGGGGTGTGGGGACGGGGGGACATGGCGGCTTGGGGGGCTTAGGGGCTGGGGCGTAGGGCCTTGGAGGCATCTGCGGCGTGGGGGCGTAGTGGGCATGGGCGGCAAGGGAGGAGTGGGGGCGGACTGCGGCGTGGGGGCGTAGTGGGCTTGAGTGCCTAGAGAGAGAGGGAAAAATGGAGGAAGGGCGGCGTGGGCGTGAGTGGCGAGAGAGAGAAGGAAAAATGAAGGGTGTGGGCGTGGAGGGAGGAAGCGGAGAGAGAGAAATTGGGCGTGGAGGTGGAGGGAGTTTTTGAAGATTTTGAGTAGGGAGGGAGCGGATAGAGAGAAATGGAGCGAAGAAATTGGGCGGCTTTGGTTATGGGCAAACATTTTTGGGTTTTGATATGCCCTCCAAAATTAAAGATTTTATTCAAAAATTTCAAATTTCCCACCTTCTGACATACCACGACGGTTTCTTGGGAAAATCGTCGTGTTATGTTCACATACCACGATGATTTCCCACAAAAACCGTCGTAGTATGTTTAGTGGAAATTAAAAAAAAAATAAAAATTTTTTTTGGAAATAAAAAAAAAAATTTTGAAGATACCACGACGGTTTTTGGGGATAACCGTCGTGTTATATACATATACCACGACGGTTTTCCCCAAAACAATCGGGGTATCTTCAAAATTTTTTTTTAAATTTCCAAAAAATAATAAATTTTTTTTTTATATTTCCAAAAAATTGAATTTCTTTTAAAAAACCTGCCACGATGGTTTTTGGGGAAAACCGTCGTGGTATATTGGGTATACCACGACGGTTTACCACAAAAACCGTCGTAGTATCTTCAAAATTTTTTTTTAATTTCCAAAAAATTGTAAATTATTTTTTAAATTTCCAAAAAATTAAATTTTTTTTAACCTACCACGACGGTTTTTGGAAAAAATTGTCGTGGTATATTACATACCATGACGGTTTTTTGGGAAAACCGTCGTGGTAGGTCAAAATTTTGAAATTTTTTTTGTTAACGTAATAAATATAATCCCACAGGCGGCCAAACCTGTGTGTTATGCATGCAGCAGCCCGTCATTCTTGTTATTAGTTTTTTTCACACAGATTTGCATGTATAAATAATATCCATATATTTCACATATAATGTTCGTAATTAAAAAAACGTATAGGAATTTTTACAACGAAAAAAATTAAAATCAGGTTCCAGATTTTTTTGTTTTCTTTTTTTGGGCTTCTCAACACGTGTCCACTCGACATCCAAATGAAGCAAGTGTGTAATATCATCATCAAAATCATCAATCTCCTCTACCGGTGGCAAACCCTTTGTGAATGATGGAATGTCGGTTGAATCTTCCATATCTTCTTGGCTTTCTCGTATTATTCTTGGGTTTGGCACAACTAAAGATAACGCTAAATTGTGGGGATCCGTTGTATAGAATACTTGTATTGCTTGCGAACGCCATAATGAAAGGATCATTTTTGTATCCCAATCGCCTAAAGTCCACCACAATCACGCCGTCACTATCAATCTTAACATAATTATTGTCAGCCCACTTGCATTTAAAGAGTGCTATTCGCAAGCCGCAATAATCAAGTTCCCAAATATCTTCAATAAACCCATAGTAGGTAATGGAACTATATACCGGATTCTTGTCCTTTGCGGATGAAATATGCATAGACTCGGCATGGAGGGTCACACAACTATTCAGTACGAGATGCTTCTCATCTCTTTCCCGAGTGTAGAAGGAGTTCCCATTGACAAAATACGATATATATCTTGTGACTATCGATGACGGACCTCTGGATAGCTTCATTAAGTCTTGCGAAACGCCAGCCTTCATATGCAAATCTTTTCTTATCCACTCCCGAAATGTCCGGTTGTTCTCATCTTGAATCCACTTCTTACTTCTTCCCTTTCTTGGATTCGCAGCTCTTAAATCTGCCATATGAACCTCAAATAAAGGCTCCACTTCCTTAGCATTATGCAAAATATAGAGAGAAGCTTTTTCCTATTCATCTTGATTAACTGGTGAAGGAACGCCCACGGATAGTCCTTTCGACGTCAATAGCACACTCTTTGGCAACCCTATCGGTTCTGGGTTTGACAAATACTCCAAGCAAAATTCAACTGATTCCTCTGATATGTAGTTTTTCACTATACATCCCTCCGGCCTATTTCGGTTCTTCACATAACCCTTCAAAACCTTCATGTACCTTTCGAAAGGATACATTCACCTCAAATGCACCGGTCCACATAACTTAACTTTCCGAACTTAGTGCACCGTTAGATGGATCATTATATCAAAAAAGACTGGTGGAAAAAACTTCTCAAGCATGCACAATGTCATCACCAACTCCGATTGTAGCGAATCTAGAATAAGTGGATCAATTACCTTCGAGCATATTAAATTGAAGAATGAGCATAACTTCATAATTTCATATCTCACATCTTTCGTTAAAACGCCCCGCAATGCAAGAGGTAATAATTATTGCATCAAGATATGACAATCATGTGTTTTCATTCCAATGAGCCTCAAATCCTTCATCGACACCAACCTTTTGAAGTTGGAAGAGTACCCACTTGGCACTTTCACGGAAGCAAGCCATTCACAAAGCTTTCTCTTTTCTTGTCTCGATAATGTGTGCTTGGCCGGAGATAAGTAAGTTTCGTTCGATCTTTTCTCAGGGAGTAAATTTGTTCCAATCTTCATTTCTTTAAGATCCAACCGTGCCTTTTCACCACCTTTAGTCTTATACGAAATGTCAAGCAACGTGTCCACTATCGATTCACAGACATTTTTCTCAATATGCATAACATCTAAGCAATGACGAACGTAAAGTGACTTTCAATATGGAAGTTCATAGAAGATTGACTTCTTCTTCCAAGGTCCATCGACAACTGGAGCCTTATGTTTTCTCTTTCGTAAAACTACTTTCACATCTTTAACCATCTCAAATACATCTTCGCCAGAAAAAAATCCGAGGAGCAGTTATTTCTTCGGTATTACCATTAAAAGCCTTTTTTTGTTTGCGGTATCGATGATTTTGTGGCAAGAATCTCCTGTGACCAAGGTAAACAGTTTTTTTACCATTCTTCAACCGGATGGAAGATGTTTCCTTCATACAAACTGGATACCTATAGAACTCTTCACAGGATAACCAAATAGGTTGCCAAGTGCAGGAAAGTCAATAATTGACCAAATCAACATGGCACAAAGATTGAACGTATCTTGACGGTAAGAATCTCTAACTTATAAACCTTCTTTCCACAAGCTTTTTAGGTCATCGATTAATGGTGTCAAGTACACGTCAATGTCATTCCCCGGTTGTTGAGGGCCTGAGATCAATAATGTCAACATCAAGAACTTCCGCTTCATGCACAATTCTAGAGGGAGATTGTAGTTGACAAGTATGACTGGCCAGGTACTATGCCGACTACTCATGTTACTATGTGGGTTCAATCCATCCGTCAACAAACCGAGACGTAAATTCCTTAGTTCTGCACTAAAATCTGGATGATTGTCATCAAAGGTCTTCCATTGTGGTGCGTCGGCCGGATGCCTAAGTTTGCCATCGTCAACATGTTTATCGTGGTGCCATGTCAAATTCTTAGCATGCTCGGCATTACAGAATAAACGATGAAAACGTGGGGCTGGTGGAATGTACCATAACACCTTCACCGGCATTCATTTTCTACAATTCGATGGCATCTTGCCCTTCTTCCATCTTGACTCGTTACAAACCGAACATTCATCTAAATCTTCATATTCTTTCCGGTAAAGGACGCAATCATTTGGACAAGCATGTATCTTTTCATATTCCATTCCCAAAGTACTCAACGTCTTCTTCGCCTCGTACATACTAGGTGGCACTTTGTTATTCTCCGGTAGAACATTTTTAGAAATTCTAAAAGAGTCGTGAAACTAGAATTCGTCCACCCTCCCGACGCTTTCATATTCCATAATTTAACCAATGCCCCTAATTTTGGATATTTTGTACACCCGACATACAAGGGCATTTCGGCATCATTAATCATTGCCTCAAATAACTCCGGGCGGTGCAAAAAGTTTTTTTCCAAATCATTTATTATATTGCACATATTATCACCAACGTCTTCCTCAACAACATGCTCTTCACCTTTAGTACTCGTCGATGTATATTTAATATTGAAAAAATCTTTGCCATGTAAATACCATGTTTGGTAAGAACAAATAATCCCATAAACGCGCAAATGCCCTCTAACATCATCAATGGAATGAGATCTATGATTACCACAAATTTGACACGGAAACGGAATCTTATCATCTTGTATGTGAACTTTGGAAAATGAAAAAAATTCTTCAACACCATCTTCATATGCTTTAGACAATCTATCAAACCACATCCATTTTCTATCCATGATTTGCAAATCCTAAATAAAAAAATCAAAGCTTTCGAAGTCTAAGTGTGCATAATTTTAAGTTGCATGCGTATCATTTTCATTTAGTTATAATTAAACACTGCTACCGGCGCATTAATTAATTGAACAATTAACAAAAAAATAGAATAAACATAAAAACTAAGGGCCAGGGAAAAATAACAATTTGATCATGATAAGTTCGTATATTAAACACCCGGCCCATTGCAGTCTTTAACGTGATCAAAAGCAATCACAAAACATACAAAATTAATATAGAATCATAAATAAAAAATACAGATGAAAACAACATTAAGCTAAGTTTGTGTGATCATGACTTAGAAGATAGATTGATGATCGATGGTAGATGGTGGTGGTGTCGTCACACAGTGGTGTACCGACTGTTTTCGAAGCAATCTCGAATGATTTTAGTTCACTGCAGCTGTCGTATTTATGTGAAAATATCATGGGCAAAAACCGGTTATGGGGAGATATATCACGAATTTTCCACGACGGTTTCTAAAAAAAACGGTCGTGGAATCTATGTTTCCACGACCGTTAATTGGAAACCGTCGTGGAAACTACCGTGCTTCCACGACGGTCTTTGGAGACCGTTGTGGAAGCAACGGCTTCCACGACGATTTTCAGAAACTCTGTTCTGCTCCGTTTTTTTTGTTGCATTTTCCACGACGGTTTTTAAAAAACGGTCGTGGAATCCACATTTTGTAGTAGTGGAAAGTTGAATTGAAATTAAGTAAAAATGATCAACAATGCCTTTCTTTGGTAGGATATAGGTGAGCGCAGTCTTGGCTTGCTTCACATTGGCTACAAAAGCTCCAAAGCAATATAAGTTCTTTTAACCACATTTGACAAAGATTGAGGTGAGGGTCGCCCGCCTCGTACTTCTATTAAGGGAAGCATTCGTTCCTAACGCTATTCTAGAGAACAAACTATTGGCTTCTTCCGTTCGCGTTCTCCAGCCTGGTTTGACCCACTTCCTTAGCTACCGAGCTCCAACCCCTATAATCTGCACGTCATGTGTGGAAAAAAGTCTAAATTTTAATGGATTTGAGTAAAAAGAACCGACAATAGTAAAAATTATAAATTCAAAGGTTTGATTGCCAAAAAAAAAATTGAAATTAAATTACAAAATTCAAAAGTTCAGGGACGTCTATATTAAAAAAACATTATATGTATATATATTTATATATATATATAGCAGTCCACAGTTGAATTTAATCGCAAAAGATCATATAGAGGGCACGATTAAAAAGAATGTTAAAAAAAAAAACTTAATACATAATTAACAGGGAATTTTAATACCAAGAATTCCTATTTTGTATTATCGATACTAGAAATTGATAATTTAAGTCATTGAATCAATCTTTCAATGGTTTGATCATCTATGACTAGAGTAATTATAGCTCCTGCTATACAAATTTTTAAAGTGGACACTAATAATCAAACGGTTAAAAAAGTTATCCAATAATCAAAAAGCATTTATACCGTGATGGTGCAAAATAAGAGGTTTTACTGTAAAAACTCTCTTAAAATAAACCATCATTCATTAAAATTAAAAAAAAAAAAAAAAAGGGACATAAATGTCTTTTTTTCATATTTTTAGAGTTTAATGCATTAAAAAAATCATTTAAAGTAATTAAATATTTACAAGGAAAAAAAAAACTTTAAGTTATTATAATTAATACCAATATTTTTAATATTAATAACGTATAAAAAAAACGAACATTGTTTAAGTTTATCTGTCGATATCTTAGTGTGATAATCCATATAGTATTTATTACTTGAGCGTAATTGGAGATGACATGAGTTGGAGTTGTTAGGATCTGGAATGGACATGGATCAAAGTGAAGATTTGGAGTCCAAACAAGCCTTTTAGTTAGGTTACAAGATTTGGAATTGGAGTTATTATGTATTTACTTAAACTCAAAAGTTCATGAATTGTTGTAAACTTACTAATATTGTAAACTTACTAATATGTATCCATTCTTAATTGTGTTTTCAATAAGTTCAAAATTTTTGTGTGTTTTCAATTTAAAAATGACTAATTTGTATATTTATTCCAACATTGTTAATGATTATTAAACTAATTATTATAATATTATGACACTATTTTTTTTTTTCTGAAATTGGATACATATATTATTATTGCAATAAAAATTAAAATTTTTAACTTATCCTAACAAAATTAATAATAATTAAGATAATTATGTAATATTAGGTGAATAATAAAATTATTGTGAGTCATAAATCCGTAGGGATCATAAGATTTCCAATCCTATATTTGTGTGGGGCCATCAATCCCACTTCCATTCCAAAAATAAAAAATAAATAAATAAAAATTAGTAAATAAATAAAAGATTGACTTCAATTCCCACCCCTTGTATGTAAACATGCTATAGAGGACATTTTTAATATTTCAAATACGTGGTGTGGCTTTTTTGTGCATCTCTCTGTCGGATATCTTAATATGGTACTGTAAAGGACATTTTTTATATTTTTAAATGTGTTGGTGTAGCTTTATCTGCAAGAACTTTTTTCTTGTTCTCCACGATGCAAGTAAATCGAAGGCCTGTAAATGTTGCATTTATGTAAAGCTCATAACAAAAGTTCTATTCTCCTTCCATGCCATTGAATTCTTTTATACATAATAGTTATATATAGTCTAGTAACTCACTAATTGCAGAGAGACAAATTCAATTTTCATGTCTAATCTTCGGCTTCTTATGCCAATTATCTAACTTGTTTTATTTAGGCCATTTTTATATATTCTAGTTATAGGCACGTACTATGCACATATTTACTCAATTTATAAATAAAAAACTAATTAAGAGATATTATGAGATAATAGTTATTCAAAGAATATTGAGGAGAAAATATGTAAGTATTAAGAAATTGAAAAGAAGTTGGCAGATCAAATAGAAAGTTAATTAGGTGAGATATTATATATACTAGTTATAGGCACCTACTATGCACGTGTTTACTCAATTTGTAAATAAAAAATTAATTATGAGATATTATGAGAAAATAGTTATTCAAAGAATATTGAGGAGAAAATATATAAGTATTAAGAAATTGGAAAGAAGTAAGTGAATCACATAAAAAGTTAATTAGGTTGTATTATGAGAAAATAACAGTTGAAATGGTCACAAAAAAATTGTTTGAGTAAGGATACATTTGAACAAATTTATTTTAGTTTGGGCAAAAAAGATGAAAAATAAAATTTAAAACGATGAAAGAACATATACAGAAAAAAAATCCGCATGTGGACGAAAATGATGAATAATTTTAAAGTGTGCAAATAATATGAAAAAATATTAGTTGAGAATCTTAGATGGTTATGAAAAATAAATAAATAAGTATGATGAGAAAATTTTTGAATAAAAGAAAGTAGAAAAAAAATTTAGCAATTTAAAAAAAAAAAAAGAAAGAAAGAAAAGGAAAAGGCAAATAAATAAAGAAAATTAAAAAGAAAAAGGAAAAAATGGAGTGACAAGTGTCAAAAGAAATAAAGGAAGAGCCTTTAGCTTTTTATATATGTATATATGTAAAGAAAAGATGTATATCAAATTACTCAAAAAATATTAGATTTTGTAATTACATTTTGTTAAGTTATGATTTATGTGACATGATGTTGAAGATATCGGATTAAATAAAAACGATATTATCCGGTTAGAAAATCTCACTCATTCTATGGCAACAACAATAATCCAAAAGAACAAAACAATCAAGTTATAAAAGTCATATATACACACATGTATACATACATATATAAATGGATTTATAGTTATATATATCTGTATCTACAGAATACAGCGACATGGCTCCTTTTCTTGATTTCTTCAAAATGATGTACACTAATACGTTAATACTACTATTCATGAGGGGGAAAAAAAAGAGTGGAATTAATTGAAGAGCACTGAAAATTTAAACAGTGGTTATGTACCTCCCTTATCTGGAAGTCCATCTATACTCATAAATTTAGGTAGCCATCAACCGCGTCATTTCAAGGAAATTTAATTAATATTTGTTTCTTTCTTTTTTCTTTTTTCTTTTTTCTTTTTCTTTATATGAACAAACTAGCAACGTTTGTGGTTTTCCCATGAAGTACTGAACCAAGTATTCACAAAACGTTACGAAAAGTACTTATAGACCTTGCAAGTCAATCAGTGTCTTCAATACTTGAATTCCTCTCTTTGTTTGCTAAAGAATAGTACGTTGTTAATAATAACTAAAACTTTATCCCTTAAAAAAAAAAAAACCATAAATTATTAAGGGGATATGTCCAAAAATGGCACTGTTAAAAGTTTACTTTTTAGTAATTATCCCTAGTTAATTTAGTAATATTAGCAAAATTTCCATTTCTTAGAACTTCATGAGTCAATAATTTATGTGATTGAAAGTTGATAATTAAAAAAAAAAATGAAAGCACATACTATAAAATCTGTAAATGAGAAATTAAACTAGTTAATCTATAATTTACTAAGATCAATCTATTATTATTTATCAAAATTAAATCAATCAAAGATTTAAGAAAGTCTGCTTAAAAAGAATAACATTTTTCATTTAACATAATTAGATTCATTTACTTAAAATAAACTTTTAAAAAGAGCCCACCAAAAATTTTCAATTTTTTAGGGATTAATTATTGTAAATCGTAATGGGCAAATAATTAATGTGTGTATGATCTCATTCTTCCTTTACTCCATCATTTTTTTTTGAAATAAAAATTATCATTCAAGATAAAATGGGATACAAACACCAATAACAAAGATCAAATAACCATGTGATACAAGAGATATAACCATCGACTAAGACTAATTCAATCAGTAAAATCTGATAAAGCTCAGTGAGGGGGACATAAAATAAGACCCGATGACGGGAAAGTTCATCGAATTCATTGGCAATCCTAAAATCAAGATTTTATAAAGCTCTTTTTAAATAAAAAAAATCTACAATCAATGGAATATTCTGATCGATCGAGAGATAGTCACTCGCAGTACAGAGACTGCAACAAGCTCCGTCAAGCTGTAAAACTAGCGGTACTAATAAACATATACCACTAGAAAATAACTCAAGCAGAATACACACACAAAAACAAACCGGAGGTGAGAGACCTACCTCCTTTATTACATAATTAAAACTAAAACACAAGAACAAACCATTAATTAAAAAAAAAATTCGACTGCAAAATCCTCGCCCCACGTGAAACAACCAATCCGCCATATGCCGTAACTCAGAGGAAACAATCGACGCGAGGTAAGAGGTCACCGCACCTACCATCGGACCACCAAGGCATCGCTGGATCCCAAACTGTCAGAAGCTTCTCGGCTAGATTTGATTGAGAAACTCTCATCTAGAACCTTTCGACTCCATTCTAGCCGAAATTGCCGAACCGCCAATCACCCTCGTCAGCCGCAGCAGCAGCAGTGGTGGAAGTCCCACACAAAAAAAAACCCTAGATATAAGAAATTTGAGAGAACAATGGGTATACAGAAAGGGAAACGAGAATCCTACTTTTTTTCTGTTTCATTTTTTTTTTTTGTGCTTTACTCCACCATTTCAAATTACTATGTTAGCTAGTCAATTCAACATTAATTATATATGCTCCAATATTTAGAAGTCACAAACTTCATTTTTTTTCCAATGAAAAAGCAAATTCAAAAGCACATGGGAGCAATCTCACTGTGTGCAGTACACCCTTTACTTGTTCCTTAATCTTTGCTGTATTACTTGTACCTTAATTTACAAAGTCGAAAAAAATTTACAATTCAAAATCCTCAAAAAAAAAAAAAAAAAAAAAAAAAAAAAAATTTGAACTTGAAATAGGAAATTCGAACTCCACATTTTTTAATAGAATCAGGTATGAAAATTATCACAGAATTATATGTAAAAATTACCATTAAATTATGTTTACAACCACCAAAATATTCAATTTTCAATAGAAAAGGCAAACAAAATCCTACCAAAAATTAGCATTTATTTTTCATAATAATATGACTATATATTCTTTCTTTGATCATTAGTCACTAGCATTATAGCACATAAGCGGCAAATTGACTTGCTATGCAACGGATTTTAAAATTAAAGGGGTAATTCTAAAAGTTTATAATTTGGGGACTGACAAATAGCTAAGATGTAGGACAGTTCTTTTCCATTTTTTTTCCCTTAAAAAATCAACTAATGTGATTATATATATATTTTTGAAATGGAAATTATCATTCAAGATAAAATGAGATACAAACACTAATAACAAAGATAAAACAACCATGTGGTACAAGAGACATAACAATCGACTAAAATCGATTTCATCTGTAAAATATGATTAAGCTCAGTGAAGATGACATAAGCCGTGATCTGGTGATGAGAAAATTCCTCGAATTCCTCGGTAACCCTAAATTCGAGCATGTACAAAGCTTTTTTTTTTTTATTATTATTTTTTTTTTATTTTATAAAAATCTACAATCGATGGAATATTTTGATCAATCGAGAGACAGTCACTCGCAGCATAGAGACTACAACAAACTTCGTGAAGCCATAACACTAGCGAAATCAATAGACATATACCGCTAGAAAATAACTCAAGCGGAAAACACACACAAAAACAAACTGGAAGTGGGTGAACTATCTCATTTATTATAAAATCAAAACTAAAATACAAGAACAAACCATTAATAAAATAAAAAAAATCGACTACAAAATCCTCGCCCCACATGAAACAACTACTCCGCCCCATGCCACAACTCAAAAGAAAACAATCGACTCGAGGGTAAGAGATCACCGCACCTACCATCGGATGACCAAGACATCGTTGGATCCCAAACTGCCGGAAGCTTGTCGGCTAGATCTGATCGAGAAACTCTCATCTATAGCCTTCCAACTCCATTCCTGCTGAAATCATCGATCACCCTCATCAGTTGCGGCGGCGGCAACGGTGGAAGTTCCACACAAAGGAAAACCCTAACATGATTATAAATTAGTTATTGAATATCTGTTTATTGGCACCTAGATTTTTTTTATATTAATTAAGTGTGATGATTAAAAAAACAATAAAATATATAATCTATATATGTTACATAAGAGGTTGTTTTCATAAATGACTCCTAAACTATCTCTTGTCTCATATTAGCTAATGACTTTTGATTTTTCTTATCACATTCCCTTAAACTATTTTACTATTATGCTAAAGGTCTCTTACTCCCTTTTATCAATATTTTGCAAAATATTTATTCAAAAACTTAAATACATTTTAATCAGATGAGCTTTATTTATACATAAATTTATAATTAAAATATTTTTGGAGTGAAATTGTACCTCAATTAAAGACATTTTGGAACTAAAATATACTTGCATCAAAGATATATATAGCATTACATGAGATATTTTAATTGGACGTGCAATTTCCATCCTAAAAACATTTGCTTATGATTTTAATTTTAAATAAAACTCACATGATATTAATATGTTCAATTTTCATTCATTTTTTTTTACGGAACAATAACACGAGGGTCGTTTGCATGATGAAAATATTCGAAATAATATGACATATAAAATTTAAAATCAAATACCAATACCAATACAAGACTAAATATATAGTCAATCAAGAACCATTAATGAAAATAACCCTAATATTATTCATTCTCACGAACCAAACACATCCTAAAAATAAACACAACAAGTTGGGACTTAGAAGAGAGAAATATCAAACTGTGAGGTCGTGGTCGAGGCCCTACCGCCAGGAACTAGCTAGCTAGTTTCGTTGGGGTCATTATCATGGCTCAGTTTTACCTAAATATATTTTATTATGTACATATGTGTGTGTGTGTGAGTTTTGTCTTCAAACAATCAACTTCCACACCACTTTTTGAAACACAAAAATCATAGTAATTTCACAATATTTATATGTCGGATAATTCTATGAGACAATATACAATTAGGATACAATTACCGTTAGATTTGATAATCATAATATTATTACATTTTTAAATGAATATTAGACAATGAATATGATAATTTGACAGAACTAAATGAATATTAGATAATTTTAAAACTGCATATATCCTACTAATTAGGGTTTTTTTTTTTTTCTTTCTGATACTCCAAAGAATTCTCCTATACAATAATCAACGAGATAAAACGGGCTTAAACTAGTATGAACTTACAAATACGCACACATACATTATATATATATAGTGTGTGTGTATATATATATATATATGTTAATAGAGTGAATATATACATATATATATTATATGTGTGTATGTTAATTTGCAAAAGATGGTGACCCTGATCAGGACATCTTAACTCGTCACTACTGGCTTGATGAGGGCAAGTCATTAGAGGTGGTGGGGCTTGGTATTACGATATACTCTTTTAGGCTTGTACAACAGTAAAATATATATAGCTAGCTACATAATAGCTATATAGCTACTCTGTGGGTTGCGTCAATAATACATACCCGTATTTATCAGATCTTGCCAAATTACAGCTTCTTTGATACTGCTATTACTTGTAAGATTAGGACCTAGTGGGGTGGGCTTTTTTTTTTTTTTTTTTTAATGAATAATTTAATAATAACTATTAGGGTACGACATTGGTGCATGCTAAGTCCCTTTTCTAAACACTATTCAACGCCATGACTTTGTGGTCATGGTACCAAATTGGCCATGAAGCTTATTTTTAGCTGCATGTTTCAGGACATGGGACCACAAAAACTTATGTTTTAATAATTAGTTGTTACTGAAAGGCAAAATATAGGTGACATATCTAGACACACATAACATATAAAAATTTCACCTTTATTAGTTGGCAAAAGAGTAAATATCCTAATTTACTGAATCAGCCATAAAATTAGGAATATATCAATAGTGTTCCAAATTGATATTTTTCTTATATGATTTTATTTCAAATAAAATCTACATGTTGACTATTGGGTCAAAAACCATTACGACCGAACCAAAAAATCTAATAGTTACGGATAGAAAATAAATAATAAAAAAGAACCTACGAGAGCAATAGTATTCATCGGTACTGTATTATTTTTACTTTATACTGAAACTAAAAGTTTTTTTTTTTTTTTTTTTGAAGGGTAATAAATTTCTTTTTGGGATTAAGGATTGGACCCAATTGGATCCCGCGGATAGTCAAATGGTAGAAAGCTAAATAGGAGACAATTTTGTATGATCACTATCGACATTTTAGCAGTTTTTCATCAAATCTTGCTCTTATGGTAATTATTATCATTCCCAACGTGCCAAAACACTACTATTTGGGTCGATAAATGTTGGGATCACTTACGTTTATATACATATATATATATATACACACACACACATACACGCACACACACCCACACATAATTATATGTGTTAGGCATATCAATTTGAACAGAGATCACTTGCCTCTCATTTAGTTACATGATATACTTGCGTTATATATCATGCTAAAATAATAGTTTCATTATAATATTTTTTGGGGTAAGAATTTTTCAAGTAAAATGTTAAAGAAATATCAATAAATATGGTAGAAATATCAACAGTAGTGAAACTACAGAGTTTTTCCCCCTAAATTTAAAAAAAAAAAAAAAAATCGGAGAAATTTAAAAAAATATATATATATCAAAAGAAACTTGAAATTCTTTAAAAAAAAAAATTGTCCAAAATTTTTATTTTTGTTTTGATACTTTATCAATATCGACTTATCAGAAGTATATTACATATATATATATATATTTACTTGTACTTTTAGTGCAACTTCAAAACCCTTAATTCATTTCAGCACATAATTATAGACCTAAATTAAGTTTTTATTTTCAGAAAATAAAATAGATATAATCTCATAAGCATTTTGTCACCTAGTATTCTAATTTTAAGCTTATACAATTTTATTTTTTTTTGATACTGAAACTTATATCTAATATGTATAAAGTTTTTCATGTAAATCTTATCTATTTATATTATAGTTTTCCTAGAGATGAAGTACTGTCATTATTTTCTACTCCAAATTCAAAAAAGAAATAAAGTGACAATATCTTTATGATACTCATATATTAATCCTTATTACCATTTTCCATACTATGTATATTAATCCTTATTACTATTCCACACTATGTATATTATATGGGTAGTTCTATTGGCACACCCCCACCCCATTAATCAAATTCTTTAATCACCAAAAAGACCCTCAAACAAAATGGCAGAAAAGGACAACAATTATACACTTAATAACAAAAATAAAATTCTATCATTAAAAAAAAAAAATTTAATTTTTTTCCTTCCACACATGTATATATCATATTCCTAAATAAACAACTTATAAATATTACTACTTTGAAACCTATAATAGAAACCTAATTCTCAAACTAATTTTTATTTTTCAATGATTAATCCAAAAAATTATGATGTATATTAAATCTTGTCGTTAATTTTTTTTTTTTTTTTTTTTTTTTTTTTTTTTTTTTTTTGTATATTGTATTTCTCGTTGGGTTCTATATTGTTCATCTTTTATGTCGCCTTTTTATTTTTCTGGTTTCTATGTTGTTTTTGTTTCTATTTTATTTTTATTTTTTTCTTTTTGGGTTGTATATTGTTCATACCTTGACGCTTTGTTTCCCCGGCTCTATGTTATTTTCTTCGTTGGTTGGGATATATAGGGATATATGAATTTGTTATACCTTTATATTATAAATATATATATATATATATATATATATCTCAAGAACAAAGCCTTCTTTGTGTGGGGTTTTTTTTTTTTTTTTATCTAGTAAAGAGCATTTATTTTTATTGTTAAAATGTTGAATTTGTGTGGTAATTATTATGACAAAATTTAATATTAAATTCACGAATCTCACATATAAAAAATCTTATTGTTTCAGGTTATGGTAGTGAGAAACACCAACGAGAATATTTAATGATAATAGAAAAACATTTCCATGTTTCTGAGTGGAGAAACCAATTTAAAAATTAATTAAAATATTTGGTGATTATATATCGACTTGTTCATTTGATTGAGCAACTCTTGATATTATCAACCAAAAAAAAAAAAAAAATAGAACATCAAATAATTTTAAAAAGTGGGTGTAAAAAGAAACTTGAAGTGGTTGAGTAATTTTTATTTTATAGTAGTATGGGTAATTTTGGAAAAGAAAGGACTATGTATTAAGTAAATTTAATCATTTTTTATTTAAGAGGGTGATGAGTTTAGGAGGGTGTGGAGAGTCAAGAGAGGTATGTCAATAAACCACCCTAATCATTATTATTATTCCAGACTATGTGGTTTTTGTTTCCTTGAACTTGAGGGTGGGAAATGTAAGCTATATCCTTTGTGATAGAGTCAGATATGAAATTATCACTTATAAATTATTATGTTTGCAATCACCATATTAGGAATATTTAAGAATTAATGTAGAATTTAATTCCTAGCGATGCATAACCACTGCATTACTTACTGTTTTCTTAACATTAAATAAAAAGAAACAAGAAAGGAAAAAAAGACCATAGAGATAGTTTGTCAAGTTTGACACGAGTAAAAGACTGATAGTTCTCCTTAATAAGATCTCTGTTAGATTTGAATTGTTACATATTGCTAAGTTAGTAAACTATTATTATGTTGCTTATATGTGAATTGGACATTCTTTCTCCATGAGCTAATTTTTGGGATTGAATTCTATTTAAAATCCTTAAGTATGGAATCAGAGTAAAATTTTACAAGCAATGATAATGAGTGAGAGTGATTATGAATTTGGCTCATATCATCTACTTTTGAGCTAATTTTGTAGAAATTCTATCAAAATCCATTTAACAGTCTTGAACTCAAATCGGTTTTACTACAATCGGTGGACTTTATGAACTTATCAATATACTATGCGAGAATATTGGATTTTCTTTAACCAAAATTAAAAAAAAAAAAAAAAAAAGTATAAATGGAAAATAAAAATAAAACGGAAAAAAAAGGGGGGAAAAAAGAAAGGGTGGAGGAGGGGGTTTTCAAAAAGAGGAGTTGATGATTGGAATCTCCACTGTGCAGAGTCGACACCCACGCGTTGTAGGCAGTGGCAGAGAGAGAAAGGACAAAAGAAGTGGCAGAGGGAATGATAAGATGCTTCTGTTATCATTGTAAACATTTTGTGAAAATAATTGATGTGATATGGGTCCCACCTCATTTACCCTCCAAGTCATCACTGATTTTTCTTTTCTTTTCTTTTCTTTGTTCTTTTTTCTATTATTTTATTATTTTTTAATATATATCTACATATATTTATACATATATTTTATATATGTTCGCCCTGTGAGTGTGATGCGTGACTTTTCACCTGCATACGGATGCACCGCACGAGCATCCCGCTGCAAAACCCTTTCCCTCTATGATTTCCTAATTGTACAGATTTTTTCATACATACATGTGTGTCCTCATATTCTATTTTCCCCTTTTACTCCTTTGCTTTTTCCATTTTTTTTTTAAACTGAAATATAATTACGAAAACATCCCCTACATTTTTTAACTATTATGTTCAAAAAGACATATTTGATTGTTGTTTTTTTTAAAAAAGGGTTAAAATATTCCAAATCCAAAAGAGTTAAAACATTCGGAACCCATTCTAAAAAAGAGTTTTATATAAGATGTTCGTATCACATATTTTCCTATAACTGTTCTAGGCGAGATCCACCCCTTTGGCGTGGTGACGCTCCTCCTCCCTCTTGCCAAAATGCTTCCCACCTTTCCTTGGCGCTTTTTTTTTTGAGAATTTCTTTCCCCTATATGTGTACTTTATTTTTTTAAAATGTATTTTATTAAGTTTTAAAATATTAGATCAGGTTACTTATCATGTATTACTTTAGTTCACGAATTTACATTAAACGTGATGGTTTTGATTCGGATCGTCCTTTTTTTTTTTTTTTTTTTTTTTTTTCTTTCCCTCCTTTCTGAACTTCATTTTTATGTGAGTTATAATAGGACGGACAATTTGAAATCATAATTTGATGTGCTATTGGTGTGACACAAAAATAAGGCCTTTTTTTTTTTTTTTTTTTTTTTTTTTCGCCCCCCATTACGTATCATAGTTGTGAAAAGGAATAGATATCGAAAAGTTTGACCGCCTTCCCTTAGATTTTGCTAAGGAAATAATTAGAAATATCATCAAGAAGGGACCATAAGAATCGTTTTATTTTAAGTTTTTATATACAAAAGAATGACTAGAGTAGCGGCTAAGCATTCATTGTACTCAAATTTATTACAAGCAATGAACATTAAAAATAAAGTTGACACTAAGACAACTAAAAATTCTGTTAGGATTAACGTCATATTAAGTTGCGGAGTGCAATTGTCCAAACACATAAACCACTACTCGAATAAGTTTCATTAATAATAGTTTCATTAAAGGTAATTTGATAATATTACACTTATATTTTCGATCACTTCATAGAGATTGAGGCTGCACGATTTTGTCTTATATAATTTTAACGATAATATTGAATTGCTATAGCGGTTGAGGGAGAATGTAGTCTTCCATGAAGATAAACCTTTATAAATCTTATATATTCATGATTATTTATTTATTTTTTTACAGTTTTATTGTTCTTGATAATATAAAATTAAGGCATTTATAAACTAATGAAAAAAAAAAAGCCGTTACAAAGGTAACAAAAACCATATAATAACTTCATAGAACAATCTTTTGTGTTAGTTTATTTGTTTTCACCATTTAAATCCCTTTCCACAAGTAAGAAGGGATTCCGTTCTTTTCTCTGCGGAGGCGTTATTCTTATATTGTCTCATTTGTAAATTTTTACTAATTCAAAAACATCTCATGTGGCCGGGTTCATTTAGCGCGCGGCGACATTTACAAAATGTTGTCGCTAAATTATTTCTTGAAAAAAATAAAAATAAAAATAAAAATAAAAATCTTTCAATATGTCGTTACTAAAAATGGAACTCTTTTTTTTTTTCAAATGTTATTTTTATTTATATATTTGTTTTATTTCTATTTTAATAATTGACAAATTGATAAGAAAACCATTTAATTATTTAATACGCATATTTTTCAATTATCCAGTAAGTAAAAATTTATAAATACTTAAATTACAATTAATGTAAACTAGGTTATTGTTGGAGTCAAACTTCGTCTCTCCGTAATGTTATAACTGGGTCATCACGACCGTTAGATCAACGAACAACGAACAATGAACCACGACAGAAGTGTTTCTAATCTCAAACAACGAACAATGACCGTTGTTGGGGTCAAACTTAATAATTGACAAATTAATAAGAAAACCATTTAATTATTTAATACGCATATTTTTCAATTATCCAGTAAGTAAAAAATTTTTTAAACACTTAATTACAATTAATGTAAACCAGGTTATTGTTGGGGTCAAATTTCGTCTCTCCGTAATGTTATAAATGGGTCATCACGATCGTTGGATCAACGAATAACGAATAATGAACCACGACAGATTAAGTGTTTCTAATCTCAAACATTTGGGCTCGGCCCAACGAACGATTACCACTCGCTAGAAGAGTGACGAACGATGAAGGATCGTCCTCGACTATTTGATCTCAGTTCCCTTGAGGCCCGTTAATTACCAAGTGTGGATCGGATGGGCACTTGGCCCAACAAAACGAACGATGAACGATACTCAACCATTGTTGGTCATCTTGGATGATCGGTTCATCGTTCAGTGTTCATATTTAATGAACAACGAACGGTAAGAGATCAGTCTCCATAACTACTAGATCCACGATCAATCATGGCATTGTGGCCAACGTCCTTGCACATGTTCTGAATTACTCGGGGTAGTGGGGAACCGTCTACTACTATCCTAAAAACTCGGACCCATGATTTTTCCTCTATAATTAGAGGAAGACCCCTCACGTTTGAGGATCCTTTTTTTGAAAAAGGCCATTTGCTTATTGTTATTCTGCTGGATTATATCCAGAGATTGTAACCTTATGTACAAAGAAACTCATATATAGTGAAGCCACATATTCAGAGTACGTAGCATATATAATTCCAGCAAACCTTTCTAAATATCAGTGTTGATATCTTTTACTACTTTCATTTTTTTTTTATCCATTTCGTTTTCTGATTATGATTGTTCTATGATTTTCATATGCGATGTCTAAGGACCCCAATAATTTCTGTATGTTAAATTTTATATGATCTAATCTTGGTTGAAATTTGACCGTAGATTCCTAGCATCTACAGTTTGGCGCCCACCGTGGGGCCCTTGGGCATAATACACCAGAAATTCACAGATCAACCATGTCAGACAACCTCAAATAGCAGATGCAATCATTGCAAAATAGTCATGATGCTCAGCATGAAGCTTCAACATCTGGAGGGAATGTCCATATCACTAACCTAATGTGTTTGGTTGAAGAGCTTACCCAGAAGCACAATACCCAACAGACGCAAATGGAAAGTATCAGTGCTGAGAATCAAACCTGAGAAGCCAATTGGCCACAATGACAACGCTGGCTTCCTACTCATACTACTACAACCCATACACAGGATACTCAGCGGGAATGAGTGCCGGGGGCTGGCAGCAAGCCACGCCCTACTATCCTCAAGGGACGCGAGCCACAGCTCATAGCCCCGTGGCTCCAATGCAGCCTCTGTCCATGCCAGGGAACACCCCAGCGGTGAAAGATCCACGAACTCAGACGCAACAAGCACCCGAATCCAATTCCCAAAGAAACATGGCCTCGACTTGACGCTCGACGCCAAAATCACCACCGCCACTAGAGGGTCCCGTTCCTCTAGGGACGATGAACATCACAGCGATAATGCATAATATAATGTCCGAGAAAATTAGGACATTAGAAACGCAAATGGAGCAGTGGTTCACCTCACAGCTACATAAGGCCACGAGTTCAACTCTGGGGTTTGATGACCTTGCACGCAGGGTCTGTGAGACTCCCCTAATAAAGTGAATCACGAGTATGCCTACTCCCAAATTTGGTAGCGTCTCCTTTTCAAGGTTCAACGGCATGTCAGACCCCTACGATCACTTATTTTAGTATAAACACGTCATGCAATCGACGAACATCCCTACTTATATGCTCAACGATATGATGTGGAAACTCGTTGCACAAAGTTTAAAGGGATCCGCCCTTCAATGGTTCTCCAATCTTTTTCCCGAATCTATCGATTCATTCGACGAAGTCTCGCTTGACTTCACGAGGAGCTACTCCGTCCACATTCAATCCGAAAAGACCACAAAGGACCTATGGGGAGTGATTTAGGGACAAAATGAAACACTACGTGCATTACATAATGCGCTTTAGCAAAGCAATATCTAAGGTTTCCGGATTAGACGATGGAACGGTGAGAGAAGCACTCAAGAAAGCTCTTCAAGAACGAAATTTATGCCAAATATCCGCAAACCATTCAAGACACTATGCACCGAGCCAAAGGATTCATAGACTTAGTAGAAGAAAATAAACGCGTTGAACAATAGTTAGCCCAAACCAGGGATGAGGTGACAAAAGCTCGCAATGAGTGCGAGGAGAGAATGACAAGGCGTGAACGTACGCGGAAACCACGACGCAATGAGTCCCGCAATGAACAACCGTCAAAGCACACACAAAAGCACCCTTTGGCCCCACCCAAATACGCTCTCAGTATTAGCCCTTCAGAGCTCGTTGCTCATTTGAAGGGTTGGGACTTCGTTACTTGGCCGAAGAAATTGTCAGACAATCCCGCCAGAGACATGACCAAATATTGTGAATTCCACAAGGATCACGGCCATCACACTATCGATTGTAGGGCTTTACGAGTCGAAATTGTCTAGCTGCTAAAGAAGAGACATCTCAAAAACATACGAGCTCGGTAATGAGCCCAAAGAGCAAAGGATCATTCAACAAATCGAGGATACACCATCGTCACTACCTGTTCGAAAGTCCATCGGTGTCATCTGTGGAAGTTTGGTGTACAGTGGAGATTCGATGACTACAATCAAGGCTCATAGGAGGAAGGCCCTACAGCCCATAGCTTCGATCCTTCTGGATGACCCTGGCAAGCATTCAATCATGTTTCACAGCAGCGAGGCCACAAACCTCAGTCGACCGCTCGATCATGTGCTAGTTCTTACGCTGAATGTATTGAATTGTGAAGTAAGCAGGATCCTTGTCGATAGACGAGTCCGAGATAGAGAAATCAACCACGGTAGTCATTGGATTCAATGGAGAATCTACTGCCGTTGTTGGTAAGATTAAACTTCCAGTTTTCGCTGCTGGAGAAAATAAGATGACCACTTTCTTGGTCATGGAATGCCCATCGGCATACAACGTCATACTCGGCAGGCCATGGATCCACACCATGAAGGCCGTACCATCCATCTACCACCAGAGGATTTGAATTCCCACAATGAGGGGAGTTCGAGAGATCAAAGGAAACCAGGAGGTTGCATGAACGTGTTACCTCCATTCCATGAAGTTGAAGACAGACGACCGCTTGTACCAATCACAAGCGGAAGAGAGGATGACCAATTGCTCACAGTCAGATGATGAGTAGTTGGACGAGATTCAAATCGATCCTGATAGGCCTGCGCGATGAGTCAATGTTGGCTCGCTGCTCGAGGAGACCATTTGAACCCAATTAATCAGGTTTCTTGAGGAAAATCGAGACTGTTTTGCATGGTCACACAACGATATGCCAGGCATCGATCCTGCTATGACTACTCATCGACTAAATGTCAATCCCAGCCACAAACTAGTCAAGCAGAATTTATAAGGAAAGCTTGGTATCGAGCGTAATCAGATCGTGAACGATGAAATGCGTAAGTTAATCGAGGTAGGATTCATAAGAGAAGTTCGCTACCCAGAATGGCTAGTGAACATCATTGTAGTAAAGAAAAAGAATAGGAAGTGGAGGGTTTGCATCGACTTCACTGACCTCAACAAAACATGTCCCAAAGACAGCTTTCCATTGCCTCACATTGATTGTTTGGTGGATGCGACTGCCGACCACGAACTCCAATCATTTATGGATGCTTTCTTGGGATACAACCAAATCCTAATGCATCCGGACGATCAAGAAAGGACCGCCTTCATCACAAAAAGGGGAATATACTGACACAAGGTGATGCCGTTCGGAGTGAAGAACGCTAGTGCAACATATCAAAGGCTCGTCAATGCGATGTTCGCTGATCACCACGGCAAGATGATGGAGGTATACATCGACGATATGTTGGTCAAGTCATTACGAGTTGAGGACCAAATAAGTCAACCGACGGATTGTTTCTCAGTACTTTGACAGCACAATATGTGCCTCAATCCTTCCAAATGCTATTTCGGGGTCTTATCCGAGAAATTCATGGGCTATCTCGTCACCCAGCGAGGAATCGAAGCAAACCCCGATTTGATAAGGGCAATAGTAAACATGCCATCACCAAGAAACAAAATGGACATTCAGAAGCTCACTGGCCAAATTACAACGCTCAATAGATTCATTTCTCGTTCGACCGACAAGTGCCTGCCATTCTTCGAACTGTTGAAAGGCAATAAGAACTTCGATTGGACAGAAGAGTGCCATTTTGCCTTTGACGAGCTCAAAAGGTACCTATCTACTCCCCCCATCTTAGCTAAGCCTCTAACTGGTGAAAAATTATTCTTGTACTTGGTAGTGATAGAGGCAGCCATCAGTGCAGTCCTGGTTCGAGATTCGAATGGCGAGCAACAATCGATCTTCTACATCAGCAAATCATTGCTTGACGCTGAGATGCGGTATCCGATCATCAAGTTGACTCTAGCCCTAGTCACTGCAGCACGAAAATTGAAGCCTTACTTCCAGTTGCACTCCATCACGGTGATGACAACCTATCCATTACGAGCCATTCTCTACAGTCCAAACATATCAGGGTGTTTAACCAAGTGGGTAGTCGAATTGAGCGAATTTGACATCAAATATCAAGCAAGTATTAGCTTAAAATCTCAGGTACTGGCTAACAATGAAGCAGAATATGAAGCTCTAATAACTGGGGCTACGATTAGCAAAGGCACTGGGGGTTCGCAGGCTCAAAGTCCAATGTGATTTATAGCTCATCGTGAACCAAGTACTTGGGGAATACACGGTGAAGGATTTTAGGATGGAATCCTATCTGGCGGTCGTACAATCACTCAAAGCTCATTTCGATGAATGCGCCATCCAGCAGGTCCCGTGAAACTTGAACGTCCAAGCGGATGCCTTGGCATGTTTTGGTTCGACATCCGAACTGAGCTTACGATGAACGATCCCCATCGAGTACATCGAGAAGCCAAGTATCGAGTTGGGATGAGCCATCGATATAGAAGCGAATGCAGAAGATTGGAGAATGTCGATCGTTGCATATTTGCGGGACGAATCATTATCGAAAGACAAATACAAAGCCCATAAGATCAGAACCAAATCTGCCCGTTTTTCACTCATTAACGGTACATTATATCGACGGTTGTTGAACGGTCCCTATGCTCGTTGCCTTGACAAGCAAGAAGAGGCCTATGTCTTGAAAGAGATCCACGAAGAAACCCATATATAGCGAAGCCACAAACTCAGAGGACGTAGCACAATTCCGGCGAACCTCTCTAAATTTCGGTATTGATATCTTTTACTACTTTCATTTTGATTTATCCATTTCGTTTTTTGATTATAATTGTTCTATGATTTTCATATACAATGTCCAAGGACCCCAATAATTTATATATGTTAATTTTATTTTGATCTAATCCTAGTTGAAATTTGACCGTAGATTCTTAGCATCTACAGTTGTTAACTTAAATATAGTCAAATAGCATAATAAAAACATATCACAGAATAGTCTCAATACATGTAAAAGCAAACGTAAAAACATAAACAAAAATAATCAAGTCTCGTAAATTTTTAGCATCATCTTCTTCTTCATCTTCGGTATTTTGAGCATGTGGTGTTAGAGATACGATACTTATATGGGGAGGGACATTGCAACTATCATGTGCATGTTCATGTCGTCCTTGTGGGCAAATCATTGTTGCACATCCGGAGTAAGTTGTGTTGTGACCCGCCCTTCAGATTGGGATCTAGAGGAAGAAAAACCGGTAGCACGGTTCCTCTAAGTAAGTTTGGGGTAGCCATCAAAATTATTAAATTTCATAATCATAACCATTATCATAATAGCAATGTAATTTAAATAATCATCAAAATATTTTTAACAAAATAAAAGAAAAACAAACAAACAACATACAAATCCAAACACCACTACAAGGGGGTTTGGCGGTGGCGGGGAAAAACAACAAGGGGTGGCAGCCGCAAGTGTTGGCTTTCTAGGTTAGTGAGGGATTTAGGGATTTTGTCTAAGGAATTTATGAGGAAATTGATAAAATAGCCAAAAACTTAGGTTAGAGGAAGGATGTAGGATGATTTGAGAAGAATTTTATAGGTTGAAGGCGGTTGCAGGCAGAGAAATCTCGTCTAGCAAAGAGAGAGCAAGAGGTTTGGTGCAGAAAATGGGAAAGAAGGCTCGGGTTTGTGTTCATACACAGATCTTTTAGTGGTAACGAAAATATAACACGACCTCATTTTGAAAAGGTTGTCTTTTAATTGATTTTGAAGTAATATAGTGACCATGTCTCTGTAATTAGCAATGACATGTGTCGTCACTAGAATCTTTTAAAACTATCCAAAAATAATCATGTGGTTTTCTTTTTTCTTTTTTCTTTTTATTTTTTCACGCAAAGCTAATAATTTTAGGGAATTGACCAGTCAAATTATTAGCGACAACAATATGAGTCGCTGCCAAATATGAATTTTTGATGGCGATCAGCTAGTAAAATCACGCCTATCAATTTTTAGTGATAAATTTAACGCTCGATTTTGGCAGAAATCAATGACCCAAAAGCTATAATTGGCGAGGATTGATATTTAGCAACAGTTGCAATGGTCGCTAAAAAACAATTTTGGTGGCATAGAACACACCAAATCTCATCTATCTATGTACCATACAGACGACGTGCTATTGCTAATTAATTAAAGAAATATACTGAAAAAATGTTGTCGCTAATTATTTAAGTGATGATTTATTCACTCCAAATATTAAAAAAAAAAAAAAAATCACAGTGATGACTTTATCTTCAACAACGAGATGTCATCGCTGTATGGTTTGCCGCTGAAAATGTTGCTACTGATCACCCTTTTTCTTGTAGTATGTTAACATTCATCATTGAATTATCCGCTTCAAAATTTTCGATACCTTTTCTAGGTTAAGTTTCTTTCTTTCCTTTTTGTGCAGTGAAAACCTTGTTGTGACCATGCATCATCAGCCAGGTAAGAGTTAGAAATCTCCACTCATTTCAATTATAGGCTTTTAATAATTAATATCATTTCATTTATTTTTGTTTTACTTTATTTTTTTTAATTAATATGAATTTGAAGGCCGGTTTATGAACACTGTTATCAGATTTTTCTCCTTGTTAATCCTCCTCACCAACTTAGCCCCTTTACTTTTTCTGTCACTACACCAGTACACAGATGTGGTTTTCTGGTAGGAGGTTCGTTGGGAAAAGTCTATCCTTTCGAAACAAAAATTTCCCTTATGATTTGATAAAGCTCGGTGTTTTCTTAGCCAATTTTTGGTTAGCATATCCTACTCATTACAATCTCCTTATGGCTATAATCTTCATTGTTAGAAAGTAAATTATGACGAAAACCCTACTTACTGTGACAATGACCAACTTTTGGTCAAGCAAATTTATATAAACCAAATAATTAGCGTGCCATATCCTTATATTTTTCTTTTCTAAACAAGTCCGTTACAACCCAATTCACATGTATATATTTACTAATAAATAAATAAAATAAATAAATAAATCGTTATTACTCTCAATCGTGTTCTCATGATAAATCAACATTTTTTTTGAAATTAAATTAATATTAACGCTGCTAACTTAAACAATATTATGTTTAGATATTAACAAATACGAGAGATCATAAACTCCAATCCTGAAAACATGTAGCGGTGTATCCAAAACAGTATAATGGCGACACATTCCATTGAAAGGAGGTCGGATTGGATGGCCGAAAGAAAAGGGTAAGATGGGACCATACTAGAGGAAGTGGTGAGTTAGGTGCATGTGATTAAGCTCTTTGGTTTGGGGATGGAATAAAGGGGTGTAGTACGTTAGAAACGGGAAGGGATTTGAATATTGATAAGGAGAGCTAAGCTTGTCTGTGTGCTTGGAATGTCACTTTCATGGGGTCAATTAACAGCTTGTTCACACTACAAAAACCCAAATCCCCGTAAAAGTATTTTGATTTATTTACCATAACAATGATCTTTTTTTTATTTTTTTATTTTGGAAGAAAAATAAATTTGTGCTGAATTACTTCAATTTGTTGAGAAAAGTGGTCCATTTGGGTACTAGTTTCTTACATGTGTTCGGACCAATTCTTTCATGTGTTCGGCCATTGGTCTCTGTTCTCAACTTTTTGGGCCCACCAAAACGCTCCAACCCTCAATAATGATACATCACATGCAATGAAGAGTTTTTTTTTTTTTTTTTTTTTTCCTCCAATTTTTTATTAAAAAAATGAGAAATTATTTTAAATTCCATTTCTTCATCGTGGGGGGGCTGAAATGGGTGTTTTTTTTTTTTTTTTTTTTTTTTGTGGGGGTTGAATTATTAATTGGTGCAAGTTAAGCAAAAGTGAGCCCCAATGTAGAATCTGGACAAATGGAATCTGAGAAAGCCCTCATAGTTGGGGCCAGTAGGTAAGACACCCATCTGGAGACCCCCTTCTTCTTTTCATTTTTCCCTTTTTATTTTTTCACTTGAGTTACTTCTTTTTTTTTTTTTTTTTTTTCCACCCTTGTTCCTCATAAACCTTTCTGGGAAATAAGTACAGTCCGATTTAGATGGTACACCCTTTAAAAAAAAAAAAAAACTTATTGTTCTTTTAATTTCTCTCAAAAAATTTCAGGCCTTGCTTATAAAATAAAAAATAAAAAAAAAATTCAAACTATTTAATGGCTTTTTATGCAATACCCTGTTTGTTTCTTGGAAGCAAGAACAACTAAAAAAAAAAAAGTGGGCTTCAGTGAAAGGCCAATGTTCATGTCCAATTGATTAGTACTTTGGGCCTAGAATGCTTTCCTGGGGCTAAAATGAGACTGCACGAGCCTTATTGAGATTCTATTTTGGTTTCTTTCATTTACGCTACTTTTTATATTCATTATATAAGAGAGAAGGAAAGTAAAAAAAGAAAATTGTTAAATCAGTCCTCCGAGAGCAAAAACTCTTGTTTTTTTGCCTTGTTTTGATTGTCCGTTAAAAAGATAAAAATATCCGAATTTGAATTATAAATATGATATCACTCTTTTTAACATATATAGATCTTCTCTCCCTTCTATCTCTCTCTCCATCCCCGTCTCACTTGGCTCTACTCGACGCCTACACACTACTTTGAGTCTGGGACCGATCGTGAAGGAAGCTTGCCGAGTGATTTTCCGCGAGATCTGTGCATCACGAACTGCAACAAGATCTGCTCGTCGCGATCTGTAACGGGATCCGCTAGCAAACACAAGATCCAACAAAAATTGATATGAACCACGTCAACGATGTGACGAAACCCGTATTCGAAGAGGTCTCCAAGATCCTTTCTACAAACAGGTTCGGATGGGAGATTTCGACCCATTGCTTCAACAAAAACAAGAACCTTGGTATATTTGACCTCAACCTATTGTTTAATGCGAAACAAGAACCTTGGTATAAGGAAGATGCCACAAATGGCGGTAGAAATCCGTTTGAAAAGTTGATAGTGAATGCCACGGAAAATTTCAATAAGTTCGAATAGTTCATCAAATAACCAAAGAGAAAATATTCTCACATTTCTGAATAATTACTTCTCCCATTTCACTGTTACAAAGACGCCTATTAATAAGTTGAATGTTATAAAAAGGTTCCTAAAATAGCTATCCTAATTAAGGCTAAAATCTGGTAATTAAAAGTTCTTACTTGCCTAAAAAAGAAAAATGAAACAATCTGTCATTTAATTGACTGATCTCACACCTTCACTAGAAGGAAAGTTGGAAATTTATAAATGGCTTTATTATCAGTCATAAATGCCCATGAAAAGTCAAAAAGACCTAAACAAATAAAGGAAAGTAAATATCTTCGCATGCAAGCCTTACAACCTAATTTAACTTGCTAAAATTAAACTTAGTCTTGGCTAGATTCTTCTACAACTGAAATAGGATCATCATTCCATGCTCTTATGCTTGTCATGTCCTCATCAAAAATGTACGTCACTTCCTCTACTACCATTGTTGTTAGAAGCATCAAAGCCATCGCCATTCGCATCTTGTCGCTGGAATTGCGTACATCTTGTCAAAGTTTGATATGGTCCTCGATTCGCATCTTCCAAGGTGATGAATTTCTAAGATCGCTATTGTAAGAACCCGAAATTGTGATGAACCTATGATTTCTTTAAAGACAAGGAAAATCTAAGATTGAACCATGTATGTCGATATGAAATTCATGATCTGAGTTGAATATTAGTATATGTTTGAGTTCTCGTTTAATTAACTACGAGACCCAATAATAGTTTGCTTAGTCAAGCATGAGGCCTTTTGAGAAAAGGGCAGAATAGGAATTTATGATTTTTATTTTGGTCAAAGTTTGACCTGGTTGACCTAAGGTTTGACTGAGATGGTATTGCAGTATAATTAACATTATGGAAATTATACTGTGATAAACCGTCATTACGGACAAATAAATAAGAATAAGGTTAAAAACCACCATAGAAAAATCAAGCACATTATTTAGGACAATAAGGACTAAGTAGTTTCAAGTCCTAAGAAAATCATTTACGCAGTCCTGTTAAGTGCAGATAAATTCTGGACAGTGATTCAGTACAATTATACTGTTATTAGTTGAAAACAGTATTTGAAATGGACTGCATTTAGGAGGAAAGCCAAATGGGGCCTTATAAGATGACACCTCATCCTAAAATGAATGACTAAGCAAGAATTGGATGCCAAGTGGCTCCATCACATCCGGCCACCTTCAAGGGCCAAAGTATAAATATTTTGTCATTTAGGGACTAAAGTGTAAATATTTTATCCTTCAGGGACTAAAGTGCAATTTTAAAAAGAAGAAGGAAAAAAAAAAAAACATTTCCGTATTTTTACGAAATACAAGAGTATGAAGTAGCGGCCACGTAAAGTGGGTCGCCATAAGATTTGGTATGTAAGCATGGTAACGACCCTACGTAGGTCGGGGTGTTACAGCTATCTCGACGTAGCTTCTGCATTCTTTATCTTTTTGTGTAGCTTTTTCTCAAATTTGGTTTGATGATGATTGTATGCTAGATTATGGTTGATAAACGACTAAACTGAAAATAGGTTTAGTATTACTTTGTTATTATTATTTTTTTTACCAAATTACTCATGACAATCAACCGGATTACTCTTGGACGCTGAAAACGATTGACCATTTGATGTTTGAAAATAGAAAATAATTGACCAAAATACTCTTCAGCAATCGGCATTTCAAGACAACCAGCCACTGTTTTGAAAATGGAAAGTAATCTGTTGGCCAAAAATAATATACTAGAATACTCTCTCGTGACCAACGCTGGAAAGGGCTAACAATTTTATGTTTGAAAATGAATCTTTGGAGACGGCTAACTATTTTTGAAAATAAAAAGTAATCTGTTAGCCAAAAGTACTAAACTAGAATACTCTCCAACGACCATCCTTGGAGACGACTAACCATTTTCAATTATTTTGTATTGAAAACAGAAAATAATATGGTAGATTACCAAAATTCACCCACCAATACACTCTGGTTACCGATTACCAGCATGCGCAACCGAAGACCATCAATGGTTAATGTTAATTTTGACAACGTCTAACAAAGTACTAGTGGTAATCTACTAGATTACCCTTTTGACTTTTCGGGAGAAATTTCTGCAATACATATTACGTTGTTCTCTGATTTATTTAATTACAAGTCATAAAAACTAAGTTGTTATAATTAGGACAACAATCAAGATATGTGCTTTTTAAAAGACGACTCTGCAACTCACCCAAAATATAAAGGAAAGAATAGTAAAGTACCTAGATGAGGAAAATTAAAAGGAAAGGAAAGGATTTTTCTTCAGATGTTTACTGGAAGAGAAAAAAAAGAAGAAAGAAAATGTCTACTATATTATATTGATTGTACAATTATACCCATGTATAAATAAGTAGATATAGACTGACTTAGGTCACAATATTTATTTCACATGTCGTATTGACTTGTCAAAATATTCTTTCTAAACTTAAAAGAATTAACAATTTGTAGCCCACTGATTTATAACTTCTATCATTCCCAATTTTCTCTCTCCCAAACAAATAGATGTTCCATTTTCTTCAAAATCCCTCTTTTAATTTCCTTCGGTTTTTTTTTTCAACTCTATCAAAAATATGATTAAGCACACAAGGACATATGGCGCTTTTGCTAATCGAGTTAAGGAAGCCATATCCAATAGAAATTTGAAGGAGCTTGTTGATTCTCAGGGAGAAGAATAGTTCGAAAGAACGAAATTTGGAGAATGTTAACCGTGGTAAGGACATTCGCGATAAGTTGAATATGAAAGAATTAGTAGACACAATTGCCTAAAGATATTTACAATTATATTGTTTGACAAATTATTTTACATAAAATCATTAGTCGTTTCTGTCACGACCCATTGCCTGTCACCTTACTAAGCTAGGCTGGTGATAGACCACAAGTAGGGAGAACATAGCATACATACATACATACTTGATACATTAAAATTGCGGAATAATTTTTTTAAAACATAGCCATAATAGTGCGGAAATATTTTGAGGTTTTTTAATTTTTTACAATTTCATAACCATAATGCGAAAATATTCTTGCTACTTAAAAATTTAAAAGTCCAAAGTCCTTGAACATAAAATCATATTGATGTGGAAATTATTAAGTTTGAAGACAAAATATTACAGAAATCATAACAAAGTCATGAAACCAACTTTAAAAAAAAATTTCATATTAAAGTTTGGCCGCTACAAGTCTTATTTCATATGCACATTCACTTCGATTCACTCCTTCGATCAATGAGCTTCTACCTTAAGTATTTATTTCCATTTTCTTGCAATACAAGGAATCCTAGTAAGCTGGATAGCTCAGTAAGCGAATAATCTAACTACTCTAGTTTGAGATACAAATATAACATGACAATGTCTTTGGAGAAAATATATATGAACTTACTTATGATTTGGTTAATTATTAATTTGGTTATGAAGCGAAATTCCATGTCTCATAACTATTCAAGTATGCACGAGTTCATAAACCACAATTCCATTAAACATAAGCAATTATAAGATTTCTAATTCATATGATGCTTCATCTAAGTTTTTTACGCATTTAATAATCATGAACCATCATTTACATATTCATAGTATCACTTGACTCTTCTCTTAAACTCTTAGACGTTCATAGCTTGTAACCAAATCATATTGTATATTCTCATTATAATTTTATCATAATCAATTCGTACATTATATCCTTATCATACCCTTGATCATAATCATATCGTACATCATACTCTTATCATACCTTAATTGTAATCATATCATACAACATATCATCTCATGCTATTTTATTTATAGCATGATATAAATGATAGTCACTTCCTTATCATAATTGGAGTCTTCTCAAACAATCATGCACTCTCTTAAGCACAATCTTGTCTAGGATTCATTTATAGACCACACAATTACTACAAGAATTATGACTTTAAGAGACCAAACTTTTTGATACCAAAAAATATTTAATAGCAGAAAATAAACTTTCCGTTACCAAATTTTGGTAGCTGAAAGGTATAGACATTTTGTTACCAACTTTGGTAGCAAAAACAACACAATCCGCTACCAAATATGTTTGGTAACAAATGACATGGTCAGAATTGAATTTTGGTTCCCACCGAAAATATTTTGCTACAAAAATACTATTTGGTAACAAAATGTCAACATTCTGCTATCAAAATTTGGTAGCGAATTATAATATGTTGCTACCAAAATTATTTTGATAGCAAAAACATTGACGGGAAAACAAATTTTTTCCTGCTAATGTCATCTGCTACAAAATTTCTTTTGGTAGCAAAAATGTTGACAGGAGGCCAAAATTTTTCTTGCTTATCTCATTTGCTATCTTTTTTTTTTTCCTTTTTTTTTTTAAAGCAAAATAATACATTTTGCTACCAAAGTTAGGAAGCAAAATATGAGTTTCTGCCACCAAATTTTGGTAGCAAAAACATTGGCGAGAAGGTAAAATTTTTTCCGCTAATGTCATCTGCTACCAAATTTCTTTTGGTAGAAAAATATTATATTTCGCTACCAAAATTTGGTAGCAAGATATAAATTTTTGCTACCAAATATTTGGTCGCTAGTACATAGGAATTAGCTTCCAAATACCTTTCGCTACCAAAATTTTGGTACTTAAATCTTGTACTTTTCGTTATCAAATATATTTTGTTACCAAAATATTTGGTCACTAAATCTCATATTTTTTGTTACCAAATACTTTTGTTACCAAAAATTTGGTCACAAAATCTCATACAATTTGCTACAAAATACATTTTGCTACCAAAAAATTTGGTTATTAAATCTCATACTTTTTGTTACCAAATACCTTTTGTTACCGAATATTTGGTAACTTAATCTCATACTTTTCGCTACCAAAATATATTTTGCTATCAAAATTTTGGTCCCCGAAATGTCATACATTTTGCTACAAAATACCTTTTGTTATCAAATTTTTTGGTCACTGAATATCATACATTTCGTTACCAAATACAATTTATTACCAAAAAGAATTTTGGTAGCAAAAACTTTTTGCTACCAAAAATGTTGTAACAAATACTTTCTGCAACTAACTTTTTGCTACCAAATTTTTTTGGTAACAAAAAATTTTTGGTAGCTAAAACAGGACTTTCGGTTACCAAATTTTTGGTAACAAAAAATCCAAATTCTTGTAGTGATGATAACAACTAAAAATCCAAATAATACAATCATCCCTAATAATCCGCATTCTCGTAATTACCTTCATATTTAGGATTCACAACAATCAAATAAACTATTAAGACATTGATTCTAAATTAGACAATCAGTGCATTATTCACATTATAAATAAGACAATTAGTGCATTATTAACATACTTCAATCTAACGTGATTATACTTAAGCTAAATCGAAAAACACATATACTCTAAATTAGCATACTTTTAACACAAACTAATTTAGCATGTCATATCATTCTTTCATGTTATAACATCACATAAATCGTAATTAACATAACATAACATTTAATAAAATATATTACTATCAGACAACTTATAATATGATTAATAATGTGAGCATGCATTGCTATAATATGATTAATAATCGGGCCCTAGATACTGCATTGCTAGCTCATACAAAATTGTGTGGCTGTCATCGACATTGGGTCGAAGGAATCGCACACATAGATCACACGCGCCTTTTCAGAAGCCGAACTCGATTTAGAGAGTTACACCACTTATAATTCGACAAATATTTTCCAAAACCAAAGTTGATTGCTTTTTTGATATACTTATAGAAATAAGTAGTAATGTGGGCCATACAAAGCTTATCCCTTCTTGCCCGACCAAGGCCCAGAGAATTTGACGTTCATAATTAGTCATAATCATGTCCGGCCATGACGACTGCCGCAATCACAACCTGAGATTTCATAGAAACTTATCGTAAAGGTCCACGAAGGGACAGGCAGTTACCCTAGAATGCAACTAAAGGACACAATTCTTAATATGCCAATGTTCATATAAATACCACAGTTATATACTCATGTTCAAACTCATCAACCGATATTTGATGAAAATTAGGTGTGAACAGTAACATAATTTAAAAGACCATAATTAATATTATGAGGATATTAACATCACAATTATTTAGACATCTTATCCACATATAATATTGGCATTTTACAATTTATGAATATGGCATTTACACTTACATGGGTCCTAATCATCATAAATAAGCTTTACCACAAAAAGAAAAAAAAAAATCATAAACAAGCTTTAAATGAGATCTTACGGCTCACAATTTTATAACATAAAAGATCATAGTTTACATCCCATGGAGTGTACTAAGGAAATCCGTAACGAAAACTTAAGACAATTTGTGAAATTTACATAAGCAAATCACATAAAATGCAATTATCAAGTCACACATCACTTGTGTTGCAGGTAAATACTATACTTACCGTAAGCGTTAAAAATGCATAAGCAAGCTCCTCAAGTTTCTTTCAACTCACGCTCTAATATTAACTGTTCACCTAATTTAACAAGTATTTTTCCGTTAATTTGAGCTTTTCAAAACTCTTTAAGAGTTTCGCAGAACTTTAGAATTTATCAATAAATTCTGTAAAGATTATTTATTTTATATATAATTTAACAAAAATCATTCTAAAGTTTAGCTTATAAAATAACTATATATTTCATAAGAAATTCCATCAAACCAAATCCTTTACACTACTGCAAAAGTTGAATTAGACGATAGAAAATACACTACGGTTTTACAAAAACCATCGTCTTAAACAGAATTACATGACGGTTCGACAAAACCGTCGTGTAAACACAGGATTACAAGATGGTTACGACATACAGTCATGTAATCCAGTGAATTACACAACGGTTTGCCCTAACCATCGTGTAATCCACTGGATTACATGACAGTGTGCCGTAATCGTTGTGTAATATTTGGTTTATACGACGGTTTTAGAAAAACCGTCATATAATCTCTCGGTTTTTACAATCCCTACCAACCCTCATTTTATCTTACAGAATAATTCCGCAGTCGCGAAAAACATTATAGAGACCTGCGAAACTAGATCCTCTGCTGCCACCGTCCACCAAACCAACACTCTCTTATAGTCATTATTTGTAAGTAGTGAGTATTACTACTCTTTTGAGTTATTTAATTTGTATTGATGAATTGTAGATATTTTAGATATCTAAAACGGTACATTCTCTCTCTCTCTTTTTTTTTTTTTTTTTTTTTTTTTTTTTTTTTAATAGTATGATTTGTTAAATAATTTTGAAAGATTAATATGTGTTATTTTAATTGCAAAAACTTGATTATTAAATGAATTGTATGATATTTAATTTGGATTTAGGCCAGGTTCTTGCAAATGGATTGAAAATGGATGTGGGCTAATAGATTTACTAGAAAATATCGAGATGGTGTTGAAGAATTTTTGTCATTTGTCAAAACTCACATGAAAAATGATAAGATCCAATGTCCTTGTGTGGATTGTGGAAATCATAGATCTCATTCAGTTGATGAAATTAGAAGACATTGCTTGCCCGTGGGATTATTTGTATGTCCCAAACATGGTATTTACACGATGAAATTTATTTGAATCCAACATCGAAAAAGAAAGGAAAGAACCTATTGTTGCGGAAGATGTAGGAGATAATTTGTTTGATATGATTAATAATTTAAAAAAACACTTTGTGAATCGTCCGGAGTTATTTGATACAATGATGAATGATGTCGAGATATCCTTGTATGATGGGTGCACTAAATATACGAAATTGTCTGCATTGGTCAAATTATGGAACATGAAGGCATCGGGAGGGTGGACAAATTCTAGTTTTAACGACTCTTTTAGAATTTCTAAGAGAGGTTCTACAGGTTGATAATAAAATACCAGCTAGTATGTATGAAGTTAAGAAGACGTTGAGCACTTTGGGAATGGAATATGAAAAAATTCATGCATGTCCAAATGATTGTGTCCTTTACCGAAATGGGTATGAGGATTTGGATGAATGCCCGGTTTGTAAGGAGTCAAGATGGAAGAAGGGCAAGAAGTCAACGAATGGTAGCGAATGAGTGCCGGAAAAGGTGTTATGGTACATCCTCCAGCTCCGCGTCAGCGGCATTTATTCTGTAATGTCGATCATGCCAAGAATTTGATTTAGCACCATGATAAACGTGTTGAAGATAGCATGCTTAAACACCCAGCCGATGCACCACAATGGAAGATATTTGGTGATAATCATCCTGAATTTAGTGCAGAACCATGAAGTCTACATCTTGGTTTGTCAGCGGACGGAATAAACCCATATGGTAATATGAGTAGTAAGCATAGTACTTGGCCCGTCATACTTATCAACTACAATCTCCCTTCGAAGTTGAGTATGAAGCGGAAGTTCTTGATATTGACTTTATTATTCTCTGGTCCTCAACAACCAGGGAATGACATTGATGTGTACATGGCACTGCTAATCGATGATCTAAAGAGCTTATGGTAAAAGGGGATCAAAGTTAGAGATGTTTACCGTCAAGAGACATTCACACTTCGTGCAATATTAATGTGGACAATTAATGACTTTCCCGCTTATGGAAATGTAACGACCCACCTATCGTAGGCCGTCATCATACATACTTACTTATACATATGACAACTTGAGCTAAATTTTTTTATTTTATTTTTATTTTTTATACATACAATATAAAACTTGAACTGAAATCTTTTTAATAATTACTTACATACATACTTGTACATATAATTAGCTACATATTATAGTAAAGAAATCTTGTACTTAAATACAACATATTTAGCGTAGCATAATTTAACAAAAGAAACGTAGTGATTCCCGTCCCACAGTTTCACAGTTTGTCTTGCCATGCACCATAGCCTTGTATCATGTAATACCGTAGGATTTCTTACCTACAGCATAAACATATGTCATGAGCTATTGCTCAGCAAGCACAACTATTTATCCGCAACATATCACATAATAACATAATGCATGAACCAATTATGTTTTCTTACTGTTTTCATAAGTTAGCATACTTTTTAGGGCCCTTACATAACATAAATGTACGTACCATGGCGCGCTGCCATGGAGTGGTTGGGGCAGCCATCCCTGTCCAACTCAAACCATGAACCAAACCCGAGCTAACGCGGGTCGATACGACATAAAGCATCCTGCTTATCATAATGATGCTTAATCTTGTTCTTATCTTGTTTCATACTTGAAACTTGTTTTCATATTTATAAACAGTTTCTTAACTGAAACTGAGATTTCATATCTTACCGAATAACTTATCATTAGTGAGCATGCTTCGTGATGCCATAATATCAAACTATTCATCATATGAACTTACATACTATAAACATACATCATGTACCTCTTAACATGAACTTGGAAGCATACACGCCATACATTCATTATTTCTTGAATACATACATGCCATTCATACTCTAAACATTCCATACATACTCTTAGTATTCATCATATCTTGAAAACATACATACATACATATCATAAACATTTCTCGTACACATAGCATCATGAACTTGATATCATACAGGTCATAGCATTTTATCATACTCATATCATCATAAACTTGAAAGCATACATCAAACAATTTCGTTTATGCTGTAGACGGAGTCGTACTTACCTTTACTGCGCTTTGAGTTAAATTACTTCACTCAAACAAGTTGTTTTCCTGTTTTCAAGAAATCATAGGATAAGCATCATCCTATCATAATTTCATAACGATCCTATTAGCTAACAAACTACAAATCCTAAAATTCAAATTCCTTTTTGAATTTTTAGTAAAACCCTAAAGTTCTCAAAACCGGGTTTTAAAACTATTACATAGTGTTTGGTACTTTTCTTACAAATCCGTTTAAAATTTGGAAAAGTTTTATTCATAAAAGTTGTAGACCTTGAAGTCTCCTACAACTTTTGTATTTAACTCAAAACTCAAATCTATCTTTAACATGCTTGTTTCTGCCTTTGAAAATTCTTCAACCATATACACTAATTACAATTTGGTCTCGGGTTTTTGCAAAAACAAAGGTCTTAGGGGTCTTGTTTTCAAAAACTGTCCAAGTTGACCCCTAGGATTTTCCCTTCTCTACAACTTTACAGTTTTGACTTTTTCCAAATTCGGCCTCTAAAGGCCTAAAAATCTCATTTCTAGAAAAACCGTTCAATTCGAACTCTAATCGAGCATACTAAAATCCTAGTGCATACATCTTACAAAATTAACTCATGCTTATCCATACTAATCATACTCTTAAATTTTAAATGAAGAACTAGAGGATAACAATATTTACCTCAAGTTCCACTTGATGAAAATCTCAAACTAGGGTATTGAAATTTTCTACTCACTTCTTACACTAACCGAACTCTCCTCACACTCTTGTTCTCTTTCTTTTCTTTTTCTTTTTCCTCCTCTCTTGGCTCGGTTCCTATGGCAGAAAACTAGGGAATATAGGCTGCTTGTGTGTGTGTGTTTGCTAACAAAACAAAGTGGAATAACTCTCACCTATTTATAGGGAAACAACCTACTTTCTCAAATTGCTCCATAGTCCCTAGAAGAATCCAATTTGTCCTTGACTTCTTGAGAGGTGGCCGGCCAAATTGCCAAGTAGCCAAGCTAGGGTGCTTACTCATGATAGCTAGGAACCTTGAGGTGTCCCTTCCTTAGTGTGGCCGGCCTTAGGTGGAGCTTGTGCTTGCTTTTGCTAACAAAGAAGCAAGGCTAGTAAGATTGCTAAGCTAGCCTATGGTGCATGATGTGTCAAGAGTTAAAAGAGTTCAAGAAATCCATCTTTTGTAATTTATCTATTGGTCCCTAAAACCAAAATATTTCCCCTTAGTCCTTATGTGTTGGCTGGCCCTCCTTACTCTATATTGCCAAGCAAGCTTAGCTAGATTGCTTGCTCATCAAAGCTACAAGCTTGATGTGGCATTCTTCTGAGTGGCCGGCCCTAGAATGAAATGTGCAAGCCTTGGCTTGCCAAGGAGGCTAAGCTAGGGAGTCTAGAGTGTTGGTTCATCAAGGCTAAGCCAAGAGATGTTGCTTCCTCAAGTGGCCGGTCAAGGTGTGGCTTTGGCAAAGCATGAGCTTGCCATGTGAACAAGGCTAGTCCATGTGTTGCTTCCTTGTGGTGGCCGGCCTTGGTGCTTAGGTGTGCAAGCCTTGGCTTGCCAAAGGTGCAAGGTTAGGAGGGTGACTTATGCAAGCTAAAAACTTGAGGTGTCTCACCCTCAAGTGGCCGGTTTTGGTGATGCCAAGTGAGACAAGATTACTAATTGAACCATAACACAAAATTAACCAAGCAAATCAAAGTGCTTAGTTACTAAACTTAGGGTATGATTTGTAAACTTTTAATGACACCTAAATTCTTTTAATTTGCATAATGCTCCTCAAAAACTAGATCCCTTGCTCATAAGGCCATGATGTGGCCGGTTCCTATGATTACACATGGAACATTATTATTGGTTCTAGCTAGAGTTATTTAGTTCAATCTTAACTTGTCTTCCTTGATTTCCAACCAATCTAACCGAACTTGAAATGGATCATTAACTTAATTGACTTAAGAAATTGTACTTAAAAAGTCCCTGGTTCAAAAATTTACATAATTGCTGATAAGTCCACAATTTTTCCCCAAAATTGCACTTTAGCTCCTAAAGGCAAAAATATTTGCACTTTAGTCCCTATAGATTGGCCGACTAAAATTAAGCCTTCTATACCTCAATTTATTGCTAAATCCTTCTTAAAAAGACTTCCTTAACTTCTAAAATTTCAAAATCATGAACTTTCTTGAATTTGCAAATTGACCCCTAAACATAAAATATTTGCATTTTGGTCCCTGTAAAGTGACCAATCATGGCAATGACACTTGTCATCTGAGGTGTCATCCTTAAAAGCTTTGTTTGGCTTATTTCTTAAATGCAGTCCATTTTCATACTAACATAGATATTCATATACTGTTTTCAACTGATAACAGTATAATTTTACTGGACCATCGACCAAAACTTATTTGAACTGCGTATAGGATTTTCTTAAAATTATAAACTACCACATGGAGTCATAAATCATAACTTACCCCCTTGTAACCAAAGGGTCTTAAACTAACATTATCGAATCTTTCAACAAAAGATTCAACAATTTTTCTTAGAAAACACATCATACATATCACATAAACAAATCTTGATTCTTAACAAAAGAAATCATAAGTCTATAAATATGTTGACTATTACAATCTACCCTCCTTAACAATTTTCGTCCCCGAAAATTACTACAAGTAAGGATAGTTCCTTCTCATTTCTTCTTCTACTTCCCACGTTGCTTCTTCTATGTTATGATTCCGCCATAATACCTTAACCATAGGAATGGTTTTGTTTCTTAAAACTTTTTCTTCTCGGTCTAAAATCCGGATTGGCTTTTCCTCATAAGTCAAATCCGTTTGCACTTCAACAGGTTCCTGACTTAATACATGGAAAGGATCATGTACATATTTCTTCAACATTGAAACGTGAAAAACGTCATGTATAGAAGCCAAAGCTGGCGGTAAAGCAAGTCTGTAAGCTACTTTTTCAATTCTTTCGAGAATTTCAAATGGACCTGTATATCTTGGATTAAGCTTTCCTTTCTTACCAAACCTCATAACTCCTTTCATTGGAGCAATCTTAAGGAAAATAGAATCTCCAACTTGAAATTCTAAAGGCCTTCGACGTTTATCAACATAACTCTTCTGCCGACTGAAAGCTACGTCGAGTCGTTGCTTGATCACCCTGATGTCTTCTGAGGTTCTTCTGATGAAGTCCGTGGTTTGAAGTTGCTTCTGTCCAACTTCTTGCCAATGGATGGGAGATCGACATTTTCTTCCGTAAAGCGCTTCAAATGGAGCCATACCAATTGAGGCGTGATAACTGTTATTATACGAAAACTCGATCAAGGGTAGCTTCTGATCCCAGTTTCCCTTGAAATCCAAAATACAAGACCTCAACATATCTTCCAATGTTTGGATAGTGCGTTCCGATTGTCCATCTGTCTGAGGGTGAAAAGCGGTACTGAATTTCAACTTTGATCCCATAGCTGCATGTACACTTTTCCAAAATCATGAGGTAAAACGCCCATCCCGATCTGAAATGATGGATTTTGGAACTCCATGAAACCTAACAATCTGATATACATAAATTTCAGCCAATTTCTCGACCGAAAAGGTGGCTTTAATAGCAATGAAATGAGCTGATTTGGTTAATCTATCCACAATCACCCAAATCATATCATTCCCACTTGCGGTCCTGGGTAATCCAACTATGAAATCCATGGTGATTTGCTCCCATTTCCACTCTGGGAGTTCGATCTTTTGAAGATCTCCGCCAGGTTGTCAGTGTTCGGCCTTAACTTTCTGACAAGTTAAGCATTTTGATACGAAATCAGCAATTTCTCTCTTCATGTTTGGCCACCAAAAATTCTGCTTGAGGTCCTTGTACATCTTAGTAGCTCCAGGGTGAACTGAGTATGGCGTTTCATGCGCTTCAGACATGATTTGTTTCTTAAGGAATTCAAAGTTAGGAACACAAATCCTTCCTTTGAAAAGAATTAATCCATTCGTGGATGTCTTAAAGTCTTTATCTTCTCCACCAAGAAGTTGCGTCTTTGTCAAAAAGGAATCTTTCCCCTGATAACACTTAATGGAGTCTAGGAGATTGGACTGAAGAGTCAAAGTAGCCAATTTCCCTGATATTAGTTCCAATTCAAAATCAGAAATTTCCTTTTGGAGTGTCTTAGACAATCTTTCAATCGACATGAGCACACCGGAAGCCTTCCTGTTTAATGCGTCTGCCACTTTGTTTGCCTTTCTAGGGTGGTAAAAGATTTCACAATCGTAATCCTTTACGAGTTCAAGCCATCTGCGCTGCCTCATATTGAGCTCTCTTTGGGTAAAGATGTATTTTGAGACTTTGATGATCGGTGAAAATCTCACATCTATTACCATACAGGTAATGTCTCCAAATCTTTAAGGCGAAAACCACTGCCGCAAGTTCCAAATCGTGCGTCGGATAGTTCCGTTCATGGTCCTTCAGTTGACGTGAAGTATAGGCAATCACATTTCCTCCTTGCATAAGGACAGCTCCTTGTCCGGTCTTTGACGCATCGCTATAAATAACGAAATTTCCTGCATCAACGTCAGGAATTATCAATACCGGCGCACTTGTAAGCTTCCTCTTGAGCTCTTGAAAGTTTTCTTCACACTTCTGTGTCCATTCAAACTTTCTCCCTTTCTTGGTAAGGGCTGTAAGTGGTGCCGCAATCTTGGAGAATCCTTCAACGAACCGTCGGTAGTATCCGGCTAAACCAAGAAAGCTTCGTATCTCCGTGAAGTTTTTGGGTGCTGACCATGCACTAACGGCTTCTATCTTAGCAGGATCAACGGAAATTCTTTCCTTTGAAACTACGTGACCCAAGAATTGCACTTTTTCCAACCAAAATTCACATTTTGTGAATTTGGCATAGAGTCGATTCTGTCTTAAAGTTTCCAATACTACTCTGAGATGCTGCTCATGTTCCTCAATGGACTTTGAGTAAATCAAAATATCGTCAATAAAGACGATAACAAACTTATATAAATATTCTTTAAACACCCGATTCATGAGGTCCATAAACGCAGCTGGGGCATTAGTCAATCCAAATGGCATGACTAGAAACTCATAATGTCCATACCGTGTTCGGAAAGCAGTCTTAGAAATATCTCCTTCCTTGATTCTAAGTTGATGATATCCCGATCGTAGGTCAATTTTTGAGAATACCAATGCTCCTCTGAGTTGATCAAAGAGATCGTCGATTCTCGGAAGAGGGTACTTGTTCTTAATCGTGATCTTGTTCAACTCGCGATAGTTGATGCACATCCGCAATGATCCGTCCTTTTTTTTGACAAACAGTACTGGTGCTCCCCATGGGGAATGGCTTTGTCGAATAAATCCTTTGTCCAACAGTTCTTGTAACTGTACTTGGAGTTCTCTAAGCTCAGCTGGGACCATACGATAGAGTGCTTTTGATATTGGAGCTGCTCCTGGCAACAACTCTATTTCGAAAGAGATTTCTCGCTCCGGCGGAAGTCTGGTTAAATCTTTTGGAAAGACATCGACTTATTCCCTAATAATGGGAACATCTTCAGGCTGTAGCTCCTTTTCTTGTTGTTTGTTTACCATGTTAGCTAAGTATCCTTGACATCCTTTAGCTAACATTTTCCAAGCATTCATTGCTGAAACTAGCCGAGTTAATGAGCTCTTAGACTGGCCGTGAAAGTTAAATTCCTCTTCACCGAAAGGACTAAACGTAACACAACGCTTTTGACAATCAATCTTAGCGTTGTACTTACCTAAGAAATCCATTCCCAGGATAACATCGAAATCCTGAAGCTTAATTGCAATCAGGTCTACATACAATTCTCTACCACACATGACTACCGAAACATTTCGCATCCAGGAGTCAGACAACAAAATCTCTCCCGATGGAAGAGAGGTCCTAAAAAGTTGTCCTAGATTTTCTACACTTCTATCTAGTTTCTGAACATATTCCGTTGATACAAACGAATGGGTGGCACCAGAATCAAATAAGGCAATAGCATCATGAGTGGCTAAAGAGATCTGACCTGTCACCACGTTAGAGGTTCCAGCTTCAGCATCTCTTTTTGTGTAGGCATAAATCCTAGCTTGTGGTTCGGGAGCCTCCAATCTTCCTTGTACTATCAAAGGACCTTAAATCTTGGCTTGCATCGCATGCAACTGTCGGTTTGTATTCCTATTCTGGTACTGAGGGTTCTGGCTCTGGCTATTAGAAGTGCAATTCCTCGCATAATGGCCTTCCTTGCCACACAGGTAGCAAGCGTTTGTTCCCATTCTACATACACCCAAGCGCTTCCTTCCACATTGAGCACACACAGGATAGTTATTATTATTACCCTCATTCCCACGGTTATTCTTCTTTTGAGGGTAATTCCTTTGTTGACCCTGGCCCATAGCATTTCCCTTCCTTTTATTCCTCCTAAACTGTTTGGAATATTGGTTGGAATTACTAGTCTGGCCTTTCAAGTTCGTCTCCTGATTCTGTCTAGGCTGCAACTGTTTCTCATTAGCTTTTTCTTCTTTCTTAGCTTTAAAGATCTGAATCCTTGCTTCCTTATCCTGATTAATCCAGTATTCTGCTTTCATAGCTCGACTTATACAATCAGCTACGAGAGTAGAAGGGCTACTTCCAGCACTAACTTGCTTGGAGATGTCTGTCCGGAACATTTTCATCATTCTCCTTACTTTCTCCTTTTCATTTGGTACCAGTTCTGGACATAGGCAGCCAAGTTGTTCAAACTTATTGACTGCTTCCACCATCGACATAGACCCCTGTTTGAAACTAGTAAACTCATCTTGTTGAACTGCCAGTATTTCCCCATTATAGTACATCGTACGGAATTCGGCTACAAAATCTTGCCAATCCATGTTCGCCACATTTCTGCGTATCTGGACCGTCCTCCACCAGTGACGCGCATCCTTCTTTAAAGCAAAAAAGGCACAAAGGACCTTCTCATGTTCTGTGAGTCCCATAAAATCCAAAATTACTTGAATATCGATTAGCCAATTATCCGCTACTATCGGATCCGTAGTTCCCTCAAATTCAGGCGCTTTCATTCGCCTATACCGCTCATACAACAGATCCTCCCTAATCAAAGGTGGATTCCTTTGTAGTCCCGCGGGTTCTAATGGAATTTCTTGATGAACCTCCGGTACTTGAGGCGCTACTGGAGGTACAGGATTGTTTTGTGGTGGAACTTCATTAGCTTGGAGTATCTAATTTAGTTGGGCTACTTGTTCCCTAAGCTGATTAGTTTCTTGCTGCTGTTCTTGTAATTGCAATGTGGCTACTAAATTTGCAAAATCAGGCTCTTACGGATTTGGGTTTGCTCGGGTACGCGGCCGAGACATCTTCTAATTCTTATCTAGTCACAAGAAAGATGTTGTTATACTCCAATCATCTCCTTGTCCATTCATATCATATCATATCATATCTTATCTTAAATTTATCGTAAACTTTACTTATAATATCAGGTCATGATATCATTATATCTCATCATAGCATAATCATATCATAGATTGTATCACTGTATCATATATTACATATATACATATTCACATAAGATGGAAGTGACCACCACTTAACCATCACACAGAATTACTATCTTATACCTAATTTCACTATTCTGATGATACATTGGAGAATACTTCCCAGTCTTCTTCATCAAACATAATCTCATCCGGATCATCTTCTACGTTTACTTGTTCCTCTTCTTCCTCATCCATAACAATTTCAGGAGGATCTTCTTGAAGCTCGAGATTTTCTAGAAATTCCTCAAGATCCATGGCTTCAGCATCAATTCCCTCCTCTTGTGGAGGAATTTCTTGGAGTGGTACCACCGGAATAGGATCCTCTTGCAATTCTGGACCCAATTGAAAATGTGATTCTTTTATACCAGCATTATCGACTGGCTCCTGTCCTTGGTCATTTATCATAGCATCCGCCTGAATCACATGGGCTGCTAATTCAGTGTCCAAAATATCATTGATCATATGATCCAACGTCATTTCCAATTCTGGAGGCTGCACATGTTCCCTAATTTTGGGAGGTAAGCCCTCCCTGAGCAGTTGTTATGCTCTCATCTCAGGGTTGTCCCAATCAGGAATATGGGATAACATGGCCTCTTGGAACCTTCGGCAGTAATGGCCCATTGATTCGCCTGGATAAGAGTGCCAATCATAAACGTAGTTCAGATATCGGGCAGTGTTAATGTCGCGATAAATATCTGGGTCCCGATAATGCATACCGGCGTCTTCTTCTCGTATAGGTCCAAATCGAGCAATGATAGCATTACGGAAATCTTCCCATAATCCTCCTTGAACTTCATTTTCTCCTTGAGTCCTCCACCAGAGTCTAGCATCTATTGCTAAACAACGGCTAGCTAATGATACTTGTAGATGAGGCTGAATGTGACATATGCGAAATATAGCCTCAATGTCATGAAGCCAAGCCGCCAATGTCACGGTCCGTCTAGTTCCATCGAATGTTAACGGGGACATCATAAAGAATGCATAAGCCGCACCTCGATCCTCATCCATTGTCTTTTAATCTAAATTATAAAATTTCTTACAAATTAATTATACAAGTACGAAATATATTTAACTTACAATGACAGTGGCGCAGGCAAGCATACTGTGAAACCGGAAGGCAGGACCCCGTTGCTCTGATACCAACTCTGTAACGACCCACCTATCGTAGGCCGTCATCATACATACTTACTTATACATATGACAACTTGAGCTAAAATTTTTTTATTTTTTTTATTTTTTATACATACAATATAAAACTTGAACTGAAATCTTTTTAATAATTACTTACATACATACTTGTACATATAATTAGCTACATATTATAGTAAAGAAATCTTGTACTTAAATACAACATATTTAGCGTAGCATAATTTAACAAAAGAAACGTAGTGATTCCCGTCCCACAGTTTCACAGTTTGTCTTGCCATGCACCATAGCCTTGTATCATGTAACACCGTAGGATTTCTTACCTACAGCATAAACATATGTCATGAGCTATTGCTCAGCAAGCACAACTATTTATCCGCAACATATCACATAATAACATAATGCATGAACCAATAATGCTTTCTTACTGTTTTCATAAGTTAGCATACTTTTTAGGGCCCTTACATAACATAAATGTACGTACCGTGGCGCGCTGCCATGGAGTGGTTGGGGCAGCCAGCCCTGTCCAACTCAAACCATGAACCAAACCCGACCTAACGCGGGTCGATACGACATAAAGCATCCTGCTTATCATAATGATGCTTAATCTTATTCTTACCTTGTTTCATACTTGAAACTTGTTTTCATATTCATAAACAGTTTCTTAACTGAAACTGGGATTTCATATCTTACCGAATAATTTATCATTAGTGAGCATGCTTCGTGATGCCATAATATCAAACTATTCATCATATGAACTTACATACTATAAACATACATCATGTACCTCTTAACATGAACTTGGAAGCATACACGCCATACATTCATTATTTCTTGAATACATACATGTCATTCATACTCTAAACATTCCATACATACTCTTAGTATTCATCATATCTTGAAAACATACATACATACATATCATAAACATTTCTCGTACACATAGCATCATGAACTTGATATCATACAGGTCATAGCATTTTATCATACTCATATCATCATAAACTTGAAAGCATACATCAAACAATTTCGTTTATGCTGTAGGCGGAGTCGTACTTACTTTTACTGCGCTTTGAGTTAAATTACTTCACTCAAACAAGTTGTTTTCCTGTTTTCAAGAAATCATAGGATAAGCATCATCCTATCATAATTTCATAACGATCCTATTAGCTAACAAACTACAAATCCTAAAATTCAAATTCCTTTTTGAATTTTTAGTAAAACCCTAAAGTTCTCAAAACCGGGTTTTAAAACTATTACATAGTGTTTGGTACTTTTCTTACAAATCCGTTTAAAATTTGGAAAAGTTTTATTCATAAAAGTTGTAGACCTTGAAGTCTCCTACAACTTTTGTATTTAACTCAAAACTCAAATCTATCTTTAACATGCTTGTTTCTGCCTTTGAAAATTCTTCAACCATATACACTAATTACAATTTGGTCTCGGGTTTTTGCAAAAACAAAGGTCTTAGGGGTCTTGTTTTCAAAAACTGTCCAAGTTGACCCCTAGGATTTTCCCTTCTCTACAACTGTACAGTTTTGACTTTTTCCAAATTCGGCCTCTAAAGGCCTAAAAATCTCATTTTCAGAAAAACCGTTCAATTCGAACTCTAATCGAGCATACTAAAATCCTAGTGCATACATCTTACAAAATTAACTCATGCTTATCCATACTAATCATACTCTTAAATTTTAAATGAAGAACTAGAGGATAACAATATTTACCTCAAGTTCCACTTGATGAAAATCTCAAACTAGGGTATTGAAATTTTCTACTCACTTCTTACACTAACCGAACTCTCCTCACACTCTTGTTCTCTTTCTTTTCTTTTTCTTTTTCCTCCTCTCTTGGCTCGGCTCCTATGGCAGAAAACTAGGGAATATAGTGTCACGCCCCGACTTCCCACGCCGGGTCGTCACCTTACTTACTTACTTACTTAACTTAAACTTGCGGAAAATTTGGGAAAAAAATTTCTTTTTCTTTTAAACTTTATTTTAAAACTTTCAACTTGAACTTCATCCTCAAACTCATACTTACTGATAGGTACTTACTCGAGTACCGAACTTTCAAACCTTCCTTGAAGGCCATCATAATCAAATTGTAGACCAAACCCGAACTAATGTGGATTGGTTCCACAAGAGGCAACTTGCTTGCCATACATACATAAACTTTGTCATTCATACTTAAAATATCATAAAATTATGAAAACCCTTTTTCATTACAACATATTTTATAGAGTATATTATTATTTTATTTTTCTTCAAAAGCCGTGGCAGTGTCCATCCCACATTTCACAGCCCGTTGAACCAGCCCTCCACAGTATTGCATCAGAGATTGCTGGCAGGTTGCTTACCTACAGCATAGACGTAAGACGTGAGCTTTCGCTCAGCAAGTACAACTGTTACATCCGCGACACAAAACAAATCATTATGCATGAACCAATTATGATTTCTTATGAATCATTTATGAATTCATAATTTAATTTAGGTCTATTCCTTTACTTATCATGTGTGCTCGTATCGTGGTACATAGCCAAGGAATGGTTGAAGACGGCAGTCCGTTTTAACTCAAACCATAAAACACAAAGTTTAACATGGAGTAGTTTAGGTAGCCATCCAATCCAACTCAAACCATGAACCATACCATTTAAACCCGCCTTTGTGGCAAGTCGGCACGACACAACATCCTACTTGTCTTGTTCTTACCAGGTGGTTTAACATTAGTGCACATGCTTCATGATGCCACAATATTATAACATAATCAACATTTACCATAACATGGCCTTCTTGAAAACATGGCATTTCTGGAACCATGGCATTTTTGAAAACATGACATTTTTGTAAACATGGCATAACATGTCATAACATAACTTAGCACATCATAGCCATAGCATAGCATCACATATCATCACATTCCATCACATTAGGCAAGTAACAACAAAGGGCCTATGCTGAAGGCGGAGTTGTACTTACTTGGTTAGCTGTGTCCTATTTCGTGCGACTCCAAGGTGAGGCACAACGACAGGCTATCTCCAGTTATGTCCTACGTAATGCTGCTCCTCTTCTGGATACAGTTGCAGGTTTCCTCCTGTTTGATGAAGGATATAGATAAGAGTCTAATCCTTGCTGTGGAATGTTGGTGTCCTAACCAACATGCCTACAAAATCTTAGTTGTATGTCCTTCTGATATCTCACTTGGTCACGATTAGTCATCCTACTGTTTAAGAATAATCGAACTTTGATTATTCCTTAAGAGGCTACGTTGGATAACCTCTTGGGTTAGGCCCTTGACATACCGCTAGGTTTTCTTAAAAACCTTGGGTTTTATAATTTATTGGATTATTTCTATTACTCCTCTTCTCTTATCCTTATTATGGGTTTTCGATATCCTTAGGGTTATAGTGGGTAACCCTTAAGGCTATACTTAATTAAATGTTGGGTCAACCAAAGTCAATATTTGATCAACTAATGGTCAACCCTTGGTCAACTATGGTCAACCTTGGGCTTTGGGCTAAGCCCAGTAACTCGGGTATTATTCCTGGTAACTGTCCGTAATCGGCTTGTTTACAATTTTATCTTAAGAAAATTCTATTTTCTTACTTTTTGGAAATCTTATGTAATTAGCTTCATAATTTCCTTAATCTTCTTGTAAAAATTCATCTTTTTGAAATGGATCTTTATAAAAGTCATTTAAGTTTAAAAACCACCTTTGGAACAGTTTTCATAATTAAAAATAACGGTTTTAAACAAAATACAGTTTTTTTCGGAAACGTTTGTAAGAATTCATGTGCACGAATTTTCTATTCCCTGCACATCCTTTGTAAAATAGTATCAGTTTTAAAGATCCACTCCGAATTTGAAAAACTTGTCTTCACCAAAGTTGTAGCTCTCGAAAAATTCTAAAACTTTCGTGTTTTACGAAAAATCTAGTTCTGCTTGATTTTTGTTAGTTTTCATTTGAAACTGGCTGGTCGTGTAAACTAGGTCTGGGCAGACTAGTCTCGGATTTTTATAGAAACGGAGGCCATTGGAGCCTCATTTTTGAAAACTGTTAGCGATTCCCCCTAGGAAAAACCCTTATGAACAACTTTTATGTTTTAATTTTTCTCTAATTCGATCTCTAAAGGCCTCAAATTTCACTTTTCCCGAAACTGGCCATTTGGCACCCGAACTGGCAGTTTTCGGTTTTAAGTTCATTTTACGTCCTATTACGCGCACAATACCTCAACCGCCCACAGCGGGAGCCTAATATCATTCATGCAGCGCTTTCTAACGTAAAACATACATTCATACATCATTTAAACATCAAGGGACATATGACAAACACCTTATGTGCATGCATGCAATCCTAATAATCATGCAAGCATACTTATCAAATCATGCACCATAATCATAATTGAGACCTTAGAACCCTAATCAAGCACAAAACTTATTGCATGGCATAAGAAAATGAGCTTATGCTCTTACATCCCAAACATGGAAATACACTTAAATTTCCCAAATTTAAGTTCAAATTAAAAAGGTTTAGGGTCTAGGATGATTACCTTGATTCCACTCAAGGATTTGGTTGGTTTGATCCAAAATTTCTCCTCCCCCTTGGTCTCCACCACAACCGGCCATTCCTCATGAAAACAACCACATAAATATCTTGTTCTAAACTTAAATGAAAAAGTTAGAGGTTAGAGGTTTTACCTTAACCTTTCCATAGGTTTGCAAGCTTGGATCAAGCTTTCCTCTTGGCTCCCCACAACCGGCCTCCCCTCCAATTGGGGTTCCAAAAATTTGGCCAATTAAATTGAGCCCTCTCAAGGTCCGGCCATCACCCCCAGATCTGGCCACCCAAGAAATCCGGCCACCATTTTTTTTTTCCTCCCCCCCCTAGGTTCGGTTTTGGTCAAAAAAAAGGGTGAGGAAAGATTTTGCAAGAGTTTGGCTAGATTTTGCTATTTTTCTCCCTCAAAAATCCGCCCCCTTTGCTGCTATTTATAGGGGTTTTGAACTTTTCAAAATTGCTAAAAAGTCCCTAAACTAGGATTTAATTATTTTCCTAAAATTACACTTTAGTCCTTGAAGCAAAAATATTTGCACTTTGACCCCTCTAGGTGTTGGCTGTCCATTGGCTGCCTTGGAGCCCAAGTTTTGCTTACCTCATCATGATGACATCATCTTGATGACATCATGTGCTTACCTCATGCTTACATCATCATATTTTTAAAAATTGCATTTTTGCCCCTAAAGACAAAATCTTTGCAAATTGATCCCTCTAGGTGGCCGGCCCTTGTTCACTCCTTGGAGGCCAAGTTTCCTTGCTTACCTCATCATGATGACATCATCTTGATGACATCACTTGCTTACATCACTATTTTCTAAAAATTACACTTTTGCCCCAAAAGGCAAAATTTTTACATTTTAGTCCTCCACATGGCCGGCCATCATTGTGCAAGGTGGCAACAAATTTTTATTTCTTTTCACCATTTTTCTTTCTCCAAAATGATGTCATAATTCCAAAATAGGGTGACATCATCATAAGGCCTTGTTTGGTTTTTTCCTTAAAATGCAGTCTATTTTCTTGCTAACACAGATATTTTCAATACTGTGTTTACTAATATACAGTATAATTCAGTACTGTTATACTTGACTGCAGTCCAAAATTTATCTGCGTAAAAATGGACTGTAAAAATTTTCTTCTTATTTCTGAAAGTCATTAAGACTTTGATATCCAACTTAGTGTGCTTGAATTTTCTAGGGTGGTCTCATAGCTCATTCTTGTTATTTTGTCCAAAAAGACAATTTTAGCAGTATATTTCCCATACTGCTTATCCTATTACTGTACAGTCATACCTTTGACTGTTCTTGATCAACCCTTTGACTTTTTGGTCAACTTTGACTTTCTTGGTCAAACTTTGACCAACATGAAATCATGAAATTTCATCACGCCATTTTCCTTAAAATGCCTTATACTAGGCTAAGTAATCCATCGTTGAGTCTCGTAGCTAATTAACTGAGAACTCAAACTTATACTGTTATTCCATTCCAATCATGATCCAGACTTAGGTTTTCCTTGTTTCTAAGGAAATCTAGAGTCATAAAAATTCGGGTTATTACATATAGGCTGCTTGTGTGTGTGTGTTTGCTAACAAAACAAAGTGGAATAACTCTCACCTATTTATAGGGAAACAATCTACTTTCTCAAATTGCTCCATAGTCCCTAGAAGAATCCAATTTGTCCTTGACTTCTTGAGAGGTAGCCGGCCAAATTGCCAAGTAGCCAAGCTAGGTGCTTACTCATGATAGCTAGGAACCTTGAGGTGTCCCTTCCTTAGTGTGGCCGGCCTTAGGTGGAGCTTGTGCTTGCTTTTGCTAACAAAGAAGCAAGGCTAGTAAGATTGCTAGGCTAGTAAGATTGCTAAGCTAGCCTATGGTGCATGATGTGTCAAGAGTTAAAAGAGTTCAAGAAATCCATCTTTTGTAATTTATCTATTGGTCCCTAAAACCAAAATATTTCCCCTTAGTCCTTATGTGTTGGCTGGCCCTCCTTACTCTATATTGCCAAGCAAGCTTAGCTAGATTGCTTGCTCATCAAAGCTACAAGCTTGATGTGGCATTCTTTTGAGTGGCCGACCCTAGGATGAAATGTGCAAGCCTTGGCTTGCCAAGGAGGCTAAGCTAGGGAGTCTAGAGTGTTGGTTCATCAAGGCTAAGCCAAGAGGTGTTGCTTCCTCAAGTGGCCGGTCAAGGTGTGGCTTTGGCAAAGCATGAGCTTGCCATGTGAACAAGGCTAGTCCATGTGTTGCTTCCTTGTGGTGGCCGGCCTTGGTGCTTAGGTGTGCAAGCCTTGGCTTGCCAAAGGTGCAAGGTTAGGAGGGTGACTTATGCAAGCTAAAATCTTGAGGTGTCTCACCCTCAAGTGGCCAGTTTTGGTGATGCCAAGTGAGACAAGATTACTAATTGAACTATAACACAAAATTAACCAAGCAAATCAAAGTGCTTAGTTACTAAACTTAGGGTATGATTTGTAAACTTTTAATGACACCTAAATTCTTCTAATTTGCATAATGCTCCTCAAAAACTAGATCCCTTGCTCATAAGGCCATGATGTGGCCGGTTCCTATGATTACACATGGAACATTATTATTGGTTCTAGCTAGAGTTATTTAGTTCAATCTTAACTTGTCTTCCTTGATTTCCAACCAATCTAACTGAACTTGAAATGGATCATTAACTTAATTGACTTAAGAAACTGTACTTAAAAAGTCCCTGGTTCAAAAATTTACATAATTGCTGATAAGTCCACAATTTTTTCCCCAAAATTGCACTTTAGCCCCTAAAGGCAAAAATATTTACACTTTAGTCCCTATAGATTGGCCGACTAAAATTAAGCCTTCTATACCTCAATTTATTGCTAAATCCTTCTTAAAAAGACTTCCTTAACTTCTAAAATTTCAAAATCATGAACTTTCTTGAATTTGCAAATTGACCCCTAAACATAAAATATTTGCATTTTGGTCCCTGTAAAGTGACCAATCATGGCAATGACACTTGTCATCTGAGGTGTCATCCTTAAAAGCTTTGTTTGGATTATTTCTTAAATGCAGTCCATTTTCATACTAACATAGATATTCATATACTGTTTTCAACTGATAACAGTATAATTTTACTGGACCATCGTCCAAAACTTATTTGAACTGCGTATAGGATTTTCTTAAAATTATAAACTACCACATAGAGTCATAAATCATAACTTACCCCCTTGTAACCAAAGGGTCTTAAACTAACATTATGGAATCTTTCAACAAAAGATTCAACAATTTTTCTTAGAAAACACATCATACATATCACATAAACAAATCTTGATTCTTAACAAAAGAAATCATAAGTCTATAAATATGTTGACTATTACAGGAAACCTATATGGTCATTCAGTTAAAGTTCTATTGGTTGTCCCGTTTGTATGAAAGAAACATCTTCCATCCGATTAAAGAATGGTAAGAAAACCGTTTACCTTGGTCATAGGAGATTCTTACCAAAATATCATTGATACCGCAAATAATAAAAGGCTTTCGATAGTATTACCGAAGAAAGAATCCCTCCCCAGGTTTTGACGGGCGAAGATGTTTTTGAGATGGTTAAAGATTTGAAAGTAGTGCTCAGGAAAAGAAAATGAAGTAACAAGGATCCGGTGGTTGATGGACCTTGGAAAAATATGTCAATCTTCTATGAACTTCCATAGTAGAGGTCACTTTTCGTTCGTCATTGCTTGGATATGATTCATATTGAGAAAAATGTTTGTGAATCAATAGTAGACACGTTGCTTGACATTCCTAATAAGACCAAAGATGGTGAAAAGGCACGGTTGGATCTTAAGGATTTGAATATTAGACTTAACTTGCTTCCTACGAAAAGAGGGAATGCCACTTACTTACCTCCGACAAAGTACACATTATCAAGACAAGAAAAAAGAAAGTTTTATGAGTGGCTTGCTTTTGTAAAAGAGCCCAACGGGTATTTTTTCAACTTTAAAAGGTTGGTGTCTATGAAGAATTTGAGGCTGATTGGAATGAAAATACATGATCGTCAAATCTTGATGCAACAATTTCTACTGCTTGCCTTGCGAGGAGTTTTAACGAAGGATGTGAGATTCACAATTACCATATTATGCTCATTTTTCAATTCGATATGCTCCAAGGTAATTGATCCATTTACACTAGATTCGCTACAATCAGAGTTGGTTAAGACATTGTGCTTACTTGATAAGTATTTTCCACCATCCTTTTTTGACATAATGATTCATCTAACAGTGCACTTAGTATGGGAAGTTAAGCTACGTGGACCGGTGTACTTGAGATGGATATATCTTTTTGAAAGGTACATGAAGCTTTTGAAAAGTTATGTCAAGAATTGAAATAGGCCGGAATGATGTATAGTAGAAAGCTACATAGCAGAGGAATCGGTCGAATTTTGCTCCGAGTATTTGTCCAACGCGGAAGCGATTGGGTTGCCAAAGACTACAAACATTGACTTGAAAGGACTATCCGTCGGCATTCCTTCGTCGATAAATCGAGGTGAATGGGAGCAAGCTTGTCTCTATACTTTACATAATAGGGTTGAAGTGGAGCCTTTTATTGAGGTTCACCTACAGGAATTAAGAGATGTAAATCCTAAAAGAGGAAGAAATGAAAAGTGGTTGTAAAATGAACACAATCGGATCTTTCATCTGTGGATACGAATACATGTCTTCCAGAAGGACGGCTTTTCGCAAGACTTAATGAACCTCGCTAAAGGACCGTCGATGATAGTTATACGGTATACATCATACTTCGTCAATGGTTATACATTCTATGTAACGACCCATCTTACGTGGGTCGTCACAGCTACTTATCTTACATAATACTTAACTCATTTGTTAGGCAAAAATACTGAATTTTTTTTTTTAAATCTTGGAAACTCACCCATACCATACTTGCTTATATATGTATATGTATATATTCATATATATATATATATATATATATACACACACACACACACACACTAACTGAAATACTCAAAAGGCATCATGCTTAACTAAACAAGCTGTTTTTGAGTTTTATTATGCTATAAGAACACAAATATATTTGATAAAATTATGTCAGACATTTCACATAAATATTCATTTTTCCTTAACGAGGAAATCATGAATCAATCAAGAAGGGCGGTTATCACATTCTACACTCGCGAAAGAGATGAAAAGCATCCCGTTCAAAATAGTGGTGTTAGTATCCCTACTAAGGCTATGCATATTTCATCTGCAAATGACAAGAATCCACTAAATGGAACCATGAACTACTCGGTTTCATTGAAGACATTTGAAAACTTGATTACTATGGATTGCAAGTAGCACTCTTTAAGTGCAAGTGGGCCGATAATAATTATGTCAGGATTGACAGTGATGGCATAACAGTGGTGGACTTTAGACGATTGAGATACAAAAATGATCCATTCATTACGGCATCCAAGCAATCCAAGTATTTTATACAATGGATCCCAACAATTTAGAGTTGTCCTTAGTTGTGCCGATGAAGCAAAAAATGATCCGTGATGATCAAGAAGATGAGAAAGATTACTCCGACATTCCATCATTCACAAAGGGATTGCCACCGATTGAGGAGATTGATGATTTCGATGATGATGTTTCTCACTTGCTTCGACCCGATATTGAATGGACATGTGTTGAGGAAGCAAAGAAAAAAAAAAGAGTAAAACTTGAACATTTTGTCATTTCTACATCATTACTATTTTATTTTAATTCAAGATGTATTAGATTTATTTTGTTATGTTGCTTAATCTATATTGAACATTAATGTTGAATAGAGATCAATACTATATCCTTTTGGGTCACTTTGTAAATAACACACGGATATTAGGCCGTGGGATGACGGGAAAAAAAACTAAGATGAAAAAAATGTACTAGGTTTATACGACGGTTTTTGGCCAAAACTGTCATGTAAAACTAGTTACACGACGATTTTAGACCAAAATCGTCCTGTAAACCTAGGGTTTACACGACGGTTTTGTCCCAAAATCGTAGTGTAATCCTAGGATTACACGACGGTTTTGTCGTGTTATCAAAAGCGTCATGTAATCTTGAGGGGTTTACACGACGGTTTTGGCCCAAAACCGTAGTGTAATCCTAGGATTACACGACGGTTATCAAAACCGTCATGTAATCTTGAGTTTACACGATGGTTTAGTCTAAACCATAGTGTAATCTTCAGAAATTTTTGAAATTTCCTGCTTTATCATCATTTTCATCGCGTAAACACTTAATTTATATACACTTTCTTCTACATTTATCATCATTTTCATCTTCAACCCTCTAGACAACTCAAAGTTTTCTCATACCCACTATCTCCTTCGCCCGCCCGCCGACCGCGCCGTCACTTTCCCCTCTCTCTTAATCTCCGGTGACGCCGCCGCCTTCCACTCTCTCTTTTTTTCCCAAACCGTCGCCTCACCGCCGCTATAAACTCTCTCTCCTTTTTCCGCCACCGCTGTCGCCACCTCCATTCTCTCCCTGTGTTCCCATTAAGCCTGTGACTATTTTTCTTTAAAGAAAGCAAAGTGACTTCCATATTGCTCAATTTCTTGTTTTCTAACAAAAGTGCGAACAAACAATGCTTTAAAAACTTTCTTGGAGTGTAATTTGTACTGTTGTTTACTTGTTTTTTTTTATTGTTGCTCTCTTTGGAGATGAATCTTTTGTGCACGGTTTTGGCACTTTACACACAATTTTCAACACGATTTTTTTCTGCACACCACATGCTCGATGAAATGTCAAAATGGATTTTTGTTTTGGATAATCATATGAAATTTGATTCTAGTGTAGTGTGCTCGGTTTTTGAATTCTTGCTTTTTGTACACGAATCTTGTGTGCACGGTTTTGGCACTTTACACACAATTTTCAACCCGATTTTTTTTCTGCACACCACATGCTCGATGAAATGTTAAAATTGGATTTTTGTTTTGGATAATCATTTTGAATTTGATTCTAGAGTAGTGTGCTTGGTTTTTGAATTGTTGCTCTTTGTACACAAATTTTTTGTGCACGGTTTTGGCACTTTACACACAATTTTCTACACGTTTTTTTTTTCCGCACACCACATACTCGATGAAATGTCAAAATGGATTTTTGTTTTGGATAATCATATGGAATTTGATTCTAGTGTAGTGTGCTCGATTTTTGAATTGTTGCTCTTTGTACACGAATTTTTTGTACACGGTTTTGGCACTTTACACATAATTTTCAACTCGGTTTTTTTCTACACACAACATGCTCGATGAAACATCAAAATGGATTTTTGTTTTGGATAATCATATAGTTTGGTTTGTTTTTTTATTGGTAAATTAGTACACGAATCGTTTGTGCAATTTTTTGTCATTTTAAGTTTGTCGTGTATTGTGCTTGGTTTTGTTAACGTGATTGGTAGTGACTGTGAATTTGATTTAATTATATTGGTCCGCCATACTTGTTTTTTGTATTTGTGTTGCAATAAATATAGGTGAGTGTTGGCATAAAAAATGACACAAAATAGAGTTGAAGAATGCAAAAAGGGATGAGCACGAAGAAAAAACCCATTTAATCCCAAAGTCGATGGCAAACGAATGGCAACTTTAATGAAACACGTCCATATGGCAAGGAAAAGAGGTGAACGAATTGAAGTCGCCTTTGACGAGAAAGGACAACCGGAAGGGAAGCACGGTGATAAATTGATGAGATGGATTAGTGTGCTCGCTCGAGTGCATGTTCCAATATGGATACAAGATTAGAAAGAAATTGTTACTTCTCTCACCATGGATGATTGCTTTCGGAGTACTTGTTTAAAATCATGTGTTGAACCTGCAAGGAATTTTTGACATGATCTTTACAAGACGTTTGTCCAGGACTTTTTAACAGAAGATAATGTGTGGACACGGCCTCAAAAAGTTATTGACAACTACCCCAATATAGAAAAAGAGGATTGGGTGAAATTCGTTCAGTATAGAACATCCTCACAATTCCCACAACTTTCGCATCATGGAAGCGAAATAAGGACCACTAACGAATACATATCGAGAGGAGGCCGAGAATGATATAGAAAGCTTGACCAGAAAATATATGTCATTAAATTTTGATTGTAATAAATCATAAGCAAATTATTTATTTAATTATTCATGTATACTAACGATGTTAAATTACAGTTTAAGGAGACTGGAAAATAGGAAAAATGAGATGGATTGTGAGTAGATTCACAAATAGGCTCAGATGTAGAGTTGAAGGATCCATCATGTCAAAAAGTTAGCGAGTTGATAGTAAGTTTACTAATTAACAATAAATTCTTCATCACTAGAGCCACTTATAACACTTTCATTTATAATGTGTTATTTTAATTATCCCGTAGATGCTATACAACACACAGGAAAGCCAAGGTACTTTCAAATCAGTTGGCACTATTGATGTATTGACGCAAGCATTATTCAGACCCGAACACCTAGGACGTATCCGTGGGCAATCAAAGTTCATAAAGCAGTCTCAGTACTTCAACCTAAATTGAAGTTCAAATAGAGATAATGAAATAATGTCAATGAGATGTGAAATAGAATAATTAAAGGCGTTGGTACATGGTCTATGTGCGAAGAAAGATGTGAAGCCGTCGTTTGACCAAGAGAATGTGTCAACTGTTGACCAATATAATAGCTTTAAGACTAGTTGCTCTATCCAAGAAAAACAACCTGGAGTGTCTGATCTGCCAACCATGCCGGTCGACAGTCAGGAGTGTAAGCTCTATATTTTTAATGAACTTCATGGTGGACAGTTGCTTGTCGTGTTTGGAAGAGCATGGCTAGAGAGCCTTCCCACTGATACAGTCCATGGGATTCCACTGGGTGAAGGGAACGTGCGAGTGTCAATCAATGTGTCAAAATTAAAAAAATAGCATTACCTATTCCGACGTACGAGGCAACAACTGTGGAGGAGGCTGTTAATGGGTTTGTAGCTTGGCCTAAAACATTAGTTGAGCTCGACACGAGTATGAACAAGGCGAGTCAAGGGCCAAGTCACGTTCCTAACCAAGCAGCTGAGGGAAACAAACGCCTACAAGATAGAAAATCAATTATAGGGATTTTTAGTAAATATGACATTTTGATATTAATAAAAAGAGGTTATTCATGTTTAATAAGTTGTGTCCTATTTACTTTAATTTGTTGATTGTATGATTATTTTAAGCAAACATAAAATACTCCTAGGTTGTTGGTAATATATCGGATTACCATATGTATACGGGGTATACATAAAATACGTGGTAATTTGATAACAGTCTAAATAAATGGTCCGCAATCGATAGAATAAGATTTGGGGATCTTATTCATGATAAGATTGTAAAGGTTGTCTACTTCCTTGGAGGGATGGTTTGTCTTGACCATCGGATAGGTTCCGAGTAGGAACTTTAATGTATACCAGTATTGAGGTATGACATTGGAATGGACCTAAAGTGTTATTTGATTCAGTTTAATAATTCCGGTTATAAGAATCAATGACGCTATAATTATCATCATTCAATAATCTTAATCTTGAAATGAATACTTAAGTTCACATCCATGACTTATGCACTTTGATCCACTATGACACTGATAATTGATGGTCAATATACTTGTGTTTTGGGTGTATTACTTATGGATGGATAAACAAGATTCATAGATACGGAATTCATAGTTATCTTAATGAAAGTACATGTTATCTACTTCAAAGCATTTTCGGGAATTGAAAGATATTATAACAAGATCTTGACCATCGATTTACTTTGTGTTCTCTGATGGTTTATCGATTGTATGGCTTTACAATTCGTGGTTCTTTCAATGGAGAATATTGGAACTTTAAGTTAAAATGATTGAAAAGGTAAAACGGAAAAAGTCATTAATTCAATCATGGATAACATATGGGGATTAAGCAAACGATGAATAAATCATAGAAAAAGCACTGCATTAGAGAGCTTTCATAATACGGTATGTAAACGGGAGTTCAGCTTCAGACTTTTAGTGGAATAGTCGTGAAGTTGATAATTGATGAATAATTAATCCAGGATTAATTTTTTACAATTGTAGGAGCCTCTTTACATATTTCCATCGGGTCCCTCTACTAGCTCATATAATTCCACGAAGAGTCTCAGGATTTGTTCCTAATAAGATCGGTAAATTAAATGGGAATTTAATAATGTCAATTAAGACATGGTACTCTCTAACATGCAATCCCGAAATGATTGGACATGTGAAATTAATGTAGATAAATAATGTGATTTGTCAACATATGATTAGTTGTAAGTCAAATAATTATTTTGGTTAATTGAATTTTGGAAATAAGATTATGTTTGAATTATTTAATTTTTGAAAACATAATTTTTCTCTCATAATTAATAGTGCACGGTTTTTTTTTTTTTAATGGATGGAGGAAAGAAGATTTTGTTTCAAAATTGTTAAAATATATTACAAACATTAAATTATTAATTGATTTATATAATAGAGCTTATTTGATAGATTTCCTTTTTCTTGAAGAATGGTGCACGTTTTTTGATGGAAAGGAAATCTAAAATATTTCAGTTATTTAAATTAATTAAATATGGATAATATTTGTGAAAAATATTTATTTAAATATAAATAAGAGAATCTTATTTAAATTCAAATATTTAAAAGGAGTTTAATTTTAGATAGGATTAGAACTTTTTGACTAGTCTAGATTCTTGATTTAAATTTGAACTACCAATCAATCTCCACATTAGGTGGTGCACGAATTTATTGAGTTTCTCCTAGCAAAAAACCGTCCATAAGTTTTAAAGAACCTAGCTCGAAATTTGAATGATCCTTTAGATCAAAAGATTATCCAGAAAAATAAATATTAATTATTTTTCAAGTATGAGATATTTTTGAAAAATAATTGGAGTATTATATAAATGCTAGGGGTTCTTGAAAAGAGCTAACTACCATTATACACTCAAATAGGTGGATGGTTTTTGGTAGAGAGAAAAACACCAAAAACTAGTTTTTTGTGCTTGAGAAAATTCATCCTTCTTGGGTGTGAGAAAAAGAGAGAAATTTTCATTAAATCAAAACTGTGAGAAAGGTTAAGCCGAGTGATATTTTTCATAGAATGTTAACATGTTCCTGTTTTGTAGTTTTGAAGAACGAACCCGGATCGAATTCTCAACGAGGTACATCGGGATTGAGAAAGTGAGATCTAGACTTCGGAAGAATTATCGGTCGCTTGAATTCATAGCATGTGTGCCAACACACATTCTGAGATGTGGGGACTCGAGAAAAGTAGAGAAGACACGTTGGTCGATGCTCTAGCAATTATGGAATCCGAGAAATAAGGTACATTTGATCATGTATTTAATTTATTGTTATATACATCATAAGCTTCTTTTCTGAATCGGCATAAAACTTTTAAAACTTTCATTGCGCCATAACTCTAATATCGGAACCGTTTTTCTAACAATTGGTATCAGAGCCAACTCATGATCATGTATATAACATAAATTATTTGATTAAATAAATTTCTCTCTATGCATTAATGAAATATTTTAGAGAGTTGGCACTCTAGATTTTATTTTGTGTATGTTAAATATATTGTGAATGAATGTATGGATGAATGAATGCTTTATATATTTTTTTTAATATATGATGCTTGTTCAATTTTGCCCGTTATGATTCCATAGATGATAGAATTTGTATCTAGGTTTTTCAAGTGTAATAGATGCAGTCTATTATCACCGTTAGGTCATTCTTTCAATTCCTAGAATTTTTGTAAGCCGGAAACGGCGTAGGAACAATGGATTCAAGGAGATTGAAAATGAACGAATGTATGAAAATTTTCAAAGGATGTGATTTTTTTTTTTTTTTTTTTTTTGAAATTTGGAAATTTTAATTAATTGAAATTTCATATAGTAGGCGATTTTTAAAGAGCAAAAATCACGTTAAATCCCTTTGAAAATTTTTAATTTTTCAATGATATGTGATCTTAATAATTTGGAAAATCAAAACTCAAAATTAAAATTAAATTTAATGAAAGTTTTTATTTATTAAGAATTTTAAAATTTTGTAATTTTAATTAAATTTGAAAAATCACAATTTTTCAAAAATTTTAAATTTGAATTTTAAATCAAAAACGTGTTTTATTTAAAATTTTGATATTTTATAATTTTGATTAAAATTTAAAATCACATATAATCTTTTTAGAAATTTAAATTTAATTTAAATTTAAAAGGACGCGACATTGGAGAAGAATGACATATTGAAGAAGGATACAAGGCATGGATCTACAAAAGATGGCCGATATATGTTTCGGTTAATTTTTTTTTTAATTTTACAATTTTCTTTTCTCTAGGATGGATTCATGATCCACGGTTATTTACATATTTTGCAAACCATGAATGATGCGATGATAGATAAATATGTTATATTATTTCGCGATGTATTGATAACAACTAGGGAGTGCCACTCAATAAATATTGTTTATGCATGAAAAACAAAAACCTTAATTCAAAAGATTGAGTGGGAGAAGGTTTTACACACTAAGACCTACGGTCTTCATCGTTGGTCCAATAGTTACGCATGGTAGTGCCTATTACTTGGGTTCGACCTGGGAATTCCCTTCGGATAGGTATCTTATCTAAAGCGCACACTGATTTGGATTTCCGAAAGGATAACAATTTTGGGCATATTTTATGTTTAGATCACCCCTCGGTGGCGGATGTAAAATATGGATTCAAAATTAGAAACGATGGTTAAACACCCTCGAGACTCTGATATTTAAAGTAGTGACCAAATAAGCGATAGTTAATCTATATTTAATGGGGTTATGCTCCATGGACGAATATGTATTAATCGGAGAGGATCCGTATTCTTGGCTAGTTCTTCCATGACTACCCCTTGGTAGCTTGGAAAGCAGAAGCTAGGAATTATCGTTGTAAGGCATGTATTTTTTAAGGGCTTTACACATAAACATTTAGATTGCATATAGATATTTTTGTTTTATTACAAAACCAAATTTTTTTAAATAAAAGGATGTTTGCTCATACTTATTACATATATATATTTTTTATTATAGATTAAGATGTCGAGCCCATTATTTGTGATACGTACGCAAAACAAATTAACCGGCGAGAATTTTAATTATTGGAAAAGGAACTTGCTTATCGTCTTAAACTTTGAGAAACACAGTTTCGTCCTTACCCAACCTCGACCGCTCACGCCTGCGATCGATGCTCCTGATAGGGAATTTATAGAGCTTGAGCACTAGAAAAATTCCAACCTAAGTGCTATGTGCTATATTCGGGTGAGCATGTCTAACGTGCTCCAGAAACAGCAAGAAGAGCATGAAACTGCTAGGTAGATCATGAACAATCTGGAGGAGATGTTTGGTGAACAAACTATCCAGGCTAAGACCGATGCTATCAAAGGTCTCATGAACTACAAGTAAAAGGTTCAAACTCCCATCAAGGAGCACATGATGAAAATCATGGCTTATTTGTTTGAGGCTCAGGCAAATGGGGCTGAGATTGATGCTGTAACTCAATTGGTCATGGTTTTCCAAACCTTGTCCAAAGATTTCGATTTGTTTCAGGCCTCCTACAACCTTAACTGAAAGGAGATGTCTCTAACGGATTTGATGAAAGAGTTGCAAGCCTTTGAGAACATTTTCAAGGGTTCTGGATTTAAGGCTGAGGCAAATGTGGCTGAACCTGGTGCACCTGCTGTAATAACTCTAAATTTTGATGACTTGAGATTTCCTTAGATACAAGAAGAATCTAAGTCTGAATCATGTATGTAGATATGAAGCTCATGATCTGAATTGAATATCAGTATATATTTGAGTTCTCGGTTAATTAGCTACGAGACTCAGTAATAGTTTTCTTAGTTAAGCATGAGGCCTTTTGAGAAAAGGGCAGAATATGAATTTATGATTTTTATTCCGGTCAAAGTTTGACCAGGTTGACCTTAGGTTTGATTAAGACGGTTTTGCAGTGTAATTAATAGTATGAAAATTATACTGTGAAAAACCGTCATTACGGATGAAGAAGTAAGAATAAGGTATGGGATTGCTCTAGAATAATCAGGAATAATATTTGGAGCAATGAGGACTTAGTAGTTTCGAGTCTTAAGAAAAATTTATACGTAGCCCAGTTAAGTGCAGATGAATTCTGGACTGTAGTCCAGTATGACAGTACTATTTTTAGTGAAAATAGTATTAATATTATCTGAGTTAGTAAGAAAATGGACTGCATATTAAGGGATTTTGGGAATCAAATGGATAATTATGCATGAATTGGAATCCAAGTGGCTCCACCTTAGACGGCCACCTTCAGGGACTAAAGTGTAAATATTTTGTCCTTAAGGGTCAAAGTGTAATTTTAAGAAAAACAAGTAATTATGAATAAGCATGTAATTATTGATTTAAGGAATTTATGGATATTCCTAACCAAGCCTCCAACTAAGCCAATGATTAGTTACAAGCTTGGTTACATTGGAACAAGCAATTAAGTTAGAGATAAGTATGAAATATTTTTGGTTGGTTCAAGCCAACACATGGCCGGTTGTCAATATGTCAAGGGGTGCTTAGAGAGCAAGCAATTGCCTTGGTGAGGTAAGCAAGCAATTGACTTGGTGAACAAGCAATTAAGTTAGAGATATGTATGAAAAATTTATTAGCCTCCAAGGCCTTCATCATGGCCGGCCACCTCATAAGGACCAATGAGCAAATATTTTGCTTTTGGGGTTAGATGTGCAATGTTGAGAATAAAAATAATTCTAAAAAAAATTATTTTTCACCTATAAATAGGTGATAATGGGGGGGTTTTTGGATTATTTTATTTGATTCTAGCCCAAAACTCTAGTTCATTTCCAACTCAACTCTCTCCCTCTCACCCTAGGAGCCGAAACCAAAGAGAGAGAAAAAAAAAAGTTAGTGGCCAGTTGTGTATAGGTTGGGTGAGGAAGAAAATTTTCCAATCCAAGGAGTAGATCCACCACTCAAGATCTAGAGGTAATCTTCTTCAACCTCTAGTTCCTTAATTTAGTTTGATTCAAGAGTTAAGTGTATTTTCATGTTAGTTATGTAAGAGCATAAGCTCACTTTTATTTTCATGCAATAAGAGTAGCTTAGATTGCTTGAATGTGCTTGATTAAGTTTTATTGGTCCAAATTTGTGATTTGGTGCATGATTGTGATGTTATGTGCTAGATAGCTTATGGTATGTGTGTATGCCTATTAGATGTTTGCTATATGTCCCCACATACTTAAGAATGATATAGCATGATTGGAAATGAGAATGATAATGTATGTTGCATGAAGGGTTCAAGAAAACCCTAGTTTGGTGAAGATCACCATATGGGTTTGCATGAAGTATTGTATGAATGAGAAATGAATACATGATAGTGAAAACATTACGTAACACGCTATATGCTTGATGTAGGCTCACGGTTAGAACCGTTCGAGGTAGTGTGCGTGTAATTTTACGTAAGAACCAACTTAAACAAAAACTGCCAGTCTCGGGTCAAGACTGGACAGTAAGCTGGAAACTGGATTTTGAGGTCTTTAGAGGCTGAATTTGAAGAAATTTAAAACTAAAAAGTTGTAGAAAATGGAAAATCCTAGGGGGCTACATGTACGGTTTTTAAAAATAAACTCCAAAGGATTCTGATTTTACGAAACTCCGAGCCTGGTCTGCCCAGACCTAGTATGCACAGCCAGGCAGGTTTATCAAGGAAAAAGAGTAGGTTAGAGGCAAAATTGGGTTTTTTGTAAAGAATATAGGTTGTAGGGTTTTTCGATATCTACAACTTTTATAAAGAAAACCTTTTTAAATTCTAAACAGATTTTAAAGTAAAACTTGATTTTCCAAAACTGTGCATGAAACAGGAAATTCCTGCACATACACTGATAACCAAAATTTATGGGACTATTTTAAGCAGTTTATAAAAAGAGGTTAAAATTTATCAAACAATGAATGAAATAAATAAAATAAGTCAAGTTATATGGTAAACAACTATAGGACCAAAAGTAACCAAGAAGGTTACCAACTTTTAATAGGCCAAATAATTTAGGTTATTTATAGTAACCACATACGATACCCAAGCTATTGGGTTGGGCTTAAAACCCATGGTTACCAATGGTAACCTAATAGGGTATGACTTTAAAAGTAATTGGGCTTTAGTAACTCAATAAGGTTTTAATCTAAACATGATTAGGCTTATACCCAGGGTTACTAATAGTAACCTAATAAGATGCTATTTACTATTCAAGTATTGTGTGGGCCTTGTACCCAAAGTTTTATTAAGTAATCAAACATGATACTGTTTGATTAAATTTGGGTCATGTGCCCTAGGGTTACACTTAGTAACCAAATGAGCTATCATGGTAGTGTTTGGGGACATATAACTAGGGTTACTTGTAAATGCTGGTTAAGGATACCAGTATTGAATGTAATGATTTACAGTAAGATAAGATAATCCTTATCTTACGTCTTTTGTGAAAACAGAAATTAAACCTGTAAATGTGCCTTGTTGGAACATTAGACCAAGAGCGTAGGACATCAGGTAAGTACAAACCTCACCTACAGTATGGAAAATAGTAAACTATTTTCAAGCATGATTTGTTTTCATATATGTCATGATATACCATGTTAAGCCATGATATGCCCTGATATGCCATGATATGTCATGATATGCCATGTGTTTGTATATGTTATGGTAGATATTATATTATGATATAGTGACATCATGAGACATGTTCACTAATATTAAATCACCCAATAAGAACATGTTAAGTCATAAGATAAGAGAAGCAAGGTGTCGTACCAACCTCACGCCAGATCGTGGAGGATTATACATGTTTCAAGTTCAAGTTCAATATATTAAGACCTTCCGACGAATCGTGAAGGGTTATGAATATGATTCCCAGAATTGTTAGGGACCTTGCAAACCTTAACTTTCTGTGGAATGAGCGCATTTGGTACGTACATAAGGGGCCCATATGTTAAGCAAGATAATAAGTTCATAATTAAGTCCATAATGGAACATAAGACATTCATAATCGATCATAAATAGATCATGCATAAGTTATATGATGTTGATGTTTTTTGTGAGATTATGTTTGTACTTACTGGGCGAAAGCTCATCAGTATATTTCATACTGTAGGTAAAAAGCCTGCAGCTTTACTCGGTGGGCCATGGAGACGATGCGGCAAGTGAAGAACGGTGTAGGATATCACTACGTAGATTTTTCGCAAACTCTTTAAACTATAAATTTATACATGTATGATTAAGTAATATGTATCATGTTACGTATGTGATGTTTCAAAAGTCCGGTTTAAAAGGTTATGTGTGACCTTTTAATCGGCTTAATAAGTAATGGGTAAGCATGGTGAAGTTTACCCATACGGATAAGTTTAATTAATTATTACGAAAAAAAAAATTATTCTGAAATTTTCTGAAAGTACAAGTATTAGAAACTAAGAAATAAGTTAAGTAAGTAAAGTAACGGTCCACGTTTACGTAGTTGGCCCTACGTAGATGGCCAGGGCGTTACACATGCGCCTAATCCCAAGAGGAAGAAGGAAAAGGGGAAAAACAATGGGAACAAGCCTGCGGCAAAGGCACCTGCTCCTAAGAAGTTTACCAAGACTAAGAAGCTGAAAGTGGATCGTAAGAAGGCTAAGTGCTTTTTCTGTGGGAAGAAAGGACACTTTAAGAAGGATTGCAGAGACTACCTGACTATGCAGAAGCAAAGAGGTAATTTCAATATCCTGTATCTTGAGGCTTGTTTAATGGAAGAATCAAAGGATACTTGGGTTATAGATTCTGGAGCCACTAACCATGTTTGTATTTCTCTGCAGGGGTTCAAGGTAACAAGAAGTCTGTGTGTGGAGAACTTTACGTTAAGAACCGATGATGAGATGTTGGTGCGAGCTAAAGCAGTGGGAGATGTGCATCTTTATTTTGATGAATTTAGATTTATTATTTTGAGACATTGTTTTTATGTTCCTAGTTTTAAGAGGAACCTAATTTCGGTAGCTTTTTTGATTAAAGACTTCTATTGGGTTTATTTTAATAATAAAGTTCTTATTAGGAAAAACAATTCTCTTATCTGTAATGGATAGATGTATGGAAATCTTTATTTTATCAAACGTAAGATGCACTCACTGCTCAATACAAAATTGAAAATGAACTTCAAAAGACATAAGTCTTCTCACTCTAACAAATCATATCTTTGGCATTTACAACTAGGTCACATAGGCCTTAACAGAATTCAAAAGATGGTAAATGAGGAATGCCTTGACTTGTACGAGGTTGAACATTGGCCACAATGCGAATCCTGTTTGGAGGGCAAGATGACCAAACGGAACTTTGCTGCCAAGAATAGTCGTGTCAAGGAACTTTTAGAACTTGTACATACGGATGTTTGTGGTCCCATGAACATAGAAGCACGTGGTGGGTAAAAGTATTATGTCACCTTTATTGATAACTACTCGAGGTATGGATATGTCTATTTGATGACCCACAAAAGCGAAACCTTTGACAAGTTCAAAGAATTTCGGACTGAAGCGGAGAAACAATTAGGCAAGTCCATTAAGTCACTTCGATCGGATCGAGGTAGGGAATACCTATCGGATGAGTTCTTAGGACATTTGATAAAGAACGAGATACAATCCCAGTTGACTGCACCTGATACTCCTCAACAGAATGGTGTAGCTGAGAGAAGAAATAAGACCTTATTGGATATGGTCTGATCTATGTTAAGTTACTCCACATTACCTTTGTTGTTTTGGGGGCATGCCATACAAACTGCATACTATCTTCTGAATAACGTTCCCTCTATATCGGTTCCTAAAACTCCTTTCAAGTTATGGACGAGTAGGAAACCTAATTTGAATCATATTCGAATTTGGGGTTGTCCGGTACACGGCCTGGATAAGGAAGCGAAGAAGTTAGAGTCACGATCAAAAGTGTGATTGTTTGTTGGCTATCCAAAAGGGACAAAAGGTTGTATGTTTAATAATCCAAAGCAAAATAAAGTCTTCGTCTCCACGCATGCAATATTTCTCGAGGAAAGTTACATGGAAGACTTTAAACCTCGTTGCAAAGTGGTGCTTGAGGAGATGACTGCCGGTTTGGATGTTCCTAAAGTCACTGAAAACCCTGTGGAAATACCGCTAAAGAATCAACAACCACGGGAGCTTCGTCGTAGTGGGAGGATTGTCAGGGAACCTGAAAGGTATATGTTCAATGGTGAAGTCTTTGAGGCAGAATCCATAAAACATGTTGACGATTCGGAAAAAGGCTATGAACACCAAGATGGAATCTATGGATTCCAACGGGATCTGGAAACTTGTAGACTTACCCCAAGGCATAAAACCGATTGGGTGTAAGTGTGTATACAAGAGGAAGAGAGGTGTGGATGGGAAAGTGTAAATTTTCAAGTCAAGACTTGTAGCAAAGGACTCTACGCAGAAAGAAGGAATTGACTATGAAGAAACCTTCTCGCCTGTAGCAATGCTTAAGTCAACCGCATTCTTTTATCCAATGCGGCTGCTCTCAATTATGAGATATGGCAAATGGATGTCAAGACGGCTTTCTTGAATGGCACTCTTAAAGAATATATCTATATGATACAACCAGACGGGTTCAATACAAAGGGCCAAGAAGACAAAGTATGCAAGTTGCTTAAATCCATCTATGGATTAAAGCAAGCATCTTGTTCTTGAAATATTAGGTTTGATCAAGCGATCAAAACCTATGGATTCGAACAAAACATTGATGAACCATATGTTTATAAACATATGAAGAACGAGAAGGTGGTTTTCCTTGTACTTTATATGGATGATATATTACTTATTGGAAACGATGTGGCAACACTATCATCTGTCAAAGTTTGATTGGCCAAACAGTTTGACATGAAGGACTTAGGAGAAGCTAGTTATGTTCTTGGTATTCAACTCTTTAGAGATAGAAAGAACAAAACGATAACACTCTCTCAAGCTTTATACATTGATAAAGTACTCAAGAGATTTTCTATAAAAGATTCCAAGAAAGGTGCCCAACCTTTCAAAATGGGAATCAAGCTTTCTAGAGATGACTGTCCCAAGACATCGGAGGAGAGTGAGCGTATGAAAGATATACCTTATGCATCTGCGGTAGGTAGTCTTATGTATGCTATGTTATGCATAAGGCCTGATATCTGTTTTGCGGTTGGTATGCTAAGTCGATATTAGTCGAATCCGAGACCGAATCATTGGGCTGCGGTCAAGCATATACACAAGTATCTACGAAGAACGAAGAATTATATGCTAGTGTATTCCGGTTAGGACCTTGTACCTATAGGGTACACAGATTCTGATTTTTAAACAGATCAGGATTCGAGGAAATCGACTTCAGGATCTGGCTTTACCCTTGGAGGTGGTGCCGTTGTGTGGAGGAGTGTTAAGCAATCTTGCATTGTTGACTTGACCATGAAAGCTAAGTATGTGACTGCCAGTGAGGCATCTAAGGAATCGGTATGGCTCCGCAGGTTCCTTGGTGACCTTTAGGTCATTCCTAGTATGGATAAAGCTATAGTGCTCTACTGTAACAACAGTGTAGCAGTAGCTAATACCAAGGATCCTAGGCATCATAAGAGGAGTAAGCACATTGACAGAAAATATCACATTATCAGAGCCTATGTTGAAAGTGGATATGTGACGGTTTGCAGAATCGCATCAGAAGACAATCTTATCGACCCGTTCATGAAGACTTTAGAGACCAGAAGATTCAAGGAACATGTCGAAGGCATGGGGATGCTCAATATGTCCATTTACTCGCTTAGGGCAAGTGGGAGATTATTGGGATCTATATGTGCCCTAATGATAGAAAATCAATTATAGGGATTTTCTATAAATATGATATTTTGCTATTAATAAAAAGAGATTATTCATGTTTAATAAGTTGTGTCCTATTTACTTTCAATTGTTGATTGTATGATTATTTTGAACAAACATAAAATACTCCTAGGCTGTTGGTAATATATCATATTACCATATGTATACGGGGTATACATAGAAGACGTAGTAATTTGATAACAGTCTAAATAAATGGTCCGTAATAGATGGAATAAGATTTGGGGATCTTATTCATGATAAAATTGTAAGATTTGTCTACTTTCTTGGAGGGATGGTTTGTCTTGACCATCGGATAGGTTCTAAGTAGAAACTTTAATGTATACCAGTATTGAGGTATGATATTGGACTGGACCAAAGGTGTTAATTGATTCGGTTTAATAATTCCGTTTATAAGAATCAATGATGCTTTGATTATCATCCTTCATTAATCTTAATCCTGAAATGAATACTTGAATTCGCATCCATGACTTATGCACTTTGATCCACAATAGGTGCAACACTGTAACTATTGGTAAAGCAGTCATACTTCCTTCACCTAAACGAGAACTTGATTTAGCAGCTCTTTCCAAAAGGTGTGAATGCAAATAAAAAACATCGCCAGGAACTTAGTTGTTGAATCTTTCTTTGATTGATCAATGTGTGATATTCTGAATTCTCATTACTAATGGAATCAAAATGATCTCTGGATCGATCAGAAGATCTTTTCAATTGGCTAAAATCCGTTACTTGAACGAATAATTGATGGTCAATATACTTGTGTTTTGGGTGTATGACTTATGGATAGAGAAATCAAGATTCATAAATACGGAATCCATAGCTATCTTAACGATAGTACATGTTATCTACTTAAAGGCATTATTCAGGAATTGAAAGATAATTTAACAAGATATTGACCATCGGTTTACTTTGTGTTCTCTGATGGTTTACCGATTGTATGGCTTTACAATTGGTGGTTCTTTCAATGGAGAATAATATAACTTTAAGTTAAAATGATTGAAAATGTAAAATGGAAAAAGTCATTAATTCTATCATGGATAACATATGGGGATTAAGCAAGTGATGAATAAATTATGGAAGAAGCACTTCGTTAGAGAGCTTTCATAATACGGTATGTAAACGAGAGTTCAGCTTCAGAATTTTAGTGGAATAGTCCTGAAGTTGATAATTGATGAATAATTAATCCGGGATTAATTTTTCACAATTATAGGAGCCTTTTTATATATTTCCATCGGGTTTCTCTACTAGCTCATATAGTTCCACGAAGCGTCTCAGGATTTGTTCCTAATGAGATCGGTAAATTAAATGGAAATTTAATAATGTCTATTAAGACATGATACTCTCTAACATGTAATCCTGAAATGAGTGGACATGTGAAATTAATGTAGACAAATAATGTGATTTTTCAACATATGATTGGTTGTAAATAAAATAATTATTTGTTAATTATTTTGGTTAATTGAATTTTGGAAATAAGATTATGTTTGAATTATTTAATTTTTAAAAACATAATTTTTCTCTCCTAATTAATAGTGCACGGTTTTTTTTTAATGGATGGTGGGAAAAATATTTTGTTTCAAAATTGTTTAAATATATTACAAATATTCAATTATTAATTGATTTAAATAATTGAGCTTATTTAATAGATTTTCTTTTCTTAAAAAATGGTGCATGTTTTTTGATGGAAATGAAATCTAAAATATTCTATTTATTTAATTTAATTTAATATTGATAATGTTTGTGGAAAATATTTTTTTTAAATTCAAATAAGAGAATCTTATTTAAATTTAAAGGTTTAAAAAGAGTTTGAATCTATATAGGATTAGGACTTTTAGACTAGTCTAGATTCTTGATTTAAATTTGAACCACCAATCAATCTCCACATTAGGTGGTGCACGAATTTTTTGAGTTTCTCCTAGCAAAATACCGTCCATAAGGTTTAAAGAACCTAGTCCGAAATTTGAATGATCTTTTAGTTCAAAAGAGTATCCAGAAAAATAATTATTAATTATTTTTCAAGTATGAGATATTTTTTAAAAATGATTGGAGTATTATATAAAGGTTAGGGGTTCTTAAAAAGAGCTAACTATCATTATACACTCAAATAGGTGGACGGTTTTTGGTACAGAGAAAAACACCAAAAACTAGTTTTTGTGCTTGAGAAAATTCATCCTTCTTGGGTGTGAGAAAAAGAGAAAAAATTATATTGAATCAAAACTGTGAGGAAGGTTAAGCTGAGTGATATTTTTCATAGAAGGTTAACAGATTCCTGTTTTGTAGTTTTGAAGAACGAACCCAGATCGAATTCTCAACGAGGTACATCGGGATTGAGAAAGTGGGATATAGACTTCGGAAGAATTACCGGTCGCTTGGATTCATAGCACGTGTGCCCACACACACTCTGAGACGTAGGGACTCGAGAACAGTAGAGAAGAGACGTTGGTCGATGCTCTAGCAATTTTGAAATCCGAGAAACAAGGTACGTTTGATCATGTATTTAATTTATTATTATATACATCATGAGCTTCTTTTCTGAATCGGCATAAAAATTTTAAAACTCCCGCTATGCCGTAACTCTTATATCGGAACCATTTTTCCAACAACACGATCACGGGTTTTGACATGCATGTATTTCTGCACTTTGATGATATTTATGAGTTCATTAATTTACAAGAAATCAGTGCGAATTGTATATTAGTATACATCGGGTATGTCATTATATCTGTAAATTTATATTTTTTTTATCTGGAAATTCTTCTATATGTCAGCCAGAGTAACAATTTTGATACGCTTATTCATATATTTGGAGGAAATATATAGGATCAACGGGCGAGCTGAGAAGTTTGTGTTTGTGTCTCCAACCTTGATCTCACCGGTTAGAGTAGATACTCCAAATGCTGGCTTGAGAGAGCTAGCCAATGCTCTTGTCGCCTTTTTGCATGACGCAACAAAAGGATGACTTTATCTTGTGCCACATAACAGAGGGAGACATTGGTTCTTGGGAGTCATTGACCCATGGGAGGACCTAGTCCTTTATTTTGATCCTCTTCGACACAAGAAGCAGGACGATTTTACTAATCTAATGAATATGTAAGTTAATTTTCATATGTTAATTTTTGATTTAATATTAATTATATGCATTTTAATTATTTTTAATTTTGTGAACTTGCTAGGACCCTAACGGATTGGAAGCTTATAACCGGAGAAGGGATTAGAAAGAGACGAGACTATAAAATGAAAATCTCGGACCATCCTTGTCCTCTACAAGGGGGAAGTGTTGAATGTGGTTATTTTGTTTTAGGTTTTATGAGGGACATAGTGTTGAATGTAATTGACGTACTTGAAAGTAAAGAATTTTTTACTTCTGATAATTTGGATTTGATTAGGGGAGAATGGGCTAGATATGTAATGCAATTCATTAATTATGATATGAAAACTTGTAATGTAACATATGGTACGTATTTTTACTTTGATACAATGCAGCTAATATCTTGTCAATCGTATCCTGGATCGTGTATTGGATAACACACAGATTAGGCCACTCGTGGGAAATCACCAAAAAAGCCAAATTGTTTTTTAATTCAAGCTCAATTACACGACATTTTTAAGTCAAAACCGTCGTGTAATGGCTGCATTACACGACGATTTTGAAGCAAAACCGTCGTGTAATGTGACTTTTACACGACGATTTTGCTTCAAAACCGTCGTGTAAAGTTCTCAATTTTGCGGAGTTTGCTACCTGTATTTCTTGATTCAACGACGGTGTGAACCGTCGTGGAATATTGAGATACCACGACGGTTTATTAACCGTTGTGGTATTTTTCACGATGGTGGATTACACGATGATTTTTTAACCGTCATGTAAACTTTAGGCGAGGTTAATGACCGTCGTGTAATCCACAATTTTTACTAGTGTTAACTTCATATCCTTAATCTTTACAAATACGATTTCTTTATAAAAACCAAAAATAAACAAACTCATAGCATGAGTTTCATATAATCATTGGGCATTGTCAAATCTATCATCTAAACTTAAAAAAACTAGATTTCAACTTAACTTATTGAAATTCTAGTTTTGTTAAACTTTTCGTAATCGAGAATAAACCATTTGTCATCAAGTCATGACACTTAAAGTTCATTCAAATATGTTTGAAATTTCAGTAGTTATTACATTAGTTTTTAGTAATAAAAAACCATATATTTAACTAGTTGTTAATACAAAAATTTTGGCTTTCAACTAGTTTACAGAAAGTGGATCATAAGGCATGTCCTTGCAAAAAGACAAATTCGTCGACTCTTACAAAAATATTCGTAATATATTGTTTGTACATCCAAAAATTATGAAACTACAGCTAAATCAAACTAGACTCATAATGCTTTCTTTAGAGTTATGACATGATAGGTTTTGAAAATTTTAAACATCTTAAAATCGCCTTGTAATCCCAGGTTAAGTGGGTCTGTCACACTAGTAAAAATTATGAATTTGACGACGGTTATTAACCGTCGTCTAAAGTTTACACGACGGTTAGAAAACTATCGTGTAATCTTCCGTCATGGAACATTTTGAGATACAATGACGGTTTATTAACCATCGTGGTATCTCAATATTCCACGACGGTTCACACCGTCATCAAATAGAGAAAAAAGGAGCAAATTTCACTAAAGTCAGAACTTTACACTACGGTTTTTAACAGAAACCGCCTTGTAAATTCCACTTTACATGACGGTTTTTTGTTCAAAACCGTTGTGTAAAGTCCAACATGAATTAAAAAAATAATTTGGCATTTTTTGGTGATTTCTCACAGGTGGCCTAACCCATGTGTTATCCAATACATGACCCATGATATGATTGACAAATTATTAGCTATATTGTATCAAAGTAAAAAAACCATCAATTAGATTACCAGTCTACATATCATAATTAATGAATTGCATTACAAATTTAATCAATTCTCCCCTAATCAAATCCATATCATCCCAAGTATAAAATTCTTTTATTTCAAGTACGTCAATTCCACTCAACACTACGTCCCACATAAAACCTAAAACAAAATAACCACATTCAACACTTCCCTCTTGGTGAGGACAAGGACGATCTGAGATTTTTGTTTTATAGTCTCGTCTCCTTTTAATCCCTTTTCCGGCTCTAAGCTTCCAATCCATTAGGGCCCTATCAAGTTTGCAAAATTCAAAATAATTAAGATGCATATCATTAAGATTAAATCAAACAAAATTCCATTTTGACATTTCATCGAGCATATGGTAGGCGGAAAAAAAATGCGTAAAATATTGTGTGTTCGTAGATCTTAAAATGCCAAAAAATTGCACAAAGGATTCATCTACAAAGAGCAACAATAAAAAAAATTGAACAACAATAAATACACAAATTAAACTCCAAGCAAGTTATAAAAGAATTGTGTGTTCGTATTTTTGTTGGAGAACAAGAAATTGAGCAATATGGAAGTCACATTGCCTTTCTTTGATGCAAAATAGTCACGGCCTTGATGGGAAGACAGGGTGGCAGTGGAGATGGCGACAGCAGCGACGGAAAAAGGAGAAAGAGGGGAGGGCAGCATTGAGGGTGACGGGAGAATGAGGGGGAGGGGATGGTGGCGTTGTGGGTGACGGTCGAATGAGGAAGAGGGGAGGGCGGCAGCGGCGTCACCGGGAGTATAAGAGAGAGGGTAAGGCGACGGCGGGGAGGGCAGCGACGCTGTCGGTTGGTAGGCGAAGGAGATAGTGGGTAGGAGAAATCTTTGAGTGGTCGAGAGGGAGAAATATGAAAATGATGAGAAAGCATGAGGAAAGTGGATTTAAGTTAAGGGTATACGCACGAATTTCAAAGCACAAAATTTCAAATTTTTAGAGTGATTTTCGGAAGATTACACGATGATTTATGAAAACCATCGTGTAATCTCGGAGATTACACGATGGTTACTTTAAACCGTCGTGTAATTTCAGGTTTACACGACGATTTCCCTAAACCATCGTGTAATCTCGGGTTTACAACACGGTTTTCCTAAAGCGTCGTGTAATCTCGGGTTTACACGACAGTTTCAATAAACCATCGTGTAATCTCCGGTTAGAGTGATTTCAAATTTCAAATTTCAAAACACAAAATTTCAAATTTTTTAAATGATTTTCGGAAAATCCATTAACCGTCGTGTAATCTCAGAAATTACACGACGGTTACCCTAAACCGTCGTGTAATCTCGAGTTTACACGGCGGTTTTCCTAAACCGTCGTGTAATTAGTTTTTAGACGTCGGTTTTTGTAAAACCGTCGTGTAATATCCGTCGTCTAAGCCAACTTTTGTAGTAGTGTCAAAAGTTTAATTGCTTTTTACATGAATTTGTAAAAATCATAACTAATTTTAGAAAAATCCGATTTGGTTGATTCAAAAGCCCCGTTAAAGCTTAAGATGTTTACTTTAAATTACAAATATTAAATGATGCAAAAGCAGTCAAGAAACTCTATCGAAAATTGAATATTTAAAAATGGCCATAGAAAGTTATATATGAGCCTTTCATCAAACATATAGCATGCAAATACTTTAAACATTATTCAAATTTAACAAGCCACTACCAAAACATTTTAATCAGATACCCAATCATAAAACACAAAATAATCATAGATTAAGTTCAGTCATAAGAGAAAAATCGAGTTTTAAAATAAGGATGATGAAAACATTACCAAAACAACACTTTCCTTCAAAAACTTAATTTGGCAGCCACTAAATATGGATTTTTGGGGCTGGAAAAAGCTTTAAAAAGATAAACAAAGTTTTGGGTATTGTAATACTAAGTTGAAAGAGTACGAGATAGAGATTTGAGTATTTAGAGTTGTGGAGGTGAGTTTTTATTGAGTGGTTAGCAAAGGTGGCGAATTTTCTTAAGAAGTGAGAGAGGAAAGTGTTAAAAACTTATGTAGACAAAAAGAGAAGGCTGACATTAACCTCTTTGGTGCCGTAATTGCTTTTCCTGGCATGGTGATGGAATTCATTTTTTAATTCATTTTTTATTTTTTCTGTACATCAATTCATCCACCTCACTTATGTCATCAAACTAGTTTCCTTTTTTTCTTTTTTATTTTTAAACAAATTTATCATGTGGGTCCCACTTTACTATTGTCATTTTTCTTGTCTCACTCTCCTCCATGATTTCTTTTTCTCATCTCTATTGCTAGGAAAGAGAGCTGAATAACAGAGAAAGAACAGGTTAAATGTAAGACCGTCAATTAAAAATATAAAAATAAAAATAAAAACTTAAACTTAACATTGGAAATCTACCCTCTATTTTCAACATCTTTCTACTCTAACTTTGCTCTCCAACTTTATACTATGAATATATTTGTTGCAATGTGGCACCATGGGTATAACTTATCCACAAAAATATTGATTTTTCGCCTCCATTGCGAATCTGAGCAGCGGACGCAAGGCTTCGAACGCCCATGCCTGTAGCGGAGTAGCAACGATGGCGACGAAGACGGAGATGCTCCTCTGTCTCCAGCTGATTCTCCTATTCTCTCTTTCATTGTGCTTCTCTTTATGTTTTTGTATTGAGAGAAAAAGGGGTTGAATAAAGCATTTAGAGAGAAAAGGAGATAAACAATGCTTTTCTAATTTTTTACGACTTTATTTTTTTCTAAAATAGTATACTATAGAAATGAGAGAGAGAGTAAGAGTGTGAAGGAATATGGAGAAAAACATAAAAGAGTTTTTAAAAAAAAATAAAAATACAAAAGAGAAAGAAAGAAATAAAGGAAAAAGAAAAAAAAAATCAACTATTTGTATGTTTGTGCAATTATCGTTAACCGTTTGTATTTTTTTCATATCTTACTCTTTTTTTATCAAAAAATTGTTGAGCTCATAGTAAATTACACAATTTCTTCTTAAAGTTTGTAAGTAAATCATTAAAATTTGCAAGTTCTTTGTTATACATACATAGTTATCGTATAAATTGCAACATTTGTCATAAAATTTACCACATTTTTCATCTTCTTTCATTCCTAGATCAGCAAATTTTTGTCTTTTTTTTAATATTTTTTTAATTAACAATCATGCTTTAATTTGGGATCATCATTTTCTAATTTGGGTTTATTAAATATGTATTGTGATCGTCAAGTAAGTTTTGCGATTACCAGTTGTACCTAAATTTTTTTTTTTTTTTTCTTTTTGTACAATCGGAAATGTGGACTCTTTCTTACTCTTTTCGGAGAGGTTCAAACATGCCTTCTTTGTTTTTGGAGCCAATGAAGAGGATGTGACTGAAGCACGTTTACCCTTTGCTGCTGAAGAAGAATGTGCTTTATCAACGGGGGCTTTGCCCGACGGGAAATCGCCAACCACCATCATCTTATCTCCATCAATGATATGGAAAGAAAGACGATAACGCTCTTCATGGATCTGGAATGAAGCCTGTGATGGAGCCTTAAGACGCTCATGGACGAAACCAACGGGAGGAGCCTCAAGCGTCTCTAGGGACGAATTTGTAAAATCATGGAAAATAGAGAGAACACGATTCCAGTATACCATAATTTCTTTCGTGCAGCCCGCCTGGTGATGCTCCCCCGGCAACCTTAAGCGATGTGATCGCAGGCGCCTGAGGCCATCCTCGATTATGAAAGTGCAAAATCTATCAATAGTTTTTTTCGGCCGCTATATTGACGAGGAAAGGCACGGTCTTTGTAAGCCCAAGCTGCCGGTAGACTCTAAATGGTCAGTAGTACATGTACTTGTCACCTGGCGCAAGCAATGGAAGCCAACATGGATGGCTTCTTGTAATAAGTACAATCGGCTACACAACGGTAGTGACACTCCAGACAGATCGAAATCAGATAAGCATTCCCGCACTACATTGAGAGTAGTTAGGATAGGGGCGTAACTTTTGAAATGTTGTCATAGGAACACCTGAAGGAAACCTGCAGAAAGATAAGTCTCCACATAGAACCGGCCGAGACCTAGCACTTCATCCTTTGGTAACAAATCCAAATTTCTATATAGTTGGCCAAGAAACAGTGGGGCCACAGAAAGTTTTTTTCCTTGGGCTAGAGAAATGGCCATAGGAAACAAACTCTTCTGTATGGTGTCGCATGGCGGTCCCAGGAATACAAATCTGCCCAGCAGTAGTGTCAACATCGCCTCTACCCAGCAATCTCAACCACGACCGGCCCTTGGATTGAACTTACGCCCATTGTCATAGCCATAAAAAATAAAAATAAAATAAAAAAATAAAAAAAAAAAGCGCGTCCAACAAGCTGGACTCGTGCGAGAAGCTGAAGCACCACCTGGGGTGTTCTTGCTTAATCTCCATGCTTTACTTAAATTTTTTTCTTGTGCTTGCTCGCTGTTATCTTCTGGGACATCAAATGGATCCTCGTAATTGTCGCCAATGGGAAGTTGAAAAATCTGGAGCACATCTACGAGGGTGGGAATGAACTCTCTAGGGGCCGATATGAAGGTGTGAGTTTTCGTAGACCACTTCCGTGCTATGAATCTTAAACCAACGATATCCCTTGTAAATCTCAAAGCACGTAGAGGCTATCAAAATAGGAAGAATTCCTAGTACTGCTGCTAACTGGTCCCTCACAGCCCTATCACTCAACTCGTAAGCTACCTAATTCTTCCAATTAGTGGAGTCACTTGAAGAACAGATGGATATGACGGGAACTTCCTCAAGATTGCCTTTGTCAATGCGCAATTGGTTAAAACCTAACTGATTAATGGCCACTGCCTTTTTAGGGTCTGCCTGGGTTGGACTAGACAAAGAATAAGGAGGTGTAAGAAGATCTGAACCTTGTTTGGTCTCATAAAATTTTTCGTTATAGGGATAAGAGATGTCCACTAATCTTAGTTCTTGGGGATTTCCCTCCGGAACAGAATCGTTTGCCATGAACGACAGCAAAATCCTGTAAAAGAGCAAAGATGAACGGAGTTAACAAATAGCACACAAATACAAATAACCTCGTCGCTTTAATAAAGAAAAAGGAGTCGTTGATGACAACAACATCAAGTCCCAATGAACTAAAAATAAAGTAGACCAAACTTTTGTCAAGGAAAAAGGCGTAGAGGCTTACCCGAGTTTCAACGGAATCTCAAAAAATGTCCAAGGATGATCTTTGTAGCGACGAGCAATGCCCTGCAACTCGATTAAACTACTTGCCGACACGAAGGAAAACTAAGCTTAGTGCGAAGCAAAAAAAAGCCAACGGCGCCGCCAACGACCAACCATGGCCAACACCAGCTGCCGTGGCTATCTTGCAATGGAAGGGTAATCTCTGAGCCTTTGTTTTTGTCAAAAAAAAAAAAAAAAAAGGAGAAAACACAATCAGCAGATATATATATATATATATATATAGCAAGAAAGGAAAAAAAAAAAAAAAAAAAGCGAATTCAGCCACTGTCTTATGCACATATACATATATATATATACCTACATACTTTTATGAATGAAAAAATCAACTATGAAAGGAACAAGAAAGTTGAGCAAGCAAAATTGAAGCAGCGGAAAACATTGAGGAAGTTAAAAATAAAAAATAAAAAAATGAAAAAAAAATAAAAATAAAAATAAAAAAGAGAAAAGACAATCAGCAGACATATATATATATATATATATATAGCAAGAATGAAAAAACAAATGAAAAAAAATGTGAATTCAGCCACTGTCTTATGCACATATACATACATACATATATATATATATATATATACATACTTTTATGAATGAAAAATCAACTATGAAAGGAACAAGAAAGTTGAGCAAGCAAAATTGAAGCAGCGGAAAACATTGAGGAAGTGTTAAAAAAAAATGAGGATGGGAAGAATAGAAAAATAAAAATGAATGAAACAAGATATCAAATATGTATATATGCAATTGGTCTGCAGAGAACAATCGTAGAACTCGAAAAAAAATAAAAAATAAAAAATAAAAAATAAACAACTCTATAATATCAGGGAGCAAGGTGAAGTTAGTGGGAGCTTACCGAAATGTCTCTCGCGGTGGTGGAGTAATGACCCGAAATCGCAAGCCAAAATCCACAACAATGACAAATACCATCTGAGGAAGAATCAATTCAATTCATGGAGCAATTGGCAAAATAAGGTTAAAAATTCCTATATTTCATGCTTTCCTCTTACCTATGAATTCCTTTTGAGTTTCACTTTTCTTTTCTTCTTTGTTGAATTTTCATGTATCTACTTGATGCTCTTGATTTAAATAAATAAATAAATAAAAGGAAGACGAAGAAAATGAGGCGGTAAAGTATTTGGCAATCTTAGTTAGACACTCTGTATATATGGGGTAAGGCAAAACATACGCTCGTATGTATTTAACATATTAGAAACTTGTAGAGAGTCAAAAAAAATTATAACATGATATATATATATATATAAAATTAGTTAAACGGTAAACCACTCAGAAAAGCTGTATTTTCTTTTTGTATTTATTTATATGTGTATTATACATATAAACTTAAGTAGAAAAGAGAAGAGAGTTATAGTTGCTAATTATTTATTTGTTCATTCTTATGGTATATTAATTATTAATTACTATTGTTATTATGATTTTTATATTTGTGATTATCAAGAAATTCTAGTAGTGGAGTTTTCATGATGATAATTTTCTCTTTTATTAATTGGGGTTGCTTTGTGATGGAGTCCCTGAGGAAAAAAAAAAAAAAAAAAGGGAGTTGATCTCAGCATTAGAGGTACGGATGGTGCATTCTCTTAATGGAACCTTCTACCGACAAAAATAACTTGTCAAAAGAGCATGTATCAGTAAGGTCGTTTACTTACATTTTTATCTTACTTCATACTAATATGCTTAGTGTTGAGAGATTTCAGGGCAAAAGGATTGATTGTCCAGGCCACCCGTACAATCAACGGTGCTAATATTGATGTCCGAAAGTTGACGAGGTTTAAACTCGATCCACAATGCTTAGAGTGGGCCGAGAAGCAGTGCAAGAACCCAAGTCTAGAGTGAGTCATGGTTTGGAAGGCCAAGTAACACAAGTGGGCCCACTTTATTTGTTTATATTAGACTCTTAGCCTAGGAGGCTTTGAGTCTATGAAAAATTAGAAAATATGAGTTATGAAAAAAAAAAAAAAAAAAATAACAACAACAACCATTAAAAGCTTTAACCCAATCCAATAAGCCTAGATAAACCCATTTAATTTAGTAGAAGCCCAATGAATATCCATAAAATATCTTATTTTCCTCGGTGTATTAGAGTTACAAGGTTCACCAATATAAGAAATAATTATACATTATTGAGCTAAACTACCTCCGTTAAAAAACGTTTAAAAATAGCCCTTCTGAGGTATTGGAGCAGCTAGCTATCTCCCTAGGTATCCATTACCAAGGCAACTCTCTTTGACCAAGTTTAAATGATCTGAGGAGAGTTCTTCCCGCCTCTTGAAGCACACCATTCCAGGAATGAGAGGAAAACTATGGCCGGAGAAAACCACAACAAGAATCTCCAAAGCTTCCCATCCACCAACTATACCATCCCTCCACAAAAACCACGCATCTTCCTCTCTCACGCCATATGTACCTCAAGATCCCCTATTATGAGAATTAATTATTGACTCAGAATCGGAATCGCAACGGGTGTCGCCCTCCAAAACGTTTTCCTCGGGGTTATCCGAGTTTAGCTCGTCCTAACCCGGGCCAGCCTTGTGGCTTGCAAGGTGAAGTCCTCCTGAAGTAGCCCATAGTACCTCTGGTGACACGTTTGATAAACGCCAACTAGACGCCAACTGAACCAATAGAAGGAGGCCACGAACACCCACCTTCTGCGTTAGCACAGCCACCACAAAAGAGCCCCATTAATCTTTCATTTGATCATCCAAAACAATCTTTCATTAAATTTAAGATTATTAAAGTAACCAAAAACAACAACTTTAACGGCATGGTTCACGACGGCAGTGGCGCGGCAGTGACAATAACGATAGCGCGGTAGTAAAAATAGCGGCAGGAGGAACAAATTAGATGGATGGAAGAAATAACGACTATTACTATGGTCAAGTCAAGAACCAAGGAGTAAAAAAAAGTGATAGTAGAAGATTAAAAGGCGTTAAAGAGTGGGAAATGGGAGTAGACCTCGGACACGTTAAGGGAAATGTGGAGGCTGTAGAGAAGTTGTAGAGAAATGGAGAAGAAGAAGAATAAATGCTCGGGTTTTGGGTGATTTATAGAGAAGCTTTTCAGCGACGACAAATGATATTGCCAATTGGAAGAATATTGTTGCTATTTGTTTGCAAACGACGCCATTCCAGTTACTAGGGTTCTAGTTGATATTAGTTGGACCACATATTTATTTAGCGACATCGATGATAAGAAATTTTTCTTAAAATAATTTAATTAATATCACAAAATTTTAAGCCATTCTTATGAAATTTTACATCATGCAGTGATGACGTAGAAAAATTTATGAAATTTTTTTTTTTTTTTCCACCACGCCAAAAATTCCGGTACGAAACTCAGGTAGGAAAGCCTTTTAGCTAGAATCATAGGGTAGGGGTTGAGGAAGGAATAAAACTCAAATTTTCAAATTTAAAACTAAAACATCATGTGTGTGTGTGTGTTTTTTTTTTTTTTTTCTCCTTATTTTCTTTAGCCCTTTTTATTAACATATTTTACTTTTCTTTACCTCTTATAACATCCAATCTAAATCAGGTTGATGTTGACGTTGCTATTGTCTTTTATCTTATTATTATTATTTGAGCAATTCTACAATTGGGGACAATTACTTTACTCCATTTATGGGGTAAGATCTAATGGCGATTTGTAATTTACTTTACTCCATTTATGGGGTAAGATCTAATGGCGATTTGTAATTAGATTACATGTGGAACCCATAAAACTATGGCAATAAAATAGGATGACAAGCATGGAATCCTGTCCTTTGTAATCAGTTTTATTAACGCCCGTAATGAACAGTGACAACATGTTTATATTTAGTCATTTTATTGTTCAAATATGATGAAGAATTGACTGGAACCATGGATTCGTTTTCTTAGGATTCTTATGCACAGTTCGAAAATGGCAAAGAAGAAGCGACTAGCTAGGTTTCAGCTCCAACTTCATATATTAATAACGTATTCAAGCTCATTTCATAGAATAACTCAAAAAATTGAAATTATGTATATTGGTTCGACCGTGCAATATTGAGTTTTCCGACAATTGAGAAGAAACAAAAAGAACAAAGATAGATAAACAACATCCAAGTAAATACCCAACAAAAAAAAAAAGAAAAAAAAAAGCAGTAAATAGGACATAAGCATAACCTCACCTCTTTAAAATCACGAACAAAAGAAAAAAATGGAAAAAAGAAAAATGCATACACATTCATCTGTGGTTCAAAGTAAATCTGGAACCACCACAAAAAAAAAAAAAAAAAAAAAAAAAAAAAAGTAGAAGAAGAAGAAGAAGAAGAAAATGAATGAATGAATGAAAAAGAATAAACTTTTAAGAATGGATAAAACGCTATGTCGTATTGGAGGAGAATCGTTATGATCAGCCGGACATTTATTATTCCACTGTCTGATGACTTAGTTGGATAGGCGTGAGACTCACATCTTTAGACCGTCCGATTCTGATCAAAGGGTTCGGATTTTTTTACTCCATGGAAGGGGAAAAGGGGCTTGTACCCCAATTGAAGAAGTCCCCCTTTTTTTTTTAGTGGACGTTGGTAGTCTTATTTTTAATAGATTATATGGGTTTTCCATTTAGCACTATAATCATATTCCGCCACGGAGCTCAGGATTGTTGGCTTGTTAATTTTATTTATAGACAAGATTTTAAATATATGTTTACTATTACTATTATTTTATACTAACAAATATAATAATGATACAGACCACCAAATAAGATAATAATTATTTTGGAGCGTTAGCTTCCAAAGTATTAAAAACCGTACAGAATGATTTTTATGTAGTAAACCAAGTCATTTTAGAGTTGCTATTCTAAAACTTTAATATATTTTAGTTTGTTCACGCTCTTCATCGGTTTGAAATTTTGTCTCAGTTCGTGCATGCTTATGGAATGTCATATTTATTATTTTGCTCCATTTTATATCCCAATGTATATTACTATTTCAAATACAAAATCTACTTTTGTCATAAATTTCAATGTTTGGAATTATATATATATATATATATATATATAAAGAGGTTCTTTTTTTAAAAAAATAGCCTTGTAAATAAAGTGAAAAGGCCTCATGTTAAAATTTTATTCATTACCAGTGCCAAATCAACACTAAATATAGCATATGCTAGATTTTACATAGTAAAAATAACACTGTACTGGAAAATGATTTAAAAATAAATTTTAACATTAACATAAAAATTTGGCAATATTGAATTTAAGATTCGGTTACTGAAAATTTCTTTGTAATTATAGATTAAGGTTTCATTTTCTTTGCCCTTCCCTAAAAACAAAGTAGAGTTAACTCATATTCTTAATAATCTTAAGGGAATTTTCCAGCTAAAAATGGTTCATAATTTTGATATATATAATTAGTGAAAGAAAAGAAAAGCATCCGATGCCAACCAAACATGTGGTTTTGCCGCACCCTTCACGGCACTCAGATAGGTACATGGAATATATGTTAAAGTTCAAAAACAATTCAAGCTTTAATATTTCTCCTTTTTCAGCTTTATCATAACTGTGGAATATGTGATACTTACTGAGAAATCTTCACAAGATGACAATCTATCTTACCCACCCAAATGTTTGTTGAAAATTTCCTTCTTTTTTTTTTTTTTCTTGGTCGTTTGCATTTCTTTTTGTAATTTTTTATGGTCTAAAGTTGTAAGTGGGCATTCCAATACGTATAAAGAGATCATATATATATATATATATATATATATAGTTATAGTTATAGTTATTGCTTTCGAGAGGGTTCTTTATCCCAAGTATGTATTGAGACAGTTATAGAGAGATTTAGTTCATATATCTTTTTATTTATGTTATTATTTCCGTCCTTCTAATAATACTATGATTTTTTAATTGATAAGATATGATATTATGATATATTTTTAATTAACGTATCATGATATTATTTGAGGGATATGAAAGAGATAAGAATAAGTAGACACAAGATCCATGATACAACTCATATTGGGAAGAAAACACATGGCGATTGAAAACCATATTTTCAGCTTGAAAAACAACTGTTGTAGAAGGAAATTATATTCTTGGAGGCTTCAAATAATTTAGCAATTTACAATTAAGAAATTACAATTAAGAAATTTCTTTTTGTTATTATTTGATTTAAGAAAGTTAAAATTAATTTTGGCTTAATTCTTGGGTCAAATAGAGGTTAGTTTCCAATTTTTATTTTTATTTTTAGACTTATTTAGTTTCTTTCTTCTTCTTCTTTATTGCAGTTTCCCATTTCTGTTTAGAGTAGTTTAACTTATAAATATATCAGTCCAATCATATATAAGAGAGTAGAAGTTTCTGAGTAATTATTTTATCAATTATCTTGGTATTTTGTATGAATCAATGATTGGTCGATATCTATTTTCGCAACATTATGGGTGAATCAACATGTAAATAAAAATCCTATTATTCAGAATTCTCAGTAAATCAACGGATTTGGGGTTGTATATCATAATAAATCTATCATTTTCACTTTTTATCTATCCTTTATTTTCTATCATTTTACTCTTATTATTTATGTGTTCCAATTTATCTTTTTAATCAACTTTTATGCTTCCACTGCCTCAGATAGATTTTAGGCTTCTTCCTTTTTAAAGTTTATTTCATCTACCACTATTTCTAATACGTCTCTCTAAAATTGTAGTATATTTACGAAGTTAAAAAAACTAAATAGTAAAATTTTAAAAGATTTCAAAATCAATAATATATTTACCATAAATAATTTATTAATCTTAATAGCTATTTTTTTAATAAATAAATCATTTATTTAATAAATTTGTTGTTTTCTTCTAATATTCTTAAAACGTACGATATTAATTTAACAATTTATTATAAAACGCAGTTTACGTTTTACTCTTTCACTTTTTTCAACCAAAAGATTAACAACAATATTTGATTGGGTGGCTATATTAGCATACTCCTTTTAACTCCCCATGCTTTTTTTTTTTTTTTTTTTTAAGTAAATACACACTTCTCTTAACTTTATTGTGGTCAAATTTACTTATTTACATGCCTTTTGTGTTCTAACATTACTCCTCGTATCATTCGTAAAATAATGGGATTTATAGCTTAATAATTTTTTTTTTTAGAAGTTTTTTGATAAATGACCAAAGTTTTTAAAAATTAGTTAAAATACATTTTTTTTCTACAATGGTTAATCAAGTTTTTTAAATGATCAGTCAGTGATTAACCATATAATAATCAATCAGTGATTAATGACTTACAGTCAATCACTGATTAACCATAACGTAAATCACTAAATTTCATAGTCAATCACTAATTGATCATAAGTCAATCATCAATTTTTATAGTCAATCACTGATTGACCAAATCTAAAAATTGACAAACAGTCATTTTCCTAAATTAAAAGAAAAAAGTTGGGCAACTTATTTGATTAGGTGATTAAAAAAGATCACCCAGTCTAATTTTTCAAAAAATAAATACTTTTCCATCACTTAATGTATTTTACACCCCATTTGAGTTTTGTTAACTTAAATATACTTTTCTCGATCTTTCTCTCTCACTATTTTTTTTTTTTTTAAGTTTTGAACATGAAGCCTTTTTCATATATAAATCAACATTTTATTAAAAAAAAAAGTATTATTTACTATTTTAATATTATATTTATCAATTTAATTTTTTTTAAAAAAATTTGCAAAAGGAGCAAGGGAAAAAAGGGCAAACAACAAAATAAATCAATAGCAAAAAAGGCTTATTTAATTTTGTTGATTTTCATGGCGTGGCCTTTTTTTTTTTAGACTTTTAAATCGGTAAATGCAATAGCAAAGATGCTTATTAAAAAAATAGTAAATATGTTTATTTTTAATTTTTCTATTTGTTTTTTTTTTTTTTAATGAAAAAAGGCTCCATGCCTAAAGCTCCAATTTACCCCCAAAAAAAAAATTTTTTTTTTTTTTTTTTTTTTTGATAGAGAAGTTGAATGTCAAAGTAAATAAATGTAAAACAAGGTGTAAAAATATATTTAAAGTGGTGAAATAGTATTTATTTAATAAAAGGATTAAATTTGGAATTTATAAGTGTCTGTAATAAATAAATTTAATCATTTTAAAAGTAAAAGACATATGTATTAAAAGAGGGTGTGTGGAGAGTTAAAAGGGAGCAATACCAATAGAACCACCCTATTCGATTCGAACTTCTTTCTTTCTCTCTACCTTTTTTTTTTTTTTTTTTTTAGGTTTTAAACCTATAATTCTCATTTATTAAAGAAAACAAAAAACACACACAAAATTTGAACAGAAAAGTTTCTACTTTATTTAATGACTTATCTACTAGCCCCAACGGAGAAAATTGATTCAAACTTCAAAATTTAAATCGACCTTTTTGTCGGTTTTGTAGCATAGACAACTCAAAAGTGATGTGAGGACAGAGTCTTTAAAAGATTTAGGTACATTGTGGTGGGATGGTGTGCAACATGTATATGTATCATTGATCATTTTTGCTTCTTCCACGAGAGGACACATGAAGAGCCTTAATTGCGTATGGTTTTATCTAATTAGGTTTAATAATTGAGTGCATGTGCCTTTGAATCCATGATCATCAATCCACGTGTACTAATTAATTAAGAGGGGTGGCGTTGCTGGCTAAGTTATTTTAGCGCCTTCAATCCCTAAATTTTGACAAATTAGTAAGTTGCGAATTAAATTTTGTATTTTAAAAAAAATTAATTGAATAAACTATTGTAGAATGTCTCCTAATCGTCATGACCGTTAAAATTTTAATGGAAGCATCTTTACACATGCTATATGAGCTCGTTTGAAGTGCAAATAGGGATTTTGGAAGACGCGAGCACAATGACATTTTTGTTTGAATTTAAACTCTTTTCAATATAAGGGCACTCTCTAACTCTTTCTAAAATTCAAAGGGAATTGTTTTTTAAAATTAAGTTCAAATTACTTATTTACGCAAAGCTCAGGAAGGAGAATAAGCGTCAAAAACTCTTATTATAAAGGTTAACAATAAGATGTTTTGCTGTTTAATTATATATAGAATACTTAGATACGAAAATTACAGTAGAGATTTACATCCATCTCTAAAATTACAATTTTATTTCTCCTTATTCAAAAAGATTGGGGGGAAGGGGGGGGGGGGGGGGGGGAGAAAGAGAGAAAGCATCTTATTTTAAGTAAGGTAACACTGAGAAATTATTACAAGAATACTTTTAAGATAAGATAAATTATCGAGAGTAAAGAAATTTTAAATATTAGATCTCGTTAAAATTATGTTAAAATATCGACAGTATTTTATAAATCCAACGGTCCAAACCAAACCCCAAGATAAGGGTATTTATTTCATTTCTTATTATGGATATTGCCTTATCACAAAGGTTCGATTCCTTTTTTATTTTTTACAGGAGTTGAACTAACTACACCCTGTTTAAGATTCGTATAAAATTAAATATATAAATCAAAACACATTTCTCTAGATTAACTAACCATTTCAATGTCATCATACGAATTGTGACAAGATAGAAATGTCTTTTTAAATCCACCTATTTTTTTTTTTTTTTTGGCTGAGAAATCCACATCGAGATCTGAAAGTTCACCAAAGAAGTTAAAATAAGTAGTGACTAGTGTATTGAAGTGACCCAAAAGCATTATATGTATGTTAGTGCTACCATATGTCTCACTCTCACACAAAAGATAATATTGTCCATTTGGTATATATGGGGTTTTTTTTTTTTTTTTTTTTTTACATAGACACTCTTTAAACTTTTCCAATTTTTCAATTTAGTTCATATACTTTTTTATCATGGCAACAAACCCTTGAACTAAATTTTTTTAACATTATCAGTCTTTTTTATTAAAAAAACGTTCAAATTTAGACAGTATTTTGCACATGACTTGCAAATTGTAAAAGAAAAAAGGCATTGATAATTATTTTTATTTAATATCAATTCAAATTTTTTTAAAAACTTAAACTAAATCAATTATAACTCAAATTTGAACAAAGACTTTCCAATGAATTTGTATAAAAATTAAGTGAAAATGATCAACAATACCCTTCTTGAGCTATAATGTGTAAGTCACGTACAGAAAACTGTCCATATTTAAATGTACTTGAACAAGAAGGATTGACAATATAAAATATCATTAATCCAGGTCGTCGATTGTTAAGAAAAAAAATTATGAACTAAATTTTCAAATTCGAAAGTTCACAGGGCATCCTTTTAAAATAACCATAGATATAAAATAAATAAATATAGTCATTAAAGTTCACGCGGTTTGTGGGGATCAAAAGTAGTACATGACACACCTAAAACCGCGTATCAGCTTTCAAAATACTAAAGATCAAAAGCTATCATTCAACCACATAAAAAAATTCTCCATCATAAGCAGACAAAATTCTCACTCTCTACCCCTGTAGTTTCTCTTCCTCTTATTTTGTTCTGGTTCTTCCTTATCTGTTTATTCTTGGTTTTATTCAAAGGCCAAGAAAGCAAAGCAAAGAAAAACAAAAAAACAAAAAATGGTGCTAAACATACTCTTACTAGCAATATTATTCATTGCTGGCCTAATTAACTTGTTCTTCTATTTTCCCACCAAGAAATTCTATGCATGGTTTCTATCTTTTTTCTCATCCTCTAGTGCTACTACCAATTCAAAATCCACTTCCAAATGTTCATTACCACACAACAAGAACGGCAAGAAATTAGCCGAGCTCCGGAGAGTATTCGCGACGTTCGACAAGAACGACGACGGGTTCATAACGAAGCAGGAGCTGAAGGAGTCCCTAAAGAACATCAGGATCTTCATGACGAACGAGGAGGTGGAGGAGATGGTGAGCAGGGTGGATTCCAATGGAGATGGCTTGATTGACTTTGAAGAGTTTGGGACGTTGTGTGGGTCCCTCATGATTGGTGGTGGTGATCAAGAAAGATCAACGGCCAAGATGAATGGGATTAATAAGAGAGACGACGATGATCAAGATCAAGAATATGATCAAGATGATGATGATGATGGGGATTTGAAGGAGGCTTTTGATGTGTTTGATAAAGATAAAGATGGGATGATTTCAGTGGAGGAGTTGGGGTCCATATTGTCTTCTTTGGGATTGAATGAAGGGAACAAGATTGAGAATTGCAAAGAGATGATTAGGAAAGTTGATATGGATGGAGATGGTATGGTTAATTTTCAAGAGTTCAAGAAGATGATGAAAAGTGGAGGAGTAAATAATCTTCTCTTATCCTCTTAATTTCTCTCTCTCTACAATAATTAATTAGGTCTTTTTCTGTTAATTTTCTAACAAAAGGCACAGAAATGCTCAGAGTTCAAAGAACACGACCACAATCACCATATGTAGTGGTGTTATATATATATCATATATATATATATATATATATATATTGTCTCCCAGAAACTCTATGTAAATGTTTCATTTCAATATTACATTTCTTGCCAAAAAAAAAAAAGTGTTGTGTGTATTTATAAATCTATTTCATATGTAAATCTATAAACAGACTATAATTGTAAAACAGTGTTTCTTGCAAATCCTTCAATTAATCTTTGTGAATTTTGAAGTAAATTACTATATGATGACCAATTTTGTGAGGGCAGAGATTGGTTTGGTGCAATTTACTTGATGGGTCTTTTTTTATCTTTTTTTACTTTATAAATTCGTCAAAATAAATAATGATGAATGATGACCAAAAAAACTCTTATTGGTCAATGGGTATTCAATTTGGTAGTTGCTTTTTATTTTTTGGTAGATAAATTAATATATATATATATATATATATATATATATATTGGTCTTGGAGTATATTTGGAGCAGCCAAGCGAAATATTTCACCAGTCTAATCTGCCTGCCATGTGTACATCCAAGCTCTCCTATTATCTTTCTTAAAAAAAAACTTCTACTATCTGAATTACAGGTTTTAATTCCTATAAAAAAAATTACAGGTTTTAATCTCATACTAATGTTATAACTATAATTTATTTTTGAAACATTAAATAAATTTAAAAAAAAAAAAAAAAAACCTGAGTCCCGCGAACTCATATTAACTTTAGAAGAATAAATGTAAGTACGCATACCTATATATATATATATATATATGTCTATGTATATCGTATATTAATATATTATTTTTTATGGATGTACATTAATATTAAATATATGACTCTCTTTTATTAAAGTAAAATAAAAATATTTTAAATTTTAAACCTAAAGTAGATCAAATCTCTTTCTTTTTACTGGATGAATATATTGTACTAGTCCTGATGAGATTGAATTGAATATATATATATATATATATATAACCTACCCATATTATAATTGAAACTGACCTTATCTTAAAATATATATATTGACCTTGATATCTGTGGCGTCAACCCAAGGGCGATCTGTACATATTGTACTTGGTCTGAACTTTTCCATAATACATGAAGACAGAACTGCTGGAAGGTTTATCCACATAGATATAGTACAAAAATACGTAGATCTCGTCTATTTATTATCTTGTATTTTCTTTTTGCTACGCTCTAGAAATACGTATTGTATACAACGTAACTGTATATATACATACACACACATATACATGGGTGATGGAATGTTTATTTATGTGTAATGGTTATGGCTGCTCTACGAACAACTTTTGAATAATATAATGCACTGTATTTGCGTTTGATGACGTGGGATTAGCATAACCGGGCTCATACACTTGTAAAGTAAGCGGAAAAAGGTTTTAAAGCTAAATAATAATAATAATTAAAATTAAAAAAAAAAAGTGGAAAAAACATTTGCTTTTTATAAATGTGGCTAGTGCCAAAACATCCTCCAAAGACTTTCTTAAATTGTGAAGCAATAACTTCCATGACTAATTACTCTGTATACATAAACACATGGGTTGATATAGCACCCGTCCTACTCACACACAGTTTAGATTTGAGTTACTCCACCACATTAATGATCAGGCTATATGATAATAAAATATATAGTACATGTCATGTAAAACTGTCAAAATTTCATGATTATCTGAGGACTCTAACCTCTCCACCTAAAAACTTAAAATTTTAGGGAGCCGGAAAAAAAAAAAAAAAAACAAACAAACAAACAGCAGCAGCAGCAGCACTCTACATCATTCTAAATTTTTATTTTATTTTTATTTTTATTTTTTTTATTTTTTTTTGGTAATGGCTCCATCCAAAATAGTATGACGGGTGTTTGGAGCCTTATAATTATCTCTAGCGTTGTGTATGGGTGGGTTCAGCGGGTGGGTGGTGGACAGGTTGGAAGATAACGATTTTTTCAAAATCCTAAACCAGCCCCGCCCATCATGAAGGCTGGTTGGTGGCGGGTGGATAGAGAATTTTGTAATTTTTTTTATTCTCCTTTTATTTTATTTATTTATTTATTTTAACCGAAACAAGCTTGGAACTTCAATTCAATTGTCAAACCTGCTATAATGTTAAGCTTGGAGAGACGGAAAAAAAAAAAGAAAAAAAAGAGTAAGATTGATTCTAATTGCAAACACAATATCTAAATAACAACAACAACAATAATAATAATAATATCCAAAAAATAATTAAACTACTAGTAATTTCGTTAAAGAGTCTTATACTCTTATTAAAAGAAAATATATTTATTATTAATTTAAAAATATTGGGTGGGCGGGTTGAACCTGCAAGTCAAAAAGTGAAATCTGCACCCGCCCATAAGTGATGGCGGGTGGGTAGAAAACCTGACCAAAATAAATGGGTGACAATGTGGACCCATTCAAACGGGCGGGTCAAGGCTGGGTCAGATGATTTGAGCGGATTCACGGGTTTGTGCACGACCTTAATTATCTCCTAACATAGAGATAGCACACGATATAAGTACATATATGCAGTAAGAAAATATTTTCTTTTTTAGGTGTAACCGGCCTTTTACTTCAGTGAGGCACATAATAACATTTATTATTTAGATATAACTAACATAAAAACATTAAAAAAAATGTTGTGTGTATTTATATATATATCAATGTAAATCAATAGACTATATTGTAAAAAAGTGTTTCTAGCAAATACTTCCAATATTATTCATAAATTCAGAAGTGACCAATATAATAATGATGAAGGGTGAAAAAAAAAAAAAAAAAAAACTTTGTTTGATCAATGACTTCAATTTATCAGTTACTTTATTTTTTGGTCTTCAAGTATATTTCGAAGCAGCCAAGCGCCAAACTTCACCGGTCTAATAATTTTCCTGCTTTATGTACATAGAAGCACAATTTAGCTTGAGAAGGTTTTAATCCACCACTCACAATTTAAATATAATAATAATAATAAGCATAATCTTGATATGTGTGTAGTCAAACCTAGGACAAGTCTCTCTCATGAAACTGTACTAGGGTTTCATTTGTTTGTCTTCTATCTTTGGGCCAGAGTTCGAAGCCGCCTTTGACTAGCCTTCGGACTCCCATTCCTTAAGGAGAAGCCTTGTGCTACTGAGTGAAGGCCTAGATTAACGGGTTAGGCTCCTTGGTTGTTCGCACACGATGGGCAATGGCCGAAATATGTGGCGAGGTATCCGACTTTGGAGGAGGTACTGCCGCGGTATGCTCGCAGGTGCGTGGCTTGGGGAAGACCTCAGGGGTGGGTCCCTCGGTGCAGTGGGAGGTGTGCTTGCCTTGTTTGTTGGTTATCAGTGACAAATGGCTAGCTCTTTTGTGGTTTGTATTCCTAGTTATGGGTGGGTCTGTTTTATTATAGCGTTGCGCGTTGGTTGGATACGCGTCAATTTGACATCAAATTTAATTCTATCCCAAATTTAAATTTCCCACAAAAAATATTAATTCTATCTCAAATGTAATTCTAGCTTTGATGTCAAATTTATCATATGATAAATTTAACAGCAAATTCCCACCAAAATATAACAAATAATAAATTTGATATTTAATTACCATTAGTTGGTGTAGATGCTAGGAATCTACGGTCAAATTTCAAATAGAATTAGATAATAAGAACATTAACATACAGAAATTATTGGAGTCCTTAGATTTTGTATATGAAAATCATAAAACAATCATAATCGAAAAAATATAAATGATAAATCAAAAATAAAAATAGTAAAAGATAGCAACACCGAAATTTAGAGAGGTTCGCCAGAATTGTATTACGCCCTCTGAGTCTGTGGTTTCACTACATATGAATTTTGAGTACAAAAAGGCTACAATCTCTGAGTATACTCTGGCAGGATAACAGTAAGCAAAGGCTTCCAAAAAAAGGATCCCCAAATAATGAGAATCTTCCTCTATTTATAGAGGGAAGATCGTGGGTCTGGACACGCATGATGGTAGTGGGATGTTCCCCACTACCTTAATAATTTGGAACATGTACTAGGACGTGGGCCACAATGCCACGATTGATCGTGGGCTTAGCAGTTATGGAGACTGATCTCTCACCGTTCATTATTCGTTGAATATGAACGCTGAACGACGAACCGATCATTCATGACGATCAATAAATGGTTGAGCATCGTTCATCGTTCATCGTTCATTTCGGTGAACAAGGTGCCTAACAGATCCACCCTTGATAAATTAATGGGCCTCAAGGGAACCGAGACTAAATGATTGAGGACAACCATTTGTTGTTTGTCACTCTTATAGCGAATGGTAATCGTTCGTTGGGTCAAGCGTGAATGTTCGAGATTAGGAACGCTAAATCTGTCAATATTCATTGTTCGTCGTTCGTAGATCCAATGGTCGTAACGATCCAGTTATAACATTATGGGGAGACGAAATCTGACCCCAACAGTTGGTACCTCAACTTTTTTATTATATCATTGTCAATTAAATTATTTAAACAATAAAACTTTATTTGACAAATTACAAAGCCTAATGATGACAATAAAAGGTAGATATATTATTAGAAATAATATGATACCTAATAATACAAAGCACAAATATTCTATTTTCACTCTCTTTAGTAACAACTATTGATACTGTTCATGCAACAACAACAAATTTTCTGACAAATAAACCAAATATTTTTCGTAGAAAATGAATAAAAATTATTTAATACTACCAAAAAAAAAAAAAAAAAAAGGAGTAAAGCTTTATTTATGAGCACTTTTAGGATGCAAACAGAACTCTAATTAAATGAGGTTTAAAAAATGATCTTATTTTTGTTTTTGTTTTTCACTTTTATCATGTGGTAATTGTCAGCTTTGTTTTTTATTTTTTTTCAACGCAAAAAATAAAATAACATAAGATATAAGGAATACAATATCAATCATAGTGAAGCAACACCTTGCTTGAGGTGGCATTTCGAAGAAAGGTATGTTTTTTTTATGGAAAAAGCTGCAACCCAAAGTCAGTATTCTTAATCCTAAATGCCAATCATTCTTGTTTTAGCTTGATGAGCACCCATTAGTCCATCCCAACAGAAAAGCATACGTTGTGGCATATTGGCGTATATCTTACATCATTCTTGTGATCACAGTTCAAGAAAGAGACTTACAATGTCACCACGAAAAGGCGAGGTAATTTCACCTCTAGTGAGTTTTTAACTGGTTAGAAATTAACATGTACGTTTGTAGTAATGATCAGTTAATTTCAAAAATTCCTCTGAGTTATAGGTCTTATAACATTTTATAACTCGAATTTCAAAACGTAACATCCATTAATAAATTTAATCATGTTACTTTCATGGATAAAAATTGCACATATTAAACATTAAGCATGATTGTTAAAATATTAAATACAAAGTTACAATTTACCCTCTATTCTAATGCATATTTTAAATTCATTGATTAAAACTTTTAAAATATTTAAGAAATAACATAAAAATTGCTATAATTTCAATATCCATGAGAAATGAACGTTACGCTTTGAAATTTAATGGACAAAGTGTTACAAGGGCTATAATTCGAAAGGAATTTTAATAATTAATCCTAAATGTTAAAATGACATTCATTGTGCTTATTATTTTCTTATTTTATTTTCTCAAATATAGATAACTTGCATTGCATTGTCATTCGACATCGGTCTTGCGCTTGCAAGAACATAAGCGGGTGCTTATAAACAGAAAGACGAAAAAGTATAAGCAAAGAATTATAAATTTTATTGAGTACAGAAATCAATTTAAATCTTTCGATCTCAATTACAATCGGTTATCTGAGTAATAAATTTGGTCGAGATCAAGTGTAGAAAGATGGAGTAACAGCTAAACAACTGAATCCTCGCCACCGTTCAAATGCATCCGAAGGAGTCTTTGGTCCTTGTTTAGCTTTTGCACACAGAAGAGCAAAGCGCCGGATGGATTTTGTGGCCCCAAACAACAGATAAGTTACAGACCGAAGCGCCTTCGGATCGTAACCCAACCTGCTCATAATATAATACTTAAAAGCGTAAATCGTTATATTTAATCCAAAAAATCATATTTCAAATAACATCAGAAGACATCAGGGTGAAACCGCCCCGGAATCGAGCTGCTTTGCTGAGCCTGTTTCAGGTGCAGTGTAAGTGCATAGTTGTTGACCTGAAATGGTTGCACAAAATCAATTAGCAGAGATCAAACTACACGATAGAAACCACAAGTAGCATATTGATACTAATTATTATAGACAATGAAATGCTTTCGGGTCTGATGATGAGTTCGACCTCCAACGTCCGCAACTGGTCTTGGTATTGTGACACCAGCTGCTTCAATTGCGGCAACTCCTGATTCCTTTCATCAGACTCTTTCTGACGTTCGTGCTGAATGGACACAGCTCGCTTCAAAATTGTGTTTTCCTGAATAAGTGCTTCCACTTGCTCCTTGAGCATTACGTTTTCCTATAACAATGAAATCCGACCAACAAACAAAAACACTTGGTCAAATTTTGTTCCTCCAAGAATCCCATCATTCTCCTACTAAGAATTCTGTATCCAGCAGAAAGTAAAGACGATAAACGTGGTAAAACCTGGTGGAAGCTTTGTGCCGCATCTGCACTTGCACGAGCATAGATTGACTTCTCCAAAACCTCGAGCACTCTTGAAGCACGAGTTTTGGCATCATCCATGTCAGATGCACTCATCATCTCTTTAACAAATAGCTCCACCCAATCTGCTCCATCCTTTGGAAGATTCTCCTCGCCAACTTGTACCTCTCCGTTGGTTGTTACGGCACCTAAAATAAAATTGCAACCAATTCATATCTTAACCATCATACATTGGCATTGTTTTTCAGGCGAAAACAGAGCCAATTATTATAGCGGATAAGAATACAACAAGATACAAAGATCCATAAATTATACAATCATTTCCCAAACAAATGTCTTATATGATTCTTTCGATTTCTTCCATAAATCACTCGGACCACTTTTGTTTTGCTTTCATTCTTTCATTTATGTCATTCAATTGCTTTTGGATTTGTATTTCTTAAGTATAGCTTATATCCGAATATGCCAAATGTCGTGGAAACTAATATTTTCATGCAAACGATTAAAATACTCGAAAGTCGAAACCATTTATATGAACCTTGTGATTGGAGGTGAACATTTCCTTTCACGGCAACATCCGATACGCCGGCAGCAGCGGAACCCGAATTCTGGTCAGCGGATCCTAGTCGAAGCTCGTTCAAACTTCGAATAGCCGAATCCAAATCATCTCCGCATTCTTCAAGAGCTCTCTCCAGAAGCTAGGTTAACAATCTCCAAATATCAGAAACTAATTTCGTAACACATTTACCATCAATCAGAACAAGAAATTTCCGAAATTAAGAACCATAGGACAAAAACAAATTCGACATCAACAACGAACCAACCTGCGGGTCCATGTCCGGGAAAATCTCCCTGAGATAATCGACCGGAATCGAACGAGTCCCAAAGGGATTATAAAACGAGGACGGCGACGGCGACTTGGGAGGAGAGAACCGGACGGGCGAGGACGAAGGAGGAGAAGAGGAAGAAAAGCGAATTCTTTTGGAAACTTGAGGCGTCGCCGGAAGGTCGTCGAATATGGATCTCTTCCCGCACACTATGGCAGACATGATTTGTTGCCTCCGTCCGATCGGCGGCCTCTTTCTCTCTCCTCTCTCTCTCCCTCTCTACTCTCTGTTCATCAAAAGCTTCCAATTCCGAATTCCGCCCACCGACGGCTCCGATTTCTCGAAATTGATCCGATTAAAGGCCTTAATCAGACAATCTCTCTCTATGTATCTCTGATTTTCTCGAGAGTTGCTCCAATTTACGAGGATTTTGGGGAAATCGGATTGGATTAGGGTTCCATTTGATTTGGGGGAATTTTGTCTCTGCCGTTCGATGTTGTTTTGGCATTGTACTTTGGTTTGTGTTTGCCTCTTGGGCAAAGGAAAAGGCCAAAAGGACAATAGTGTGACGGGGAGTTGTGTGAAGGACCTGTAGAAATGTGCCAGCTGGAATGGATTTAATCGTGGAGATTTTAAGGTTTGAGTTTTTGACACGTGGGTGAATTGTATTGGTGGTTGTTTGAGTTTTGTGGAACGTGGGAGTGGGTTTTGTTAAGGATTTTCTTATCTCGTTTGTCATTGTCTCAATGTAAGCCGTCGTTGAGGAATTCGGTCCCTTGAGTCAGGCGTAGCCACGTAGACACTTTTTGTTCTTTAATATTTTTTTTTTTTGGTGGAAAAATTCCTGTGTGGGCATCCTTGTACCCTTGACCCATAAAAGTCCACTCTCTCTTTTTCTTTTTTTCTTTTTTCTTTTTTCTTTCTTTTTTTTTTTCCTAGGGAAAATTCGGCTCCTGGTAGCTACAAGCTTTGATTGAAATATTTATTCCAAAAAAAAAAAAAAAAAAAAAAAAAGGAGCTTTGATTGAAATATCATGTTTAAAAAAAAATTAAAAATCAGATTCTTGGGATATTTATCTGTTAGTTTTATGGGTAAAACTGCGGTAAAGTTATTTTTATATACCGTATCGATATAACTTATTTTTAAACAGTTCAGATGTAATCAAACGGCTGAGATGTTACTTGTGTATGGTAATTATCATATATTTTATCTTATACTAGTATTTGAATAATAAATTAAAAAATAAAAAATAATAATTAAAAAAAAATCCACCAATGGTGGAAGGATTGGGGGGGGGGGGGGGGGGGGGGAAGGGACTAGGCTGGTCGGCGTCGGGGCGGGGGGGGGGGGGGGGGGGGGGAGCGAGAGTCCGTTGCTGAAGTCAGGGGGTGGGGGACTGGGTCAACACCGACTCGGGGGGATTGGCGGGGTCCATCGCCAGCGTCGGCGGGGAAGGAGGTTGGATTTTTTTTAAAATTAGTTTTGTATTATTTTTTAATTTATTAATCAAATTACTACTATCAGGTAAAGTGTATGATAATTACAGTATACAAGTAACATATCAGCCGTTTGATTATATCTGAACGGATTAAAAATGAGCTCTATCAATAGGGTATATAAAAAGGATTTTACTACAGTTCTATCCTAATTTTATATATGTCTTGTTTTCTTTATTAAATTTAACACTTAAAAACGTATGTTACTACTTTTTTCGGAAATTACACCATATAATATATTTTAAATGGTATTCACACTAAATAGCATATTTTAAAGACTTACTTTAAATATAGAGCATGCTTGACTATTCTTGTTAAATTATAGCATATTGTAAATTTTTTAACATGTTGAATTACTTTTTTACCTTCATTAATTATTTTGTATATATTTTATTTCTGATATGATTCTCTATCCTCTCTCTCTCTCTATTTGTCTCTCTAGTTTCATTGTTTTCCTCACTCTCTCTCTCCTCAACGAGAGTATAGGACTCGTGCGCTGGTTAAGGTGAGGGATCTGATGACGACTAGATTGCGGCCGCGACCGAATGGTCATCTCTCTCTTGTGACGGCGACGGCGACAAACGGTTCGCAAGAACGCCAATCGACGACAGGTCAGACAGTCTCCCACGCAACGCTATCGTGATCTCTGGCGCCAAGCTCACCGCGACCGAAGCTCATCTGTCTTTCTTCGCAACGGCGACGACGACGAGATCGTGGAGAGACTGGTGACGACGTGACGAATCTGTTCTCTGGGTTTGTTGGTTTTTGTTGCAGGTTTGGTGGATTGCAACGATCTTCGGTGCCGAGCTCTGTTGACTCCGACGAGGTCTGGGGTTCTGACGACGATGCGACGGTGTCACAATCTCCGGTGCCGAGCTTTGTTAACTCCGGCAATCTAGACCTGTTTTGAGGATTGGGGTTTAGTGATATGGGGGATTTGGGGAATTTTTTTTTTTTAATTTTGGAGCTAATTTATGATTTTGATAAATATAAATCAAATATAGTAAATAAAAATAATATGTGGGAAATATTTGTAAATATCCGGATTTACTTAATAAAAATCAAATTTAAATTGTAAATAATTTTTTTATTTAAGTTAAAATAGTAAATAAAGGTATTTACTTAGTAAGGGTGTTTGGTGAATGAGTTTAGTTTAAAGGCCTGTTTGGCCATGAGCTCATTTCAAACTTTTTTTTGTCTTTTTCTCAAAAAGTTTTTATCTTTTTCTCAAAAAAATTTTTGTCTTTTCTGAAAAGTCAATAAAATTTACTATTTAAACTTATAAATCTTAACTTAAATTTACACACCAAACAGGCTCTAAGATTTTTAAGTTTCAATAGTAATTTTTCAGAAAAGACAAAAAAAATTTCAGAAAAAACAAAAAAATTTTCAGAAAAAGACAAAAATTATGATGAAAAAAGTACAATTTAGTTTAAAATAAACTAATAACCAAACATGTCCTAAATATCTGGATTACTTAATAAAAATCAAATTAAATTGTAAATAATTTTTTTGATTTAAGTTAAATTATTAAATAAATGGATTTACTTATCATTATTTACAAGTAAATACCTTTATTTACTGCTTTTTATATAATGAGTACAAATATCAAATTTATTGATAAATAAATTAGGTAAATACCATTATTTATAAAATTTAATGAGTAAATATCATATTTATCGAGTAAATTCATGTAAATATCATTATTATAGGTAAATACCTTATTTACTGCTTTTTATATAACAAGTAAATATCAGATATACTGATAAATAAATTAGGTAAATATCATTATTTACAAAATATAACGAGCAAATATCATACTTATCGAGTAAATATATTGTTTACTAATAAATAAATTAGATAAAAACCAATATTTACCGGTAAGTACCTTTATTTACTGCTTTTTATATAACTAGTAAATATCATATTTACTAATAAATAAATTAGGTAAATACCATTAATTACAAAATTTAATGAGTAAATATCAGATTTATTGAGTAAATATATTGTTTATTGATAAATAAATCATGTAAATACTATTATTGACAGGTAAATATCTTATTTACTGCTTTTTATATAACGAGTAAATATTAGATTTACTGATAAATAAATTAGATAAATATTATTATTTACAAAATTTAACGAGTAAATATCTTGTTTATTGATAAATAAATCAAATAAATACTATTACTTACATGTAAATACATTTATTTACTGCTTTTATGTAACGAGTAAATATTATATTTACTGATAAATAAATTAAGTAAATATCAATATTTACTGTTTTCTGTTTAGAATTAATAGGTTAATATAATTATTAACCAACTAATGTTAATAATTGCAAGATAAATAAACATTGTAACTAAATATATTTACTTATATGTCCGTTGTTTTTCGACTCATTTTAAATTAAATTGTATTTTTTTCATTATTATTTTGTATTTTCTGAAAAAAAAATTATTTTTTCTGAAAAAGTCAACAAAAATTACTATTCAAACTTAAAAATTTCAACTCAACCTAAACTCAACTCATACACCAAACAGGTCCTAAATTTTATTATCTTTTTTTTTTTTTCGAATTTTACTTTCATATTTTAAATTATTTTTATAAAGCCTTATCAAAAATTTTAAACTACCCAAATTGAAGAAACCCAAAAACTAATCCTACGCCGGCCACCGTCACCGTTACAGTTGCCAGAGACGAAGCCGTCACTGCGGGGAGGTGGTAGTTGCTCGTAGGTCGTTACTGCTCATCGATCGCGGTGCTGTCGCAACGTAGCCAGAGAAATTTCGAGTCCATCCGAAGAAATCGCTGCTGGAGATCTGTCCACGCTCGCTTGCGGAGAACAACTACAATGGATGCTCGCTTGTGGCTGACAACAACAACGAGGAATCTTTCGACGGAGATCGCGGGCTTCTGGTGACGAAGCTCGCGATGGCAACAGTGACGGGCTGTAAATCTTGCAACATCGCCTATGCTGGCTAGCCCTGGTTTCCGATTGGCTGATCTGCTGAAGCTCCCTGGGTTGCCTACGATGATAGCAGTCAAGCTTCGGCTGGCGATGGGCTGATTTCACCGTTGTTCTCAGTTACAGGCATTTTTGGTTTTTTACATTATTATTTTAAACTAAATATGCTACTTTGTTATATTAGTTTCAATCCTGCTATTATTTTTAAACCTTACTAAATCACTCATTCTCTCTATTTTAAAAAACTAAATATATAGCATAATTTTTAAAACATGATACATTGTAGCATATTTTAGATTTTCTTCTTAAAATAAGTTAGTTCTTTCCCGTTTACCCTTTTTCCCATTTTTTGCTCTCATCTCTCATTTGCCCTGTTGTGTCTTTCTCTCTCTAATACCCCCCCCCCCCCCCCCCCCCCCCCCCCCCCCCCCCCCCCCCCCCCGCCCTGTGTTTCTCTCTATCCATAGATCACAGAGGACGCGTGCGTCGGCGACAATATCCCGACGGCAATGAGACCGTTTTCCCTCTTTCTCGTCTCTCTCTCTCTCTCTCATCCTCGCTGTGCCTTGCTCTCTCTCTCATCGTCAATCGGAGATCACGACAGCACAGCGACTGGATTGCGACGGCGACGAGAACGGAGGTCGTGCTTTTCCTCTGGCGGCGGGGCTGCAATAGCCACCACGAATCTCGATCGCGATGTTCGTCCGGCAACGAATCTTTGTCTCGATGTTTCTCGAGCGACGAGGCTTCAATGGCGGCTACGAATCTCGATCTACAGTTTTCCATCGCGTTCTTCTTGTCTGCACTGTTGTTCTTTGTCTGGGATAGTTGGATTTCTTTTTCTTTTGCAGGTTGAACCGGCGTGTGGAGCCCTCCTTTGTGTCCAGAGGATGTCGCTACCATTTCCGAGGAGATCACGACTTCCATCACGTTCCTTTTTCTGGCGACTTCTCTTCGCAACGTGGAGTGATGGTGGCGGCGGCGTGCCTGTTGCTGCGGTTTTCAAAATTAGTTGGGGGGGGGGGGGGTGCTTTTTTTCAATTCCTATAAATTAAGGGTTTTCTAAAAAGTAACCAAAAATTGGTTTTTAGCAATAAAATAATTATTTACTTAAATGCTTGATTTATTGATAAATTAAATAGGAAAATATTATTATTTATTAGTAAATATTAAGATTTACTAGAAAATATGTTTATTTATTTGATAACTTAATAATTTTAAACCATTAAATACTTAAATTTAAGGTAATAAATTGTAATACTAAAGATTTACTATAAAATTTTTGATTTACTGTGATTAATTGCTAATATTTAAACCAATTTAAATATGATATTTACTGGTAAATCTTACTAGGTATACTAAGATCTACCAGTAAATATTTGATTTACTGGATTTAATTTATAATTTTAAGAACAACATAACATACTAGATTTACTGGTAAATATTAAGATTTTACTTATAAATATTTAATTGAATTGATAATTTTTTTCAAATAGTTACTAATAAATCTTATTACGTTAAATACCAAACAAAAATTGTGATCAAAAGATTTTTTGAGTAATACTATATTTATAGTAAATAAAGTATTATCAGTAAATAAATTTATTTACTAAGTAAATAATTTACTCTTAGTTAAAAAATTGTTTGTATTTGTAAATAGATTATTTACATTCACAAATTTTAAATGTGTTTTTAGGTTTAGGTAAATGAAAGTAATTATTTAAAAACCAAAAATTTATTAACCTTTTTTTTTTTTTTTTTTCTGATTTTACACTTGGGTAAATAGATATATTAGTAATATATTTATTTACACATTTGTGTTACATTACAATATAAAAATACTTACTGATATTTAACCAATTACATAATTTTCTTTTTAAAATTGTCCCAATTAAAAATAGAGTGGTAGATTTACCCTATCGAATAGGACGAAACGTTAGTGTTGTCGTTTATTTACTCTAGCTAATACTCAGATATTTAAACGTATTTTTGGTTAGGTAAACAAAACTTACGTTTTAAACGTATTTAAATGTTTATTAAACGTATTTAAACAAAACTTACGTATTAAACGTATTTAAATGTTTATTAACGTATTTAAACAAAACTTACGTATTTACGTAATTAAACGTATTTAAACAAAACTTACGTATTAAACGTATTTAAATGATTAAACGTATTTAAACAAAACTTACGTATTTACGTTTAATCGTCATTGTGTTAATTTACAAAACTTCAAACATTTATTAAAAAATTCTTAAAAAAGTCAATTATCCTCTTATCCTAAAAATTGATGAGTCTTATTGATTGCTATTTTTTTTTTTTTTTTTTTTTTTTTTTTTTGCTTTCCAATTTCTCATTTACCAAACAACCCAAAATTCAATTTTTCTCTCTACAATCATTTCTCCATATTTTTTTGAATTAGCGAGGTATATTAAAAATGAAAAAGAAAAGGGTCTTACAATTTTGAAACATGAGGCCTAAAACGAAACAACCAAAAGGAGACATAGCAAAAAAGAAAAGGCATAAAAGCAAAACAACTTAAGAGAAAATATTAAGATGTATCACTTTAAAATCGTTCTTAGCACGAGTCTTAAGGTTATAATTAGTTAACTTATCCTTCTAGGGCTCATTGCTCTGCCGTTAAATATCCAATTCTTCTAATTTTTCTCAAAAGCATGTAACAACAATTTTCGTCTCTTTCTGAGTAATTATACGACTTAAATCTTTATCCGCTTCATAGCTTTTATCGCCAGCAATGTTTTATATTTGCTAGATTAGCCCAAGGTTGCTTTTTCTTGGTTTGCTTTTGGATTGGATTGGTGTTAAAGCTCAGCCTGACTCTTGTGATGTTTGATCTACCCGTGACAAAGTGGCTACAGCATTGCACTCATAAATTTGCAGTTTGAATGTTATTAAGAACTGGTTGAATGGGCAACATAATATCAAATCTTCCTGAAACCATTGCTCACACCAACAAGAGATGGACTGCCATTTAGTGCATCAGAAGGAGATGGAATGACATTGGTCGCCGAAACCAATGTATCGGAGGTCTTATTTGCTCATCTGTATCCTTAAAATTCATCAAACCTTGACTCTTGGAAACAATACTCACAGTCTTCTAATTATTCTTTTGATTTCAGATTCCTTTTCCTTCTCTGTTCCTGTTAATTTTGTAAAAACCTCCATCGACTCATTCAATTCTTGAACTTGATTGTTATCAGCACTAGTTCCTATGTCATGATTTGAATGAAGATAATTCTCAACATCAATCATTGTCTTTGGTCTAAATTCCCGGCGAACAACTAGTTTGACCAATTTTTTAACCCCGTGTTCAATCTTATTTTCTACAGGTTTATTAGGATTTCTCCTTCGTTAGCAAGAGAATGACCTATTGCAATGCAGTTTGAGAAACTTGAGCATACTTTCATATTCAATCAAAACATAAAAGAAAAAAACAACAATAATTTGTTCCAACCATTAAGAATTCGATAAATTCATCGAAAGATCAATATCCATAAACACTCTTCTAAAGTGACCAAGTCTCTTGACAGATATCTTCGTCAATTTTGATAGGAGAATTAGGGATATAGTGAATGTTGGATACCTTCGTATAATTTTACTTACTCTAACTCACTAGAACATTAAAAAACTGATAAGTTTATCATTTAGTATTTTTTTAATTAAATTAGTTTTTTAATTTTCATTTTGACCCTGTTAAATATTATGATTTTTGTTTTGTGATTTCATTTTTCAATTTTCTTTTCTATCTCTCAGTTCTCATTCTCCTCTCAGAATCTTTTTTCCTCTCTCTAACTTGGTTTGTTTTGCATCAAGTTGACTTCAACAAAATATATTTTTTCATCTCATTTTTTTCTGAAAAATTTATAAAGTGTATAATTAATTTTAAATAATTAATTAATTTTAATTTAAAATTTATATCTCTAATCAACGAATCGAATCAAATGTAAGCTTTGACTCAGTTTCTCTCTCTATCTCTCTCACCCCCAACAAGTGAAATCCCAGCCCCACTCTCTCTCTCTCCTTCCCCTCCGATGGTCATCTCCTTCCCCTCCATCTCCGGTCGATGTTGGCATCGCGATCTCTGCGTTTCGTGATCTCAGACGCCGCAATGTCGGAGCTTGAGGAGAGCGAAGCGTCGTCAGATCTCCACGGATCTGCTCGGATCCTGTTGCTTGCTCTCGTCGTTTCGCGGTCTTCGCCGTTGCGGTGTCGGAGCTTGAGGAGAACATTGGCGTGTCGCCGGATCTCAGCGGCGCTCCACGGATTCGGTCTCGGATCTCGGCGCTGCTTTCGAATCCTGTCTCGATTTGCGCCGTCGTGACCTCGGCAGCTCGGCGATTGAAGTTCTCTGGCGCCATCTCCGTCTTCTATCTTCAAATCGCTGAAGAATTTGTTTAAAGTAGCCGAGGATGATTCTCAAAATAATAATGGAGAGTCAATGTATGCATTTTATTTTTTAAAATTTCATTCCTGTTATCAATTTTGGTGGAAGTATCTGGAATTTCTGAAATGTAGGATCAACTGGAAAATTATGCGTAGTTGTTTGATTTTGAAGTTTTTGTTTGATTGTCTTTTTTTTTTTTTTTCCGCAGAGAAAGAGAAACGAAGAATTAAAAAAAAAAATCTTCAATTTGATTACATCACTTAACATTTCCAATTTTAAACTCAAGTGATTTGCCTAATATCACTTTGCATCAATTTGTTTCTGTAGCAGCTGTTTCTGGTTTGGTTTTGTGGTGTTACTGCTCTGTTGTTCTTTGCTTCAGTGGTAGTTTCTTGTTTTGGCTCTATGGTGTTTTTGGTTGCGGTGTTTTCTTTGTTTGGAGTCTCTGTTGGACTTGAATTCTTGCTCCGGAAGTGATGCAGAGGAGTACGTGGCTGAGGATGAGGGTTTGGATGAGAGCGGAGATGGAACCAGGTGATTTGAGGCCATCTTAATTCAAATTAGAAGATTCTTCATTGATTTTCTAGGGAATGGAACATGATTGAATTTGTTGTGATTTGATTTTTATTGCTTATTGATGCAGACAGTTGCATGGATAATATAATCTGATATATGCATGTCTTACTCATTGATTGATGCTGGATATGATTTTCTAGGGTTGAATTGGTGTAGTTTTGAGTAAGTTTCTTACTGATGAAAGTTAGAATTTTGTGATTTGAGCTTGTTTGCAATCCATGGCATATGCAGAATCTCTGGATTATGTGATTTGTACAATATTTGTCTGTAATCCATGTCTTAGGAAATGGATAGTGCCTATGTTTGCGCATTGTTTTGTCAAATGGATTATTGTCTATGTTTTACATTATGCATTCTATGGTTTGATTAGTACTGCCATCCATAACATGTCGAACATATAGTTATTTACATGGTCTTCTAGGATTATGAACAAAAACAAGAATGTGCATGTTCTAAAAGTTACAATATGGTTTGCGGAAGCTTTGGTGCAAATTATTAGCATTTTAGGTGAAAATAGAAGCGTTAACGATTTTGTATTTCAACCGGATATGCGAAAAAAAAAAATTTATTAGAATCTGTTTTGAATTATGTGAAAATTTGTTTTGTTACTTTATCGAAATATGTTTTACATTTTATCAGAATCCGTTTTGCATTCTCGGTTTTTGATAGAATCTGTTTTGGATTTTGATACGTATTGTTTTGCATTCTATGAGAATCCTTTTGGATTCTCGGATTCTTTTTCACACAGAATCAATCCGGTGATTGGCACCAGCTATCCGAGTTACATAAAATTAAAAAAAAAAAATTCTGACAAAATCTCGTCGACGATTGACAAGGAAAAAAAATCATTAATATCATTTCACCATCCACTTCATCATGTTAAAAAATATTCCAATATATAAAAAGAGAGGAAAAAAAAAGAGACAGTAGTATTTTTTGTCTATTTACTTTTTTTTCACTTAATTATTTAATTAATATTATGAAAGGGTACAATTATTAACTTTGCTCACTAAATTATAAGAAGATGTCAAATTTATAGCATTCTTGTAAATCCTCCATTTAATTATTGGCTCAATCCCCCAGCAATATTGCAAAGATGCCAATATTCCCATCCAAGATAAAAAAAAAAATTCAACACCATACTTTTCTCTCCGTTTTCTATTTTATCAAACATAGACTTTGGGGATGTTTGGTTAGTTCACTCCAACCAAATATTTAAAAAAGTTTTTTTTTTCTTTTCTTCAAAATAAACACAATTTTACTATTCACACCTCTTTTATCTATAGTAAAATATCAAACTTTTTCATAACTTTGTTATTTGAAATCGAAATAAGATTATTATTATTTTTAATTATATAGAATTTTTAGAAGAACGAAATAAAATCCATTTGTTTTTTTTTTTCCAAACATACTTCAAGTTTTCACAATTTGTAACTCTAAACAGTTTATTTTCGACCAAACGCATATTTTCAAAACTCAACTTAACTCCAATCAAAATATATCCAAAACTCCAACTCAAGTGGACGAACCAAACGGGTCCTTAGAGTCCAATTAGTCGGTAATCGGTACCCTACCGGTGCCAAGTTTAAATTTTTTTTTTTTTATAAAGTTCTTAGTGTTTTATTCGTTTTGTGTTATCGACCGAGAGTCCATTTAATTTACTAATCAGAATTGAAACATGGTTTTTTGTTTTTTGGCCCAAATTTTACAAAATAATTCCTATCCTAAGAAATTGTTTTCTCAAAGGAAAAAAAAAAAAAATACTTTATTCAATTCGATGCACCAAGCTCAACACAAAGAACAACGTGTTTTGAAATTTCCTATTTTACTGCACAAAAGAAGAAGAGAAAAAGAGAGAGAGAAGAAGAAGAATTATTTTCAAATATATATTTTATTTAAGAATTATCTCATATTATTATTGTTTATAAAGTTAGGGAAGCACTTGAATGACATAAAATTAAACTAAAATTAACAAAAATTTATATAATGTTGGTCAAGATTTTACTGGTGAATTCATTCTTGTTAAGGGTTTGTCTCATGTAATATGGAGTTTTTATATGTTTGGTATATTTTTGTATCTCCTTAGTGATTTTATGAAATTCCCCTTTCAAAAAAAAAAAAAAAAAAAAAAAAGAATTTATATCATATTGATAATTAGATGAAAAAAAGGTGATTATTTAGATAATTTTCTCTATTTTAGGTGGATTCAACTTGTAAGGACAGAAAGCCCATCGTGGGTCCGATCAAATGGAGAGGGGAAAAGGAAGAAAACTTAGGGCAACTTGGACTACTATGAATTTCCTTCTTTGGACCAGAACTAAGCTAGAATCCAGTAACAAAGTTAACGGATTTATCAAATATCAACCCAAAATTCTGTCATCTCTTTTTACTGTAAAAAGAAAAGCAAATTGAAAAAAACCAAAAAAGGTGTGATTTTCGTTGTGAAATCTGAAGCCCGGCTGAGAACCAACATCCTTGGCAGCTCAAATGATTCGTGTGAGTTAGGTTTTTGCTATTAAACAATGATCATAACGGTATCTTCCATTCTTTACTAATGTCACTTTAAGAATAATCTCTTAAGATCATGGGTGAAAAAAAAAAAGGAGACTGCTATGCTCTCGTTAAGTATCCCTACAAATTTATACACAACAATGTGCATAATCACATAATATCACTATTCAGAAACCCAAGTGCACATAATTTAAGCTTCTAAAGGGCTAAAGATGATGGACTATTATTATCACTATGCTATCACTACTAGTGGTATTTGTATGAGTTAGATTAGACAAGTTTAGAATCACTAGACTCACGTCAATTTCTTTTCCTTTTTTGGGCATAAAAATTTGTGCAAAAACAAAAGAATATTGCAATTGATATTAACTGATCTAATCTCAATTTTAAATACCCGACTAGTAAGTATGATTAAAAAGTAGATGTGTTTTGGACATAACTTAATGTGACATTTAAATTGTTATTATTTTATAAGTAGGTGCTTAGAAGCTTATCACGTTAATTATTAATAGTGATTATATATATATAAATAATGAAGACCACGGTCACAGTAGTTGATATTAAAATAGTGATACTAGAGTTGGAGTCCCCAACGCTACTTAAACTAAAATTCCCGTGCCAAAATTTAATTCAACATGCATCTTACAGCCGAAACCGAAATGCAAACTTTTTCACCTTCCCACACACCCCCCCCCCTCTGTTGGCATGTGTCCCAAAACGCAGGCTTTGAAAGCGGTATGACTAGGATTTATTTGCTAGAAGTTTTCCTTTTCTAACCAAACAAGCTCTAAAATGGCTAGGGTACCAAAATAGCTTCATCTTAAGATTTGCTCTTCATGTTTGATTCATTCATGACCACAACGAGAACACTGAGGACCCCCCACAATCCTAGAGTCACATTCAATAGATTTGATATGGTTTGGAAAAAAAAATTTGATATGGTTCGACGGAAAAAAAAAAATATATATATTATATATTACTATATTAAATGGCACGAAGCTAGAGCCAAAAAAAAAAAAAGATTTTGATATGATTAATCATAGACATTCAAAAGAATTAGGTGTGGATTTTGTTCCATTAATTTCTCTACTACATATGTGGAAAATCACTCCTCTTATAAACATTTTGAAAAGAAAAATCCAAGATTGTTTTAAAATTTTAGATGGGATTTTAATGCTCTTCGTACACTTGACTACCTTTGCTTTGCACAATACGTTCGTGACCAAAGAAAAAAGGTCCATTAGATGGCTAGTCCTCAGTGTCTGTCACTATCGAAAGCAAAGTTGTGATTTTAACATTTTAAATAAATCTCTTAAGTCATCCGTTAATAGTCAATAAGTCATATAAACTCCAAAAAAAAATAAATATTATAAGAGTCTCACAGCTATATAAAAATATTGGATAATAGAGACACTCGTAACTGTTAATAACATTTCAAGAAGAAAATCTTGATATTTGTATGCTTAAGATCCACTGGAAAGCCTGAGGTTCAATGCAATACACTACAATGAAGATAACAAAAATTGCTAGCCCTAGCCTTACATTAGGTCAAAATGAACCAGCCCGAAAGATGCTATCCTTTGCATTGCACCTTTGATTAAATTGATGGTGAGATTAGAATTAGTAGGGGGAAATTATAATTGGACTTTTTTTTTTTTTTTTCTTAATGGGCTTTTTCAAACTATGGGAAACTAGTCAAGGGGCATCTTAACATCGATCACATATTCTTGGGATATCTATCTATGTGTGACCAATGGGGCATTATCATTCTATTAAATAGTTCAAAACCATGATGATGACACCTAACATAGAACCATGCATGTTGCCCAAGTGGTTCTTCACTCAGTGCGGTGCTGTTTATGAACATGGAAAATATATATATATATATATATATATATTTCTGGGGGAGTTCATATATGGCACCGTCTCATGTGTCATTGACTTGCGTTATATTATACCATTAGATGATATAAATATAACCATTTTTTGGTGATATTAATCTTTTACACCATTATTTAAATAATATCATGTGACAAGATGTTAAATAAGAAGTTATAAATAAATCAATTAGTGTTAAATTTTTAAATAAAAATTTTACAGATATCGTGTGGTATGTAGTACCAGATATTTCTTATCTCTATATCTATACTAGATATAAAAGAGCGAATCCAAGATCTACAGTGGCCTTTAGTCACTACTCTGGGCTGCCACATGGCACTTCTCATCCGCCATGTAAAGTCCATTTACTTATCACGTGGTATTTTTTTTTATGTCTATTTTGTATGTGCAAAGCATATTATACAATTAGTATTTATATATGTTTTTATTTTCACCCCTAAATGAGGAAATCCAATATGGATAATAAAAAAATAAGATAAAAATAAAGAGGAGTAGTAAAATGTTAATGGGTTTCATGGATCACTTAGAGGCAGAGCATCTGCAGGATTGATTTCTGGGCCCTACATGTTGGCCCATACATTGCCCAGTTAAGATTTAGTCCAACTTCGGAAAAGAGGGGGAGTTTGGAGGTATATTTGCATGAAATTCACCAATTACTCTCAAAAACCAAAAAATAAAAAATAAAAAAAATAAATATAGATTTATATTCTTTTAAAAATAATTAAAGGTTATTAATCCATCTAGTGATTTCTTCTACACCAATTATATGGCCTTACATTTCAAAAAAAAAAATATCTATCTATATAGATATGGCCTTACAACTTTTACCTCAGAAAATAATCTATCTGTTGCCCAATGATGACCTTGGTGGGCACACTAGTCAGTGTTCTAACCCATCTCTTCCCTCTCTCTCTCTCAGTCTCAGTCTCACTCTATATTACATATATGTATATGCATATCATATATATATTCTACTATACTGTGTTGAGTGGTGGGGTCTTTTGTCGTAGACACCCACCAGTAGTTAGTGGGGCACATGGTAAGTATCTCTCCTTTCCAACAAGGACATTGTCAAGTTGCAAAGCAGAGGAAGGAAAAAATAGAATAGGCTCTAATTTGCTTTCTCACCCAAAGCATCATAGAATAAAATTGTTTATGGTTGGTTGATGAACAATGACCTCTCACCACGATCCCACCCCTCCTAGTCCTTTTCACCATATCTTTTTTCTCCTCTTTTTTATTTATTTATTTTTTTTTTTTTCCCCAACGAAAAAAAAAATGAAAAGAAAACCTCATATCTATAAACCTCCCTAATTTCCACCCATTAGGAATATATCCACTTCCTCTTTACAGAGAGACCGAGAGATAAATTGATGGGATTGCCACTCAACATGCTCTTGACTGTCTTCCTATTTTAGCTTTGGACCAAAAACATAAACCCAAGAATTTTTTTTTTTCAAGACAATTTATTATTTCACCCTTGATTGGTAAAGCTTCTGGAGGATTATGTGGCGTTTGGAACATAAAATTCAGTTGGAGTTTTGTAAAGTTTTGATTGATCTGAGTAAATGTTGACTTGCGTTGGTTGAAATAAACTGGGGTTAAAAATTTAAAAACTTACAAGGTGTCCAAAAAAATGGTAATAGGGATATATATATATATATTTTTGTTTTTTTGTGATGGTCCTTGAACTCTTTATCAGGTGCCGATTAGTCCCTCAACTTTTGTTTTGTCGTAAAAGTGCCACAAACTTCTAAAAACGGGCAATGAGGGTAAAACCCTAACGTCTGTCTAAAAAGTTACAGTTTTTCCCACGTGCCTTTACACATGGCTTCAGTTTATGGTGAAAAAATATCCAAAATGCCCTAGATTTGTTGGGCGGGACTGCATTTGTCGGGCATGGGATGGGGGTAACTGAAGATGTGGCGGGCTGGGGCAAACACCATGACTTTTTAGACGAATGTTATTGGGTTTTACCCTCATTTGCACCCTTTTTATAAGTTTGGGGACTTATTAATAAAAAAAAAAGTTGAGTGACCAATCGACAACCTCATAAATAGTTCAGAGCTATCACAATAATTTACCTGGACTTTCAACTGGAGTGTTTGCTCCAAACGGCACCAAACCATTTCATATAAGCTCCATCTAATAGAAAGAGGGGAAAAAAAGAAAGAAAATCCTTGTGCCAATGTGCTGCCAAATTATTACTTTGCTATAAGCCAAAACCACGTTCTTTTATGAAAACAGAAAGAGACAATCAACTAAAAACATATGGAACTCAAGGGGAAAGAGAGAGAGAGAGAGAGATAGATACCCAAGTTGGAAGTGAACAAAATTTGTACACAGTCTATGATGGGGGAAATTCACATCACCATGTGGGACAAAAAAAATTCTGCTTTAATTTATACCACAAAAGTTTTTGCTAGTTTAGAGTCAATAAAGTCCCAAAATACCCATTAATTTTTCACATGCAATGAGGAAATGATGTTATGCTGCACTATCCTATAACCAATATAATGTTACACACACACACACACACACATATATATATATATATATATATTTTCCTTGTCCCTTATGGAATCAAAATAGTTTACTGTAGGATTTTCTTAAGCAATGATCTATTTAGTGTTGAAATCTTCTTGAAAATGAGGCACAATCTCACTAAAAGCTTTTTTATTGATTAAATTTGTTCTTTATAGTTATGCCAATTATTTCTACATTTATACAACATTGTTTATTGTTTCTTTTTTGATACAAATCTTGCAACATCAGTTCTCAAGGTCTTGGGGGTAAATATTTTTTGTTTGTCCTCTTTCTTGAGTTGGGGATATATCACTTTTCTTCCTCTATTGTGTAAAAAGAAAAAGAAATTATTCATTTTTTCATCCTCTTTTTTATGCTTTTACTATTAAAGATTTGGAATCAAAACCAAAAAATCTTCTTATTGAGTGTGAGACATAATAAATTCCATGCAGGAACTTACACTTATAGGAAAGTGGATGACGTCTAATTTACATTTGAATTATTCTTCTTAACTTCAAAGTTTCCTGCTTTTCAACCATTCATTTTTCAGTTTAAAGTTTCTATTAAAATTTTCCAATATGACCCTTCACTACGAGGATTTTTTGCTAGGTTTTTTTTTTTTTTTTCAATTTAAGGTTAAGTTTTTATAGCACTAACAAAATTGGTAATTTCATAAATAACAGTGATTTATTTATTTTCTTTTATTTCGTTATGAACTCAATAATAATATTATAATAATAATTACACATGAGTAATTATAAAATGCATTGATGGTTGGCAGTCATTGTTTAACTATAAGAATCTTAAGCTACAGTGACATAAAAGAATGATACCAAAATTAGTGTTAACTTCAAATATATATATATATATATATTTAATGCTGGTAGTCTCATCATTTAAATTTAAAATAGAACTATTAGTTTTATAAGCCGTCATTCTTCTTATAATTATTATTATTTTTTTAAAGACGACCGACTATTATATAAGTTGGGAGAAATAGAAACCAGACCAAATTCTAAAACACATTTGGTTCTTGTATGTCACTTTATTTATGTGTGTGTGTGTGTAAAGCAAAAATTTGAGAATAATGAGAAAAACGCATGAAACATGTTGTTGGAGACTTCAAATTCAAGACCCATTGTTTCCGGCATAATGTAACACTTTGCCAAGGAACTTCAGGGGATTTACAATCTATTATGCAAAAAAAAAAGTAAGCTTCATATACATATTGGAAAACAGAGAATTGTGTGGTAGGATTTTAAAGAATATCATAATTTAATACACAGTTTCAAATTGTTAAAATATGTTCAATAAGAACGTATAATTGTTTAACAGAATTTAATAAAAATTTAACGGTTTTGAATTGTACGTAAAATGTCATGACATGTCCATATTCAATATACATATAAACTTCATATATACATATAAACTTCATATGTAAAAAAAAAGTAAGCTTCATAGACATATTGGAAAACAAGAGAATTGTGTGGTAGGATTTTAAAGAATATCATAATTTAATACACAGTTCAAATTATTAGATTATGTTCAATTAAAAACGTATAATTGTTTAATAGAATTTAATAAAAATATAACGGTTTTGAATTGTAAAGGAAAATGTCATGACATGTCATATTCATATACATATAAACTTACAAGATCAATGCGATAGTTTTCTTCTTTTTCTTTCATAATAAACTTTTCAATTTACGATAAGGTTAAGAAAAAGTGGTCCTACCGAAACTGAATACTTCTTGAATCGTCAGAAGATTCAATTATTTTGATATATTATTATTGAATTCTCAAATATTAATATCACTTTATGTCCCCTCCAAAAAAAAAAAAAAAAAAGAAAAAGAAAAAAGAAAAAAAAGTCCTGTTATGAACTTTTGATGCTAAATAGGTACAGAATTGAAAATGCAACCGACCTGAAAATTGAAAAAGAACATTTTAGCATGCGTTTGATGTTAAGATTTAGATTGTAAATTTAAATTTAGATTGATTATATATTTATCGAGGCGTTTGAATTACTTGAGTTAAAAAGTGTAAAAGTTTAAAATGTCTTCAGAAAAAAAAAAATATCAATGTGGAATTTGTTTCGTTTATCTTGAAATTCTATGTAATTAAAAATAATCATATCATTTGGATTTGTCTATGTAAAGTTATGGATTTTAAAGTTGAGTTACAAAACTGTGTGAATAGAAAAGCTGAAGGAAAAAGATAAAAATTGAATTATAAAAGTAAGGTTTGAAGTGGAAGTCCAAACACCATGCTAAAACTTACTTAAGGAGACAAAAAGCAGAGTTTTTGCAAAAAGACATTGACGGATTTCGTCCTTGATTGCCAAAACTTTGTTGCATACAAATGTTATTTTTGAAGGACAATTTTCTGATAGGTCATGAAAGAATTACTCTATTGTCAAGATATGAACTTAAAACCATTAGATCTTATCAGAATTATGTAGATTACAAAATATTAAATTTTATTAAAACATGACCAAAGTTTGATGCTTTATAATTGTATGTGTAAGCTATTTTTGGCTTTCAAATCCAAATACTTCCTTTGAAAGGTTTGGATAATTTATCAAAAGAGTTTTCTCTCCAAAAGAGCTTACAATAAAAGTCACAAAAAATATCAAGACTCCAAAATATATAATTCTAAACCTTCAAATCTCATTTTAATCATCTTTAATCTTAATTTAAAAAAAGTAGCTATACTCTCATATCTGACATCTTTATAAAGTGACACCTGCAACTTTTTTTCTACATTATTGTAAGAATCAGTTAATTCTACTGTAATATTTTAGTGAACTTGTCTTTTATACTAATAGTTTTAATAATACCATACTAAAATATTTTAATAAAAAATTACAAGTAAATCAACTAGTAGTTACAATATTTTAAAGGAAAATAAAAGCAAAATTCAAAAAAAAAAGAAAAGAAAAAGCAACAGACCATTTTTTAAAAATGCTTAAAGTAAATAGCATAGTACTATTAAGATGTTTGATGTAAATAACATATTTATGATAAATTGTTTATTTACAAGAATTGTTAAAGGTAATTTTTATAGTAATTATGTTTCGGAAAATAAATTATCTATAATAAATATGATATTTATCGTAAACATTTTATTTACAAGAATATTTTTAAAACAAATTTATCAGTAAAACAGACATCGTAATACATTATTTCCATAAATATGTTATTTATCATCATTCAAAAGTTTTTATGTTATTATTTTTTGTTATTAGAGGTTTTTGACTTATTGTGCTTCTCTTTATTTAAATAGAATGTTACACTTACAACTGACGGATTATAAAACTGTCAATTTAAAATATTTCTATTTGAAAACATTTCTAAAAAAAGTAAGTAACTTAATAAGGGTGTGTTTGGACCACAGGTCCAAACCCATGGATTTTAACTTAATTTTTGTCTTTTTCTCCAAAAGTTTTTTGTCTTTTCTGAAAAAGTACACATCAATCACTATTTAAACTTATCAATTTCACTCAAAACTCATATACCTAACAAACCCTAAAACTTTTCAAAAAATTACGGATTAAAATACCACGTAAACAATTTTTATGAAATCATGAAAATCACAAACACAAAAAAAGGAGGAAAAAAAAAGAGAAAAAAAAACGTAGAGAGAGAGAGAGAGAGTGGTGAGCGAGAAAGGAGAGAGAGAAAGCAAAGAGTGAGTGTGAGAGAGAGAGAGAGAGCCATTCCCCATCCCCCACAAAAAGGTGGTGGGAAAAAAGCTCTTTTTGTACACACTGCGATGATGGCGATGATGATGCCTGTAATCTCCAACAGAACCAGCAACACCAACACCAACATCAAAAATTGCCTCTACTTCTCTCTCTCTCTCCTCTCCACAACACTCTCTCTCTCCTCTCCGCCTCCTCCTTCTTTACCCTCCTCCTGCTATGGTTAACTACTATCTCCCCTTTCTTTCTCTCTCTACCCTTTTCACCTCTCATCTTTTTACTTCCAATGCGTTTGTGATTACTCAGTTTTCCCCATGAAAAAGCTTGAACTTTCATACACATAGAGAGAGAAACAAGAGAGAGAGAGAGAAACAGAGAGCTATGGGGACCAACTGCGGTTGCTGGGCTGTCCTTAAACGCGGCGTTTCAGGTGCCTGCAAGTCCTCTTCCTCCAAAGACTCTCCCAACACTATTCCTCGTACTAGCCTTGTTTATGATGCAGGTACATACATATGCATATATATATATTTACATGTATATGTGTTTATATATGTTTGTCTTTGTTTGCTGTATGTGAAGATTCTGTTTTTTTGGCTTGAACTGAATATATGTGTAATATTGAGATTTTGGTTTTTCATTTGATCTGAAATTGATCACAAATGCTGTTTCTGACTGAAAATGTTCTCTCTCTCTCTCTCTCTAAAATTCTCAAAAAAAAAAAAAAAAAAAAAAAAAAAAAAAAGGATCAATCTTTAACTCTGATTTCCTCCTCTGTATTTCATTTAAAGCCTTTGATTTTGAAGACTTCTTAAACTGGGTCTCTTTGTAATCCAGAATACAGATCTCAAACTGGGTTTTTCGGGTTTATCTTAAAATGCAATTTTTCATGTCGAAGTCAAATTTTTTTTTTCTTGTCTTCTGTCAGTTTCTGCAAAACAGAAAGCAATTTTTTTGACATATCTGTGAATTCTCAAATAGAGGCAAATCTTGACATCTCAAGTTTTTTACTAGATTTTTTTATTTATTTTTAATTTTCATCTATATACAATTTTTTCTAATCTCAAATAATTTTTTAAATTTTTAAATTTTTTTTTTCATTTGTAGCCACTGAGACACGCTATCTAAACGCAAGCAACAGAGAACTGTGTCCTCCCAATGAAGTTCATCTCTCTTCGGAACATAATCCCAATCCCAATCCCAATCCCAATCCCAATCCCAATCCACCACCTTCATCAGATGACAAAGCCAACAATTGCCAGTTGCTCCAATTCACCTTCCAGGAGCTAAAATCTGCGACGGGAAACTTCCGCCCCGACAGCATTCTCGGAGAAGGCGGATTCGGATTCGTCTTCAAAGGATGGATAGAGGAGAACGGGACGGCGCCGGCGAAACCCGGGTCGGGAATCACGGTTGCTGTTAAGAGCTTGAAGCCAGATGGTCTACAAGGTCACAGAGAATGGGTGGTTAGTAGTGAAATAATTAGAATAAATCTGGCTTTGGGTTATTGGGGATTAAAATTGGTGCTGAAAAGGACTGCGAATTCGATTTAAAATGAGGTTTGACATATGAATTTGTGACGATTATTATTATTATTATTATTATTTTTTAATGCAGGCTGAAGTTGACTTTCTTGGACAGCTTCACCATCCTAATCTGGTTAAGCTTATTGGGTACTGCATTGAAGATGATCAACGCCTACTTGTTTATGAATTTATGACTCGTGGGAGCCTCGAAAATCATCTCTTCAGAAGTGAGTGTTAACTAATTTCTTGACTTTTTGAAAGCTTCCTTCTCATCTTGCTACTATATTCCATTTATAATCCTCCACAAAAATGGAGAATACTGTGGTAAGGTATTTTAAAAATACTATATTTGCACAACGTTTAACGAACGGATTACCTCATAATTATATCAGATTAAGAAAAGTATGACAATTTAACGGAACTAATTTCTTGACTTTTAAAACTTCTTTGTGATCTTTGCTACTCTATCTATATGTCTCTTTTAACTCGGTATTCCATCTAGACTCCTCCTGAAAACAGAGAATTTTGTGGTAAGATATGAAAAAAGAACTCTACTTACACAGTCTTTAACTGTCAGATCACCTCATAATTACATGACATGGTCGAAAACTATGTTGTACCATAAGTGTATTTTTTCGTATCCTACTATAGAATTCTCCTTACATTGTGAACTTTTAGTATGAATGGCAAGCCTCTTAATGCTTGTAGGTGATGGTTTTCCGCTTGATTGTTGTAGCTTGTTGTGACAAAACAAAAATGGCTGATGTGATTTTGTGAAAAATCTTTGAAGGGAATATACCACTGCCATGGACCAATAGGATTAAAATCGCACTCGGCGCGGCGAAAGGATTGGCCTTCCTCCACAATGGCCCAGAACCTGTCATTTACAGAGATTTCAAGACATCCAACATCTTGTTGGATTCAGTAAGTCATCAGTTTGCACAATGAGCTCTACAACAACAACTGAAAATTTGTTACTTTTTTCTTCTCTCTATCTTTTTGGTGGTTAAAGTGAATGAAAAATTCAACATCTGGGTTTTAGTTTTTTTCTCCGTTTCTTTTGTAGGAATACAATGCAAAGCTTTCAGATTTTGGTTTGGCAAAAGCCGGGCCTCAAGGAGACAAGACACATGTCTCTACCAGGGTGGTTGGGACATACGGCTATGCTGCTCCAGAATATGTAATGACAGGTAACAAAGAAAGAAAAGAAAAGAAAAGTCATTGGGAAGTTGGTTTGTGACTACAACTTGGGCCACTCTTTGACCAAATAAGTAGGATGTCAGGGCTGTTTTATTCTTTTGGATGATCTAGAATTTGATTTTTTTTTTTTTTTTGTAAATAAATAGAAATGGATTTTACGTCATTTGACCTAACGCATAAGGGTAAGTAACAGTTAGGACCACTAATCAGATGACAAAGGATTCTGTCTCTGGGCCTTCAATATTTGACATGCCGGGGGCTTAGAGTCCATCAACAAATGGTTACTAAACTGGCAGACATGCGTGGTGCATGATTTGAACTTTCATCTGTTAGAAACAAAGGCTCCAAATATGACCTCCTTTGCCATCATGCCAACACCATAATCCAATTTTGGTTCATTATTACTTCTACCAACCTCATAATAGTCTCTACTTTACATTATTAGACCTTTTAGGTAAGAAATAGAAATGGGGGTTTTGCCACCATTGGAATTCATTAGCTTATACAAGAGTTAGCAACTACTAGGATAAATAATAAACTTTGAGTAATTCTAAGTATTTTTTCAACTCTAAGCAATGTAGAAATATGTAGCTATTTGAACAGATGATCGGAAATTGGGCAAACTATTGCTATCATCTTGTTTGGCATTTGGATTTTCAGGATTTTTTTCTATTTTATTTATTTTTAGTTCCATGAGATATGTCATAACCTACAAGTTGTGTGAACTTGGTTCCTCTTTTGTTTTTTTGTTTTTTTTTTCCTGTTTCTCAGGACACTTGACATCTAAAAGTGATGTTTATAGCTTCGGAGTGGTTCTACTAGAGATCTTAACGGGAAGAAGATCGATGGACAAGAAGCGGCCTAGTGGAGAACAGAACTTGGTGGCATGGGCAAGGCCATACTTAGCTGAGAAGAGAAAGCTTTACCAACTAGTGGATCCTAGATTGGAACTGAATTACTCCCTTAAAGGGGTGCAAAAAGTCTCTCAGTTGGCTTACAACTGCCTCAGCAGGGACCCGAAATCGCGTCCCACCATGGACGAAGTTGTGAAGGTCATCACTCCATTACAAGACCTCAATGACCTCGCAATCTTATCGTATCACTCCCGTATGTCCCAACAAGGTAGACGCAGGAAGAAATCTGACGGAGCGCCTCAGATCACGTACACACAATCCAAAAGCATGAGAGACTCTCCGTTGAATACCGGGAAGCAGCAAAATAGATGAGAAGGGCAGTGAAAATGAACGAACACAAAAGATTGGGACTTTTGGCATGACACCTTTTTATTGACTGGATTGTGTGAAGATAGTATTTCAAGCTTGTATAATTTTTTGGGGTGTTTTTCGAAATTTGCCTGAGTTAGGGGACTAATGGAAAAGGGAAATGTGCATTATTTTCCCTTATTTTCATTTAGACCCTTCTACATTTTAGAGCGCTAACCATCAATTGGAACCTTCACTATTTGCCTGTGTTTGTAATTGAGCTATATATATCTATATATATATATATATATCTCTTGTAATTAGATTAAAAAACCTCTCCCATTTTTATATTTGGCATCTACTTTAATGTAATAGCTGATTTCTGAGGTTTTGGGAATTTGCATTTTTTTTCTTCCTTATGTCTGATATCCTTCTTAATTTATTTGCCTCTAGAATGAGAGAGAATGAAATTAACAGAAAAAATATGACAGTATCTAAAATCTAGTGTGAGTGTAACAAATTTTTTTGCGTCAGAACCTTATTCTATGCTGGCCCATGAAAACCCTTTGGCATCTACTTAAGTCATACAAGCTAAAAAAAAAAAAAAAAAAAAAAAAAAACTTAAGGAGTTTTTTTTCCTCAATCAAAATCAGGAAAATTCTCTTCCCACAACGATCCGGAAAGGATACAAAGCATGACTTTGTGTTGAGCATAAGCATCCATGACAAATGCATTTTGCAAATTGGCTGTTCTTTTGACAAAATCACATGTGTGAGCACTTTGAATCTTATCTAGCTTTAAATTATTCCATAATCCATTTCTCATCATTTTGCCTTAACTTGAGTGATTACAATATGCTTGTCATCAGAAACAACTCTGGTTTTTCTTCTTCTTCTTCTTCTTCTTCTTCTTCTTCGTGAAAAGGAAACTTCAAGAGCTTGTTTGGTAGGATGGAAAAGTGAGAGGAGGGAGAGGATTAGAGAACTGACATTTGAACCATCGATTAGAAAAAGAGAGAGAATTAATCAGACGAAGAATTTCAGATCCTCTTTATTTTCTGCACTCGGGTTATATGCCTATCTTTCATTCATACCAAACATAGCCTAAGGTTTACGCATACAAGAATCCCAAACAGGATCAAAAAGCCGTATAGACTACTTTCAAGAGACGTCTCTTTGGAATATGAGTGAAGCCATTCAAAAAGACGCTTTACTGAGGCTAGTCAAGCAACATTATAGGTATATTTTTCATATTCCTTAGATACATTGTTTATGTAAAGAGTTGCAAAGAAAAGGAGATGCATAGAACGGTGACTTTTTGATCAATCATACACCTGAAATTTAAATTAAACGTCATTTTTTATGACACTGAATATTATGAGTGCATTTTTTGGACTATACCGTTATATCAATTTTATAAATATTGCTGTCAGATTTAAATTGTAGAATTAAGGTTTGTAAAATTTACGTCAATATCTTTACAATGATGCGCTCCCACCGTAAAATTTCCGGCAAAGAAAAAGCCAATCATCTTTGTTTCATAGATTAGTAGCTTTTATTGGTCTCTTATTTTAGACTAATTTTGAAGTAGCCCCACGTGTTTGGCAATCAATATATTCTATATCTCTACGCCAGTTTAGGGAGGCAAGTAACCAATATTCTTTTGGTCAGCTTTAGCATGCTTTGATACAATAATCTACATGGTTGAAAGTCCTTTTCCTTTTCTCTCTCTCTCTCTCTCTCTCTCTCTTTTGTAAAAGAAAAAAAAAAAAAAAATTCACTCTTTTTCTTTCTTTTCTTTTCGTTTCTTTTCTTTTTCTTTTTCTTTTTCTTTCTTCTTTCTTCTTTCTTTCTTTTCTTTTTTTTTTTAGGTGAGAAAAAGGGATAACAATGGTAGAAAAGTTGAATCTAGATCCAGGAATGAAAATCAAGGATAACAATTATTTGTTTTATTGAAGTAAGGAACCAATATGACCAATAAACAGCCATATAAACGTAAACTAATAAACAACTTTTTGTTATTTTTTCTTTCTTCCAAAAAATTTGAGTTGAGGATTTGAAACGGGATGAGTCGACCAGTAAGTGCTAACTTAATTTGGGATGTATTGGTTCTTCCTAATGTTAGTTACCCCCTCTCTTTTCATTTAATAAAATAAATATATATACATATATGTAAAATAACTCAATTATATTGTCAACTCAAGTATGTAGATTCTTTTGTAAAACTAAAAATTTTCTTCTCTTCGTAGACTAAAACTACTAACAACAAGGTAAAGAAAGCATATTTTTACTTTATCAGTAGATTCTGTTTGTTTTAATCGTTGAATTAGAAAAAAATTAGGTAAATAAATAGTTTTTAAACACTTATTTAAATTAAATAGTCAAAAGTTGTTTATTGAGAAAAATGGTGGTTAATTAGTGTTTGATCATAGTTAATCAAATCATTGATTGACCTCAGTGAGTGACAATCAATCAGAGAAAAGTACATATTAACATTTATCAATCACTGATTAATCATGATCAATTAATGATTAACTAATATCAATCTATTTATGATTTGACCATTAAAAAAAAGTAATTTCATAATTCAACAGCGTGACAATAGAAAAAAAAAAAAAAAGCCATTCTATTAAAAAACTTTATAAAAAAAAAATTTACCTACTAATTCTTTAAGTTTTTAATGGTATGATATGATAGTGTATGTATTAAAAATTTACAGCGTGATAAGCATAAATGCTTCTAATCACTCGTAAATTACATCGTTGTTGAACCATTGACCAAATCAACATTACCTAACAAAAATACAGTTATCTACCATAAGTTTTTCCAAAGAAATTGGCTTTTTTAGACTGAAACTATAAACTACACTCCGTTTCATATATGGGATTGAACCCAAAAGAACTGAAAAGTGCCTTCCCTCGATTTGGATTAACAACATAAGCTTTTTGATTTCAAATATATCAAGAAAATGATACTGTCTACCTTCGGACTTGTATTCAGTAGTAATACAGCCGAGAAAATTCCAACACACACACACACATATATATATATATATATTGCTAAATCTAATATTAAAGAATTAATATCAACATTATTGAAGGAATTTCTCAAGCTGATTAACCATTGTGTTTAGTCTTTCAGCAAAAAAAAAAAAAAAAAAAAAAAAAAAAAGATCAGTTCCATGGCATAACATGTTCATGATCATAAGGGTTAAAGCTTCGATGTCTAGTCACACGTCTCTTTTCACGTTCACAATTGACTGAAAGATGTTGGACAAACTTAAGCTGCGTACAAACAGACATGTTTTAGCAATTAGCTTATAACCATTTATATATTTGCTGAAAAACTATATATATATATATATATATATATACCAAGATCGTTAGTTGGTATTCCACGATCTTGTTGTTCATTTTACCCGTAAATTTATATTTTGACAATTTACCACTTAAATTTGAAGATGAAAGTCAAATTGATGACGTTATTAATTTTTCGATAAAATTAACTTGTATCTTACACATGAATCATTGATTAATGACATAATAAATAATTATTTTTATTTATTCTAATTCAAATAATTAACACCATACATTATTAATTGGATGTGTTTTGTTACACATTCATAAGTTCAAAGGGTAAATTAGTAAAAAGTGAAAAAATTAGGATGTATATAAACTAAAAAGTGCAAAAAAAAAAAAAAAAAAAAAAAAAAAAAAAAAAAACTTTGAATGAGATATAGGCATACCTGATCACCATCCTTGATACCAAAAGCCGGATGTAGGCTTTGTCGTTGATTAGTTTATGACCTTTATAGCACAAGCAAAAATGACCCCATACATGTGACCTGTTCATCATTCATAGCAAGTTTTAAATCAAGTGATTTCATATATATCATTATAGTTATATCTATTACGTCAATATTCCTTACGTATGTGTAGAAGAAATATAATACGCATAGCATACACATATACGTATACGTTTATATGTACATGCACCAATACATACCATGAAATATTAACTTCTTTACCCTTGGGCAACTGAATAAATACATCCTCCACCGCCACTTTAAGTTCGGCTACCGTCGCCGTCTTTGGAACTTGCACCTCTGCATGTCACCGTAAACATATAGTTACATATATATATATATGTATATATGTATATAATCAACACGTTATCTTATTTTTTGGTGAAGTATGTATACCAAATTAAACATAGCCCCCAAAAAATTGAAAATCAAATATTCCATCTCAAAATTAAAAATAAAAATAATATCACTTTCTAGAAAAAAAACAAAGAAGCAGTAATATTGCAAAAGCCAATACATTTAATGGCCCATCTTTGTTCCATAATTATTGTGCAATATTTTCAAGGTTTAAAAATCCATCCGAAACAATTGTAAAACATAAAAATTGATTATGATTCAATCTTATTGTAGTTATGATCAGCTTTTCCTGACAAAAATTAATGGCTTCGTCACTGCACGCGCACACTTATATATATATATATATATATATATTTATATATAATGAGAGAACATTTACCAAAGAAAGAGCCATCCAATTTGAGAACACAAAGCTTGAGGAGTTGTCGAGGAAGCTTGTGGTAAGCGAAACTCCGCCGAACGGTGTCGTTGAGCAGGACAGGTGAAAGAGTCGATGTAGTACCAAATAGGCAACCCTCCGGCAAGCACAGTCCGCCGGTGTCGTTTGGCATTTAATGCAGGAACCCTAATCCCCCAATATAAAAGGATGAGATAGTACTAAACACTTTTGGTTAAACAAAGAACGTCCCTAGATTGTCCTTTTGTTGGCTTATTCCCTGGAGAAATTGAAATCATGATCATAAACCAAAATCCCTTTATGAATGTATCAATACAATAAAAATTTAGAAAAAAAAAAAAATTAGTGAACTTTTAATGAAATTTTCAGAGGTAAATTTGGAAAACATTAACACAAGAGGTAGAGGAAAGAGGTTTCTGTTTTTGGTGGTTGGTTGGGCTTTGAAAGCGGAAACAAAACGGGCATATATGCCCAAAATTTTCAACAAAATTAATATGCGTTGCAACGTGCATGTTATTATTAGAATTATATATGATTATATAATTACAATACATAACTATATATGCACATATTCTGAAAATTTATTCGATCTACACTATAGTTGATACAAATATAATGTGAAATTAAGAACACACGCTATATATATATATATATATATATAATTGTTAGAGATATGACTCAAATAATTTTTGGGTAAGTTTCTTTTTTGTGACTTTGGGGTAGGATTAAAAATTGTGGTCTATTACAGAGTTTATAAATAACTCTTTGTTTAGGGTTATGTGTGATGAAGAGACCCTTTCGATAAAAAGTGAGATGAGAGATAGACAAGGGTGAGAGGGGGTTTTGGTAGAAAGAGGTTGTGAGAGTTTGATAAGTATATAATTCTGAAATTGATAGTGAATTTATTCTCATTCCCCTATAGACTTAGGCAATTTGCCAAATTATGTAAATTTAAGTCTGTTCTTTTTTTTCTATTTGAGTTTATTTTCCTACTACATTTTGAACGTAGGGGTGCTTTCCCAAACAAAAATAATAAGATGTGATGGAAGCTATATATAACTTTATAGATTTTTGTTTTACTATTGTTAGAAACAGAAAGAAAGCTTGTGTTAGATTGTCACGTCTCGTGGTGCTCATAAAAAATTTTAATATCCTATATTATGCAATCATAGGATTTCATTGTCCATTTTCTTTTTAAGGAGGTAAATGATCTTTATATATATATATATGTATATAGATTTTCTTCGTATTTTTTAGGTGTTTTGTTTATCTTGTATCACGCACTCTTTTTTTCCTAATTTGTCAAATATTTTCCTTCAGGGGGGGGGGGGGGGGGGGGGGGGGGGGGGTTTCCTTGAAAAGAGTTTTAATGAGGCACAAGATTTGTCTACATTGATCCTATGAGAGATGGTAGTGTTTTAGTAGTTTTCTGTGTTTTCTCCCTTTTTTTGGAGTGGTTTTGTTTTTTTCCTTGGACAAATTTTATTGTTTTTTTTTTTTTTTTTTTGTTATTTCTAATATCTTGTGGGATGATAATTGATGAAAATATTAAACTCGACCTAACTAATATATCTTAGTACATTTATTTATTATTGTAACCGATATTTATTTAAAAATATAATGATAGGAGTTTAGGATTTTGAGAGGTTTAAATTTAAATTTTTAAGTAAACACTTTATTTGATTATTATTATTAGGAAAAATGATGAGCACCTTTGACTTTAACACGTTTGTTGGCAAATGCATTACCGTTACCCTTTTATAATTAAAAAAATAAGGTCCCTTAAAAAGAACGGAGAAATAGAGAAAGAAAAGTAACTATAAATAAAAGAGGACATAAGATTTTGACAAATATGAGTCACATTATATCCTTTTGTCTCAAGGCTCCATCCCAATTCCGTTTTTTTATAATTATTATTGACCAAATTAACAATTTTTGAAATAAGTAATCCCTCGTAAAGGCTGGGATTATTAGTCCAAGACCTAGGATTAGAGTATTAACAAAAGTTAAAATAAATAAATAGTAAATTTCTGAAACTGTTAAAAGGAGGTCGGTTTAAAGGTAATACTTATTTATGTATTTACTAATTAATAACTAATAAATAAAGGTCTTTTATTTAGCAAATTCTTCAAGCTGGAATCTTTAAAAGGCCTTTGTCGGGCCTTAAAAGGTTACATCCCTTTAACAACTAAAAATGTGAAACGATTAAGTTACAAATAAATAAATAAAAAGAACAGAGAAGTTCTCCTTGTCCTTAGTCTATTTCGAATTCAATAATTCTAATCCAAAATGTAGCTTTGACAACCAAGAGCAAGAAGAGTACTATTTTTGGGACTGAAGTGGAAACAGGTACGGAGGAAAGGGACCCTCCTTTTATAGATATTTCTATACGGGGGAGAAAATGGGAATAGAAATTCAGGAGAGTACTTAATAATATTAATAATAATCATCGAGTACTTAATATTGTTAGAACAATTAATTTTGCACATATATATCAAATGTCCTCAATAACATTAGCTTCCATTGATCAGATATCCAGATTCTTGATAGCCGGAACTACTTTAAGTGCATCCGTCTTGACTATCCAATTATAGTATCATGGGTCCCCCTCTCGAATAACCATACATTCCCCATGGTAAGGGTAGAACCGACCAAACATACACCTTGCCATGGCTCCTTATACAGTCTCGTTCTCATCACGAGACCCCACCTCAATGCCAATGAACTTCCTTCCAGTACCCCCTCTCGATTCAGCACTTTTCTGCTAATAATAATTTAAATACAACTATTTACAATAGACAGAAGCATATGCTAGCTGATGATATTTAAAAAAAATAAATAAATAAATAAATGACGAGAGAGGAAAAGTAGCACATCTTAATAACTAGGTTGGCACTTAAATCCTACCTTCCCGCACTAATATGCAAATTCGAATATTATTCAATTAGAAAGAAGAAAATACAAGGATATTATAAAGTACTTAATCCGCAAGAACGCCATACATTAATAAAATATTTAGAATTGTTAAAGAAATTGTGTTTGGCCACATAAATAAATAAATAAATAAATAAATATATATATAACATGTATGTATACATATACTCGTGTGTTTGTATATAAGTATGTATGGTTACTATATGCACATAACCGATTGTTACAAACAAATGAACTATATTAACTTTTAAAAAGAACAAGTGAACCACAATTATATATGCATATTAATTTGTGAGCTTCAAACTCGAAAAAAAAAAAAAAAATAGGAATACAAAAAGCAAAAGGGAGGGGACACAAATTAGTTGGGTGAAACTGTTTAACTTTATATGTAAATGTTAGTTACTAATTAAATGCCTTGAAGTATGATATGATTATCATGAAAGTTCATTTCCCATAGCTCCTCTTGTTGTGTTGTTAATTAGATATAAATCCCATTTCTTAATTACATAAAAGTTGACGCGATCGAACTGGACACAACTCCGCAAATTATGGTCGAAAAGGTCAAAGCTAACTAATTATAATTAAGTAGTTGATTAAATCTTTGAAAAGAGGAAAAAAGAAGGAAAAAATTAAAAAGAGAAAATCCAACAGTTGAGCAACAGTACTACTAGGTAATCCTCCCACAAGATCATCATCACTTTGATCATCCTAAAATATTAATGTTTTGGAGTGTTTGGTAGGAGAGAAAAGTGGAAGAAAAAGTGAAAGGTGAATGGATTAGTGAAATTTTTTTGACATTTATGATTGTTTGAACGTAAGAGAGAAAAGAAGAGGATGACCCTTGTATCTTAAAATGCTGAGAACTATGAATTGTACTTGAAAATGTGTAGTTAGTGATCATTATTTAATATACAGGATCTTAATTTCCAGTACTTAATGAAATGTACTATATAAAAAACATGTGTGTATGTATCTGTTTGTATAGGCTCAAACTCGTGCAATTCAATATTTTTTATATAGTGATTTGACTCTCGTAAAAATTTATTTACTGTTTAAACTTACTTTTCAAAATCTATTTTTCAAAATCTATATCCAAATAGATCATAATAATTTCTCACTTACAAAAGAATGGGAACTTTACTATTTCATTCATTTTCGACCTTGTCTATATGACGGAACTTAAACCCCTATGCAGAAACAAACACATACATCTAACATACACACACATATATTTATACACACACACACACACACACACACACATATATATATAGAGAGAGAGAGCTTACCACATAGAGATCATATACCAGCATATGTACACAGGTGGAGATCAGCCGACTGCAATTGGAACGAGCGGGAAAGGAAGCCATATTTGCTGAAACGATATTATCAGGGAAAAGAAAGAAGGCAAAAAAAAAAAAAAAAAAATCATTTTTATTGTATTTGGCTGGAAAAAAGTAAATGCATGAAAAATATGCACATAGTACTAATGGTGAAGTTCTTTTGGAAAAGTCTAAACATTATGGTAAGAAGATATAAAGTAAGATACAATTATAGAACATGCAATATCATGCAAGAAGTGTGTGTGTGTGTGTGTGTATACACACACACCTAAGTAGTACAGAATAATCAAGTTGGCATATATAGAAGTACTACAACTACTATTACTAGAGAGAAGCGTGAATGTTTTAAAGGATGAGAAGAAAATTGATCAATGGAGAATTTTGATCAAAGAAAAAAGAAAAACGAAAAGTGATATTGGCGCGGCTCAATCTAAAGATCGAACTTTACGACTTAGTTTCTCGCATGCGTAAATTCTTCTTCGGATTGAACCTCACCAACATCGCTTTCATTATTTGCTTCCCAAACATCCATCAAAGCCCTCTCCTAGCTATAGGCATGTGTCTACACAAAAGAGAGAAAGGCGAAAGAAAAGAAACCAAAAGAAAGCGAAAGTTCACCACCCTCACGCACATAACATGAAATGATATTCGATTGGGATATGAAACAAGAAAACACCAATCCATAATATATATATAGATATAGATATAGATATAGAGATATAAGGTGTGTTCAAAGCCATGTGTGCGTGGGGATTGAAATGAGGTCTTTTCGGCTTTTTAAGTTGGTACCACTTACCTAACAAAAAGGAAAAAGAAACTACTTGAATAAAGAATGGCAAAATTATATATTTTGGACCCAACAAATTGGACCCAAAAGAGAATAATCAGTTAGATTTTAGGCAATTCAATGTAGGAAAAAGGTGAGTCTATTAGCTTGGTGGAGTAGGAGTAGAAGGTGAAGAGTATGGTGGGAATATTTATATCAACTTTTTTTTTTTTTGGGGTGGTTGGAGGATGCCAAATGGTGGGTGGGATCTTCAGATCATCATATATATATAAATTCAAATTCTGAGAAATTACTCAAAATATATGTCTATGTATGCTAACTATATATAAATACAAATTCTGAGAAATTACTCAAAACACATACACTTTTACATATCACAACTAGTGGAACTTCATACATATAAATACAAAAATTAAAGAGAAGCTAATTCATGAAGTGGGATCTAGTGGGATTATACCTTTATGCACTAGACTTTATACAATAGACCAACAAGGGCATATAATATACATATATGTGTATATATAATTGAATATACATAAGAACAAAATCTAAAAGGACCACAGCGCTCATCAATCTATTTCAATATTTGACTAGCTAGGGGCCCATTGCTGAATATCAAGTATACAGTAGTAAGTGCTACTAATGACTATTTGGAATTTCTATACAAGTAAGCACTCAGATAATCAATCAAATCAAAAGAGTACTATTATGTAATGAACTCAATTGTGTAGGGCTCAAAACCAGCTCATGGAGGAGAAGAAGAAGAGCGTCATGTGGTTAAAAAGGAAAAAAGAAAAAAAGAGAAAAAGATCAGAAAAAAGAAAAAAAAAAAAAAAGATCAAAAAGTGACGCGCCATGGTTTAAGGGTGGTCATATATTCTTAAAAGAAAACTACAACTACTACTACTAATCGACCTAAAAGACCATACACCGGGTGTACATATATATATACAAGGTAACAACTAGCAATATATATATATATATATAGTATATATACAAATATATATATATAGAGAGAGAGAGAGAGAGAGAGAGATTGAAGAGAGAGATGAGGAAGTTGTAGTAGAGAGGTAAAGGGATATATAGTTGAAGCGGTGGAAACAAATGGGAGGTATGTGCCTCGGGATGGGAAGGTGAAGAAGGTGAGTGGAATGATGTCAAGAGGGAGCAAACTCTTACTTTAGGGGCTTCTCATGCTTAGTTTGTACTCAAATACTAATCAAAAACTCTCTCTCTCTCTCTCTCTCTCTCTATACATGGCCTGCCCTTCATACGCGCATGCACCTGAAATATTCTCCACCAAAAACCCCAAACAACTCCTTTTGATTGTACCCTGGCCTCTCTCCCTTTTTAGGACTACTATTTTTATTTTAATTCCCCCCCCCACCTTTTTAATTATATCATGCTTATAGCTCGCATTTGATAATTAATCAAACACTATATTATATAAATATAATAGTGAAGAGAGAATAAGATAGTTGGCTTATGTGTAATTTGTTATGTGTGTGTGTGTGTATATATATATATATATATCGTTAACAATTAATGAGTGATCCACTCCCCAATATTTTATATATACTAAGTTCGTTCGTGATCTATTGGATTTAATTAATATAGCTAGATTAACATTAAAAGTTTCAAAAAAATGTAATAATTATTGACTAACACCAATTGAAGCAAGCACTCTGTTATGCATATGTCCACCAATCACACTTGACTCGGAGTTGGACATTGAAATATACATTGACTCGGAGTATTCCATAAAATCTGAGATATGAAATATATATCTATATACATTGAAGGAAAAAAAAAATACCCGGTACATGTTCAGAAGTGTCTTTTGACGGATTTAGATCCAATTCACAATCTACATCATTTCAGGATTCGCCATGGATAGACTCACGATATTCTGTCACCATGAATATGATCTTATTTTGATGGTTTTAGATCCGATTCATGATTTACATCGTTTTAGGATTTGTCAATGACAGACTCACGTTATTTTGTCGTCATGAACATAGTCTTCACGCTCCAAGTCACGATCCTTCATGAACATGATCATCACGTCCTTGATTACCCACGGTATGTGTGGTTATTACAAAGGTGTAAACCCGATCAACCACTAAAATCCACGACTCAAGAATCCTATGGAAGATTAGGAGATAGAGAGCCTTTGGATATAACTGTATGTGAAAAATTCATGATCAAGTTATCTGACCTATCTAGATATATGTAACCACTGTTATGAAAAAGGGGGCAAGTACAACATATGAAGGGGGAGTTTGGCATCTTAACTTAAACTCAAATTTTTCAACTCAGTTTTTGTCTTTTTCTGAAAAAGTTTTTTGTCTATTCTGTAAAAGTTTTTTGTCTTTTCTAAAAATTCAAAAAAAGTAACTATTTAAACTTAAAAATTTCAACTCCCACTTATTCACCAAACACCCCCGAAAAGTATCAAGTTCATGGTTGGCAGATAGTAAATACCCTAATTTACTCAATTAGTTATAATATGTCAAATTGATATTTTCCCTATTTAATTTTATTCCAAATAAAACCTCATGTTGTTAATCAGTTATGCACCATTATGAACTATCCAAAAAATCCAACATACAATGGGATGCACCGTATGGTTTATTTTCAATAATTAATAAGTGATAAAATTTTTTTTGAGTCGTTAGAAATTTTAACCATGACAATTGACAACTTTTTAATTGAGAATTAAGCAGTATGATTAATTCCAAATTATTAAAAGCAACACTTTTTTTTTTTTTGTGAGTACATATGTGTAAAAGAAGGAACATATGTTTATAGCTATATTAGGCTAGCTTCTTTTAATAGGAAAACTGTCTAATTAACCTAAATGTAGCACAAACAAGTAATTACACTACTCTAGATTCCATACGTATGGAAACTAAAAGATAGTGGTCAAATTCTTGTGCATTTTAGAAAGAGAAAGAAGAGAGAGAAAGGAGTGAATCTTGGGAACAGGAGTGCAGAATGTCAGCGAAAGGATTTTTTGTCTAGAAAGATGTTTCTCTCTCTAAACAAAGAGAGAGAAAGAAGAGAGTAAAAAAAAAAAAAATAGGAAGGAATAGTACGTACTAAGTTTGCGCTGAGTGTGACACACACATACACACACAGACAAAAACACACGCATTTGAGCACACGCACAAACACAAAGTCACAAAACACTAAAAGGGGCGTTTGGAACACCAATTATAGTTGGAGTAATAATATTTTGATTAAAAATAAGGGAATATTTAGGGTTGTATATTTCGTTAAAAATGAACTAAGATTGTTATAAAGTGTGAAAACTTAAAATATGTTCAGAAAAAAATAATAACATGGATTTTGTTATTTTTTTAATCATTCTATGCAATTTTACAATAATATAATCTTATTTCAGCTTGAAATAAAAAAGTTATAAAATTTGAGTTTAATAGAGAAAGATATAGATATGGGAATAGTGAAATTGAGTTACTTTTTGAGAGAGACAAAAAAATATATACAAAACTTCAACTAGAATGAAGTCGACAAACGAGGCCTTCCTTAATTAGAGCAAAAAGGCAAAAAAGTTAAAAAAAATATTTAAAAAAAAAAGTAAATGGAAACAAAGCCAAAGCGGAGACACCGGCGCTAAAGGAGACCTGCCTTGGGTGTGCACTAGGGGACACCTTCCTTGGGCTTTGCTTACTCCTTTTCCCCATTTCACCACACTCACTCAATTAAAACTTCCCTTTCTTCTTTTTTTTTTTTTGTTTTTTTTTGTTTTTTGTTTTTGCCCTTCTGAAAAAAAAAATAATTTCACATATTTTTCAAGGTCCACTTCTTTAAAATTCTTGAAGATTCTGGGAAGTGTAAAAGACCCTTTTCATTTATTAAAAAAAAATAAAAGACCCTTTCCATGTCTTTACATATATTTTATAAATAAATTACTCATTTAGTCCATAATTTTCTTACCAAAATAGAGACTGAATCTCCAACCTTTCTTTTATGACTAAAAGGTCCCTAAATAAAAGGTTACAAAATGATCTTTTTAATTAACAGATGATAAAAAATTAACAAAAAATTTATAGTAATCATACATGATTCAACTTGCATATGCCATAAACGTGATCTATCTTATCTAATTTTTAACCTTTACTGCTAAAAATGACCAAATTGCATCGTTTTAAAGAGTGTAAGTACCTTTTAGTTACAAAAAAAAATGTTGGGGACCAAACATAACTTAGTAAAGAGGTTAGGGACCAAAGAGCAATTTACCCTTTTTTTTAACCTTTTTGTAAATAATAATAATAATAATAATAATAAGACTTGTTTCTCTCTCTCTCTCTTCTCTCTCTCTCATGATTTGGGGCGATAAGTTCGCGTGCCACTACCCAAACAGATTCCCCCACGCCTTAAAACCATATTCCCATTTAGCAATACAACTCTCTACTAATACTTGCCTTGGCTTGTTTCCTCACCAGATCCTATGACTTTCTCTTTCCTATACTAATTAAAGACTACTCTTTCATTAGAGGTCAAAAGGTACCTCTACTTTGCCTAGCTTTCCTTCCTTCGTTTATTTTTGGGGGGTTTTCATTTTTCATTTTTTTAAATAAATAATAATAATTTTGGGAAATTGCATTTTACACCTACGAATTATAGTGGATTTGACATGTTAATAATCATGTTGGCCTGTGGAGTTTGCAATTTGCTACCACAAAAAACCAACTCATAATGTTTATTAATATGTTGAGTTAGTGAATATTACTAGTTAAAAATTTTTCCTACAAAATTAATCTTCACTTAGAGCGTGATCACATAAATAGGAAGGAAAAAAGGAAAGGTGTATTTTTCTTTTCTACCTATTTATGTACATGCTTATAAGATCAAGAATGATAATTTAATCGGGGCCAAAAAAGGCAATGAGATTAATTATAATATAAACATCAAATTTATTTATATACCCTTAATAAATTAATGACTATTTAATTATATGTGGGAAAAAAAATATATTGTTCATTGAATCTATAAGCTCATAATATCTAAATTTAATTCATAACTAAAAGGGTATTATATTTTTTTTTTTCCTTTCTCTTATACTTACCGTTTTTTTTTTTTTCCTAAAATTATTATGTTCCTCATTGCATTACTTTTCAGTTCGGTAAACATCCCATAGAAGTCCGTTGACACCAAAAATATGGTAAAATCTTAATTAAGAGACATTATACAGAAATTTATTTTTGAGTGGAAATGTTCCAAATATGTCATAAGTTAGGGGGAAAAATTGCAATTTACTTTTTTTTTAAATAAATATAAAATGCTCAATACTCTAGTTTTGGTGATGTGGATATATATCTTGAAGAAAAGGGAGAGATAAAAGAAAAAGGAGTTGGGGGGGGGGGGGGGGGGGGGGGGGGGTGTGGGTTTGGGGTGTGTGTGGGGGTGGAGAAATGAGGAAAACTGGTTGGTTTAAATGGTCTATCGAGGCTCTTGATGATGATTAAAGAATGAACAAAGAAACATCCATGTTCCTAGTCATAAGTGA